>OX451740.1:772220132-773420132 GCA_948472305.1 Vicia faba | reverse complement strand
TTAGGCACGGGCACAATGTTAGCAACCCATTGTGGATAGGAAGTAACAGCAAGAAATCCAGCATTGAACTGCTTCATCACTTCTACTTTGATCTTTCCAGATATGTCGGGCCTCATGCGGCGGACTTTTTGTTTGATTGGTGGACAGTCTTCTCTTGTAGGGAGACGGTGAACCACAATATTTGTATCGAGTCCCGGCATGTCTTCGTAAGACCAGGCGAAGATTTCAACATATTCATTCAACAGCTGAACTAGGCGCTCTTTGACACTTGGCTCTAGGTTGGCACCCACTCTGACTTCTTTTCTATCTTCATCAGTACCCAAGTTGATTTTCTCTAACAACTCCTCATGAGGCAGAATTGCCCTTTCTTCCTGTTGTAGAAGTCTAGCCAATTCTCCCGGCACCTCACACTCTTCATCACCTTCGTATTCAGCATGGTTGACCAGATCTTCAGAGTCACTGAAGGCCATAGCAGAATTGTTACCCATGGAATACAGAATGGAAGGGTACCTGCATTTCTGAGTGTGGGTGTGTGTAAGGGATAGCCACCTTTAAACAAATAAAATGTAAAAAGAAAGAAAATGAACACAAAAGTTTATATGTGAAAACGTCCATGATTCATTAAAATGGCATATGAAGATAAAAAATCAAACCCTTACAAACGGACCTATGTGCCTCGGGTAAGGCACAAGGTTAAAAGTGTACGAATTGTTTGAGAATTATTACAAACCAACATAAATGTTTGAAAGATAAATTACTGATTTATGAAAGTAATCGGAACAAAGTCCTTTGCTTCCCAGTTGCACAGTCCTCCGCCAACAGTAAGGAAAATCCAGTCTTCCAAGTTGCTCTCCTCTTCACTATACTCCAAAGCATTGACTCCATGATGGGTGATCTTCACTGGTGGTCCTCCAGCCCGGGTGCGGCATACAGCCTTTTGAGTAGAAGTAGTGAAACCCAAGCCGAATTTATCTGATTTGAAAGGAAAGTCCGGTAGTTGACCACAGATTGTGCTTTCTCCTTCTTCAATTACAGCCTTTGTATCTTTGAGGGATGACATCCTAGGCACAAGTTTGGTAATCACAGGTACAGCATATACTGTCTTGGTTGCTGCTATTTCAGGAGAAACCTCTTCAAAGTGTTGGAAAGGGGTCTCGATGAATTCACCATCCAATTCTACATAGCGGAAAGAATTTAGATGGCTTATCATGTATTCCTCCTCGCCATGAACTGTTATAATTTTCCCCTGGACAGGGTACTTGAGCATTTGATGCAGAGAAGAAGTGACGGCCCCAGCATTGTGAATCCAGGGTCTTCCCAACAAGAGGGAATAGGAAGGACAGATGTTCATCACATAGAATATGGAGTTGAAGGTTTCAGTTCCCACTTTAATCGGGATGTCCATCTCCCCGTGGACCATCCTTTTAGAACCATCAAAGGCTCTGACAATTATATTGCTGGGCTTCAGGGTTAGGCCTTCATAGTCCAATTTGTCCAAGGCTTTCTTCGGCAAGACATTTAAAGACGACCCAGTATCAACCAAGACGTGAGCTAGAGTAGTCCCTCTGCATTCCACGGAGACATGCAAAGCGTCATTATGCTTTCTCCCTTTAGATGTTAAATCGGCATCGGAGAATCCTAGACCATTGTCAGCTGTTAAGCTAGCTACACATTCCTGGAACTGATCCACGGAGGTTTCATGTGGCACGTGGGTCGTCTTCAAAAATCTGATCAGAGCTTTAGCCTGAGCTTCGGAACAAAGCAGCAGAGCCAACATATAGATCTTTGAGGGGGTTTTCCCCAATTGTTCCACAACATCATAATCTCTTTTCTTGATTATTTTCAAAATCTCTTCCATTTATTTTTGAGAGGTCTTAGGGATGACCAATGGTTGAGCCCTCGTTCTGACGGGCACTTCTTGGATCCCTTTCCCTCTATCATCATCAGCAGCAGCAGAGGGGACAACCACAGGAGTTACAACTTCTTCAATAATCAGAGTTCTCGCGGATATGTTTACCGGTACGGGGGTAACCTTAGGAGCGGCTGAGGGTCCAAAGATTGCCTTTGGAGGGGCAATCTCTGGAGAGAAAATCCTTCCACTACGGGTGATTTTGCTCGTTCCAGCAATGTTTCCAATATCAGAAGTCTCTTCATCATAACTCTCTTCAGTTGATTCAATTTGTTTAATACCGTGATAATAGATCTCTCCACCATAGTTCCACGGTATTGATTTGTCGGACTTGTACGGGATGGGCCCCGGCATGGTTATCTTCAAAGGTGCAGTCCTCGTATCGGATGTAATCTTAACAGATCTTTTAGAGACCTTGGAAAGATCGGAGGATATGGTAATTACTGAAACATCATTGATAGGATTCAGAGTAACATGAGTCTTTTCAAAAAGGATTTCTTGGTTATCCATTAGGCGTTGGATGCCTAACTTCAACAATGGACAGTCGGTCGGTAAGGATGAACAAAGGCAACAATCATCTTCACAACCTGGGAAAATCCCAGCCTTCAGCAAATTCAACTTGATTATCGGTAGAGGAGTCATCAAATCATCAATAGTAGCAACAAAAAGATCCTATTCAATATCATGGGCATTGTGGCCATGCCTTGGCATTGGAGCAGAGATCACATTCGGCTTTTCAGGGGAGTCGAATTCCACTTCTTTAGCATCTATCAAATCCTGAATCTTATTCTTTAGGGCCCAACAATTGTTGGTGTCGTGCCCTATGCTCCCTGAATGATAAGCACACTTGGCGTTCGAGTGGTAGTACGGAGAAGTTGTATTCGGATTCTTCGGGGCCTCTTTCAGGCTGGCAAGGTTTAACTTCAAGAGATGGGGTAGAACCTGAGCAGGAGTTATGTTTATCTGGGTGAATTGCCGTACAGGCCTTTCCACCCTTGCTTGGTTGGTTCTGGGTTGATTGTTTCTAAGCTGATCAGCTGCAGACTTCTGAATCATTACGGCCCCCACCGCTGGCCGGCACTCAACTCTTCCTTGACCTCTTTGGGAGTAGACAGCTGAGACTTCTTTCTTTGTTGGAAAAGGCTTTTTGATGGCAGCGGAAGCAAATGCATCTTTTTGAATTTTATCGCTTTTGATTTCGGCTTCAACTCTCTCACCAGTTAGAATCAACTCGGTGAACCCCGCAGACGAACTTCCAATCAGGTGATTGAAAAAGGGGCCTGACAGTGTACCCAAGAACATATCTACTAGCTCCCTCTCAGATAGAGGTGGTTGTACTCGTCCCGCCAAGTCTCTCTATTTCTGGGCATACTCTTTGAAACCTTCATTGGAGACCATGCCCATACTCTGTAATTGAGTACGGGTTGGTGCTAAGTCCGCATTATATTGATACTGCTTGTAGAAGGCAGCAGCCAAATCCTCCCAATTATGCACGTCAGACCTCTCTAGTTGGTAGAACCAATCTAACTGCGTCCCCGACAAACTGTCCTGGAAGAAGTGGACCCATAGATCTTTGTCATAAGAATGTGGTTGAATTTTCCTGACATAAGACCGTAGGTACATCTTTGGGCAAAACACCCCATCGTACTTAGAAAACAGTGGCACCTTAAACTTCGGAGGGATAACAATTCCAGAAACCAAACCCAACTCTTCAAAGTCCAGCCCAGGCACTCTCTGAATCTCCATGGCTTCCAGACGTTCTTCCAAGTTCTTGTATTTTTCATTTGCAGGAGGATACTGTTGTTCTGAGTAATCTTAATCTTCCTCTTCTTCGGCTTCAAAATCAGAAGGCACTGTAGCTCCTTTACCCTTTCCTTCACCCTCTTCAGATGTTGATGGGAAATCCAGGACCCTTCTGGCTTGACCTTCAAATCTTCTGCCCAAAGTAGCCACGCCAACTCTCTTCTTTTTTTTCCCTCTTTTTCCTTCTCTAACAGAGCTTTGAGCTCCTCCTGCCCCTTAGCCAAGGTCATGAGTAGCTGCTGGAATTATGAATTCTGCGCTTGTAAGTCTTTGGCTGTTTGTTCAATATCCATCTTGCTGAAATAAACAGCAGAGAGATGAGGAAACATGGTGTGAATACATGTTTATGCATATGATGAATGATATGTATTCATGTAATGCATTCAAGGATTCATAAATTCAAATTTGTTTTAAACAAAAAAGAAACACACGTCATATTAATAAGATAGAATTTGTTAGTACATCAATGCCCCATGGGCAAAATAATACAAAATTCTAATGTAAAAAGACGTTGCGCATCCTTTTTGGTGCAATGTAGGTGTTGAGAGTCTACTCTTCGTGAAGTTGACGAGTAAGTTATAAAACCTTCTTCTCACTGGCGTAGAATTGGGCTTCAAACGTATCGCGTTCTCCCTTGAGTTGTATCCAACTCCTTTGAAAATCTTCTAGTGATGTTGGCATGTCAGGATGTAGGAGGGTGTATGGAACCTCTCCTTCCATAACAGGCTCTTTGATCACATGGAGAATGTAGGGGTAAGGCATCATAAGACTCTGGGCACGGGTTCGTACCCACTTGAGGTAGGGCTCAAGAGGGATGGAATTCTTGTGTCCCAAGGTCTTACTGTCCACCTTGTTGAGCATCCTCCAAGCTCGGATGAACCTTTGTCGAAGTCCTTGAGCGTCGTTGTCAAAGTCAAAAACCAAGTCTAGAATCAGCATGTCATGTGGGCCATCCCTTCGGGCATACCCAAACTGTCTCAAAGCCAAGCAAGGGTTGTAGGTAATGCCTCCCCTAATGCCAAGTAGTGGGACATTAGGGAATTCCCCACAACGATCAATGATGATGACATTTTCTCTGGACCGAGAACACCAATGAACATCTGAATGTGTAAGAGTCATCAATCGTTGTGACCACCTCAAGCCTTGCTCATTCTTTAAGACTGATTGGGGAAGGTGAGAAATAAACCACCTTGCTAGAAGAGGATTACAGTACATGAGAACACCTCTTTTCCTCATTGTTCGTGTGTGAAATGAGTGTAGGATGTCCCCAAGTAAAGTAGGCACAGGATTCCGTGACATGAAAACCTTGACAGCATTCACATCTATAAGTTGATCAGGGTTTGGGAACAAGACCAACCCATAGATGAGAAGTGCTACAATCTCCTCAAAAGCTTGCAGATCTAGAGAATTCCAGCAATCTTGTGCCTTCTCAAACAGAAACTTTGCCAAGAAACCCTTGACACCACTTCTGGTTTCCCAATGACCTATGATATCAGATGGTTGCAAGTGTAGGGCTTGAGCAATATCTTCAGGCTTTGGGTCTCTTTCCGTACCGTTGTAGGGTAGTTGACGGAGAATAGGAATCCTCAGGAGTTGAGAAAATTCCTCCAAAGTAGGTACTAATTGGTAATCAGGAAATGTGAAGCAGTGGTGTAGGGGGTCAAAGAACTGGAAGAGAACTTTCACCATGTCTTCCTTTGTACTGGAGTTGACCATGTTGAGAAGTCGACCATGTCTTTCAGTGAATGGAGAATACTCTGGAATCTTGGAAGTAAGCTCCTTAAGTTGAGGAGGAATTCTCACAAGGTTGACTTGGATTGTTTTCCTGCGGAGTGATTCCATAACCTACAAAACAAGAACAAAGATGAAGATCCAAACCCTTGAAATGGTTAGAGGATGCTTCATGATGCTTCATGATGTTTATGATGTTATGCACAAGTATATGTACAAGCAAATCACACAAGTTCCTAGTTTCAGGCTTGCATGGGGTTTCATAGGTAAGTACCCTCTTGAAGTTTAGTTGGCTCAACCTGTCCTATAAATAGTAACCGGGTTCTAAGGAGCTCAATATCACTGGATTATTTTCTGTGTTCATTGTTTCAGTTTAGCCACTTTACTGGCGACCGAAATATTCCAAGAAAACAACCCTCAATGAGTGTAGTATCGAGTATCTACCAACTTCGGACTGCACCAAAGCCGGTCATCTCACTACCCCTAATAAGGCCAAGATGGTCAAGTAAAGGTTCTAAAAGTCCATTAGTGCTTCATGACATCACTCAGCGGCCCCGTATTCTCTTTGATTGACTCAAAGGCTACCGGTACCCACAAATATGTCGCACTAATATAGCTATTGCTTCAACCATGTCGGTATACCCCGCACAGTTTCCACAACGTATTGCTATTTACCTATGAATGTTTCCCAAATCCGGGTAGAGGATTCAAACCCAAACAATAGAAACAAATGTAAAGCAATCAAAGCAAACAAGGTAAGCATGTAAAGGTGATCTAAACCCTAAGGTGACCCCACTTTAAGACATGTCCCCAGCAGATTCGCCAGTTCTGTGATACGGTGGGAGAATTGACTTGAGGTTTTGCGTTTGTGTTTGCAAATGTTTCGGTTTAGCAAGAGTCGCCACCAACTTTTTATTTTATCCAAAGGAAAGGTCAAAAAGCACACTAAATACCTTTGAGATGTTTTCTTGGGTTCGGGGGGTAGATTATGAAAAGGGAAGGTGCTAGCACCCTTTTCATCCATGGTTATCCATGGGCTCTTAGTTACTTGTTTAGATCACTTGCTTTTGCTTTTCAATTGTTTGAAATGGTTCTTTGTGTGTGGTTTTGAAAATATTTTGAAAAGAGGCCTTGTCTAGGCAACCTTTGTAATGATTCTTGTTTGAATGTATACAAAGGTGTTTGTCTTTTGAAAAATGTTTCAATGTTTGAAAGTTTGTTTTGGGAAAATGTTTTGAAATTGTGTGTTTTGAAATTAGCAAGGATGTTTTGCAAGTTGATCAAGTAACTAGGAGTTGTCTACCCTACTCAAATATATTTCCTACACATTTTTAACCCTTTTACATTGTTGTTTTACCATTGTATTTGGTAAACAACCTTGTATTTGGATGTTAAACGGGACAGACGCGGGTCATCGTATGGCCATCATAACAATGTTGTCAAGCATCTTAGCAAGTTTTGTGGGACTAGATCATTTTTGTATAGGCAACCAAGATAGCGTCATCGAGGGACTATGATCTTTTTGTTTTGTTTTTGTTTTGCCAAGATACCTAGTATGCATACCATGGCCATTTTTAAGGCAACAAGTGGATGAAACCCTAGGGGTGCTTGTGTGTATTGTGTTGCCATTTTTTATGCATTTTTGTCTTGTATTAGGTCAAGCTATTTGTTTTGATTTTGGTTATCATACAAACCTTAATCTTTCTATCATGGCATATTTGAAATTTATAAAGTGCGCAAAAGTAAATCTACGACTATTACAATATTGATATGGGGAGGGGGATACAAGTTTGAATAGAGGGGTATTTGCAAGAAAATAAAACCCTAATTCAATTATTACAACCATATTGAATTATTTTGTACAAATAAATAAATGGGCAATTATTTAAATATGCAATTAAAAATAAATATGCAAAAGTGTTTTTTTTGTATTATTTTTATGAATGTGAAAATAAACTATTTAATGCATCAAAAATAAGAAAATATTAATGATTATTTTTATTAAGGGTGGAAACCCTAGTTTTTGTTTTAAGAAAATATATATATATTACATTATTTATTTATGTATGAGAAAAATAAATAAAAATATGTACAAATGTTAAAAAATAAAAATATGTGAGAAAATATTATTTAAGTATATAAATAATAAAAATAAAAATATATAATATTTTTATAATATTTACAAGTTTTTCTTTAAGAAAAATAAAATTACATTATTATAGTAATTATTTCTATGTCCACAATAATAAAAATAATAAAATAAAAATGTGAAAATTTAAGAAAATATTTTTGGTGATTTTTTTTATGTTTAGAAAAAATAATAAAAGTCAGAAACTAAAAAAGAAATGAAAAATATGGAAAAATAAACAAATGGGCCATGGGGGTGTAAACAACAAGCTAAGGGGTGCAAATAGCATGGAACAGCCAGGCCCAGCCCAGATGGCCTTCATCTTCAACCTCTGATCAAACAAAAACGTGCGCCCTGTTCAAACCTGGAAATCCTGCATACGTGCTCAAAAGCAAAAACTTGCAACATGAAAGTTATAGAGCATGATCATACGATTCTAACCATATAAAAAACTTAACCTAACTCTCAAAGACCAGAGAGAATTTCTCTGGCCCTAATTTCTAACCTAGTTTTTTCAGAAAGTTCATCATTCAAATTCTCCCAGCTCAGTTAACTTAAATGAATTATATGCATATGTACAGCTCAAGGGCAATGAGGACTATATTTTTTATTCACAAACCTAAGCCTAATGATTCCTAAATAGAGAGATAGAAGTTTGAACTTTACCTGTTTCAGTCAAGCTCGAGTATGGAAATGTAGGGGTTGTGAGTGAGGTCTGAGATGCTTGTGAGCTTGCTTGAAGTTCCTTTGAGCTTTCCCAATGCCTAGCTAGCTTTGAACTTGCTTGAATCTCTCTATAGAACTCAACCTGCAAACTCAAAATTCAGAAATGGTGAAGTGTGTAAATGGAGTTACAGTGACTTGGGAAGGGTTGGGATAGTTTAGGTAGGTTGTATGGAGTGTGTTGAAACTGGTTGCAAGCAAAACGCACGAGTGGTTTGTGATATGGAAATCAAAATGCAGAACCTGCCCTGTTTTGCAAGAAAATGTGATTTTTGGGTAAAAGGGTATTTGAGAGGTTGCTAGCTCGTGTTTTTGGCTTAGTATGATATGCAAAAACTTATTTGAAATGTTTACAAACTTTGGTTTTATCAGATTGCAAAGTTATGTCCTTTTTGCAAGTTGACTTGGTTTTGAAGAAAAGTGTGAGTTGACAATGCAAAGGGCTGTACTTGCTAGCTCCAAGCCTGCTGATAGTTGGTATACTTTTCCCTAAGTTTATGGAGTTGGTTTGCTGCAAAGGATTGGGTTCACAGCTCAAGAGGAACAACTTGACATAAAGCCAACTTTATGAGAATGGCATTGTCATCTTTATGCCATAAATGGAATAAACCCTTGTATAATGCTTCATTGATCAGAACAATGCCTCTAACTAATGTGTTTGCATTTAATTTTTGAGTGTGGAAGGGTTTAAGGACCTGTAAACAAGTACAAGCATGGCTGGATAGAATTTGCAACTTGTATCAACATGAAAAATGCCATGGACCAAAGTGATATTTTTCCAAATTCAAACCTTCGATTCTCCCTAACCATAAATGATTTTGGAGAGTTCTTGGACATTTTGGAAAGCTTGTAAAATTCCATACAATTCATATTTGAAATGCAATTTTAGATTCCAATTGGAACTATGTGAAAAATTTCCATGAAGATAGGTCAAAATCCTGCCTAAACTAGGGCAAAATTTCACTAAGTTAAAAGTTTCATGGACCCTTGTTCCAAAATTCATAACTTGAAATCCAAGCATTTTTTGGGAAAACTTTGTGAATCAAAGTTGTAGACTTTGTGGAGGACTACAACTTTCATGTTGGAAGTTTTGTTTGAATCCAAATGCATCATGCTGAAAATATTTGGAAAAGTTGGGAAAAAATAAGAAATTTTCATAACTTAGAAATTTTCTAAGTTATGAAAATTTTCCATTTTAAACCCTAATTTTCAAAATTAGGTTTCTTGATGAACAAGTTTCATGTTTTGACATATCTTGATGAAAAATGACCCTTGGCACTTGATTTTGACCAAAAAGTCAGAGTTTGACTTTTCAGTGTACAGTTGATTTTTGATCAGTTGACTGGAAAATTCATCTGTCAATCCAATGCATTTGAGCTCTTTTGAACCTTGTGATTAGGTCAAGATGATGCCATTGAGTCCTTGAAACCATGTTTGAACCCATTTTGCCATTGGCTAGGTGAAAAATCAGAAATTGCCCTTCTGCAGTCAAAACCCTAAAAATGACCATTTTGCCCTTTTGATGATCTGATCAAATTTCTTGAGGAGTTATGGTCCAAACTTGATCAAATGGTTCATATGATCCTATAATATTGATGTGGATCAAAAATTATGAGGCTTGACTGTAAATTGGCCACAGTTGACTTTTTCCCCCATATAGTTGATTTCTAGGTCAATTGTCCAATTGACTTGGCAAAAATTTGATTCAAAGCTTGAAACTTGGTATGAGCAATCTTATAAGTCCAACATGAAGTATGAAAGTAACATTGAGCATTGGAAGTCCAAAAATCCCTGTGCAAACTCAAACCCTAATTTCAGGTCATCAGTGCAAGAAGATGTCTTGAGCAGAGCAAACCCTAATCCTGTCTGGAGTCCAAAGAGTCTTGTGAGGGGAAATCTTGATAAAATGAGAGGGAAAATTTTGGGGTACAACACATGCCTTTCCCTTGTACTCTGAGTGTGATGTTCTTATGAACAACCTAAGTGACTCATTCAATGCTACTATTTTGATGCAAATGGATAAACCTATATGTTGTACCCCAAAATTTGCCCTCCCATTTTATTTAGGGCATTCTCATTAAGGTCCTAATTTTCTCAAGGTTGACCAAGAATTGATCAGACAAATTCTCCCCTTAAGCAACGGGTTCCCATCTAAAGTTTCACCTCTCACAAAGAATTTTGGTTGGCAAGGGCTTCAAATGATTTTCATGGCACCCTATATGCCTCAACATAATGGCACATATGAAAGAAAGAAAAGAAGTGTGCCTGACAAATTGTAGATCGAAGGCTGAAGATCTGCCAAAGGGCTTTTGGGTCGAGGTAGCTTCGACAGTAATATGCAGGCTAATTTGAAACATCCAAGGAAGACAAGATCGAAAGAAAGCGTGAGGAGGTTTTTCTTAAAGTCTTCGATTGGAAGAACTAGTAAAGGTATCGAAGGGTATTGTTTTTGAATCATGGAAATATAAGCTATTTAAAGCACTACAAGAAAAGACCTTTCGACTAGAACGTTGTTTGAATGGCCACTTTGAAAACATGTGGAAGGCTCGTGATTCAAAGAACATGCCATCTTCAAGCATGGCTTGATCGAAGGATAATTTGAGATGAATCAGCCAAGTATAAGTCACTTCAGAGCTTCTGACATGTACCTGAACAAATGTTGGATGTTTGAAGAGAAGTTCTGATGCTCTTGGGTTACCCTTCGATTGGTGCATACAAGTTGTATATCCAAAGAAAGATGTGGAAGGCTAATGATTTGAATGACATGCAGCCTTCAAATATGGGGTGATTGAAGGACAGCTAGAAATGAGTCAGCCAAATATGAGTCATCGTGTAGTTTTAGGATCAATATGCCTCAGGAATGTGCCTGAACGTACAAGGGAGTTGGGTGATCGAAGGTGCTCATAGGTTATCCTTCGATTGGTGCAATACAAGTTGTATTCACCAATTGAAGGTGAACTAAGGATCAATAAGGATGGCCTTGTAAACATAAGAAAAGGGTGGGGGTTAGAATCTAAGAGCCACCAGCATAATTACATTCAAAGGAAATAACACAACGAAGCTTCGACAGGCAAGAAGGAAGTGTTCAATTGGGCTAGTTGGATATTTTCAGATCAAGAAACTAAGGCAGATAGTGGCTCAACCAAAGAAGCCACAATGATGATCCCAGAGCAAATTTAAGGGAGAAATTCAAAGCTAACCAAAGACCAAGGCTTCGGGGCATTCGAAGGAGTCAAGATTAGAAACCTGTCCAGGTTCATTCAAAACCCAAAAGGGTAGAAAATCCTCAAAAAAGGCAACCTTTTAAGGCTTTCGATTCGGCCTTCAAAGCCTGGTTAGTGGCTAATTCTTGCCATTTCCATTCACCATTGCCCCCTATAAATATAGAGTTAAAAGCGCAAGCCAAGGGGACGAAAAAAAATATTTCCACCAGAGAGAGAAACATTTTGCCTAAAACACACGTACAAATTGCTTCATTAAAAACTCCATAAAACTTTGAAATTGTTTCAAGTTTTTCTGTACACAGTGCAATCACCTTCAATCTGATTCAAGTCATCTCCATCCAAACCAAGCGTTGCAATCATTTCAGTAAGGTTCAAAGGGTAAGAATGGGTCGTTATTAACAACAAAGTTTTTAAAAACACACGTGTATGCATCGCCGGTTCCAATAATCATGTGAATTCATATTTTTATGTTCATATGTTTTCGATGCATACCATCCATATTATTGTGTTGCTGAGACCCAAATATGTAGTTTATAATATAATAATTGTTTTGTGTTTGGATCCACGAATGAACAAGCAGCCAGATGGTGAAGAGAACGTGTGCAATCGAAAGGGGCTGGGTTCGACACCCAGGTCATGTATTATGTTTTTTCTAACAATTGTCTTGCAGATCCAGTGTGTTGTGTTTCAACGCTTCCCATGCGCCTTCAAGCCCAGACTATTGATGGAAAAAGAGATCAAATCCAGCGCTTTTGAAATGCTTCCCCATGGTGAATCCTCAATGACTAGAAGCATAGGATCAGGCGCAATATTGGGTTCTCAAATATGGGCCTATACAATTTTACAATCTCACCTCCAATTTTACAATCTCAGATTTGGGCCCCTTTTGCATTTTTTTGTTTTTTGTTTTTATTGCCTAATCTTTTATCTTTTTATTTAAACCAGCAAAACAATAAAAAATCAAAAAAACATTAGGTTAGAATTTTTCTTAATTAAACTAATTATGTAAATTAATTAATATTTATTTAAACCATTTTCTTAATTTTAAAATTAATAGAATTAGGATTTATTTGAATTCAATTTTTTTCATAAAACAAAAAACAAACGGCAAAAAGATTTCTTTACTAACTTAGAAACATTTTAGGGTTTTAGACTTCTTTTTCTAATTCACATGTTTTTTTTATGATTTTAGCATTATTATTATCTTCATATTATCGTATTTGTTCATTGAGTGTAATAGACTTAAATTAGGACTTTACTTTACTGACTTTACTTTAAGTTAGCATGCATGGTTTACAACCTAAAGTCTAACTTGCGTTTGAACGGAGCAAGCGCGTCCTAAGGGAACATGGTATGTACAAGGATAAAGCAAAAAGCCAATAAGCAAGAGATCACACCTAAAGAGATCCTATCTAGGTTAGCATGCCAAAGAAAGTCTAAAAAAAATACCCTATAGGGAACATGCAATGAGAGCGAAGTTGTGATCTCAATTTCTAAATTGAGTGACTCATCGATCAGCGAGAAATAAAGGAAAGTGATAAAATCCTATAGGGAGCATGCACTGAGAGCGAAGTCGTGATATTAATTTCTAAATTGAGTGACTCATCGATCAACAAGAAAGTAAACAAACACAAGCACAACACATATAGCAAATAAAGTGCGGAGTTCCTGCTACAGGTCTTTAAACAGGGACTTCGAGCGCACGCTCTTTATTTCCTACTTCTCATGGTATCTAGAAAAGCAGTAAGTAAGCATAATAAAGCGCGAAGAAATGCGAAGGTAGTAGCAGCGACTACCAAAGCGAGCAAGTCGTCAAGAGTAGACGAAAGCACTGAAGAAGCAGGGAGCACGCATCGAGCAAGCTTTACCAAGAAACAAACAAAGTCAGAAATAATATCCAACTAAGATAAAGGCAAACGTGTATTGCAAATGCAATGCATAATCAGAAGTTCATGCACAAAGCTCATAAAGTATCGCATGTATCAGGATAATATATAATACGATATGAATTTCTTAGGACGGTGAGAAATAAGGCGTGTCGCATCAGAAGTGAGCATAAGTTGTATGTTTCAATCACATAACTACCTGTTATGTTATATGATCGAAAACAAAAGAATGTACCTTTCACAATGAACAAACGCGTCAAAAATAACAAGGCGAAGTGGTAAAAACTAAAATAAACAAAGTATTCTCATTACTAGTTTTTATGTTAGGGAAATTCTATAAAAAAACTAAATAATTTCTAGAAAAATTCTATTATATTCTACTCTTTTTATTGTTTTTCTCTTTTTATCATGTGGAGAAAATTCAAAAAAATTGAAACAATTAATGAAATTGAAAGAAAAAAATAGAGAAATCCAAGAGTGCAAGCTGAATCTAGTGGTGTATTGTAGCAGATGTATGCTAGGCCCATTCTGCAAGGAGTCAAATAAGCCAATTTATTCAAAAGCAAAATAATCCACCAAAAAAGAGTGATGTTGGGCCTGATCAATACAGACCCGGTCCATCTAGCATAGTCTACCTCCTTTATTCAACTTATTAAGAAAAAAAATAATAGTTAAAAAAAGAATTAAAATTTGAAAAGGGATTAGGGGTATAAGTTTGTATGACTGTTCAAGTAATCTTCTTCCCAATGTTGCGACTTTATCTTTCCTCCTCAATATCTAATTAATAACCACTGCAACTTCACTAAACATCATCTTCGCTCGTCTCTGCGTTGCAATCTTCTTCTACTTCCAGCCTCACCTCTCTCCATCTATCTTCGCTTAATTCGTTCATTATCTTATTCGTTCTTGCTCAGTTCAACTCGCTGCCGCATAACCACCATCAAACGACAGCCAAGTCTCCTTAGTTCATGAACTTCTAAACACCAAACTCGGACGAAATCGCTCCTTGAGTCTGAATCTGAATCAATTCTTTTCAATTGAGTCATAGATCCTACACCTAACACCATCCGAAACCCTAGGTTCTTCACCTTGGAATTAAAGGGCACCAGTGGAGAATTGAGGTTTGATACATTATGGGTATCTCTCTATATATCACATTTTACGAACACGTAGCAAGAAAAAGATGAAAAGACGAAGAAAGAAGAGATATCGTGTTTACTTATCAGAGTACGTCCAATGCGTTTCCATCGGCGGCAACGCGAAAAATGGAAGACCAAAAGCTTTGATCTCTAGGTATGATATGATGTGTATTTTGATTACTCTGTGTTTCTTCTTCTTCTTCTTATCACTTCTGTTTACGGGCTTTTTATGTTGTCTGGTGAAGGAGATTGATGTGTGATGAAGAACTGATACGATCTTGTTATTGGAGTGAAGATAATGATGTTGCAGAATTGACGTTGTTGGTGCGATATAGAGTTGATGTTGTTGATGCGATGCGGATGCTAAGAAGATTTGTAGAGAGTGAAGGTGATTGAAGAGTTGATGATGATGATGAAGCTATATGAAGATTGAAGTTACAGTTGCCGAGATGCAGATTGAAGATGTCGCAAAGATAAAGGTGATGAAACAGGTGCAGTGGTGTGACTTTTTGAGAGTGTTTAAAGCGGTGATACATATTATGCAGCTTGAAGATGGTTGGAGATAGAAGAGAGAAAGAAAGATTGCCGAGAGAGTTGAAAGGTTGTGATTCTCTAAGATTGATGATACAAAGTGAAGGAGTTGCGATGAGGATGAAGATGAAGAGCATAAGAATTTTCTCATAATAACTTAGAGGTTTGTTCCTGATTCAGAGACTTTTCTGTGTGAATTTTTTGGATCTCTACTTTCTGTTTATCCATCTGTATATCTTTCCTCTTCCCTCTCTTTTATCTTTTTCAATCTGTTATGCCTCCCTTGGAAATTTGTTAGAGACCTAGGGGTTTTTGAAACTGTATGTTAGTTAGGAAGTTTGTTGGGATTTCTAGTTTTGCAGGGCAGTTAGAAAACTGGTTTTTGATGGCTGGGAGGGTGAGAGTTAGTTACAGGTTAGGGTTCTGTTAGAAACCTCTGTTTGGTTTTCTGTTATTTTAGTTATGGAATTCAGAAGTTAGCTGGAAATTGTTATAAGGTTGGTTGGAAATCTGTTAGGTGGTTAGAAAATTAGCTAAGAGGTATTTTTCTGTTTGACATTCCGTTAGCTATTTTAGAGGTTGAAAACTGTTAAAAAATAGTTAAGAAATGTTTGTTAATTGCTGAATTTAGTTGAAGGTTTGTTAGAGGGTTTGAGAGGTTAGTTGGAAAGAAGTTTTGATAGTTAGGGGTTAGGAAATTTTATTCTGCAGAACTGGTTGTTATTGTGAAGTTAGATGAAATGTTATGAGTTTTTGTTAGAGGCTGTTGGAGATTATGGTTAGGCTGATTAGAAGTTAGTTATGGAGAATGGTTAAAAACGGTTAAAGGGTTGTTTGGAATGGGCTGTTTAGAAGCAGGTTCGGGGTTGTTAAAAACTGTTTGGAATTTGTTACAGGCTTTGTCAGTTTTTCTGTTTTGGAAGTAATGAACTGGTTTTTTGATGAACTGTTTTTGGGTATTTTTGTAGGGACTTGTTACAGCAGGGTTATAAAGAGATTATCTTACGGTTTCTTGTGTAAACAGGGCTGAAGGAAATATGCAAGAATGATGGTTTAGATTTAAGCAAGGATTAGTGTGTACTCTTGGAAAGCAAATGGACCAAGTTTTGTATAAGTTGAAAACTATTATTGAATGGAATTTGAATTAGCCTTTGGACTGTTTTGGAACAAGGCATTAATTTTTCTTAGGATGCAATAGAAAGTTTTAACTTTTTGTAATGTTTCTTTGAAATGCCGGATTTTAGATGTAATGACAATGTTGAATGGTTTTTATGCGAAGAAATTGGAGCTTGAATATAATTTGATCTTGAATTTTTGAAATTTGGATTTGAACCTTTCTTTCTTGAATTATGCCTTGCAACTTGAAAACTAGTCGTAGGATGCAATTGAAAGTTTGAACGACCTTTTATGCCTTGAATGCAATATTAATTTGACAATTCCAAATCTTCAATCTCCTATCCGAAATCAAGTCTTCTTCAAATATAACTAAGAGCTCCCAATGCTTCTCTTCATTTGCAACTTGAATGAAACACATGATATTGAACCATTTTTATGGATAATTCACGAGATAAACTCAAAGATGACTAAAGAAAGACTTTTATTTGAAATTCAAAATCTTGATCATGGATGAACATGGTGTGCTTTCTTCTTCAAAGTGACTTGAATTCCAAGGAATCCACGTGGATGGACTTTCCAAACTTAATACGCTTTGCCTCTTAAAATATTGGTCCAATTTAACAAATTTGAACCACTTGAACTCATGACCCCAAATAATCACTTGAATGAATACTTTCTCCATAATGAATCCACACTAATTAAATTCACTAAATATCCATCAAACTTGTATAACAAGAAATGAGAACCAATAATGCCTTAATCTCAGTGAATTCGTAACATCATCCTAGTATCACGTCTTTACTTGATGATCGACAAAATTTTAGTGCTTTGAATCCCTAAGAACAAATGATAAGGCTTGAAGCATAGAATAACTCATGGATATCTAACGATTCTCAACTGATCAAAACTCAAGCATAAGTATAGGTAAAACCTAACTCTCTGGCTTTGGGTACTCAATGAGGAGAAAGATAGCTTAAGCTAAAATCCTAGTTCAAAATAACCTCAATTACAACCTTGGTGAGACACTAAATACCATAAGTAAAACCCCTAATTCACTTTGCTCTGGATAAATTCTTGATGGGGTTGTAGCTTGATGAAGAAAAGATCCACAACATCCATGAACACAAAACCCTAATTCCACAATTACATTGTCTTGAAGAATAACCAGAAGAATCAAGCTTTGTTGAACATATACACCTCAATCAATTGCCAAAACCCTAATCCCCTCCATAAACATTGATCTTATGCAAAATTTGTTGATGAATGATGCATGAGGAGTTAATTGACCTAATGAAGGTTATGTACATGTAAAAAGTGTGAAACACATAAGCCAGATAAAAGTGAAGGGTGGGACAAATTTGGGGTATTACACCGGTGACTCTGTTGGGGAATCACTATAAAAAGTGGGGTTATCTTAGAGTTTAGTTTATTTTAAAATTTCTTTCCTTGTATGCTTTCTTTGGTTTACTTTTAAGGGTTTTTGTTTGGGTCACTTGCAAAGATCCTCCACCCGTATCTGGGGCACCTTTTAGGTAAGTAGCAATAGATCATGGAGACTGTGTGAGGTATACCGACACGGTTGAAACGATAGCTACGTTGGTGTGACACATTTGTTGGTACCGATAGCCCTTTAGTAGTCAAGGAGAATACGGGGCCACTGTGTGGTGTCATGAAGCACCAACTGACCTTAGAACCTTTAATTGAACAACTTGGCCATTAGGAAGTAGAGAGATAGCTGGCTTTGGTGCAGTCCGAGTTGGTTGATACTCGATACTACGCTTATTGAGATCAGACTTACAGGATATTTCGGTCGCCAATAAAGAGGCTTGCGCTAAAATAATGCCCGATGAAGAAAAATCAGTGATATTGAGATTCCATAGAACCCGGTTACTTTCTAGGACAGGTTGAACCAACTATACTTCAAGAGGGTACTTACCTATGGAATCCATGCAAGCCTAAACCTAAGGACTTATTTGTATATATTTGTTTGTACATAACATCATGACATCATGACATGGAATATCACACTTACCATTTCAAGGACTTTTAGGACTTATCTTTGTGTCTATTTTGTAGGACATGGCTCCCATTCGCAGAAATACTATCCAAGTCAACCTCGTAAAGGTGCCTCCTCAACTAAAAGAGTTTGCATCAAGGGTTCTTGAGAATTCTCCATTCACCAAAAGACATGGTTGACTCCTTAATTTGGCCACCTCAAGCCCTGATGAAGACATGGTGAAAGTTCTCTTTCAGTTCTTTGACCCTTTACATCATTGCTTTACATTTCCCGATTACTAGTTGGTGCCTACCATGGAATATTTTTCTCATTTATTGGGAGTGCCTATTCTCAATCAATTACCCTTAAACGGTATGGAAAGAGACCCAAAGCCTGAGGAGATCGCTCAAGCCCTGTATTTACAACGGTCTAACATTGTGACAAATTAGGAAACAAGAAGTGGTGTCAAAGGTTTTCTAGCCAAGTTTTTATTTGAGAAAGCTCACTATTTCTGGGATACTTTGGACTTACAAGCCTTTGAAGAGGTTTTGGCCCTTTTCATCTATGGGATGGTATTGTTCCCTAATCCAGACCAACTCATAGATGTGAATACGGTCAAAGTTTTCATGTCTCATAACCCGGTGCCTACTTTACTTGGAGACATTTTCACTCTTTTCACACTCGCACCATAAAGACAAGAGGGACCCTTATGTGTTGCACTCCTCTATTTGCTAGGTGGTTTATTTCTCACCTACCTCGATTCGTATTGAAGAATGAGCAACGCATGAGGTGGTCTAATAGGTTGATATCCCTCACGCATTCGGATATTCACTAGTTCCCTCGATCTTTGGAAGATGTTGCCATCATTGATCACTGTGGGGAATTCCCTAATGTCCCTCTCCTTGGAATTAGGGGATGAATCACTTATAACCCTTGTTTGGCATTGTGACAGTTTGGGTATTCTAGGAGGGATGGTCCTCATCATGCACTGGTTCAAGGAATTGCATTCGACTATAAGAACGACGTCCAAGGGTACCCTCAGAAGTTCATTAGAGCTTGGGTAATGGTGAACAAAGTGGATAGCAAGACATTGGGGCATAAGAACTCCATCCCTTTGGAGTCTTATCTTAAGTGGGTGCGAGCACACGCTCAAAATCTCATGATGCCTTACCCCGCCATCCTACCTATTATCATGGAACCTATTACCGAGACAGATGTACCTCATACTATTCTCCATCTTGACATGTTGACTACTCTCGAGGAATTGCAAAGATCTTGGATTCAACTCAAAGAGGGACGAGACACATTTGAAACCCGGTTCTACGCAAGCGAGAAGAAGGTTTTGGAGCTTACAAGACAACTGCATAAAGAATAGAGTTTGAATTCCTACATTGCACCAAAGAGGATGCGCTCATGGGAAGCTTGAGTCCTGTTTCATTTAGGAGTTTTGTTTCATCTTTGTTTCTTCCATTGTAAGCCCAAGAGGCATCATTGTAATCATTTAAACTTATGAATGCAATTAATGTTTGTTCTCTCTTTGTCTAAGCAAATTTAAATCTTAAAAGTCCTTGAAAACATTGCATAAACATTATCATGCATATCATTACATTAAGCATGTATTTCAAGACAGGTTTCTTATCTTTTCGCTGTTTATTTCATCAAAAAGAAATGGCTCTTAAATAGACGGTTAATGATCTTCAAGCTCAAAACGCTCAATTCCAAAAAATGGTCTTGGCTCTGGCTAAGGGGCAAAAAGATCTGAAAGCTCTCATCACCAAAGAGAAGAAGAAGAAGGCAAAGAAACCAGCTGGTGTCTTGAATATGGGGAGAAGGTTCAGAGGACTGGCCAAGTGAGCTTTAGATTTTTCAACCCCGTCAAATGAGGGGGACAATCAAGAAGAGAAGCCAACAGAAGAAAACAACAATCTAGGGACTAATGAGGAAGAGGTTGACTACTCTGAAAAACAATATCATGCTTCTGGTGATAAATACAAACACCTGGAGGATCGTCTCAATGCTATAGAGATTTAGAGGGTACCCAGTATGGATTTCGAAGAGTTAGGATTGGTTTCAGGGGTGGTCATCCCGCAGAAATTCAAAGTTCTTACATTTTCTAAGTATGACAGTGTCTACTATCCTAAGCTGTACTTAGGGTCATATGTCAGGAAGATTCATCCCCACGCCGCTGATAGGAATCTATGGGTACATTTCTTCCAAGAAAGCTTGTCAGGGACGTAGTTGGAATGGTTCTACCAGCTAGAGGGAACCAACGTCCGCAACTGGGAAGATGTGGCTGCTACTTTCTACAGGAAGTACCAATATAATGCTGACCTCGCTCCAACCCGTACACAATTGCAAAGTATGTTTATAGGTCCCAGCGAGGGTTTCAAATATTATGCCCAAAAGTGGAGGGATCTGACGGGAAGAGTCCAGCCTCCTCTGTCTGATAGAGAGCTGGTAGACATGTTCTTGGGCACGTTTTCTGGTCCATTTTTCAACCATCTGATTAGAAACTCTTCAGCTGGGTTTACTGAGCTGATATTGACTGGTGAGCGAGTAGAGACTGGTATCAAGAGTGGTAAGATATAGAGAGATGCATCCTCAAGTACAGTAAGGAAACCTTTCTCTAGTAAGAAAGAAGTAAGCACTGCCTACGGTTAGAGAAACCAAATCAAGATTGAACACCGTCTGATGGTAGTGGCTGTTATGATCTCCAATCTTGTATCAAACCAACAACGAAACAATCAGCGCATACCAGATGCGCCCAGAAGACAGTTCACCCAGATTAACATGTCTTTATCTCAGGTTTTTCCACACCTGTTAAAGTCTAATATGGTTACTCTAAAGGAGGCTCATAAAAATCCCAATACTGCATCTCCCTGCTACAACCCAAATGCTCGATGTGCCTATCATTCCGAAAGTCCAGGGCATGATACAAACGATTGTTGGGCTCTGAAAAATAAGGTGCATGATCTTATCAAGGCGAAGGAGATTGAGTTTGACCCTCCAGAGACCCCTAATGTAATAACTACACCAATGCCCAAACATGGCTAGGGTGTTAATGTCGTTGATGACGACCTGTTTGTCTCTTCTATTGATGAATTAGTTACTCCTCATCTGATTGTTAAAAAGAATTTGTTGCAATATGGTTTATTTCTGGGTTGTGGTGAAGGTTTCCACCTGTGTATGTCTCTGCCCAATGGTTGCTCGTTGTTAAAGATAGGTGTCTAGCGCCTGATGACTGACAAATAAATTTTGTTTGAGAAAGTGCCCCTGCAAGAAATTTGTGTGAAGATATATCAATAATTACCATTTCCAACAATCCTCCCAGGGTCTCCTCCAAAAGACCCGTCAGTATTACATCCGTTCCTAAGATTTCTCCTTTGATTATCACTCTTCTTGGGCCAATACCACATTCTTCTGATAAAGATGTTCCTTAGAATTATGGGGCTGACGTCTACTGTAACGCCCGTAATTTAATTAATTATTTAATTAAATTATGTTTGGGTTAATTATGAAGTTGTATTGCGATGATAGATTTTGTGTGTGATTAATTGAATTAATCTATTCTATTAAGTTGTGGAATAATATTAGAATAATAATATTATTTGATATGGGCTTATTTTTAAGGATTAGAAGTAGTAGAAAGGGGGTGTAGGAGTTTTAAGCCCATTAAGACATAATGAGAATTATAGGGTTATTATATTAGTTATTTAGAATTAATAAGGAAAAAGAAGTAGCAGTAAGAAGAGAAGGAAATAAGGGTTGAAAGAGGACCTGAAAGTTGCAGAAAAGAAGGAAAAGAGCAAAACAGAATTCAATCGGAAAAGAATCATAGTGCAACCTTCAATCCAAGGTAAGGGTGGGGTTCTGACTCTATAATTGGGTTTATGATGAATAGTATGTGGGATTGGATTTGAAAAGTTGTTTTGTTTATGATTGAAATATATACATTGTTTTTTGATGAGGATCAATGATTTAGAGATGAATAATGATGCCCTAATGATGTATAATTGATGTAGAAACATAGGATTGTTATAATTGATGATTACCTATGTTTAGAGGATGTTTTTAGGGCCTAAGGAAGGGAAATCACAGTAAAAAGATAGTGAAATCGCAGAAAACATTCATGACAGATCATTATGAGTCGATCTCAAAGGCCATGCGTCGACACATGCAGGTTTTAAGACTCAGGATGAGTGGATACATAGGATTATGCATCGATACATGCAGTGTTGTAGACTCATTATGAGTCAACACAAGAGGATTATGCATCAAATCATGAATGATTTCAACCTAGTACAAGTCGACTCAAAGAAGTATGCATCGACTCATGCAGTCTAATTTTTGACAGATTCTTCCAAAGGTTGTAACTTGAGTTTTTGGACTCCGTTTGAGGTGCCGCTTGAAGCGTTGGATAGATAACGCAATGAAATTAATTCTTAAGGATTAAAATGAAGGATAGGAAGAATAATACTAGTACCTAAATTAGGATTAGAGTTAGCTTCCCGCGTTAATCGCTATGATGATTTTGT
The DNA here is from genome assembly GCA_948472305.1 of Vicia faba. NCBI lineage: Eukaryota > Viridiplantae > Streptophyta > Magnoliopsida > Fabales > Fabaceae > Vicia > Vicia faba. The sequence continues at coordinate 773,397,411 of OX451740.1, read as the reverse complement.
GAAAAGTGATGAGGATAAGACGATCTTAGATTATCGCTTGGTTCGTGACAGTAAGATTTATAATGATAATGATGTAGTATTACAGAATGATAATATGTAGAGGTTTGGAAATTAGAGATAATCCTTATATGATTAATTAATTATAGGCATTATCATGTTGTAGGCCTATGGCCAATGTTGAGGGATTGTCGATATGTCGTTGTATTGTTGTTATGGTTGAGTTGCTATGGAATTATGTTGATGGATTATGTTGATGAATTATGTTGATGAATTATGTTGATGAATCATGTTGATGAATTATTTTGATGAATGATTTTGAGATGCCTCTAATAATTGACAGCTATTAAGATGTAGGCTTCTAGCCAACAATGATGTTGTGTTGAGATATTGTTAATTGTGGTTGTTATTACTACATTCATGATTGTGTCCCATACATTACATATCAAGATGGAGCTGATGCTCTTTAAGATAGCCTGTATTGGTGAATATTAAGATGAAGGCTTATGCCTTGTTGATGCCTCTATTTATTGGCAATTATTTTGAGATGGGAGTTCTACTCCAATGGCACTACATGCATTTGCATAGTATTGAGTCACATTATTTAATTGTATAAAGAAGTTGTGTATTGATGCGGTGAATGTTTATATTATTGGTATTCTGTTGCGATTATTGTTGTTTATGAGATGTGAAGTGGTGTTATTATATGAGCTGATCTAACATATTATTTATCATATGTTTTATTATATTGTTAGATATCTCACCCCTTCTGTTTGAATGTTACCCTTACATTGGTAACGTGCAGGTAATCCAGAGTGAAGGCCGTATACCTTCAATAGTTCGAGTCGGTGTCATTTCTCTTATATGTAACACTCAGGGTGATGAGCGCTTGTTACTTTTAGTTATTGTTATTCCAGATGTTGAACTTTAATTTGATTGTTGATATGTATGTGTTATTTTGAAGTTGTTGTAATGTTGGAAAAAGATGTTATTATGATTCCGTTGCGTAGTTGTTCAAGTTGTTAAATTAAGAGTTTAAATTTTTTTTGTTGTTGGTTCATCCGGAGTTTTAAAGTTTTATGTACCCATGTTGAATGCAATGTGTTTTTAAGTTGAATTTGTGGCATCCTGATTCAGTTGTATGAATTTTATAACTCTGATTTACATTCATAATTGTCGGGTAGAATTAGGGTGTTACAAAGTTGGTATCAGAGCAAAGGTTGGTATGTCCGACCAAGTTGTCGAGTCGTAGTTGTCTAACAATCGAGTAGTGTTAATTTGAGTTCTAACCGTTGTTTATGTTGTAGTGATAATTTGAGATGGCTGGAAGGAATGATGTTGCACTTGTTGCTACTTTAGAAACAATGGCGCGTGCGATGGAGAATCAGTCGAATGCTGACGGGAATGTTGGATCTCGTAGCTTGGAGACTTTCCAGAGAGAGAATCCTCCTACCTTAAAGGGAAAGTATGATCCTGACGGAGCGTTAGATTGGTTGAAAGAGATTGAGAGAATCTTCTATGTGATGGACTGCACTCCAGCGCAGAAGGTTCGGTATGGTACTCATATGCTAGAAGTTGAAGCTGATGACTGGTGGCTAGAGACATGTCAGAGGTTTGAAGCTGTAGGTGAAAATGTCACTTGGGTTGTGTTCCGTAGGGAATTTCTGAGAAAGTAATTTCCTGAAGACGTTCGTGGTAAGAAGGAAATTGAGTTCCTTGAATTGAAGCAAGGGGGTATGTCGGTTGTTGAGTATGCTGCAAAGTTTGCTGAGTTGGCTAAGTTTTATCCGCACTACAGTGAGGCAGATGCTGAGTTTTTGAAGTGCATCAAGTATGAGAATGTGTTGCGCCCATAGATCAAGAAGGCAGTTGGATACCAGAAGATCTATGTCTTTGCTGATTTGATTGATAGTTGCAGAATCTATGAAGAGGATAATAATGCTCATTACAATATTATCAGTGAGAAGATGGGTAGACACCAACATAATCGTGGTAAGCCTTATGATACCCCAACTGGTAAAGGTAAACAGAAAGCTGCTCAGGGTCAGAGGACTAGTGGGGGAGATGCTCCTGCTGCTGTGGTTTCTTTCAAATATGGAAAACCTGGGCATAAGAGTAATGTGTATACTGCTGAGGTAAAGAGGTGTTTCTGTTATGGTAAGACTGGACATGTTGTATCTGAGTGCAAGCATAAGGAGGTGATTTGTTTCAATTCTAGTGAAGAAGGGCACATTGGTAGTCAGTGTCAGAAACCAAAGAGGGCACAAACAAGTGGTAAAGTGTTCGCTTTGGTTGAGGATCAGGCAGCTGCTGAGGACAAACTTATCAGAGGTGCATGTTTCATTAATAGTACTCCTTTAACTACTATTATTGATACTGGTGCTACTCATTGCTTTATTACTGCTGATTATGTTGAAAGATTGGGTCTCATGTTGTCTTCTTTGAATGGAGAGATGGTCATCGACACTCTAGCCAAGGGGTCGGTGACTACTTCTTTTGTGTGTTTAAAGTGTCCTTTGTCAATTTTCGATAGAGACTTTGTTGTTGATTTGGTTTGTCTTCCTTTAAGAGGGATGGATGTGATTCTGGGTATGAACTGGTTAGAGCATAACTATGTTCATATTAACTGTTATGACAAGTCTGTAAGGTTTTCTACTCCTGAAGAAGAGGAAGATTGTGTGTTGTCTGCTAGACAGTTGAGGAAGTTGATGCAAGAAGAAGTACAAACGCTCTCGTTGATGGCGTCGCTATCTGTCGAGACTCAAGCTATAAATGAGGAATTGCAGGTGGTGCGTGAGTTTCCTGAAGTTTTCCCTGATGAAATTCATTATGTACCGCCAGAGAGGGAAGTTGAATTTTCTATTGATCTTGTACCTGGTACCAGACCTGTGTCTATGGCACCATACATGATGTCTATATCTGAATTATTGGAGTTAAAGAAGCAATTGGAAGAGTTACTCGAAAAGAAGTTTCTAAGACCAAGTGTATCACCGTGGGGAGCTCCAGTGATGTTATTAAAGAAGAAAGATGGAAGTATGAGGCTTTGTGTTGATTATAGAAAGTTGAATAAAGTGATGATTAAGAACAAGTATCCACTTCCAAGAATAGATGACTTAATGGATCAGTTGGTGGATGCTCGTGTGTTCAGTAAGATTGATTTGAGGTCGGGGTACCATCAGATTAAAGTGAAGGATAAAGATATCCAAAAGACGGCTTTCAGGATGCGTTATGGATATTATGAGTATTAGGTGATGCCTTTCAGTGTTACTAATGCGCCGAGAGTATTCATGGAATACATGAACCATATCTTTCATACTTATTTGGATCGGTTTGTAGTGGTGTTCATTGATGACATTTTGATTTACTCTAAGTTAGAAGAAGAGCATGCAGAACACTTAAGATTAGTATTGTAAGTTTTGAGAGAGAAGAAGTTGTATGCAAAGTTGTCCAAGTGTGAGTTCTGGTTAAAGGAGGTTAGTTTTCTTGGTCATGTGATCTCAGGTAGTGGAATTGTTGTGGATCCATTTAAGGTTGATGTTGTGTTGCAATGGGAAACTCTGAAGTCAGCTATTGAGATTAGAAGCTTTTTGGGATTAGCTGGTTACTATAGAAGGTTTATTGAAGGTTTGTCTAAGTTGGTACTTCCGTTGACTAAGTTGACTTTTAAAGGTAGAGATTTTGTGTGGGATGTTCAGTACGAAGAAAGTTTTACAAAATTGAAGAAGAGATTGACGTCGGCTCCAATTTTGACGTTGCCTAATCCAGGAGAACCTTTTGTGGTATATTGTGATGCTTTTAAGATGGGTTTAGGAGGTGTGCGTATGCAGAATGATAAGGTAGTTACTTATGCATCAAGGCAGTTGAGGACTCATGAGAAGAACTATCCTACGCATGATTTAGAGCTTCCTCCAGTTGTTTTTGTGTTAAAGATTTGGAGGCATTATCTTTATGGTTCTAGATTTGAAGTGTTTAGTGACCATAAGAGCTTAAAGTATTTATTCAATCAGAAGGAGTTGAATATGAGGCAACGAAGATGGTTGGAATTGTTAAAGGACTATGATTTCGGTTTGAATTATCATCCAGGAAAAGCGAATATGGTAGCTGATGCATTGAGTCGAAAGACTTTACATATGTCGGCAATGATGGTTAAAGAGTCATAATTAATTGAACAGTTCAGGGATATGAGCTTGGTTTGCGAGGTGACACCGCGGAGCGTTATGTTGGGTATGTTGAAGATTAATAATGAATTTCTAGATATTATCAGAGAAGCTCAAAAGTTGGATGTGAAACTGGTAGATTTGATGGTTGGGATTGATCAGTCTGAGAATAATGATTTTAAGTCAGATGCGTAAGGTATGTTGAGATTTCGTAACCGGATTTGTATTCCTGATGATGCAGAGATGAAGAAAGTGATACTTGAAGAGAGTCATAGAAGTAAGCTGAGTATTCATCCAAGAGATACAAAGATGTATCAAGATTTGAAAGGTTTGTTTTGGTGGCCTGGGATGAAAAGTGATGTGGCTTGGTTTGTGTATGCATGTTTGACTTGTCAGAAGTAGAAAGTTGAACATCAGAAGCCTGCAGGGTTGATGCAACCATTAGAAGTTCCAGAATGGAAAGCGGATAGCATTTCGATGGACTTTGTGACGGGGTTACCTAATACTTTAAAAGGACATGATTTGATTTGGGTGATTATTGATAGGCTTACAAAGTCAGCTCATTTCATTCCTATTAACATCAGTTTTCCAGTGTCGAAGTTGGCTGAGATTTACACTAGTGTAATCGTGAAGCTACATGGTGTTCCTTTGTGCATTGTGTCAGATAGAGATCTGAGGTTTACTTCTTATTTTTGGAAGAGTTTGCAATAAGCGTTGGGTTCTAAGACGAGGTTGAGTTCGGCGTATCATCCTCAGAATGATGGTCAGACTGAACGGACTATTCAGTTGTTGGAAGATTTTTTGAGGGCATGTGTTCTTGAGCAGGGAGGTTCGTGGGATACTTACCTTCCGTTGATAGAGTTCACTTATAATAACAGTTACCATTCTAGTATTGGTATGGCACCTTTTGAAGCGTTGTATGGTCGAAGATGTAGAACTCCTTTATGTTGGCATGAATCTAGAGAAAGTGTAGTACTTGGACCTGAACTTATTCGTGAGACTACAGAGAAGGTGAAGTTGATTTGAGAAAATATGAAAGCTTCCCAAAGTATAAAAAAGAGTTATCATGACAAGCGAAGGAAGGACTTAGAATTCCAAGCGGGTGACCATGTGTTTTTGAGATTTACACATGTGACTGGTGTTGGGCGAGAATTGAAGTCTAAGAAGCTCACTTCTTATTTTATTGGACCATATCAGATTTAAGAGAGAGTTAGGAATGTTGCTTATAGAGTGGCTTTACCGCCTAATCTTTCGAATTCGCATGATGTGTTTCACGTGTCGCAACTCCAGAAGTATATTTCAGATCCATCTCATATGATTCATATGGATGATGTGCAAGTACGGGATAATATTACTGTGGAGACGATGCCTAAACGGATCACGAATCGTGAAATAAGGACTCTGAGGGGAAAAGAGATTGCTTTGGTTAAAGTGGTTTAGCTAGGAGCTGTCGGAGAAAGCATGACTTGGGAGTTGGAAAGCAAGATGCGGGACTCCTATCCTGAGTTGTTTGATTAAGTTAAATTTGCGAGGACAAAAATATTCTAAGTGGGAGAGAGTTGTATTGCCCATAATTTAATTAATTATTTAATTAAATTATGTTTGGGTTATTTATGAAGTTGTGTTGCAATGATAGATCTTATGTGTGATTAATTGAATTAATCTATTCTATTAAGTTGTGGAATAATATTAGAATAATAATATTATTTGATGTGGCCTTATTTTTAAGGATTAGAAGTAGTAGAAAGGGGGTGTAGGAGTTTTAAGACCATTAAGACATAATGAGAATTATAGAGTTGTTATATTAGTTATTTAGAATTAATAAGGAAAAAGAAATAGCAGTAAGAAGAGAAGGAAATAAGGGTTGGAAGAGAACGTGAAAGTTGCAGAAAAGAAGGAAAAGAGAAAAACAGAATTCAATTGGAAAAGAATAGTACTGCAACCTTCAATCCAAGGTAAGGGTGGGCTTATGACTCTACAATTGGGTTTATGATGATTAGTATGTGCGATTGGATTTGAAAAGTTTTTTTGTTTATGATTGAAATATATACATTGTTGTTTGATGAGGATCAATGATTTAGAGATGAATAATGATGCCCTAATGATGTATAATTGATGTATAAACATAGGATTATTATAATTGATGATTACCTATGATTATAGGATGTTTTTAGGGCCTAAGGCAGGGAAATCGCAGTGAAAACACAGTGAAATCGTAGAAAATATTCATGACAGATCAATATGAGTCGACCTCAAAGGCCATGCGTCGACACATGCAGGTTTTAAGACTCAGGATGAGTCGATACATAGGATTATGCATCAATATATGCAGTGTTGTAGACTCAGTTTGAGTTGACATAAGAGGATAACGCGTCGACTCATGTAGGATTTCAACCCAGTACGCGTCGACTCAAAGAAGTATGCGTCGACTCATGCAGTCTAATTTTTGACAGATTCTTCCAAAGGCTGTAACTTGAGTTTCCGGACTCCGTTTGAGGTGCCATTTGAAGCATTGGATAGCTAACGCGATGAACTTCATTCTTAAGGATTAAAATGAAGGATAAGAATAATAATACTAGTACCCAAATTAGGATTATAGTTAGCTTCCCGTGTTAATCGCTATGATGATTTTGTGAAGTATGATGAGGATAAGACGATCTTAGATTATCGCTTGGTTCATGACAGTAAGATTTATAATGATAATGATGTAGTATTACAGAATATAATATGTAGAGGGTTGGCAATTATAGATAAGCCTTAGATGATTAATTAATTATAGGCATTATCATGTTGTAGGCTTATGGCCAACGTTGAGGGATTGTCTATTTGTCGTTGTATTGTTGTTATGGCTGAGTTGCTGTGGAATTACGTTGATGAATTATGTTGATGAATTATGTTAATGAATTATGTTGATGAACTATGTTTATGAATCATGTTGATAAATTATGTTGATGAATGATGTTGAGATGCCTCTAATAATTGACAGCTATTAAGATGTAGTCTTCTGGCCAACGATGATGTTGTGTTGAGATATTGTTAATTGTGGTTGTTATTACTATATTCATGATTGTGTCACATACATTGCATATCAAGATGGAGTTGATGCTCGTTAATATGTCATGTATTGGCGAATATTAAGATGAAGGCTTATGCCTTGTTGATGCCTCTATTTATTGGCAATTATTTTGAGATGGGAGTTCTGCTCCAATGGTACCACATGCATTTGCATAGTATTGAGTCGCATTATTTGATTGCATAAAGAATTTGTGTATTGATGCGGTGAATGTGTATATTATTGGTATTCTGTTACGATTATTGTTGTTTATGAGATGTGAAGTGGTGTTATTATATGAGTTGATCTAACATATTATTTATCATACGTTTTATTATATTGTTAGATATCTCACCCTTTCTGTTTGAATGTTACCCTTACGTTGGTAACGTGCAGGTAATCCAGAGTGAAGGTAGTATACCTTCAGTAGTTCGAGTCGGTGTCATTGCTCTGATACGTAACACTCGGGGGGATGAACACTTGTTGCTTTTAGTTATTGTTATTCCATACGTTGAACTTTAATATGATTGTTGCTAAGCATGTTTTATTTTGAAGTTGCTGTAATGTTGGACAAAGATGTCATTATGATTTCGCTGCATAGTTGTTCAAGTTGTTGAATTAAGAGATTAAATTATTTTGTTGTTGGTTCATCTGAAGTTTTAAAGTGTTATGTATCCATGTTGAATGCAATGTGTTTTTAAGTTTAATTTATGGCATCCTGATTCAGTTGTATGAATTTTATAACTCTGATTTACATTCATAATTGTCGGGTAGAATTGGGGTGTTACATCTACTACCATGGCGTCAGGCAAGACCTATTGGCTATTAAAGATAAAGTTACTACTGATCCTGATGTCAACAACATCATTGGGACCAATAAAATTACCAGAAGCGGAAGGGTTTTCTCTCCTGAAATCTTGCCGAAGACTGTTTCTACTCCTCTGGTTATTCCTGTTGCCACTCCTACTGCCACTCTTGTTATTACTCCCGTTGCTACTCCTACTGCCATCCCTGTTGTTATCCCTGCTACTGAGCTAGTTGAGACTCCAGGAAAAGAGGTATTGGTTGAGCATGTACGGACGAAGGCACATAAAGAAGTCATTTTTGAGGCTTCTAAAAATGAAATGGAAGAAATACTAAAGATCATAAAGAAAAGTGATTACAACATTGTGGAGCAGTTGGGGAAGACCCCTTCAAAAATCTCAATGTTGGCCCTACTGTTATGCTCTGAAGCCCATGCTAAGGCTTTGGTTAAATTCCAGAAGTCGGCCCATGTGCCTCAAGAGACCTCCGCCGATCAATTCGAGAACCACGTTGCTAGTTTGACAGCTGAAAATGGACTTGGTTTCTATGATGCAAATTTAACACCCAAGGGAAGAAAGCATAATGATGCCCTTCATGTCTCCATTGAGTGCAGGGGAACTACCCTAGCCTATGTTCTGGTAGACATAGGTTCATCGTTGAATGTCTTACCCAAGAATGCTTTGGACAGATTAGATTGTGAAGGACTCACGCTGGAGCCCAGTAACATTGTGGTGAGGGCCTTTGATGGTTCAAAAAAAGAGTGGTGCACGGGGAGGTAGACATCCCTATCAAAGTTGGTACTCAGAATTTTGAATCCACTTTCTACGTGATGGATATCCTCCCATCTTACTCTTGCTTATTGGGTCGCCCTTAGATCCATATGGTCGGTGTTGTTACTTCTACTCTGCATCAAATGTTGAAGTACCTAGTTAACAGAAAGATTATCACAGTCCATGGAGAGGAAGAATACATGGTGAGCCACCTGAAATCTTTCAGGTATGTTGATATGGACGGAGAGTTCATTAAAACCCCATATCAGAACTTTGAGGAGGTTCCACAAACAGTTGCTACAACCAAGACTGCTACTAGTGTTCTGAAGATTACCAGACCTCCTTTGAAGATGGCTTCACTGAAGGATACCAAAGCAGTAGTCGAGGAAGGTGGGTGTACCATTTGGGGCCAACTCCCTAATATCCCTTAGAAATCTTACAAATTTGATTTTGGTTTTACTTTAGGGGCCCAAAGAGCTGTTCCTCGTGCTCACGTTGGGGGACCACCACTACGAATCAGCAACCATGGAGTCAATGTTCTGGAAGACAGTGATAGTGAGTACGACATGGACAAGTGGATCTTCCCAACTATCAGCGGTGGACCCAACAATTGGGAGGCCAAAGATTTTGTTCCTATTACTTTTATTCAAGATTAATTGTCTTTTACTTTTTTTTGGGATCTGTAATATTTAAACAATATGAACTCTAAAGCCTTGTGCTTTACCCGAGGCACAATGGTCTATTTTGTGAGGGTTATTACTTCATATTCATATGTCATTAATAAATCATTGGACGTTTTGCATACAATTTTTACGCTCTATGTTTTTTACTTTATCAAAAATAGCTATGCTCTCTTACACACACCCACATATCAAAACTGCAGATCCACATCCACTCTAGATCCCATTGATAACGGTTCTGATATTACCAATCATGACTTTGAAAATTCGATCTACCAAGTCGAGGACGAAGGTGAGGTAGATTGTGAAGTACCAGGAGAACTTTCCAGACTATTACAATAGGAGGAAAGGGCAATACAACCTCATGAAGATTCGATGGAGACAGTGAACTTGGGTACCGAAGAGGATAAGAAGGAAGCAAAGATAGGTGCCGATCTAGAGCATAGTGTCAAAGAGAAGTTAATTTAGATGTTACATGACTACGTTGAGGTCTTTGCTTGGTTATATGAATACATGGCGGGACTTTACACTGATATTATAGTTCATTTCCTACCGACAAAAGAAGACTGTCCTACAGTAAAACAGAAGGTTCGTTGTATGTGGCCAGAGATGTCAGAAAAGATCAAAGCTGAAGTCATGAAACAATTCAAAGTCGGCTTCTTAGCTGTTACTTCTTATCCACAATGGGTTGCCAATGTTGTTCTGGTACCTAAGAAGGACGGTAAGGTACATATGTGTGTGGATTGTAGAGACCTGAATAGGGCAAGCCCCAAGTATGACTTTCCGCTTCCCCATATTGATGTTTTGGTTGACAACACCTCACAACATAAGGTATTCTCCTTCACGGATGGTTTCTCCGGGTACAATCAGATCAAAATGGTACTTGAAGATATGGAGAAAATGACCTTCGTCACACAGTGGGGCACTTTCTGCTACAAAGTTATGCCATTTAGGTTAAAGAACGCCAGGGCAACCTATCAGCAAGCCATGTTAGCTTTGTTTCACGATATGATCCATCACGAGATAGAGGTCTATGTTGATGATATGATATCCAGGTCTCGGACTAAAGAGGAGCACCTTGATCACATGCAGAAGCTGTTTGAAAGACTGAAGAAGTACAAACGGAGGTTGAACCCGAATAAGTGCACGTTTGGAGTAAGATCTGGTAAACTCTTAGGCTTCGTTGTCAGCGGTAAAGGTATTTAAGTAGACCCTTCAAAGGTTAAAGCCATACAAGAAATGCCAACTCCTAGCACTGAGAAGGAGGTCAGGGGATTCTTGGAACGTCTAAACTACATTGTCAGATTCATTTCCCATCTAACCGCTACTTGTGATCCAATCTTCAAATTACTGAAGAAAGATCAAGCAGTGAAGTGGAATGATGATTGCCAGACCGCCTTTGACAAAATTAAAGAATATCTCCAAGAGCCTCCAATTTTGATGTTGCCGGTTGAAGGGAGACCTTTGATCATGTACTTAACAGTATTAAAGAACTCAATGGGGTGTGATCTGGGACAACATGACGAGTCTGGTCGAAAAGAGCATGCAATATACTACCTTGGAAAAAAGTTTACCGACTGTGAAACGAGATACTCACTGCTCAAGAAAACATACTACGCTTTGGCATGGGCTGCTCGCCGACTGATACAGTATATGTTGACTCACACTACCTTGTTGATATCTAAAATGGATCCTATCAAATACATCTTTGAGAAGCCCGCTCTCTCCTGAAGAATAGCAATATGGCAAATGATCCTGGCTGTTGTACCCCAAAATTTGCCCTCCCATATTCTTCAAGATTTGTCAAGATCAACCTCCAAATGGTTCAAAATCTCTCAAGGGTTGCACAGTCCAATTGCCTCCTAACACAGTCAAAATTAGGGTTTTGGTTCTTACAAGGAAGTTGGGGTTTTCAAGGGTCCAATCAATTCCCCTATGCCTATATACATTGTCAAACATCCATATGTCAAGTTTCAAGACTCACAGCACCAAGTTGCACAGTCAAAAGCCCTAATTGCTTCACAGTCAACTGCAGGGGTAAAATGGTCATTTTACAGTCAAAAGTCAAAAAATTTGGTCAACATCTTATTTTGAAGCCACAATCATCATTTGATCAATTCTTGATCATGATTCCTCAAGCATGGCTCAAAAAGTCTCAAGATGCAAAAGTTTCTATTTTTGGACAGTTGAAAAGTCAAATGTAACTTGACCAAGGCATAACGTTTTCATGGTTCATCAGAAAAATCCCATCCAATGCTCATTTTGAAGGGGATGACATTTCCTACAACTCATCTTCACACTCCAAGTCCAAGAAATGCTCTCACAAAAAGTTATCAATTTCTACATTATAGGTCATTTTCAAAAGTCAACAAAAAGACACTTTAAGTCAAAGACGATAACTTGAGATTGGTAAATCAAAATGACATGGGACCAAAGGCATTGGTTAGAGGACTTAAAGACCTTTCCAAAATGTCCAAGAACATGTTCATAGCTTCAAAATTGAGCAAGATATGCATTGGAGAAGTTGGGAAATTTTTGGGAACTTTCAAAAGTCAACTTTGCCTAAAACACTTCATTTTTGCTAATGGGCCTCAAATTCCTTCTTGAATCTTTGCCCAAGGCCTATGCACGACCCATTGAACTTAAAATGATTTAGTTTCTTATTTTTAATTAATTAATTGAATTTTTATTAATGTTAATTCATTTAATTGATTTTAATTGTAGGAAAATTCAAAAGATATGGTTTTTAGATCTTTTGTGAAGCAAATCTGATCAGGGCAAGCTGGCAATCTCGTTTCCCAATCAAAGAGGCAAAATCATCCAATTTTGGCAAGCTTTACCAATCAAAAATATGGAAAAGATTTGATTGAAAATTAAGGATGCAAAACATGAATGCAATGGATTGTTGGTCCAAGATTTACCCTAATTCTATTGTGCTATATGTACTGAAGCAAACCCTGAATCCCTACACGTGAAACTGCTGCAAGAACACCATATGCAATATTGAAAAAAAGTGAAAAAAACTCAAAACTGTAATCAGTCTTCCAGGCGAATTCAAGGTCTCTTTTTGATTCACACACCTTGCCTGAGTCTCCAGGAACTTGTTGCCATCAAGAACAAGCCCTAACACCATCAGAACCGTTCACAAAAAGTCACTCGGTTTGCATTATTTTCCAAAATTGCATATCATAATTCATGCGTTTTTAATCCATTTTCTTGGTTGATTTGTGTTAATAGGAACCCTCTGAAGCTATTGGTATAATCCAATTTTATTATAGTGCGTTAAATCGAAAACCACCATTGGAGACATCTAGGGTTTCGAAGCTTGAATATTAGGGCTTTGCACATAAGGAAAAATTGGACTGTGAAACGTGCATGGTTGAATTCGTCAAGGCCAGACGAATTCAACCCAACCCTCGCGCTCAATTTATGTTATCCCTAACTCTAATCGCTATTTTCTGTCGTTGTAGTTAGTGGGGGTTTAAAACCCCCGCTATCTGTTTGATATTTTTACAGGTGAAACGAAGAAGGAGATGGTGTGTTGACGTGTGGTTGGTGGATTCAAATCTGCACGCGTTTTTTCATGTTTCCAGCATAGTTATTACTTTTCATATATTATTTTTATTGGTCATTATTATTACAAATACTACGCAATGGTTAGTGGCTGGAGACGTGTCTGGTAATTGCTGGGATCTGGGTTCGATTCCCAGGTCCCCCATATAATTGTTCATATTTTTTCCAAAGCGTTCCAATGCAGCGTTCATCCAAAGTTCCATCATACACCCTCACGCCTAAGCTTGCCAAGTGGCCATGAAATCCATCCAGTGGCCAGGAGAGGAGGAGCATGATACTCTCCAGTCAACGCATGCATAGGCAATGCCAGAAGTCAAACGTGGCTTGGAATGTCTTGGGCCAGAATTCCTCACAAAAACCTCCATATGGGCCAACTTACCCCCTTTGGTTTGTAATTTTTATTTTCTTTTCTTTTAATTCTTTTAATTGTTTTAATTATTATTATTAATTCACAACAAATTAATTTTTCCTAATAAATTCAGAAATCAAAATTGTAAATATATTTTATTATTTATTAAATTCATTAACTATTATTTTTTTGTAAATAAATATTAACAATTAACTTAGTTTAATTTAGGTTTTAATTTTAATCTTTGTCTCAATAAATAAAAATTATGTAGAACTAGGCTTAACACTTTCATTCATATTTTCTTAATTATTATTATTAGTTATTGGTTACTATTATTTTTGTAAATAACATATAAATTAATTAGTTTAAATTAGTTTAACTTTAACATTTTTATAATAATTAAAATAAACTTAGAACTAGGGTTTTCTTTTGACTTTTAATTTATTCTATTTTCATTAAATACAAAAAAAACACAAAAAATATCTTTCTTGTAAATAATTAAATAATTAGTACTAGGTTTAATTTTAATTTAATGCAAAAGGACAAAAAAGCTCATAATTTCTCAAAAGGGTCAAAACCCTAAGGACGTCCAGTTTAATTTCTATTTGCGCATTATTTTCTTATTTGATTATTATGTAACTGCTCCCAAGGATGTAATAGTAATTAGGCTTATTGCTTTCTTTATTTTTCGCACTTTATCAAAAACGGGTCTTTGTTTTTTGGCGATGTATAGACCCGCGCCTTGTAATAGCATAGCTTTTACCTTTCCGTACTTTATTTTCCGCACTCCTAACTGTTAAATTGCATGAAAGAATGTATGATAATTAAAAACAACTCGTAGCTCACAATTGCATGATCAAAGATAAATCTTAACATGTACAAGACATTAACTGAAAAAACAAAACACATGCACATGCCACTCCTAGGGTACGCCTCACTGGTTGCCTCGAACGTGGTCGTCAAGTATAGGGTGTTTTAGCGGTCGCCCTTATGTCTAAGATCCAGTCGCCTCGAAACGGTTGCCTCGAATTAAAAAGGATCTATGAAATTAGGGTTACTTCTAAGGTGTCCTACTATTGCTTCGGTGACCACACTGTCCCTACAATCGAATTGACCCGAACACCTCCAACGGTGGTGCTACCTACCTCTCAATGGTGGGATAGAACTATCTTAAGGACTCTTACACAGCCTAATTCCTTAGGGTGGGTAGATGACTCATGGGTACTTGCTCTCTTTCCAAAAAACAGACAAAAACAACTTTTCACACTGACACTTTCAAAAGTTTTCCAACAAATTTTTCATACACTCTTGAGGACAGATACAAGAGTCACTTAGAAATCTTTCAAAAACGAAACTTTTTTCAAACCCACTCATATTTGAAAAGCAAACATTTTGAAAACATAAGAGCAAGTACCTAAGAGCCCATGGATAACCATGGATAGAAAGGGTGCTAACACCTTCCCTTTCTATAAATCTACCTCCCGAACCGAGAAACATTCTCAATAAGGAATTTTGCTGTGCTTTTGTCCTTTCCATGTTGGAGAACATAAAAGACGGTGGCGACTCTTGCTTCCGCGACATTTCGCGATCCAGCTTTAAACAGTCAGTTCTATTTCCACCGATCACAGAACTGGCGACTCTGCTGGGGATTCTATAAAAGTGAGGTGTACCTTAGGATTAGATCATACTTATGTTCTCAATTGCTTGCTTTGATTGCTTTATAATTGTGGGCATTGCATCGGAGTTTCATGGATCCTAACCCGGATCTGCAGATACCCTTTTAGGTAGCATAAGCTGTGAGGGACCTGTCCGGCGTAGACCGACACGGGTGAAGCAGTGGCTACATTGGTGTGACACCTTGGTCTGTACCGATATCCCTTGTGTTGCAACGAGGAAAATATGGGTCTTCTGAGGAGTCATTAAGCACCAACCGACCTTAGAACCCTAAATTGACCCAACTTGGCCATAGAACGGTAGCAGTATGCTACACCCATTGAGGCTAAACTCTCGCGATGGTTCTGGCTGCAAGAAAAGATTGTGACGCTGGAGTTATGACCGATTGAGGGTAGTCAGTGATATTGGGATCCTCTAGAACCCGGTTACTTTTGATAGGACAGGTCTTAACCAACGAAACTGAAAGAGGGTAGTACCTAAACTTCATGCTGGCCTAAACTCTAAGGGCTCTCTGTGTGACTTGTGTGCCTTCAAACTTGACTACTTGCATGCTTGTTATCTGACACTTGTGTTTCTTGCAGGTTTTGTTTACAGTCCTTAATCTGGATTCATAACAGGGTTTACCTACGTTACTCCATGCATAGCATAACATCATAACATCATACCATAGCATTCCCTTAACTCATTTCAAGGATCTCAAAGGTTTGTGATGCAGGTCATGATGAATCAACTGTCTAGCAAGGGGCAAAGGGGATTTATTTTCCTCTAGCCAAGGTTGTTCGGAGATCAAAACATGATAACGCGAGTCAGGGGCTATGACCCACTGGATATGGTGAGCCTTGACTCTTGAAGAAGGGCTCTCTACAATATGCAGTTCCTTCAATCAAGCTACCGGATTCCAACTCTAACAATTTTCCTGTTTACCCCGCGAGATCCTTGAAAACATTGCATGCATATCATACATATCATTGCATCACAGGTACCCTTTTGACAGGTTGCTTAATCTTCTTCGTTGTTTATTTCAGCAGTCTCATCATGAATCCTGAATCATCTACTGAGCAATCCATCAAGGCCCTCCTGGCCCAGAACGCCCAGTTCCAAGAGTTGGTTATGAGCCTAGCCCAGGGTCAACAGGAATTGAAGACTCTGCTTATGAATAAGAAGAAGAAGAGGACTGTGTTGTTCAACCCTAGACGCAAATCTGGGAATGGATCACAAAATGAAGCTGAGCTGACTACCCCGTCTGTTGGGAAAGACAGTCCCCAAGAGGGAGAGGTTCCTAGTCCAGTGGTCTCTGACAACGAGACCGATTACAATGATGAACAGTACCCTTCAGCTGAGGACAGGTATAAACAGCTAGAAGACCGGCTAAGTGCTATGGAGATACAGAAAGTTCCCGGCCTAGACTTCGAAGATCTAGGTCTATCCTCCGGGGTGGTGATCCCACATAAGTTCAAGGCACCTGCCTTTGCAAAGTACGACGGAGCCTCCTGTCCTAAGTTGCACCTCCGTTCATACATAAGGAAGATCCAGCCCTACACGGCTGACAAGAAATTGTGAATTCACTTCTTTCAGGATAGTCTGGCAGGGACTCAACTCGAGTGGTCCTATCAGCTGGATGGAGCCAGTATCCGTACCTGGGAAGACTTGCCTACTGCGTTCTATAAGCAGTATCAATATAATTCCGACCTCGCTCCTACGCGTACCCAACTCCAGGGTATGTCACTAGGGACGGGTGAAGGATTCAAAGAGTATGCGCAAAAGTGGAGAGACCTTGCTGGAAGGGTGCGACCACCTCTGACTGACCGTGAGCTTGTTGACATGTTCTTGGGGACCCTGTCTGGTCCATTCTTCAACCACCTGATTGGGAATTCTTCTGCTAGATTTACAGATCTGATCTTGACTGGGGAGAGGATCGAAGCTGGTATCAAGTCAGGGAAAATACAGAATGGTGACTCCTCGAACACTGAGAAGAAACCATCCAAGAGAGAATCTAGTGTTGTCTATGGTTCAAGAGGGCAGAATAGGTCCGAACACCGCCAAGATGTCAACATGGTAGTTATTGCAAAATCGGCCGGTGCTCCTCAGCGTCACAATCAACAAAGGGAAGAGAGACCTAAAAGACAATTCACTCCCCTCGGCGTGACCTTGTCCCAGATATTGCCACAGTTGTTGGAGACCAAGTTGGTAACTCTAAGGGACCCTCCAAAGAATCCCAATAGGACACCTTCAAGGTATAACCCCAATGTTCGCTGCGCTTATCATTCTGACAGCCCGGGGCATGCCACAGATGATTGTTGGACTTTGAGAAACAAGGTTCAGGATCTGATCGACGCAAAGGAAGTCCAGTTCGACTCTCCAGAGGCTCCCAATGTGATCACTGCTCCCTTGCCAAAACATGGCTAGGATTGGAAATTCTTTGTTCATTCGAATGTTCAAGTTGTATTTTTCTTTGATTGTTCAAACATTTTATGTCAAATGTTGTTATTTCATTAATGCATTACACATGTCTGTTTTGAAGTAATTATTTCGTATTCACTATATGCAAACTATTTTCATATTTTCTGTGATGATCAACTCTCGATTAATAATTCTAAGCCTCTTGAGGGAGGATGACGAAAACGATACCACGATCTTTAAAGTATGCTTTTGAACAGACCCCGCTGATGAGGTACAGGCATTGTTTCAATTCCTAAACACTGGAGTTATAAGGAAGATAATCCCTCGTCAACCCCTTTGAGCCAAAGAAGTAGGAGTTTTCTTTTCGAAAATTAAAACCCTTAATCATAACCCGGGGCAGGGTAGTTCTCTCAGTGGATTCAAGTGCACAGCGAATAGCATCAAAGAAGTCCTTCCGAGACGAAAAGACAGTGATGGTTCCAGGTAATCATAAAGACAGGCAGTCATTATCTCTTAGAAATAAAATCCCAATAAGTCAAAACCTATGAAGGAGACTTACAAAACTGGGGCATCCCGCTGACTGTAATCACAAAAAGGAACAGTTCAGGCAAAAAAGACAGGGATAATAAAATCAAAAAGAAAGAGGTTCTAAAAACTCTTAACAAAAAGAAATGACTGCATATTCAAAATAAACTATCAGTATCTGAACCATCATTGGAACATCAGGACAAAGACTCAAACAAGGTCTAACGCACGATCAGCTGAGTTTAGGTTTGAAGAACATCACGAAGAGCGGGTGGGTATAAATAAAATTTGAGCATTTATCCTTTGTTTCTTAAACCGTGAACCAGGCCACGTTATAACCCTTAAAAGTCCTAGCTGAAGCATGGGTTAGTTTGAAAGCATACTGTTACAAAAGGGTATCCTGACTCCTTAAGGCTTGCTGTACAATCTTGAGTTGACATCACATTTTTACAAAATTTGCTTGTTTTATTAAAAACTGCATTTTCAAAAACTTCAAGACAGACATAAGCTTTGCATTTTTAATATAACATTGTTTGCATATGATTATTTTTTTGAACATCATAGAATTTCGCACGACGAATATCTAGTGAACAAAAGCACTTCCAAGCAAGGGGCAAGGCATGAGCATTGTCCACCATCTGGGGAAGTCCAGTCAAGATTCTGAGAATCTCTCAGGATGCCAAGTAGCCAGGGGCAAATCTCCACCTGAGTCACTTGGGGCATTGGGCATGAATTCCAACAACGAATCTTGCATGAACGAACATCTTCTGGTAATATGGCAACACAATGCTACTGACAGTGACAACTCCCTGCACTCTGAGAACGCGGACATAGTCGAAAAATACTATGCGTAATTAAAGACCCGTTAGGTCGACTGGCCTAGGCAAAAATAAGAAATGAAAAAAATCTGTACACCCGGAAAGTCGAAAACCTGAAAAGGCGGCTTGGGCAAAAATGGGTATCCCGGTGGATTGAAAACCCGAAAGGGCGGTCCAGGAAAAATTGAGGGATCAAAAGCGTACGACTATGTTCTGACATCTCGTCACTTGCCTACCAGAAGAAGATTTGTCAATCGGCAGTCATCAAGCGCCTCCACAGGCACCTTCTCCCGCAGAAACTGGGGCAATAAGAACTGTCTAAGCGATCTGATTGCTCTGTCCACCGAGGTACCAAGGTAAGTTCAGCTGAAGAACATGACCAAGTCGCTTCCACTCCCCGCAGAGTAAGACAAGATTCAGTTATACTCTCCCCAAGCAGAGTTGGTCTCCCATCAATCCCGACAAGGCACAGTATCTCCAGCAAGTCAGCGATACTCCCCCCAAGCAGAGTTAGTCTACTGTCAGCCTTAAAGAAGTTGGATATCCCTAGAAGATCTCAACATTCCCCAGTGGAGTACAGATATTCCTAAGCAAGCATCCCCGGCAGTCTTAATATAATATTGTTCCCCGGTGGAATACAGACACCCCAGTGGAACCATTCCCCAGTACAGTCCAAAAGATTCCCCAGGAGAGTGGAATCCATATCCCCAGTAGATTTTGGAGGCTTATCCCCAATATATTCTGGAAGCTTATCCCCTGCGGAGTACGAACGCATCTCCCCGGCTTTGTTCAAAGGTTATTCCCCACCAGAGCCTATAACTGGGTTATCCTCAGCTAATTGCAACGGAAAGATCGTCCTCGACGAAGTTTCTTCCTATCCCCAGTGGAGTTCATCAAATCCTCTAACAAAACTTATCAACGGAATCCCCAGCGGAGTTATCATCAAAATCTCAGCGAAGTATCTCTTCCCACAGAGTAATTCCCCGCAGAGTAATCTCTTCACCAAGTTTATGCCCCAACGGATTCATCTCCTCCTACCGGTTTATTCTTGCAATCATCATTCCCAGCGGAAACGAAGAGCTCTACTCTTCAAACATCAGCCCAAGATTCAACAAGCTCCCGGCATTCATCGAGGATTTATTTTCCCAGACGAAAATACATTCATAAACATTTCAAATTTCATACTTCCTACTTACATACATGATAAAGTGCATACGACACGATCTCATTTATTTTTGAGAACATCATGACATCATGCATTTCATACATCATGACATTGCATACAACTAATGTTTGCCTTTTCAGGAAAAGGTCAATCAAAAGATATTACCATCAACTTTTGAAATTCCAGATTCGATTCCTGTATCCAGCCAGGGCATTTCTGTTGACGACTAATTCCAGATTCGATTCCTGTATCCAGCCAGGGCACGTCTGAAGAGTTTGAAGATTCGATTCCTGTATCCAGCCAGGGCATATCTGTTGACGACTAATTCCAGATTCGATTCCTGTATCTAGCCAGGGCACGTCTGAAGAGTTTGAAGATTCGATTCCTGTACCCAGCCAGGGCATATCTGTTGACGACTAATTCTAGATTCGATTCATGTATCCAGCCAGGGCACATCTGAAGAGTTTGAAGATTCGATTCTTGTATCCAGCCAGGGCATATCTGTTGACGACTAATTCCAGATTCGATTCCTGTATCCAGCCAGGGCACGTCTGAAGAGTTTAAAGATTCGATTCCTGTATCCAGCCAGGGCATATCTGTTGACGACTAGTTCCAGACTCGATTCCTGTATCTAGCCAGGGCACGTCTGAAGAGTTTGAAGATTCGATACCTGTATCCAGCCAGGGTATGTCTGTTGACGACTAATTCCATATTCGATTCATGTATCTAGCCAGGGCACATCTGTGAGTAACTGATTGTATACTCGATACGTGTATCCAGCCAGGGCATATCTACATGAAGAGTTTAAAGATTCGATACCTGTATCCAGCCAGGGCATATCTATATAAAGAGTTTGAAGATCAACCCCTGTAACAGGCTAGGTAATTATCTTTCTTTCTCAGGTACGCAAGTTCTCGCTAAGGAATCTCTTACGCGGTCGACACCTCCGGATGGCATCTTTAAGCCCATCTCCACAACTATCCATGACATCTCCAAATGGCATCTATAAGCCCATTCCCGACAAAGAACCTGTCACATCTCTAGATGGCATCTATAAGCCCATCATCCTCCTATCCATCATCTTTCCAAATTGCATCTGTAAGCCCATTCCCGCCATCACACTGCTGACATTCTACTATGTGAGTGCAAATTTCTGGGCACTCTAGTGTTCAATCATCTTCCACCTTCGGATTACGAAAGGCACACAAGCAATCTACATCCTCAGGTCTAAGAAGATTGAACAGGGGCAACTTTTGTACCCCAAAATTTGCCCTCCCATATTCTTCAAGATTTGTCAAGATCAACCTCCAAATGGTTCAAAATCTCTCAAGGGTTGCACAGTCCAATTGCCTCCTAACACAGTCAAAATTAGGGTTTTGGTTCTTACAAGGAAGTTGGGGTTTTCAAGGGTCCAATCAAGTCCCCTATGCCTATATACATTGTCAAACATCCATATGTCAAGTTTCAAGACTCACAACACCAAGTTGCACAGTCAAAAGCCCTAATTGCTTCACAGTCAACTACCGGGGTAAAATGGTCATTTGACAGTCAAAAGTAAAAATGTTTGGTCGAAATCTTATTTTGAAGCCACAATCATCATTTGATCAATTCTTGATCATAATTCCTCAAGCATGGCTCAAAAAGTCTCAAGATGCAAAAGTTTCTATTTTTGGACAGTTGAAAAGTCAACGGTAACTTGACCAAGGCATAACTTTTTCATGGTTCATCAGAAAAATCCCATCCAATGCTCATTTTGAAGGGGATGACATTTCCTACAACTCATCTTCACACTCCAAGTCCAAGAAATGCTCTCACAAAAAGTTATCAATTTCTACATTATAGGTCATTTTCAAAAGTCAACAAAAAGACACTTTAAGTCAAAGACCATAACTTGAGATTGGTAAATAAAAATGACATGGGACCAAAGGCATTGGTTAGAGGACTTCAAGACCTTTCCAAAATGTCCAAGAACATGTTCATATCTTCAAAATTGAGCAAGATATGCATTGGAGAAGTTGGGAAATTTTTGGGAACTTTCAAAAGTCAACTTTGCCTAAAACACTTCATTTTTGCTAATGGGCCTCAAATTCCTTCTTGAATCTTTTCCCAAGGCCTATGCACGACCCATTGAACTTAAAATGATTTATTTTCTTATTTTTAATTAATTAATTGAATTTTTATTAATGTTAATTCATTTAATTGATTTTAATTGTAGGAAAATTCAAAAGATATGGTTTTTAGATCTTTTGTGAAGAAAATCTGATCAGGGCAAGCTGGCAATCTCGTTTCCCAATCAAAGAGGCAAAATCATCCAATTTTGGCAAGCTTTACCAATAAAAAATATGGAAAAGATTTGATTGAAAATCAAGGATGCAAAACATGAATGCAATGGATTGTTGGGCCAAGATTTACCCTAATTCTATTGTGCTATATGTACTGAAGCAAACCCTGAATCCCTACACGTGAAACTGCTGCAAGAACACCATATGCAATATTGAAAAAAAGTGAAAAAAACTCAAAACTGTAATCAGTCTTCCAGGCGAATTCAAGGTCTCTTTTTGATTCACACACCTTGCCTGAGTCTCCAGGAACTTGTTGCCATCAAGAACAAGCCCTAACACCATCATAATCGTTCACAACAAGTCACTCGGTTTGCATTATTTTCCAAAATTGCATATCATAATTCATGCGTTTTTAATCCATTTTCTTGGTTGATTTGTGTTAATAGGAACCCCCTGAAGCTATTGGTATAATCCAATTTGATTATAGTGCGTTAAATCGAAAAACCACCATTGGAGACATCTAGGGTTTCGAAGCTTGAATATTAGGGCTTTGCACATAAGGAAAAATTGGACTGTGAAACGTGCATGGTTGAATTCGTCAAGGCCAGACGAATTCAACCCAACCCTCGCGCTCAATTTATGTTATCCCTAACTCTAATCGCTATTTTCTGTCGTTGTAGTTAGTGGGGGTTTAAAACCCCCGCTATTTGTTTGATATTTTTACAGGTGAAACGAAGAAGGAGATGGCGTGTTGACGTGTGGTTGGTGGATTCAAATCTGCGCGCGTTTTTTCATGTTTCCAGCATAGTTATTACTTTTCATATATTGTTTTTATTGGTCATTATTATTACAAATACTACGCAATGGTGTAGTGGCTGGAGACGTGTCTGGTAATTGCTGGGACCTGGGTTCGATTCTCAGGTCCCCCATATAATTGTTCATATTTTTTCCAAAGTGTTCCAATGCAGCGTTCATCCAAAGTTCCATCATACACCCTCACGCCTAAGCTTGCCAAGTGGCCATGAAATCCATCCAGTGGCCAGGAGAGGAGGAGCATGATACTCTCCAGTCAACGCATGCATAGGCAATGCCAGAAGTCAAACGTGGCTTGGAATGTCTTGGGCCAGAATTCCTCACAAAAACCTCCATATGGGCCAACTTACCCCCTTTGGTTTGTAATTTTTATTTTCTTTTCTTTTAATTCTTTTAATTGTTTTAATTATTATTATTAATTCACAACAAATTAATTTTTCCTAATAAATTCAGAAATCAAAATTGTAAATATATTTTATTATTTATTAAATTCATTAACTATTATTTTTTTGTAAATAAATATTAACAATTAACTTAGTTTAATTTAGGTTTTAATTTTAATCTTTGTCTCAATAAATAAAAATTATGTAGAACTAGGCTTAACACTTTCATTCATATTTTCTTAATTATTATTATTAGTTATTGGTTACTATTATTTTTGTAAATAACATATAAATTAATTAGTTTAAATTAGTTTAACTTTAACATTTTTATAATAATTAAAATAAACTTAGAACTAGGGTTTTCTTTTGACTTTTAATTTATTCTATTTTCATTAAATACAAAAAAAAAACACAAAAAATATCTTTCTTGTAAATAATTAAATAATTAGTACTAGGTTTAATTTTAATTTAATGCAAAAGGACAAAAAAGCTCATAATTTCTCAAAAGGGTCAAAACCCTAAGGACGTCCAGTTTAATTTCTATTTGCGCATTATTTTCTTATTTGATTATTATGTAACTGCTCCCAAGGATGTAATAGTAATTAGGCTTATTGCTTTCTTTATTTTTCGCACTTTATCAAAAACGGGTCTTTGTTTTTTGGCGATGTATAGACCCGCGCCTTGTAATAGCGTAGCTTTTACCTTTCCGTACTTTATTTTCCGCACTCCTAACTGTTAAATTGCATGAAAGAATGTATGATAATTAAAAACAACTCGTAGCTCACAATTGCATGATCAAAGATAAATCTTAACATGTACAAGACATTAACTGAAAAAACAAAACACATGCACATGCCACTCCTAGGGTACGCCTCACTGGTTGCCTCGAACGTGGTCGTCAAGTATAGGGTGTTTTAGCGGTCGCCCTTATGTCTAAGATCCAGTCGCCTCGAAACGGTTGCCTAGGATTAAAAAGGATCTAGGACATTAGGGTTACTTCTAAGGTATCCTACTATTGCTTCGGTGACCACACTGTCCCTACAATCGAATTGACCCGAACACCTCCAACGGTGGTGCTACCTACCTCTCAATGGTGGGATAGCACTATCTTAAGGACTCTTACACAGCCTAATTCCTTAGGGTAGGTAGATGACTCATGGGTACTTGCTCTCTTTCCAAAAAACAGACAAAAACAACTTTTCACACTGACACTTTCAAAAGTTTTCCAACAAATTTTTCATACACTCTTGAGGACAGATACAAGAGTCACTTATAAATCTTTCAAAAACGAAACTTTTTTCAAACCCACTCATATTTGAAAAGCAAACATTTTGAAAACATAAGAGCAAGTACCTAAGAGCCCATGGATAACCATGGATAGAAAGGGTGCTAACACCTTCCCTTTCTATAAATCTACCTCCCGAACCGAGAAACATTCTCAATAAGGAATTTTGTTGTGCTTTTGTCCTTTCCATGTTGGAGAACATAAAAGACGGTGGCGACTCTTGTTTCCGCGACATTTCGCGATCCATCTTTAAACAGTCAGTTCTATTTCCACCGATCACACTGACCGAATATGATATTTAGTATACAACCCATAAAGCAATTAAGGGAAGTGTATTAGCTGATCATTTGGCTCATTAGGCTGTGGACGACTACCAATCCATGAATTTTGAGTTTCTAGATGAGAACATCGTGTTAGTAACTGATTGTGAAGAACTTGGACCGGATGAAGGACCTGAAAAAAGATCCTGATGGACTATGGTTTTTGATGGAGCTTCCAATGCACTCGGCAATGGCATCGGTGTTGTGATCGTATCTCCCGAAGGTTGTCATACTCTTTTCACTGTCAGGCTATCTTTCAATTGTACCAATAACATGGCTGAATATGAAGCATGCATCATGGGTCTCAAAGCTGCTATCGACTTGAGGATTAAATTCTTGAGTGTATTTAGAGACTCGGCCCTAGTAATTAGTAAAATCAATGAAGAATGGGACACAAAGCATCCTAATCTCATCCCATACAGAGAGCATGTGTTGACACTGATTCCACATTTTGAAGAAATTACTTTTGAGCATTTTCCACGAGAGGAAAATCAACTAGCGGACGCGCTAGCCACTATGTCATCTATGTTCAAGGTCAGATGGGATAATGAAGCTCCTCAGATCACTATTGAGAGAATGGATGAACCAGCATACTGTTACGAGGTTGATACGGAAGAATTAGTGGACAAACCATGGTTACATGAAGTCAAAAGATACCTTGAAGCCCAAGAGTGTCCCGAGGGAGCTTCCATCAATGATAAGAAGTTCCTAAGGAGGTTCTCTTCCAAGTTCTTCCTCAGTAACAGAATCCTCTACAAGTGCAACCACGATTCTACTTTGCTTTGGTGTGTAGACAAGAGTGAAGCAGAAAAGATTATGACAGATTTGCATGAAGGTACCTTTGGCACCCATTCCAGTGGGTACATAATGGCTAAAAAGATCCTAAGGGAAGGATATTACTGGTCCACTATGGAAGCAAATTGTTATCAGCATTCACGAACTTGTCACAAATTCCATATCTATGCTGATAAAGTACATGTGCCTCTAGTTTCTCTAAACGTCTTGACTGCTCCCTGGCCATTCACAATCTAGGGTATTGACATGATTGGAGAGATTAGACCTACAGCTTCTAATGGGCACCGCTTCATCCTCGTCGACATTGATTACTTCACAAAATGGGTCGAGGCGGCCTCATTTTGCTTCTGTTACCAAAAACGTTATGGCTCGCTTCATCAGACATAACCTTATATATCGATACGGTATTCTAGAAAGAATCATTACAAATAATGGTACCAATCTCAATAATACTATGATCACCGAGCTCTGCACGCAATTCAAGATCCAACATTATAACTCTTCCCCTTACCAGACGAAGATGAATGGCGCTCTAGAGGCGACTAATAAAAACATCAAAAAAGATCATACAGAATATGACGGTGACATACAAAGATTGGAACGAGATGTTACCATTTGCTCTTCATGGTTAACGTACCACAATGCACTCATCAACAGGGGAAACTCCTTTCTCTCTGGTATATGGTATGGAAGGTGTCCTATCCATTGAAGTCCATATCCCTTCCTTGAGAATCATGAAGGATGCTGGTTTGAATGAAGATGAATGGGTTCAGAATCGACTTGACCAATTAAACCTGATTGACAAGAAAAGGCTCACGGCTATCTGTCATGGTCAGATGTACCAAAAACGTATGATTAAAGCTTTTAACACGAAGGTCAGATGTCAGATATATCAGGCTGGTGACCTAGTAATCAAGCGCATCATATTGTCGCAAGGTGATCCCAGGGGAAAATGGACTCCCACATATGAAGGGCCATTTGTGATCAAGAACATATTTTCTGGTGGAGCCATGATCTTAACCACTATGGACGGTGACGACCTTCCGCACCCTGTAAACGCAGACATAGTTAAAAGATACTACGCATGAACAAAGACCCGCTAGGTTGACTAGCCTAGGCAAAAATAAGGGCATTCCCGGAAAACCAAAAGGGTTCGGGCAAAATTAGGGATATATATATGGAAAAATCTGTACACCCGGTAAGTCGAAAACCTGAAAAGGCGGCTTGGGCAAAAAAGGGTATCCCAGTGGACTGAAAACCCGAAATGGCAGTCCAGGAAAAAGTTAGGGATTTGAAGCGTACAACTATGTCATGTTGGATCACCTTACAATCGATCTTCGGTAACAACTATCAAGCTCAAATGATACTAATCAATCCAGACAGCTTCGAACAAGCAGCAAAGAGATGAGACGCTCAAAGACATAAAGGCAATAGCAGAATGGGAAACCAATGGGACTATTTCACATAGTTGTTTTTCTTTGTATATTATTTTGTATAGATTTCATTCTTACAATGGTATTCTCTTACTAGGATGTCTGTCTCCTTGTACAAAAATGCCTATTATAGGAAAAACTCATTCAAATTAATAAAAAACTATCTCTTTGAAAGTGCAATACTATTTTTTTTTTTTGCGAAAACGTCCAGTGATTATTTTTGAACATATGCATTTGAATGTGATTACCATTTACAAATACGCATAAAAAAACAGAAATACATTTACTACGGGATTTAAGAAACAGGAAAATGTCTAAAAGCCCTCTGCGAATCCCCGCGGATACTTTCTACAGCAGGTACAGAGGTAGGGACATCCTACTGTAAAGTCGTTGTCCTATCCTCAGTTCACAACCTAGTGATGTCAGGTGTTCTTATATCCCTAGCGGAGCAAAAATTTCCAATTACTTACCCGACATATCAAAGAATTCCTTAGCCTGGTTCACAAGCTTTTCAGATTCCCCGGCAGGATTTCATAAAAATCCCCAAGCGGATTACGGATTTTCCCTTCCCCAACAGAGTTTATTTCTCTAACAACGGAAATTCGTCTTTCAGGATTTCAACTTCAACAAAATTTGAAGACTTACACTCTTCATCCCCAGCAACAATCAGGGATTTATTTTCCCTAGTTCAATAACACTGCAATAGAACAATTGATACGTTCATACATTGCATTCATACATCATTCTACGAACGTCATAGCATATGCAGTACTAATGCATATATCACAATCTCATTTATTTTGAGAGCATCATGCAATCCATGCATCATGACATCGCATGAAATTGACTTTACCTTTTTAGGTTGAATTTGTAGACAGATAAATACTATCAACTTGTGCACGGCAGGTCAAAGATTAATGCTCGAAACCAGATGGGGAAACAATCTACACGACCAAGTGGTATGAACTCCCGGAGCAGGACGGGTTTACTAACAAATACGACAGTTCCAAATTAATACTTGAAACAAGACAGGACAACTATCTATGAACGAATGGTTGTAGATTAATACCAGAAACCAGACAGGACAACTATCTATATGATCAGATTGAAGATTAACTCCTGAAACAAGACGGGGAAACTATCTTCCTTTCTCTTAGGTCAAAGATTAATACTTGAAACCAGACAAGACAACTATCTCAATGACCAGCAAAAACAAGTTCCAGATTAACACCTGAAACCAGACAGGACAACTATCTACATGAGTAGATTGAAGATTAACTCCTGAAACAAGACGGGCAAACTATCTTTCTTTCTCTTAGGTCAGAGATTAATTCCTCAAACCAGACAGGTCAGCTATCTCAACGACCAACAAAAGCAAGTTCTGGATTAATACCTGAAACAAGACAGGACAACTATTTGTGAAAAGCTAATTGTAGATCAATTCCCGAAACAAGACGAGGTGAATATCTACACGACCAGATGAAGCAATATTACATGGGTTCCTTCTCTTCAGGCACAGCTTTACACGAGCTCATCCTGAAGCAATATTACACAGATTCCTTCTCGCAATTTTCAGATGCAGTCTAACACAGACTCATCCTGAAGCAGCCCTACACAGGCTCCTTCTCGCAATTTTCAGATGCAGTCTAACACAGAATCATCCTAAAGCAGCCTTACACAGGCTCCTTCTCATATAGCTCTAGATGAAGTTTAACATAGACGCATCCTAAAGCAGCCCTTCACAGGCTCCTTCTAATACATTTCCATATAGCAATTAATTTTCATTCTCCCTAGTAAGTTACTGTGAAGCCTGGATTTCAACCAAAAAACAGCTAACTTTCATCTCTCCAGTCCAGAGATAACTCCTCAGTAGAGGCATGGACAACTAAAGCTCCTAGACTTTATTCCCCACAGAGTTTTCCTCAAGCAGGAGAACAATAGAAATCAACATTCCCCATTGGAGTCCTCCTCGGACAATAGGAACAGGAATCCCCACAAAGAGACCTCTTATGAAGTCAGCATCTACTCTGGATGGCATCTTTAAGCCCATCTCTAACAACTCTCAATCATCTTTTCCAAATGGCATATGTAAGTCCATTCCTGACATCATCAACCAATGGCGTTAATTCATGTGAGTGCAAATTTTTGGGCACTCTAGTGTTCAATTTTCTTCCACCTTCAGATCACGAAAGGTAGACAAGCCAATCTACATCTTCAGGTTTAAGAAGATTGAATAGGGTCAGCTGTTGTACCCCAAAATTTTCCCTCCTATTTTATTCAGGGCATGCTCATTAAGGTCCTCGTTTGCTCAAGGTTGACCAATAATTAAACAGAGATATTCTCCCCTTAAGCAATGGGTTCCCATCTAAAGTTTCACCTCTCACAAAGAATTTTGGTTGGCAATGGATTCGAATGATTTTCATGGAACCCCATATGCCTCGGTATAATGGCACAGCTGAAAGAAAGAAAAGAAGTGTGCTTGACAAAGTGTAGATCAAAGGCTGAAGATCTGCCTAAGGGCTTTTGGGTCGAAGTAGCTTGGACAACAATATGCAGGCAAATTTGAAACATCCAAGGAAGACTAGATAGAAGGAAAGCATGAGGAGGTTTTTTTAAAGTCTTCGATTGGAAGAGCTAATAAAGGCATCGAAGGGTGATATTTTCTAATCATGGAAATATAAGTTATTCGAAGCACTACAAGAAAAGACCTTTTGATTGGCAGGTTGTTTGAATGGGCACTTTGAAAACATGTGGAAGGCTCATGATTTGAAGGACATTCCATCTTCATGCATGGCTTGATTGAAGGATAATTTGAGATGAATCAGCCAAGTATAAGTCACTTCAGAGCTTCTGACATGTACCTGAACAAATGTTGGATGTTTGAAGAAAAGTTATGATGCTCTTAGGTTACCCTTCGATCAGTGCATACAAGTTGTATATCCAAAGAAATATGTGGAAGGCTAATGACTAGAATGACATGCAACCTTCAAATATGGAGTGATCGAAGGACAGCTAGAAACGAGTCATCCAGATATGAGTCATCCTATAGTTTTAAGATCAATATGCCTCAGGCATGTGCCTGAACGTACAAGGGAGTTGGGTGATCAAAGGTGCTCATAGGTTATCCTTCAATTGGTGTAATACATGTTGTATTCACCAATCGAAGGTGAACTAAGGATCAATAAGGATGGCCTTGTAAACATAAGCAAAGGGTGGGGGTTAGAATCGAAGGGCCACCTGCATAATTACATTCAAAGGAAATAACACAATGAAGCTTCGATAGGCCATAAGGAAGTGTTTGATTGGGATAGTTTGATACTCTCAGATCAAGCAACTAAGGCAGATAGTGGCTCAATCGAAGAATCCACAATGATGAGCCCAGAGAAAATCGAAAGGAGCAATTCAGAGCCAATTGAAGACCAAGGCTTGAGGGAATTCGAAGGATTCAAGATGAGAAACCTGTCATGGTTCATTCAAAACCCAAAAGGGTAGAAAATCCTCAAAAAAGGAAACCTTTTAAGGCTTTTGATTCTGCCTTCAAAGCCTGGTTAATGGCTGATTCTTTCCATTTCCATTCACCACTGCCCCATATAAATACAGAGTTGAAAGCGCAAGCCAAGGGGACGAAAAAAAAATTTCCACCAGAGAGAGAAACATTTTTCCTAAAAACACACGTACAAATTGCTTTATTTTTGAAATTGTTTCAAGTTTTTCTGAACACGGTGCAGTCACCTTCAATCTGATTCAAGCCATCTCCATCCAAACCATGCGTTGCAATCATCTCAGTAAGGTTCAAAGGATAAGAATGGGTCGTTATTAACAGTAAAGTTGTTAAAAATGCACGTGTATGCATCGCCGGTTCCAATAATCATGTGAATTCATATTCTTATGTTCATATGTTTTCGATGCATACCATCCATATTATTGTGTTACTGAGACCCAAATATGCAGTTTATCATATAATAATTGTTTTATGTTTGGATCCACGAACGAATAAGCATCCCAGATGGTGAAGAAGAATGTGTGCAATCGAAAGGGGCTGGGTTCGATACCTAGGTCATGTATTATGTTTTTTTCTAACAATTGTCTTACAGATCCAGTGTGTTGTGTTTCAATGCTTCCCACGTGCCTTCAAGCCCAGAAAATGGATGGAAAAAGAGATCCAATCTAGCACCTCTGGAATGCTTCCCCATGGTGGATCCTCAAGGACCAGAAGCATGAGATAAGGCGCAATATTGGGTTATCAGATCTGGGCCCATACAATTTCACAATCTCACCCCCTGCTTGCTAGTTAACACCAGACCCCTTTTACATATTTTTTTTGTTTTTTGTTTTTATTGCCTAATCTTTTATCTTTTTATTTAAACCAGCAAAATAATAAAAAATTACAAAAATATTAGGTTAGCATTTTTCTTAATTAAACTGATTCTGTAAATTAATTAATATTTATTTAAACCATTTTCTTAATTTTAAAATTAATAGAATTAGGATTTATTTGAATTCAATTTTTTTCATAAAACACAACAAAATGACAAAAAGATTTCTTTTTAACTTAGAAACATTTTAAGGTTTTAGACTTTTTTTTTTCTAATTCACGTGTTTTTTATGATTTTAGCATTATTATTATCTTCATATTATTGTATTTGTTCATTGGGTGTAATAGACTTAAATTAGGACTTTACTTTACTGTCTTTCTTTTCCCAAATTTGGATATGTAATTAATCCCCCTCCCCGAAGCCTTGTAATAGCTAGGTTTTAATTTCCGCACTTTATATTTTTTGTACATATATTAACTCCTTAGATGTATGATTAATAGGATTTTATGGCAAGAAATTAAAAATAAAACGTTAGCAAACCTAACATCAAGATAAATAACTGAAACACAATACAATTGCACATGCGCACCTTTAAGGTACTCCCACTTTGGTTGCCTTCGGAAAATAGTCACAACTTTCGAAACATGAGAGATTTTAGTGCCTACCCTCCGGTTTAAAAGATCATAAGTTTCTCGATGACCCTTTCAATGTTGCCTTGGTAAAAATGATCTTAAAACCCTAGGGTAGTTACTAAGGTTTCTTGCACAGTTGCCTTTATAACTATAAAACGTCCCATCGAATGTCCCTCAAAACATCCAACGATATGGCTACCTACTCACTAATAGTAGGATAACACTATTTAAAGGAAAAGAGGAAAAGAACGACCCTTTCGAGTAAAAGTAGATAGTTGTTAGATGCTTGCTCAAAAACAAACTTTTACACTTACACAAAACAACTTTCAAAAACATTTTCAAAAAATGCTTTATCAACATTCTTGAGGACTGATACAAGAGTTATCATAAAGTAAATCGCCTTACTATTGGCATTTCAAAAAATACTTTTCAAAAACACACAAAACACAAAATATTTCAAAATGAGCTAAGTATCTATAAGCCCGTAGATAACTACTGATGGAAAGGGTGCTAACACCTTCCCTTTCCATAATCTACCCCCCTTACTCAGAAAACTCTCGAAAGGTCTTTTTCTATTATTTTCACCCTTTCCTTTGTTGGATAAAAGAAAATTTGGTGGCGACTCTTGCTTACCGCAACATTTGTAAATACAAATGCAAAACCAGTATAACAGTCAGTTCTCCCACCGTATTACACTATAATTACCATGTTTGAGTGGATTAGGAACTATCTTATGGCTAGGTTTGCCACTCTTAGGGAGAAGGTTGAAAATTACAAAGGAGAGATCATGTCTAAACCACTTAGAAGGTTAGATAGGGAGAAAGAAAAAAGTGCTAATTGGCTGCCCACATATGGAGGTAGACTAACATTTCAAGTAAGTCATGTAATGTTCACAGAAAGTTATGTTGTAGACTTGGCAAAACATACTTGTTCTTGTAACTTTTGGGACTTGGTTGGGATCCCATGTAGACATGATGTTGCAACCATACATATGAAGGTAGGTAATCCCATTAAGTATGTACACAAGTGTTACCATAGGTCTACCTATGTCTCATGTTACAATGAAGTTATCAGTCCCATTAATGGCCAAAACAAATGGCCAAGGACTGCTAACCCTAAAATCTTACCACCAAGTTACAAGAGAGGTCCTGGTAGACCAAAGAAACTCAGAAGAAGAGATCCAAATGAGGCAAGTCAAACAAGGTGGCAAAGGACAAACACAAGCCACATGTGCAAGAATTGCTTGGAATATGGACACAATGCAAGGACATGTAAGAAAAACAAACAATTGGAAGTTGTTGAAGGTGAACTGCCAAGAGATGTTGCACCCACCCAAGGAAGCCAAACACAAAATGTGGCTACTGCAAGATCCAAAAAAAGGGTTAGTAACTCAAAGTGAACAAAAAATTTACATTACAAATTCATATATAATTTTCAATATCTTGTTACAATTATGTTAGATGTAGGGTGGGCAAAAAGGTACAACCAAAACCAAAAAAGGAGACACATCTAAGAAATCAAACACTGGAAATGGGTGTCAGACTAATGCAGGACATGAGAGTCATGCTACTGCGAGAACTGGGAGTCATGCTAATACAGGAAATGGGAGTCATGCTACTGCAAGAAATAAGAGTCATGCTACTGCAGGAAATGAGGCGGGAAATGAGGCTCAAGCACCAACTGCAACAAATATGATTCATTCTACTCAACCTGAAGAAAACCATACACTAACTGATGTGACACCTACTCAACTTGGGGTTCACCTTTCACAAAATTCTATTACCTCATATGAGGCAACGAGAATGTACTATGGTATAGATCCTGATGAACTAGAGACATTGTTGAATGATGATTACATACTAGATATTCCACCATTAAGAATTGATACTAGTCGTGCAAAGAATAATATGCCTGGTCCCAAAACCTTTATTGGTAAATGTCCTAAGGTATCAAAACCTCCTAAACCTGCTGCTAACCCAACTATGAGCGACCCTGTAAGTTTGTAACTTGTTCTGATAGACTTATTTGGCATGTTCTATTTTTTTACCTTGATAACATTGTTTTCATAACAGGTGAAAATCATGATATCACCAAGGAAAAAGTCAAAGATTGTTGCGTCTATAATTAGAAAGAGTGACAGACTTAGGAATTTGATGACAAAGAATATAGAGGGACCTGGAAGGGATCCAAATGATCCATTTATAATACCTGAAGAAGACTCAACTATTGGAAGTTCTATGGGAAAGAGAAACAAGAAATGGGATGACATCCAGAAGAGCATGACTCGGTGAAAGCTCAAGAGTGACACAAATGTAGTTTGGTTGTACCTTGTGTCTTATGAAACAAATGAATGATGTATTATTGTGCACTCTGTAATGTGTTTTGTTATGTACTTTTTATGTGTTTTCTAATGTGTTTTGTTATGCACTTTGTAATGTGAATTGTTATGCACTTTGTAATGTGCTTTATTATGCACTTTGAACCTTTAATGTAATTTGTACTCATGTCTCAATATGTGCTTAGTTATGCACTTAACAGTCAAATTACAAGCTTTTTATACCAATATTGCAAATTATGTCAACTTAATCATAACAAACAATATTGATAACAATTCAACACCTACAATTGATAACAAAATGAACATTGAAGCAAAACCTAAAATCACAGTACATTCTCATTGCAGATTAACAATTCAGCAACTACAATTGATAACAAAATACACATTTATCATAAATGACACAATAAGACACAACATATTTAATCTTCCATGAAAATTTTCAATTTTCAATTTGGTCTTCGAGTTCTTGTTCTTCTTCCTTGATTCTTCATACAACGACTTCATATATCCCACAGATGCCATGGCTTCCAACTCAGAGTTCCTAATGGTAACATCTTCATTTCCAGATTTTACACCAAGATCTTCATCCCATATGAATAGATTACACGTATCAGAACTCTGCCAATAAGGACATCTCCAAAACAACCTACCCTTATTTGGTCCATTCTTGCACAATACGGTACCATCTGAACCTGACAGCCACAAAACTTCCCAACTCGCGATTTCACATAAGCAATAGACATTAGGTTTATGCAACTGAAGGATGGAAAATATGAAAGAAGAAAGAAGGTGAACCACCAAACCAATTGAAGCAGAAATAAGATGGAAGGCGAACCACCAAACCAATTGAAGAAGAAGAAGATGGAATTTGATGAAGAAGATTATGAACGAAAAGGAAAGGAAATGAATTAGGTCAAAATGCATATGACTCAAATTTAAGAAGGTGTACACGCTGTATTCCATGAAAATATATAAAACAAATTATTTAATCCACATATCTTGCCACATAGGAAGCCGTAGTGGAACTTGACGTTGGGGACCAATTGTCCAGACAGAAAATTTTGAAGGGACCAAACCTTAAAGGAAAATATTTAAGGGACTAAAAACGAAATTTGAGATATTTACAGGGACCTAAAACTTATTTAACCCTAGAAAGAAATAAATAATGAAATGTTTGACCAATAAGTAAACAAGCAATCTTCGTCACGTAACCATAGAATTAAGAAGGATCTCATTGGGTAAAATGAAGGTAAAGGGTGCCTAACACCTTCCCCTTACTTAACCAAATCACAAACCCATTAATCTATAAACATTAGGGATTTTCGTTCTTTCCTCGTCCTTAGGACAAATAAATAGTGGTGGCGACTTCATATTTTTTTCCATTTACGACAAGGCGATATAGAAAAGATGACACACCTTATAGAAGAGTTGAGAACTCAAACAAGAATGTTTCTCGATGCCTCAACTAGAGATACATTAAGGGAAAAGACTAATGAAATTTTAAAAACGTTGATTGAGAATATGTATCAGAATGAGTAAAACTCAAGTGAATGAGCGATGAAGCAAAATGGCATTCATGCAGTTGATTCAACCACAACCTTATCAGCTCAAATATAAGCACTTTCTAAGAAATTAACCGCAACATAACTAGGCTAAGCAAATGTTAACCAAATTCAGATGATTCGTTGTGACTTCTGTGAAGAGAGTTATGTAAATGGTAACTGCACATTTAAGGTTGAGAGTTCATAGCCCGATATCCAAATTTTCAAAAGAATAATCCTTATTCCAACACCTAAAATCCTAGTTGTAACAATCATCCTAATTTCAAATGGAACAATAATTAGATTTTGAATGCTAATCAAGGAGTTCATCAAGTTCCACAAGCACCTCAAAGAAAACCATCACCTGTTGAGGAGACATTGTCAGATTTCATGAAAATCACTTAAGCAAGCTTTGAGCAAGTAAGAAAATCTCAGGACAACATGGTTAAAACACAACAGGAGATGGCATAAAATTGGATAATTATAAACATGAACATCGAAGCATCTATAAAAAATTTGGTAATGCAAATATGTCAATTGTCTCAACAAATGGCAGCACAAGCTAGCTCGAGTAGAGGTTTCATTGGTAACACCATAGACAACCTAAAAAATGAAACGTGCAAGGCTATTGAGTTGAGAAATAGAATGGTGCTTTCAAACCCACAGTGGAATTAGGAAAAGAAAGAATCTAGTGACGTTGTGAAGAAGAGTGAAAAAGAGGTAGTAATTGAGAAGGAGGTCGAGAAAGATTTTGAGGGAAAAAAAGTGAGGATTCTAGTAATGAGGAAGTTTGAGGATACACACTTGATCAATTCATAAATAAGAACTCACCCCTCCGAAGAACCAAACAAAATGTTTTTAATGAACCAAATCTAGAGCTACCTAATAACGTTAAACCATATTAGCTGATTCTAAAGAAGAAACCTCAAGAGGGAAATGGGAAGTAACCAATTCAAAAATTTCATGGAGATTCTGAAGAAAATATAGGTAAATATTCCATTTTGTGAAGCTCTTGAAAAGATGTCTATTTATGCTAAATTCAAGAAAGAACTCTTATCGAGAAAACATAAGTTGAAATATGATGAAAACATCACTTTAGCGGAAGAATGCAGTGCAATTATCCAAAGGAAGCTTCCATCAAAACTCACTGATCCAGGTAGATTCAATGTTCCTTGTTTTATTGGTTCGCTAACTATTAGCATTGTTATGTGTGATTTAGGAAAACATAAATCTGATGTCGTTGTCCATGATGACAAAGTTAAAATATGGTGAGCCAAAACCGACTCAGATGAAGGTAACATTAGTAGATAGATCGATCATATACCCATTCAGGCTTCCTTGAAAATGTCCTAATAAGAGTCAATAACTTAGTATTTCCATCCGACTTTGGGATTCTAGAAATGCCTGAGGATTTCGAGACACCTTTACTTCTATAAAGGATTTTCTTGATAACATGTAAAGCTCTCATTGATGTAGCAATGGGAATTTAATATTGAGTTTTAACAACGAAAAATTTGTCTTTAACGTGTTTGAAGCACTAAAGCACCATAAAGAAGACTCTCAGTGTTACAAGATGGAAGTGACAAAAGGAAGCTCCAACAGGTATCACGGTAAGAACTAGGTAAGGAAAGAATTTCATGTAGGACTAAAGGTTATGCTATATAAATCTTTCCTGAAACGCTTTATAGGTTAGTTAAATACCAGAAGATCAAATCATTTTCTTGTTACTAAGGTTAACAGGTGGTGCGGTTGAAATTTTTTTAGAAAGTGAAACCGCACCAGAGAAGGCATCTCTGATCCTCGCGGAACCTTGGACAAAAGAGTCAAGCTAATGACCTTAAAGAAGCGCTTAATAGGAGGTAACCCATCATATTTTATTTCATCGAAATTAAATTTTTTGCTTTTAATTTATCATTAAGTTTGTTTCGTTTAATTGATTTAATTTGTAGTATGTTGTTGGAGAGGAAGGAATAATGCATAAAGGAAAAGGAAAAAAGTGAAAAAGAAAAAACAGGAAAAATTGAAGTAAAAAGAAGAACTAGTTTTGGAATCAACGTGCACGCATTGGGCCATATCGCATCGTGATGTATTACAACGTGGGCGCGATGTGACCATTGCAGATAGTCATAGGCAAAGATCCATTAAAGTGGTCATTATGGGGTTACGTTAGGTATCGCGTCGCAATGACCTTCAACATGGGCGCGATGGGATGCGATCAACACCTAAATAAAGGCATTATATGGAATTTCATCCACACACTTAGCTTTTTCTACTCCCTTCTACTTACTTTCTACTCACTTTCTTGCATGTTTTGTTGTGTTGTTTTGTAAACTCTTGTGCAGAGCCATGGTCCCCAAAAGAATGTGACTCGTCAAGCCTCCACTTCATATGCAGCTTCTCCTACTCAAAATGCTCCAACCTTCCCAAATTTTCGTTTCTCCACTAAAGCGAATGCTGAGAAATACCTCACGGTCAAGAAATACAATATGGTGAAAAAGAGAGCTTTTGATGTGGAAAATATAGAAAGATATGAGGAGTTGAGCTTAATGTTAGAGGAGAAATATTGGATAACACGCAACAATCTGATCAAAGAAACCAATAAATCCATTGGACTCGTGTTTTTTACAAATGTCGTTTTGCGTCCGTTCAAGGACTGGACATTCTATTTGGGAGGTAAGAGTATTAACTATAGTCCTTATAGAATAATGATTTTCTTCATCTCCTACCTCTTCATAGACGCACTACAACGAAGTTGTGGACATTTTTGTATTATTAATTAATTATACAGATTAGTCGGAGTTCCAACTCAACCTATATAAAAAGATGAAAGGAGACATACCCATTAAAAATTTACCTTGAAAAGACCTATATGATTGTATTTAAAGAGTTGTTTTGATGATTTTGGATTTCTAGGTACAACTACCAAGTTGATTATGTATTTCTTATCATCTTCCACTTTATCATTACAAGGAATGAAAGAATTAAAGGCTTCCAAACTTCACTATTTGCATAACACAAATCATTATATTAAGAGATTAATTTAATTTAATATATTATTGTTTTTATCAAACACTAAGTTTAGATAAAATTTGATAAATTATATATTATCTTTATTCTTAATGACACATCAGTCGGGTAATATTACCCAACATTTTATAGATGGGTAACTCAGTCCTCATCTAAATAAAAATACAGCATCAGCTCAACTTAGCAATTTAACATAGACCATATTCAAATGGTGTACCCAAATTACAGTTATTTTTATTGAAGCACACAAGAAATTCACTTAGAACATAGCTAAGCCATCTCCTTAATCACTTTTTGCATGGTGGAAGCGGTGAGCCACACAAAGCCTTGTTCTGAAAAAAAGCATAAACATCAAACCTCTTCTGCAATTCACCACCCTGCGGTATTTGACCAGACAACCTATTATAACTCACATTAAACTGCTGCAAATTTTCCACTTTCGTCAACGCCACTGGAATCTTCCCATATATCTTGTTATGATTCAGATCCAACCATATCAAAGTCTTTTCCGGAAAATCAACCTTTGACAAATCAAACGACAACAAGTTTCTTGAAACATCAAGGGTCTGTGTCTTTTTCTTGCTCCCGAAGAGCACGGAAGCATCACCTTCAAGCTTGTTTCTAGATAAGTCTATCCTGTCTGGATCTATTTGGCCTAATGAAGCTGGAATAGGCCCAGAAAGCTGGTTGTGAGATAGGTCGATATTTGGCCCGGGCTTCTTGAATGAACCGAATGATTCTGGAATTGAGCCTGTGAGCTTGTTTCTGTCTAATCGTAAGGACTCGAGGTTAGGTAACTGGGAGAGTGAACTGGGGATTGAGCCAGTGAGGTTGTTGGTGGAAAGATGAAGAAGCTGGAGGTTTTTGAGTTGGGACAAGAAAGAGGGAACTGGGCCTGAGACATTGGTGTATTCAATGAAAAGATATTTGAGGTTTTTGAGCTTTGCAATGGTGGGTTGGATTGGGCCGGTGAGTCTGGGAAGTTTGTGGAATTCGAGATACTGGAGATAAGGGAGGTCACCGACGGAAGGGGGGATGTGGGCGGAGAGATTTGTATCTGGGACGGAGGATTGTATCATTAGGTAGGTGATACGGTGAGATATGATGTCACATTTGAGACAGTACCAGTCACAGCAATCTGTTTCTGGGTCCCATGAGGCTAGAAGGTAAGGGTTGTTGAGTTCTTGTTTGATTCTGAGGAGAACTTTCTTGTCTTGTGGGTTGCATTTCTCAGAGAATGTAACTGGGGAGAGTAACAGGAGGGACAGGAAGGTTAGAGCTATTGCAGCTCCATTAAACACGGTTCTCATTTTTGGTGGGGTTTGGAGTTTTACAAGGTTGAATGGTAAGTATTGAGTCCGAGGGTGTTGATACTTATAGAATGTTCAACTTTTTAACGCGTGGTTCTGATTTTACTGGATAAATAATTCGGAGAAAATCCACTCCCATGTAATAATGTGAAACACGTGACTTGTTGAATGCTAGTTGCTTTCATTGTCTAATTCACTCAAATTTAGCTTTCTTCTTCTTCTAAGGGGTAGAGCCGTCAATTTAAGGGGTCAATGTCTAATTTTTGAAACTCTAAAATATAGGGGCTAAAAATTTTAAAAATAAATGAACTAAAACAAAAGTAAGTCCTCTTAATTAAAAGTCCTTAAAATTTAAGTAAAACTTCAAAGCTCAAACTTTTTCATAAAATATTTCCTTTTTAATATTTTAGTAAAAAATTAACTTTTTTATTTTTCATAACAAATCAATTTTTTATTTTTGAAAAAACACGACTTGTTTTATTTTTTTAAAAAAGTCGGTTATTGTTATTAAAAAAACAAAATTTCCTATTTTTGACAAAAAGTCATTTTTTTTTTAAAACTCAAAAAAATCAATTTTTTTACGGAAATACAAAAAAAAAATCAATTTCTTTTACAAGAATACAATAAATCGCGTTTTTTTGCGGATATAAAGTAAATAGAGTTTTTATGAAAATATTGTAAATCGAGTTTTTTACGAAAATACAGTGAATTGCATTTTTTTACGCAAATTCAGAAAATAGCATTTTTGTGGAAATACAGTAAATCACGTTTTTGCATAAATACAGTAAATAACATTTTTTTTTGCAAAAATACAGTAAATCAAGTGTTTTTAAAAATACCGTAAATCAAGTTTTTTTTACAGAAATACAATAAAATAAGTTATTTCCGAAAATACAGTAAATCATATTTTTTTACAAAAATACAGTAAATCAAGTTGTTTTTACAGAAATACAATAAATCACTTTTTTTTTCCGAAAATATAGTAAGTTGAGTTTTTTTACTGAAGTAATGTAAATCACAGTTTTTTTACGAAAATACAGTAAATAGCATTTTTTATGGAAATATGTTAAATTGTGTTTTTGCGAAAATATAGTAAATATCATTTTTTTTGTGGAAATACAGTAAATCAAGTTTTTTAACAAAAAACCATAATACAAGTTTTTTATGGAAATACAATAAATCACATTTTTTTAGGGAAATACAGTAAATTGCATTTTTTATGAAAATACAATAAATCGAGTTTCTTTTAACAAATACTATAAATCACATTTTTTTAAAAATACGGTTAATCGAGATTTTAAACAGAAATACAGTAAATTGAGTTTTTAAAAGAAATACAGTAAATCACGTTTTTTATGGAAATACAATAAATCGAGATTTTTCACAGAAATACAGAAAATTGTTGTTTTGCGGAAATAAAGTAAATAACATTCTTTAATGAAAATACAGTAAATCGAGTTTTTCAACAGAAATACAATAAATTGAGTTTTTTTTACATAAATACAATAAATCGAGTTTTTAAAGAAAATAGGGTAAATCACTTTTTTTTTACAAAAATACAGTAAATTAAAT
This sequence comes from Vicia faba, assembly GCA_948472305.1. NCBI lineage: Eukaryota > Viridiplantae > Streptophyta > Magnoliopsida > Fabales > Fabaceae > Vicia > Vicia faba. The sequence continues at coordinate 773,355,400 of OX451740.1, read as the reverse complement.
TTCTTCACAGAAATACAATAAATCACATTTTTTAGAAATTACAATAAATCGAGGTTTTTTTATGGAAACAAAGTAAATCGCATTTTGACATAAATACAGTAAATCAAGAATTTTTTACAAAAATACGGTAAATCACATTTTTTTACAAAAATACAGTAAATCAAGTTTTTTATAGAAATACAGTAAATCATGTTTTTTTCAAAAATACAGTAAATTGAATTTTTTTTATTGAAATAAATTAAATCGCATTTTTGATAAAAATACATTAAATTAGGTTTTTTATTACAGAAATACAATAAATCACGTTTTTTATGGAAATACAGTAAATCGTGTTTCTTTTGGAAATACAGTAAATTACATTTTTGATAGAAATATAGTAAATTGCATTTTTTACGGAAATGCAGTAAATCAAGTTTTTTTTATAGAAATACAGTAAATCATATTTTTTTCTTCGAAAATACAGGAAATTGGATTTTACGAAAGTACAGTAAATCACATTTTTATAGGAATACAGTAAATCGAGTTTTTTGAGGAATTAAGTAAATTGTTTTTTTTTTGTTGAAAAGTCAACTCTATATTTTCGATAAAAACCGACTTTTCTTATTTCGACAAAAAAATAGTTTTTTGAAATAGACAACTTTTTATATTTTCGATAAAAATCATCTTTTCTTATTTTCGATAAAATTATTTTTTAATATATTTTTATTTTTCAAAATAAAATTAGTTTCCAAACAATTTAGTTCTAAATAAATTATATTTTGAACCCCTTACTTAGGCCCCTAAAAAACAAAAATACGAGAGGAACATAAAAATAAGGGGCCAAAATATTTTTTATTTAGTAAGAAGCCTAAAATAAGAGGGCTAAATAGGGGCGTAATTATAAGGGCTTTACTATTTAAGGTTTTTTGACTCCTCTATCTACGGACACTTAAGTCTGCCTAAACATTACTTTCTCTTTTCTGAAAAAATTTGAGATGTCTCATGCGGAAGAAAAAAAAAAGCTAATCCTCTTTGCGATCAGATCCTTCTAGCTTTAACGGATTTTGCTGAGCTATTTTTCGAAGTCGCTCCAATCTCTAAGATTCGTGAACTAATTTCTTTCTCCTTCACAGAAATACTGAAACAACTATTGAAATCCTTTGCTCAAGCTCTAAAAGGGGTTTGTGATATCCTTTATTCTCAGTTTCCTCAGTCCATCATTAAAGGGGATAGGCTGTCTATTACCATCCCAGAAGAAGAATACAAAGCTGGTATGGATGAATATAAGAACAATCTCCATGGTAGGGTTCTACACCGCTCACAGTGGTGGCTCTCAGAAAGAAACTTTCTCTTATGTGGTCTGAAGTGAAAAATTGGAAAGTTCAATCTCTTGGTAAAGGTTATTACGAGATCACATTTTCTAATACTGAGTGTTAAATTATAATTCATAGTGTCAAAAAGATTAGATTTGTTTATATTTAAATAGATTTGATTTAAGTCTAGAATAAATTAGAATTGATTTAGTAACAAAATAGATATTTTGGGCTTTGAGCTTAGGGTGCAAGCTCAATTATAAATAGAGGGGGTAACCCCTATTTTTTGTAAGCAAGTCAAGCAAGTCATTCACAGTATTTTACAGTTGCAAAGTGAATAAGAAAGTTTTCACAGTTTGTGAGCAGAGAGAAACTTTGTAGAAAATAATTGTCCGGTCTTCTTTTCTTTCTTTTTCTCATAATTAATCGTCATTGTGGTAAAAATTCATCATAGTCTTTTAGTTGATTTCCAACACTGAGGATATGCGCATGGTTAGGGCCTCTGGTTGTATCAGCTTAAATCCGGGATCTCTGAAGCTCTTTGCTTGGACAAGAAATTTCAATCCAACTATTCAAAATAATACCTCTGCTCAAGTTTGGGTTTGTTTCTTCGGGCTTTCTTAGGAGTATTAGAGACCCCTAATTCTATTTGCTATCGCTAGTTGTTTCGGGCCCCTATTTGAATTGATTCCGCATCTGCCAAACCCAATATGGATCGAACGTTTGGCCATTTTTTAAGAGTGCTTATCGATATGGATTTAGATTTTCCCTTGCATCATAATGTGTTGATGGAAAGGGAAGGTTATTCCTTCTTCTCTGATATAGAGTATGAAAACCTACCTGATTTTTGTAGTCACTGCAGAAAAACTTGTCACATCGTGCAAGAGTGCAAGATGTTGAGAAAAAAAATGAGAATACTGCTATTCCAAAAGCTTCAGTGCAGAAGCTTATCCCTGAGGTGGTAGTCTATAATAACACAGTGAATGCAGAAGTTGATAATGAAGATGTTGCTGGAGGTAAAAGTCATCATGAAGGGAATGTGGTGGAATTATTAAGTAATGAAGAAGAGAAGGATGGAAACATTGAAGTTCCTGTAAAGGAAAATATTGTTGTCGATACCTTTGTGGTGGCCTTTAACTCTCAAAACTTTGTAGAGTATCTTCCTGAAGATACATGATCCCCTGTTTCGGAGTATGTCACAACTACTCAAGATATGGTAGAAATTAATAATGAAGGATTTCTTCATAAATCTTGGGCAAATCTTGGTTACTTGCCTGAACCCAAGGGAGCTTTTACATCAGCAATTGCTACTCTCAAACTGAAACAACCTTATAGAACTAAGAAGAAACATGTCACAAGGTCTCAAGCAAGGCCAAAGAAATCGTCCTTATGAAGTGCCTTTATTGGAACATAAGAGGCGTGGCTAATGCTTCCTCCAGATTAGCCTTGAAGAGAATTTTAATTATGCATAATCATGATTTTGTGTTTATTGCTGAGTCAAAGTTTGACTTTGTTAAGTTTCCTAATAATTGGTTTGCTAGATTTGGTTTCAAACCTTTTTGTTTCAATAACATGGATCAACCTTCCCTTTGGTATTTTTGTAAAGATGAGTACAACCCGAAGGTTATTTCTTTGTCCGACCAATTTATTGCTTTTAATTTCAATTTAGACAACTATTTGATGGCGATAGTTACTATTTATGCATCTACGAATCTGCATAAAAGGGTGGAGCTTTGAAAATACCTCTTTGATCTTCATTCTTTGCATTTTATCCCTTGGGTTTTTTTGGGGATTTTAATGCTATTATTGAGGCCCATGAGCCCCGGGGCATGAACAGTCCTGCAAAGAGGCCTATGGAGGATTTTCAATCCTGGACTGATATCAATAATCTCCTTCATTTTCTTACTTTCGGAGCTAGGTTCACTTGGTCTAACAAAAGAGATCAACCTTTTTTTGTGATTAGGTCAAGATGATGCCATTGAGTCCTTGAATCCACGCTTGAAACAAATTTTCCATTGGCTAGGTTAAAAAATTAGAAATTTCCCCTCTGCTGTTAAAACCCTAAAAATGACCATTTTGCCCTTTTGATGATCTGATCAAATTTCTTGAGGAGTTGTGGTCTAAATTTGATCAAATGGTTCATATGAGTGTATAATGTTGACGTGGATAAACAATTATGAGGTTTGACTGTAAATTGGCCACAATTGACTTTTTCCCCAATATAGTTGATTTCTAGGTCAACTATTCAATTGACTGGGCAAAAATTTGATTCAAGGCTTGAAACTTGGTATGGGAAAACTTATAAGTCCAACATGAAGTATGAAAGTCATATTAAGCATTGAAAGTCCAAAAATCCATGTGCAAACTCAAACCCTAATTTCAGGTCATTAGTGCAAGGAGATGTCTTGAGTAGAGCAAACCCTAGTCTTGTCTGGAGTCCAACGAGTCTTGTAAGGGGAAATCTTGATAAAATGAGAGGGCAAATTTTGGGGTACAACAGCTGCCCCTGTTCAATCTTCTTGAACCTGAAGAGTTAGATTGGCGAGTTTGCCTTTCGTGACTCAAAGGTAAAAGATGATTGGACACTAGAGTGCCCGTAAATTTGCACTCGTCAAAATGTGATTGAAGGATTGGGCTTAAAGATGCCATTTGGAGAGGTGACAGAATCTTGTCGGAGATGGGTTTAAAGATGTCATCCAAGAATGTTTGTTGAAAATCAAGAGAATGAACATCAGAATGGTATCCGTATCTGGAACGTATCTGAGTTGTATCTGGAGATTGGATTTGTATGAGCAAGGGAATGGCGTCCGTGTCTGTAGCGTATCCGAGTTGTAACTGTATCTGATTCTTGAATGAATAAAATAATGACTTTTGTGTCTGGAGTGTATATGTATTGTATCTGAATTCTGAATAGGCGACAAAATAACATCCGTGTATGGAGTGTCTCTGGGCTGGGGAAAAGGTATGAATGAGTGACAGAATGGCTACCGTGTCTAGAGCGTATCTGGACTGTATCTGAGGTTGAGATCTGTATGAGTAGCAAAATGACTTCCGTGTCTGGAGTGTATCTAAACTGTAACTGGGACCTCAAGGAGTTGCTTCAAGATGATGTAGCTTAATGGGTCCCACAAAGAACCCAAATATGAATAGCATCATTGGAGATGCTCTAAGTTTAGATAAAATTTGATAAATTATATATTATCTTTATTCTTAATGACACATCAGTCGGGTAATATTACCCAACATTTTATAGATGGGTAACTCAGTCCTCATCTAAATAAAAATACAGCATCGGTTCAACTTAGCAATTTAACATAGACCATATTCAAATGGTGTACCCAAATTACAGTTATTTTTATTGAAGCATACAAGAAATTCACTTAGAACATAGCTAAGCCATCTCCTTAATCACTTTTTGCATGGTGGAAGCGGTGAGCCACACAAAGCCTTGTTCTGAAAAAAAGCATAAACATCAAACCTCTTCTGCAATTCACCACCCTGCGGTATCTGACCAGACAACCTATTATAACTCACATTAAACTGCTGCAAATTTTCCACTTTCGTCAACGCCACTGGAATCTTCCCGTATATGTTATTATGATTCAGATCCAACCATATCAAACTCTGCTTCGGAAAATCAACCTTTGACAAATCAAACGACAATAAGTTCCTTGAAACATCAAGTATCTGTGTCCTTTTCAAGCTCCCGAAAAGCACAGAAGCATCACCTTCAAGCTTGTTTCTGGATAAGTCTATCCTCTCTGGATCTATTTGACCTAATGAAGCTGGGATAGGCCCAGAAAGCTGGTTGTGAGATAGGATGATATCTGGGCCGGGCTTTTTGAACGAACCGAATGACTCTGGAATTGGGCCGGTGAGCTTGTTTCTGTCTAAGTGTAAGGACTCGAGGTTAGGTAACTGGGAGAGTGAACTGGGGATTGAGCCGGTGAGATTGTTGGTGGAAAGATGAAGAAGCTGGAGGTTTGTGAGTTGAGACAGGAAAGATGGTATAGAGCCTGAGACATTGGTGTATTCGATGAAAAGATATTTGAGGTTTTTGAGCTTGGCTATGGTGGGTTGGATTGGGCCTGTGAGTCTGGGAAGTTTGTGGAATTCGAGATTCTGGAGATAAGGGAGGTCACCGACGGAAGGAGGGATATGGCCGGAGAGATTTGTGTCTGGGACGGAGGATTGCATGATTAGGGCGGTGATACGGTGAGATTTGATGTCGCACTCGACACAGTACCAGTCACAGCAATCTGTTTCTGGGTCCCATGAGGCTAGAAGGTAAGGGTTGTTGAGTTCTTGTTTGATTCTGAGGAGAACTTTCTTGTCTTGTGGGTTGCATTTCTCAGAGAATGTAACTGGGGAGAGTAACAGGAGGGACAGGAAGGTTAGAGCTATTGCAGCTCCATTAAACACGGTTCTCATTTTTGGTGGGGTTTGGAGTTTTACAAGGTTGAATGGTAAGTATTGAGTCCGAGGGTGTTGATACTTATAGAATGTTCAACTTTTTAACGCGTGGTTCTGATTTTACTGGATAAATAATTCGGAGAAAATCCACTCCCATGTAATAATGTGAAACACGTGACTTGTTGAATGCTAGTTGCTTTCATTGGATGAAAAGACGAAACATATGGAATATGTTTACGCCTTTGTCTGGGGTTTTTTAAAGCTGATTCAAGAGATATTAGAGCATCCAAAGAGAGGCGCATACCATACACAAATGAAAAATAAGAATAATAATTCACTCAATATTATATTTTGACTGTACTTTATATTTTGAACAGGTGTTGTGATGCGGTGGGAGAACTGACTTGAGGTTTTGCGTTTGTGTTCGCAAATATTTCGGTTTAGCAAGAGTCGTCACCGACTTTTTATTTTATCCAAAGGAAAGGTCAAAAAGCACAGGAAAAGACCTTTGAGATTGTTTTTGGGTTTAGGGGTAGATTATGAAAAGGGAAGGTGCTAGCACCCTTTTCATTCATGGTTTTCCATGGGCTCTTAGTTACTTGTTTTACATCACTTGCTTTTGCTTTTCAATTGTTTGAAATGGTGCTTTGTGTGTGGTTTTGAAAATATTTTGAAAAGAGGCCTTGTGTCTAGGAAACCTTTGTAATGATTCTTGTTTGAATGTATACAAAGGTGTTTGTCTTTTGAAAAATGTTTCAATTGTTTGAAAGTTTGATTTGGGAAAATGTCTTGAAATGTGTTGTGTTTTTGAAAATGGCAAGGATGTTTGCAAGTTTGATCAAGTAACTAGGAGCATCTACCCTAACTACTCAAAAGTTTTTCCTACACATTTTTAACCCCTTGACATTGTTTTTTTACCATTGTATTTGGTAAACAATCTTGTGTTTGGATGTTAAACAGGACAGGCGCGGGTCATCATATTGACAATGATAACAATATTGCCAAGTATCTTAGCAAATTTTTGAGGGACTAGATCATTTTTGTATAGGCAACCAAGATAGCGTCATCGAGGGACTATGATCTTTTGTTTTTATTTTATTTTGCCAAGATACTTAACATGCATACCATGGCCATTTTAAAGGCAACAAGTGGATGAAACCCTAGGGGTGTTTGTGTGCATTGTGTTGTCATTTTCATACATTTTTGTCTTATATTAGGTCTAGCTATTTGTTTGATTTTGGATTTTTGCATACAAGCCCTAATCTTTCTATCATGGCATATTTGAAAGCAATAAGTGCGTAAAAGTAAATCTACAACTATTACAATATTGATATGGGGAGGGGGATACAATTTTGAATAGGGGGATATTTGCAAGAAAATAAAACACTAAGTCAACTATTACAACCCAATTGAACTCATTGTTCAAATAAATAAATAAGACAATTATTTAAATATGCAAATAAATATGAATATGCAAAAGTGTTTTTGTATTATTTTTTTGTATGTAAAAATAAATTATTTAATGTATTAAAAATAAAAATAAAAAAGATTATTTTTATTAAGGGTGGAAACCCTAATTTTATTTTAAGAAAATATGTGTATTGTAATTATTTATTTATGTACAAGAACATAAAATAAAATATATACAAAATGTTTAGAAAATAAAAATATATGAGAAAATTTTATTTAAGTGTATAAATAATAAATATAAAAATATAAGATATTTTTTTGTTTTATTTACAAGTTTTTTATTTAAGAAAATAAAAGTATATTATTTAAGAAACTATTTTTATGCTAGAAAAAATAATAAAAATAATAAAATAAAATATGGAAATTTAAGAAAATATTTTTGGTAATTTTTAATGTTTAGAAAAAATAAAATAAAGTCAGAAACTTAAAAAGAAATAAAAAATATAAAAAAATAAACAAATGGGTTGAGGGGTGCAAATAACAGAAATGGGGGTGTCAAAAGCAAGCCAAGGCCAAGCCCAGCCCAGATCACTTCATCTCTAACCTCTGACCAAACAAAAACGCGCGCTTGATGTTCAAACCTGGAAATCCTGCATTTGTGCTTAAAAACAAAAACTTGCAACATGAAAGTTATAGAGCATAATCACACGATTCCAACCATGTAAAAAACTTAATCTAACTCTCAAAGACCAGAGAGAATTTCTCTGGCCCTAATTTCTAACCTAGCTTTTTCAGAAAGTTCATCATTCAAATTCTCCCAGCTCAGTTAACTTAAATAAATTCTATGCATATGTATAGCTCAAGGGCAATGAGTACTACATTTTTTATTCACAAACCTAAGCCTAATGATTCCTAAATAGAGAGATAGAAGTTTGAACTTTACCTGTTTCAGTCAAGCTCGAGTATGGCAATGCAGGGGTTTTTAGTGAGGCCTGAGATGCTTGCGAGCTTGCTTGAAGTTCCTTTGAGCTTTCCCAATGCTTAGCTTAGGTATGTTGTATGGAGTATGTTGGAACTGATTGCAAGCAAAACGCACGAGACAATGTAAAGATGGAAGTGATTCTGCAGGGCCTGCCCTATTTTGCAAGAAAATGTGATTTTTGTGTACAAGGGTGTTTGAGAGGCTTAGGGCTCGTGTTTATGGATTAGTATAATGTGTTCAGCTTGTTTGAAATCTTTACAACACTTGGTTATATCAGATACAAGAGTTGTTGACCTTTTGCAAGGTTTCTTGGTTTTGAAGTAAAAGTGAGAAGTGACCATGCTATGGCCTGTACAAGCCTCCTTCTTAGCTGCACAAAGTTGTTGTACTTTGACCTAAGTTTGTGGAGTTGGTTTTCTGCAAAAGAATGGGTTCACAGCTCAAGAGGAACAACTTGACATAAAGCCAACTTTATCAAAGTGGCAATGTTGCCTTTTTGCCATTTTTAGATTAATTCAATGTGTAAACTTGTATAGATCAGGACAATTCCTTAATCCATTGTGTTTGCATTCAATTTTTTAGTGTGGAAGGGTTTAAGGACCTGTAAACAAGTACAATCATGGCTGGACAGAAATTGCAACTTGTGTCAACATGAAAAATGCCATGAACCAAAGTGATATTTTTCCAAATTCAAACATTTGATTCTCCCTAACCACAAATGATCTTGGAGAGTTCTATGACATTTTGGAAATCATGTAACATGCTTTACAATCCATATTTAAAATGCATTTTGAGATTCCACTTGGAACTATTTGAAAAATTACCATGAAGATAGGTCAAAATCCTGCCTAAACTAGGGCAAAATTTCACTAAGTTAAAAGTTTCATGGACCCTTGTTCATAAAATCATAACTTGAGATCCAAGCTTATTTTGCGAAAACTTTGTGTATCAAAGTTGTAGTTTTTGTGGAGGACTACAACTTTCATGTTGGAAGTTTTGTTTGAATCCAATTGCATCATGGTGAAAAAGTATGGAAAAGTTGGGAAAAAATAAGGAATTTTCATAACTTAGAAAATTTCTAAGTTATGAAAATTTTCCATTTTAAACCCTAATTTTCAAAATTAGGTTTCTTGGTGAATAAGTTTCACGTTTTGACACATCTTGATGAAAAATGACCCTTGGAACTTGATTTTGACCAAAAAGTCAAAGTTTGACTTTTCAGTGTACAGTTGATTTTTGATCAGTTGACTGGAAAATTCATCTGTCAATCCAATGCATTTGAGATCTTTTGAACCTTGTGATTAGGTCAAGATGATGCCATTGAGTCCTTGAATGCATGCTTGAACCCAATTTGCCATTGGCTAGGTTAAAAAATCAAAAGTTGCCCCTCTATAGTTAAAACCCTAAAAATGACCATTTTGCCCTTTTGATGATCTGATCAAATTTCTTGAGGAGTTATGGTCCGAACTTCATCAAATGGTTCATATGAGTCTATAATGTTGATGTGGATCAAAAATTATGAGGTTTGACTGTAAATTGGCCACAGTTGACTTTTCCCCTAATACAGTTGATTTCTAGGTCAACTGTCCAATTGACTGGGCAAAAATTTGATTCAAGGCTTGAAACTTGGTATGGGAAAACTTATAAGTCCAACATGAAGTATGAAAGTCATATTAAGCATTGAAAGTCCAAAAATCCCTGTGCAAACTTAAACCCTAATTTCAGGTCATCAGTGCAAGGAGATGTCTTGAGCAGAGCAAACCCTAGTCTTGTCTGGAGTCCAAAGAGTCTTGTAAGGGGAAATCTTGATAAAATGTGAGGGAAAATTTTGGGGTACAACAAGTGTCCTTCCAAGAAATTGAAGAACAAGGTTCTTAAAGAAGTGTGGAGCAGCAAAAGACCATCAGTGAGTCATCTGAAGGTGTTTGGATATATGTGTTACAAGCATGTTCCTGATGCAAGAAGAAGCAAGCTTGATGAGAAGAGTGAACCTATGATCCTGGTAGGATATCATAAAGTTGGTGCATTTAGGCTATTCAATCCAATCAATGAGAAAATTGTAATAAGTCGAGACATTGTGATAGATGAAAATTCTTCCAGTCGATGTCGAAGCAGTTGCTGAAATTCCCAACACAATCGAAGTCGAAGAAGGTGTGGCTAGCATAAGACAGTGGCCTCAAAGAACTAGAGTTAGTCTAATAAGACTTACAGACTATGAAGTGACTGGTGATGATGAAGTAACACTAGAAGAAGAATTAGTTCATTTTTCTTTACTTTCAGGTGTTGAACTAGTCAACTATAGTGAGGCCTTAAATATTAAAAAGTGGAAGTCTATTATGTTTGAAGAGTTACAGGAAATCAAAAGAAAAAACACATGAGAGTTAGTCGAATTGTTAGCATATACAAAAGCTATCAATGTAAAGTGGGTGTTCAAGTTGGAAAAAAATGCTGATAGATCGATAAAAAAGACATAAAGAAATATTAGTAGCTATATGTTTTCTTCAAAGAGCGGGACTCGACTACTCTGAAGTTTTTGATCCAGTAGCAAGATTGGAGACTATTCGACTAGTGGTAGCCTTGACATACAACCAAGGTTGGTCGACATTTCATTTAGATGTGAAATCAACATTTCTGAATGGTCCTTTAGATGAAGAGGTCTATGTCACACAACCTCCAGGGTCTTTGATTCAGAAGGAAGTGAGTAAAGTATATAAGTTGCACAAAGCACTTTATAGTCTCAAGCAAACACTTAGGGCATGGAACAAGAAGATCGACTCATACTTAGTCGAATTGGGATTTGTAAAATGCAAGTCTGAGTATGGTGTCTATGTTCAAGTTGTGGCACAAGATATAACAAACATCTGAATGTCAATGAATTGCTAGTACCTGGAAATAACTTGGAGAACTTATCGAAGTTCAAGAGTTGATGATGAGAGAATTTGAAATGTCAGATCTGGGAAAATTGTCTTATTTACTAGGCATGGAATTTCAAATGTCGAAGCATGGTATGGTGGTGCATCAAAGGAAGTATGTCAAAGAGATACTCAAGATATTCATGATGGATGATTCGACTCCAACATCTCCGTTTGTCGAACCAAATTTAAAGTTGGAGAAGCATGGAGAGGAAGACAAAGTCGTTGTAACTTTGTTAAAACAAATAGTTGGGTCTCTGAGATATGTGTACAATAGTCGACCTGATATAGGTTTTGTGTAACACTCCAAATATAGAATTTGTGTTCTTTCCATTATTGAGAATATTATGTGTTGGGTTGTTAGTGGGAAGTAGGTGCTGACTGAGAAATTATTTAGATTAAATTATTGTGGTTAGATGGTTTATAATTAAAATAATAAAATTGAATGTTAGTGTGAGTGAGAATTATTTAGAATTAATAAAATAATAGTTTTATGTGATTTATTATTAAATAATAAAATAAAATAAAATATTTGGATGAGTAGAGATGATAAGGGTATAATAGTAAGTGTATGGGAGTAAGTGAAGGTATAAGGGAAAGATCATAGAAAGGGTCTAAGGTTAACAAATAAAATAAGGAATAAGTTATGAGTGTATGTCATTCGCTAAAAATTGGAAAATGGGAGAAAATAGGCTAAGCCACAGAGGAATCGAGAGGAGATTCTCCATTAGAGGTTGAAGAGAAATTAATCGCTAGGAATACAAGGTAACGGTGGGGTTCTTGTTATCTAAGGGTTTGTATAATGGTTTGTGGGTAGGGATTGATTGCTTGCTAGAAATTATTCCTCTCATATGTTCTAAACCTTCCAATTGTGAAATTTTGTTTTGTTGATGAAATTGGGTGCAATTGGATAATGAGAAATTGTATGATTATGAAGATGTATGTTTGTGTGAATTAATTTGTGTGGACCATGTGATTGTATGTTGTATTGGTAAATTATATGTGTTCATGAATCTTGTGTTGAATATATGGAGTGATGATTTCATGATGTATGTATGATGTTAGAACCTATAACTTGGAGTTTTAGACTATTATAATTTTTACACAATCGCATTATTTCAAAATCTAAAACTGGGACTTATTATGGAATTGAATTTGGAGGTCCGGAAGGCCCCCAACGACAAAAATCACATTTTTCTGGTTTGTTGTCTGAGAGAGTTTGCTAAACTAAAGTTATAGCAAACAACCGTGAAAAGTCTATGTTTTACCTTCTGTAATAATTTTCTAAGTGAATTGTAGGGAGTAATAGTGAACCTGGAACGAGTGATGGCAGAATGTACACAACTTTTTACCTACCTTTTGTTTTATAGAGTCAGCGTCTTCTCTGACGTGTAACACTAGGGAATGGAATGTTTTTATGGTATTTATGCGTGTAGGAGATTATTCGGAATCTCTTGAATTTTTATTGTTATGTTTATTTTAAAAACATGATTATGCTTTGAATTATCAAACTACCAAGTTGTTGATGTTTTCCTCTACAATAAAAGCTGAAGTTCCAGACATGTTTTATTGTTATAATTATTTTAATAATATTTGAAATAGCAAGTGTTACATATCCGATCACACGAGCAAGTTTTGTTGAATGTGACATCCTAAATGTTTATGTGTTAATTTGAATATGATAATTATTAGAAAATACATGGGTAATATTTAGGGTGTTACATAGTGGTATCAGAGCAGTTTGGTCAGTCTGGCCAGGTTGTCTAATGTTGTTTGTTCCTTAGTACGTGACATGTGTGTCTAACATATTGGTGCTTGTTTGTTTTTTCTAACCATTTCTATGCAGGAGTTGGTTTAAAATAAGTGAGGTAGAAGCTTCTGCTTCTCTAAGAAGTTTTCAGGTGTGGAGTGTTGGTTAAATATGCTGATGATTGCAAGAGTGCAAGTGTTGTTGAAGCTGTGTTGTTTCTCGAACCCGAGAAGAATGTGGATTCACGATTCTTATTTGCAGGTCAAGTTAAGATGTCTTTGAGGGAGAGAAATCATGTATTGTTGATGTTTTCTTCTCAGAGAATAGAGAGTAATGTAACGACTAGTGATATGCCAGTGGTGTGTGATGCTTGATGTTTTTCCTGAAGATATTTGCGGCTTGCCTCCATAGTGTGAATCTAAGTTCAACAATGGTTAAAAGTTGATGTTTATATCTTATATCTGCTAAGCAAGTAGAAGAACCTCTGGAAGACGAAGCTCGGATGTTTGCAATATTCCCATCCTTGCACATCGACAGTGGAGCTGCAAGTGTCTATTTACCTGTTGTGTGTGAATTCCAAGATGTGTTTCCAAATGATATTAGTGACTTGCCTCTGGAGTGAGAGGTCTCCTTTTCTATAGAATTGCTTCCTGGTACTACCCCAGTGTCTATGGCTCCTTATAGGATGTCAGCGTCAAAATTGGTTGAGTTGAAGAAACAATTAGAGGAATTATTGGAGAAGAAGTTCATTAGACCAAGCGTTTATCCGTGGGGTGCACCTGTATTGTTGGTTAAGAAGAAGGATGGCAGTATGAGGTTGTGTGTGTACTACAAACAGTTGGATAAAGTGATTATCAAGAATAAGTATCCACTTTTGATGATTGATGATCTGATGGATCAACTAGTAGGTGCTTGTGTGTTTAGAAAGATTGACTTGAAGTCTGATTACCACCAGATTCGTATTAAATTAGATGATGTTCTGAAGACAACATTTAGGACGAGATATGTTCATTATGATTACACTGTGATGCTGTTTGGAGTGTCGATTGTGCCATGTGTGTTTATGGAGTATATGGATAGGATCTTCAATCCTTATCTAGATAAGTTCGTAGTGGTGTTTATCGATGACATCTTAATATATTCTAAATTGGAAGAAGAGCATGGGAAGCATCTCCAGATTTTGTTACAGGTGTTGAGGGAGAAGAAACTTTATGCCAAGTTGTCCAAATATGAATTCTGGTTTAAGGAAATAAGTTTCATGGCCATGTGACTTCGAGTGGTGGAATTTATGTAGATCCTTCCAAGGTTGATGATGAGTTGCAATGGGAGACTCTGAAGTCTGCTACTGAGATATGAAGTTTTCTTGGTTTACCTGGTTATTATTGCATGTTTATTGAAGGCTTTTCAAAGTTTGCATTACCTTTGACTCGGTTGACTCGAAAGTGTAAAGCTTACGTGTGAGATTTTGCATGTGAAGAGAATTTTGTATAACTAAATAAGAAATTGGATAGTTCTCTAGTGTTGATTTTTCCTAATCGAAGTGAGTCTTTTGTAGTATAGTGTGATGCGTCAAAGATGAGTCTTGGAGGTGTATTGATGCAAAATGGTCAGATTGTTCCTTATGCTTCCAGACAACTGAAGGTTCATGAGAAGAATTATCCTACGCATGACTTAGAATTGGAAGTCGTGGTGTTTGTGTTGAAAATTTGGAGACATTATCTGTTGGGTTCTAGATTCGAGGTGTTCAGTGTTGTGATTCTAAAATATTTGTTTGATCAGAAAGAGTTGAATATGAGGCAAATGAGGTGGCTCGGACTTCTAAAAGATTATGATTTTAATTTGAGTTACCATCTTGGTAATGGTAATGTTGTGGTTGATGTTTTGAGTAGGAAGTCCTTACATAAGTCGATGCTTATGGTGCGAGAGTTTGAATTGATCGAGCAATTTAGAGATATGAGTTTAGTGTGTGAAGAAACTCCTAACAGTGTGAAGTTGGGGATGTTAAAAATCACAAGTGGTATTCTTGAAGAGATCAGAGAAGGTCAAAAATAAGATTCATTTTGGTTGACCGGTTACTGCTAATCAACCAAGGTAATGAGGGTGAGTTTCGAGTTGAAGAGAATGGTGTGATGAGATTCAGAGATAAAGTGTGTGTTCGAGATATGCCAGAACTTAAGAAGAGTATTCTTGAGGAAGGACATTGAAGTGGTCTAAAATTCTGGTATAACAGACTTCATATGTCCTATGACATGTTAGGACATATGAATCTGAACAAAATAAACATGGCAAGGTATAAACATACAAAATAATACTGAAAATCATAAACAACATACAAGAATTATTAACCCAGTTCGGAACAACCTTCCTACTCTAGGGGCTACCAAGCCAGGGATAAAGTCCACTATAATAGTATCAATTCATAGATCCTACAACAAATATACCAGTTTATGGCCTACTCACTTAATCACTACACGTGCTAAATTTCTATATCAGACTCACCTGGGTATGAGGCCCTCCTCAATACCTCATCAATCACAGACATCAATTGGACAAATAGGAAGCCACACTTTCATGACATTAAACTAGAAGACAAGCTTCTATAATAATACCTAGCCAAGACACTTGACTAAGAACAATACTTGGAGTTTCTTAAAAGCTTTCTCCAAGAATAATACTCAACTTATTACCTAAAGGCTTTGGAGTGAGAACACATACCAACTCTCCTAGAGAGTGGAACAAAGAAAAAGCCCTAAACTTCTACATCTTGGACCCGTGTCTTTTCTAGGTTACAAACACTTCTATTTATAACCTTTTCCCAACAAAATTTGGGCTTCAAATCACAGCATATCAGCTGCTACAAATCAGCATAAACTTCTACTACAAAATAGGCCTTCAATCATATTCTTCCTTAATTATCTCCATAATTAAAAAGTCAATATTCTTCTTGATTCTTCCAGACCTATAAAACATCTCCACATAGGAGAATATAATATCTTTAATGTATATCATGTATTTGTGACTTAACAGAATATAAAAATCCAGCTGAATAACTTAACAAGGGCGCGATGTTGAATGATCCTACATAAGACATCTGATCTGACATGTTGCTTCAGATAATGAGAACTTCTCATCTCAACATGTCTCAACATAAAATAGGACTTCTTGCTCGGCTTATTCTTCTTAGAAAGATAATACATCCTATTTAATATATTGCTGCTATATTTGTTTTACTAAAATTAATGCCAATCCTAAACATAGAGAACTTACAATTTCCCCCTTTGGAAAATTTTGGCTAAAATAAATAAACATATTACATTTCAGATTACAACAATGAAACATCAACAAACATCAACAGTCTTCAGTAACTACTGAATCATATCAACTGGTTCAGTCTGATTAATGTCAGAACATCTTGTTTGACATCTTCTTCATAACAGCTCTATACATTTCCATATCAGCCCAACAACCTTTTCTTTATATCAAAACTTCTCCTCTCTCCTATTCATGTTCAGCCGAACCAATCCATTATTCCCAGAAACATTTCTCACGGGCTGAATACACTCCTCCTTAACCCCAAAATACCTTAAATTCGGGTAACTCAGAACACAAGTCACAATTGTGTTCATAACTCAGATCACAAGTCACAAATATCATATCAAGACAAAGAGACTCAAAACATAACATTACCTTTGACATCCTTGTGACCATGGTGAAACTGGTTCAAATACAAAGTTCAGACTCAATATTTAAACAACACTTCTCTCCCCCTTTTTGGCCAAAAATTGACAAACACTACCTTCACATATGGACACAAGCCATAGGAATAAAGGAGTAACCTCCACAAGATGAAATAAGTGAAGAAAATACCTCTTTAAATATCCAAGAATTACTCTTAGGAATTAACGGTCTTGGTCAATGAGAAAATTATTTGAGGGAGATCACAAAAAAATAATGCACCGTCGAAGACAAATTTTGGCTGTACTCATAATTCCAATAAATACCCATGCAGAAACACAAATCATGTTTTACACATGCTTCTGACAACACCATTTATAGAACTTCCTTGTTTGGCTCAAGGAGAAAACATGTCCTGAATAATGTTCTGACATTCAGTCAGACATTGTCTACCTCTTCAAAAAAATGTGACCAACACTTCTTCAACTATCGCAAAAAGGTCTGAAACCTAAACACATAGCCTTCCACTGGTCTCTACATATACTCCTTTTGGTCAG
Organism: Vicia faba; assembly: GCA_948472305.1. Lineage (NCBI taxonomy): Eukaryota > Viridiplantae > Streptophyta > Magnoliopsida > Fabales > Fabaceae > Vicia > Vicia faba. Next base: position 773,338,409 of record OX451740.1, on the reverse strand, counting down.
CACAAATCAAAATATGAAGACCATCACATGTGACAACTCCCATGCAACCAAAATTTTTGATAGAGTCCTTCCAACATACTTCAGCAGCCACATGTCACGACATATCGTCTAACATCACAATCTCCTAGAGGAAAACAATATCCATAAGCTTGAACAACATGCAAGTTTCAAAAATATGCATCATTGCAGTAAAACTCCATAGACAAGTACTTCACTCCCCCTGTCATGGATAAATAATGCTCCTACTGAAGAAGAGCATTTGAGAACCAGATGAAATCTTATGAAGGATTTCACATTCTCATAGTGAAGAACTATAAACTCGCACATCTGCTGAACACATTCACACATAGTGAAAACAATCCTAAACTAGATACTCTCCTCCTTTAGAGTACATCCATTCCTTCAGACTTTTTCTCTTTAACAAGGACATGTCTTTTAAATGTCCTTACAGATCCATTCACAATGGCATGATTCTTAGGGAGCCAAGATATCATGCAATCTTCAAAAATTTAGTTTGCTTAAAAGCTTTACTGAGAGCCAGACTAACCCAAAAACTCTTAGGGTTACTTGCAGTAGAAGGAAAAACACATCTTCACAATCTTCCTGGACATATAAAACCATCTGAAACTAGTGAAGTCTTCAAAATAGTATTCATGCACTCACCAAGCATTCTACTGTAAGATCAGAATCTGCATATTCTGATCCACATAGTCAGAACTGCCACTTGTGACAATAATCCTTGAACATCCAACTTCACATGCTCAAACCCAAGCATCTTCAGGAAAACATTACTACACAACCACCAAACATGGTGTTACATCATCATTTGGGACATCAGCTCCTCATCGCAGAACCTAATCTCCATGGTTCTTAAATCACCATCCAAAGGACTTATAGAAGTCTTTCAAGAAGCTCCCAATGAATTACAGCGAGTGCAACTCATTCAGATTATCACAAACATCTGAAAAATATGGAGAGAAATAAACTCTCTCATACTCTCTGAAACATAGTGTTCGGATTGTAGACTTGCATCAGATAAATACCCAGCTCTCGACAAGGTCTTTACCATCATTCATATGTGCTTCTTCTCCAGATCATACTTATACCCAGCTCCCGTCAAGGTATTTGTCATCAAAGTAAACTTTCCTCACATATAAACATCAGATAATGATGTCCTCTTCACCAATGGAAGAATATTTGATCTGACATTCTTCTTCTGCACACATCTAACACCATCAGAATCTTCTTCATGATGAACAGTCATGACATCCATTCACATCACGTAACATTCCAGATTAGGTCAGCGACTGGACTTTAACTTCATCATGTTCAAACATTCCAATTTTGGAATCCAATGGTGATCAACAATTCTCACCCCATTATCTTCAATACATCTTCCTTCCATAAAGCTGCAAACATTTGAGATGATGTTCCAACATCTTTTCTGACATCAATCTCAGTCACATGGATTTCACTTTTAACTATGGTTCTAGAGATAACACCATTGTAATTTATACATCACTCTTGAAGGAACCACAAAAGACTCAACCATCAGTAGTTGATCACCCTTCAAGACCAGAAAAATATATGCAGTAAACTGCATATAGCACACCTCAAAGAACTTCTCCTTATATGCACAATGTCCAGACCTCCTGTCTGACTTTGAGGTGTTAGACGCCATCCTTCTGCACCTAAAGAGGAGATTCCCTCTAACAGGTATCTGGAAAAGAGTTTAACAAACGAGGCATTAACATATCATAACCAATCATCATCTTCTAATTCTTCAAGATACAAGGATGCCCTTCAATCCTTGTAGAAACAAAAGTTCCATTATGTGAGGAGATCACACAAATGAACTTCAGCTTAATGAGAACCTTCTCATGTAGACAACAGGGAACCATAGTCCTTTAGTCCCAGAAACAACACCTGCTCTTTACCCTAGACACTTCTCCTAGCTCCAAACACAAATCTGAAATGCTCATCCTAGGTGATTTGGAGGACACACCAAAGTGCAGACACCAATCAAACACTGGACTCAGGTTGATACATCTTCAATACATACAATCCCTTGAAAGATCCTTCACTTCAACAGAACAAGAGTTTCATGCTCTCATAGAATTAATAATATCAAGTTAGAGTAAAAAACTCGCATCCTGTTTATGAGAAACATCACCAAACATATTGAGAAAAATAAATTCTCAATCTAAAGATGTCAAGACATTATGTATGACATTTCTTCAAGTTCTTCCAGCTTCAGATTAAGGACTCCCCCTTATTAATTGTTAAGAACTCTTAAGGGAATGATACATTCTCTCCTCCAATAGTTACACACATTACTCCCCTCAAACAAAATTTATTCCATGGCCATAAACAAGATTCCATAAATTTGGCTCCTTTAATCAGAAGGATCCTCCAGATATCAGAGAGAATGTCCTTGACATTTTACCTTTATGTACAAGGAACATGGTTGAGATAACACAACTCTAATGAACAATAGAGCTCAGACTCTACACTTCTACTGACTTGGATCAAAAATAAATGAACCCAAGAAGTAACCAATTGGTTGATCAACATTCAACCAGCCCACCAATCTAAGACATGTTTTCTGGATAAAACATCTTAGATACACAGCCCATATGCCTCCCCTTCCAAATCAGGTGTAGGTTCCAAACATATTGATCGTCACACATTTGTTTATCACCCAAAGCATCTTCTATTTAACAGGAAGCCGCACATCTGCTGACATGACGTCCCAACATCTGGTAGGACATCAGTTTCCTTATTCTAGAACACAAACTTGAGCTTGGTTCTGAAGCCATTATTGCTTCCATAAAATTAAAACATCCCTTGATCACCTTCAAGGTCTTCAAAATTAGTCCAAGCTCTAGCTACACCAACAGCAATAAGACTCAGAGTCACTTTCATAATTAGGTCAATAATTAGGGAGACTCTTTTAGAGACCAAAATAAATGGCTCTATCCTTTCTTCAATAGTTTGTCAAATAAATGAAAGGTTTCTTGAAAGTACATCAACCACACACTAAAGTGCCTTTATGAGTGGACTTGAGAAATAAAACTCAAGTATCATTGGTAACTTTACAAAGTTGGTTGAAATAGTCTTGTAGATATCCCAAACCCTAATGCCCTTCCAAGAAGCAACCAGAGTTACATTAGATACCATGCAGTAGAACAAACAACAACAACTTCTCAACATCCTTCAGGTACAACAAACCCTTGCACACAAACACCACAATCCAGGTGCCAAAAACCCATATTTGAAAATAAATTAAACCTAACACAATAGCTTATCTCCAAGCTACAACACCAGACAAGTCCAATCCACACCCTGTCATGAACAATCCATCCTTCACTTCTAGGGACCGTTCAAACAACAATATGAACTATCCAAGTTCAAACAACTTTTCAGTAATCACCTTCATCCTTGCACATGAACCATAAAGTATCTTCCCGAGATCTCACCCAAAACAGAACATGATGCCTGGTCTGATACTAATTGAAATTCTGGTATAATATACTTCATATGTACTATGACATGTTGAAATATCTAAATCTGAACAAAACAAACATGGAAATGTATAAACATACAAAACAGTACTGAAAAGCATAACCAACTCATAGGAATTGTTAACCCAGTTCGAAACAACCTTCCTGCTCTGGGGGCTACCAAGCCAGGGATAAAGTTCACTATAATAGTATCAATTCATAGACCCTACAGAAAACATACCAGTTTACGGCCTAGTCACTTAATCACTACTCGTGCTAACTTTATATCTAAGACTCGCCTATATATGAGGCCCTCCTTAATCCCTCATCAGTCACAGACAACAATTAGACAAACAGGGAGACACACTTCCATGACATTAAACTAGAAGACTCACTTCCATGAAAATACCTAGCCAAGACACTTGACTAAGAATAATACTTGGAGTTGCTTAAAATCATCCTCCAAGAACAATACTCAACTCATTACCTAAAGGCTTCTGACTGAGAATACATACCAACTCTCCTAGAGAGTAGCATAAAGATAAAGCCCTAAACTTCTACATCTTGGACTCATGCCTTTTCTAGGTTATGAACATCTTGGACCACGAGAAGGGAAAGGTAAACATCGAGTAAACCTGAGAAGGGTGAAATCACAATCAAGTGACTGAGAGATATGGGTAAGGAGTCAATTACGCAAGGGGAAGGTATTAGCACCTCACACGTCCGCATTACTCTATGGGATCCACTCTTGTTGTTATAATTAAAGGGTGTGTTCAAATCTAAAGCTTACAAGCTAAAAGGAAAATGCAAAGAGGGAATGCATGTAAAAGAAAACACGGGGAAAAGAAGGAAATATTTACAAAGTTTCACTTGGCTGAGCCCCACAACCAGATGCCTACGTATCCATTTTAAGGCTTTAGAGCATCGTAGTTCAACTCAATAGTTTCAATTTTTTGTATGTTTTTTACCTTGAAAAAGGATTTTAAAATAAAATCCAAGCGGAAAAATGAAGTTTGAATTGATTGTTGTTTTGTACCTTGAAAAAGGATTTTTGCATTATTAGAGTGTTTTGAAGTTTAAAAGGAAAAAGAAGAAGTTTTAGTTTTAATGGAAATGTAAAAGAGGAAGAAAAAGTATAAGGTAAACTATCTTGACTTTAATCTTAATGTTATCATACAATGGTGGCCCTAAGATCAAGGATAAACAGGGGAACCTCTAACTAAGTTATCATGCTTGATTCATAACCCAATGTCTATCTCGAATCGTCGCCAAAGGTTGAATCGAGAGATCCTAAGGGAACATGGGAAAAGGTTTAAAACCTAAGAAAACATGTACACAAGGATGATAAGAAAGCAATCAACAAGCTCAAGAAAGCACACACATGTCATATGTAGTACATACTAGCTTAAGTCAAAAGGCCTAACCAAGATATCGAATCATCAAGGTAGGTAAAAGGGGGGGGGGGGGGGGATTTCCCGACCATAGATATATCATCTAGGAAAGAAGGGGTCATGAAAGCTACTCTTAACCAAGGTATCACATGACCAAGGCAAGAAGTATAGAGTGGGGGAAACTGAATGTCCAAGGCGACTGAGCACCTAACCAAGATATCAAAAATCAAGGTAGGAGGAATTATCAATGGGGAATATGAATGGGACGCCTTCATCGAGGTCTTTGGGCACATATGTAAATACAAAGAATGCCTACTTCGAGGTAGGTATTTAAACAATCACAAACACAATTAACAAACAAGTGCAGAATGCCTTCTAAAGGTCTTTAAACAACGACTTCGAGCGCACACTCTTTATTATCCCACTTCTCATGATATCTAGAAAGCGATAAAACATGTATCTCTAGTCCTACTTCTCATGGCATCAGAAAGCGGTAAAATGCGGAAATATAAATCGGGAGCAGTGTAATACCAAACGAATAAAATGTCTGTTATACAAAAAGTAAGCAAAAGCAGAAATACTCCGGAAAACTTCACGCAAGTTAGCATCAACAACACAATATTTAGAATATGCTTCAAGCAATAAAGCACAATGAAAATGCGTGGTGTACACTTCCTCAATAAACAGAACACCTGCACACAAATTCATAACCAAAAAAAATGCAAGCAATGTATATTTCTCATGAAATGAGAAACAAAGATAAAATCGCGTCGGAAGCGAATCCATAAATCAAATGCTTTTCGATCACATAACCAACATTTTAGTTACATGATTGAAAGCTCTCGCAATGTACCTTGCACAAGTCAACAAATACATTAGTGATAACAAGAAACTCCATTCGGAGTTATGTATTCTTAACACAATTCAATTTATGATTAAATCATGAAGAAGTTGAAATCAAATGCACATTGGAAGTATAAACACAAACTCTGGACAACATTGCATTACAAAAATGAGTGCACAAAAAGTCGGAACGTTATCGCGTGAAAATCACACGATAGTCTCCAAACTTACCGAGAAGCTCACAAAAGTTAGACCACAAATTAAATCACACCGGAAGCATAACTTACCATTACGGGGAAGCATTACAGTCAGAACATGAATCGTGTGAAAAAATGCACCGGAATCAAGGATAATCAAACACAATGGCTCATGAATGAACAATAAATTGCACACATGCATCAAATGAAACTCAAAGCTCAGTGTACTTGTTAAAAAGTACCAAATAGCACCATGTTCAAAATTTAGGTGCGCGAAATGTCAGAATGAAATTGGCTCAAAATTACACGGTTGATTCCAAACGCACCAACGAATTCAAAAAAGTATATGCTTTAAATTAATTCCAAACGCAAGTACCACTTACAATTCCAGGAAGCCACACCGTAAAAGCTCAAACCAAGCAAAATTCCAATCCAAAACTGAGGAAACTTGGCATAAATGTCGTCCAAACATCAAAACTAAGTGCCTTGAGCATTAACCATTAACCATTAACCATTAACCAAGTGCAACCTTATGCTCAAAATTATGTCCAAAAAGTGGAATTAAACCACAAATCAAGTGTTGATTTAATTCCGATTTTGAAACTTTTTACATTGAAAATGAGAGTTTATTCACCAAAATGAATTCGAAATTATATGAACACAAGATTACACAATAAAATCTCAACCACAATTCCATAATTGACATGTGAACTTAAAATTCAGTATTCAAGATTTCAACAATTTTTACCGAATCGAAAACAAAATTCACATCAATTATGTAATTGCTCAACCTATACCTCTTTTCAATATTTCAACAAAATTCAACAACTCAAAATTTAAACATTTTCAACAATTCAATTTAAACTCATGAAAATATGCTCAAAACTCAATCAATTATGGTTCAAGCATTTTATCAAACATGTAAACCTCAAGAAATTCAACTCAATTTATTCTCAACATAATTGAATTCAAAAATTCAAGAATCGTGATAACTCACAATTATGCAATTTAACTCATACTTCAATTCCAATTTTCATGTGAATTCACAACTCTAGCAAGATATTGAAGATCAAGAATTAGTAAATTACCGAATGAATGAAGAGGAGTTTGAAGTTGATGCCAGAAAAATGATCGGAGAAGGGAGATGTATCACGGAAATTTGCACGACGGAGGGAGAATGGACCGCCGGAAAAACCGTCAGAAAGAGGAGGAGTTACAGTTGGTCACCAGAGCCGGATCGAAAGCGGTGGTGGCAGACCGGTGGTAGAGGCGGATCGGAAAGAAGGGAGTAGCTTATGGAAACCTTGAGTGAAAGATGGCGATTGATGAAGATTTGTATAAGTTTTGGTTAATTTTGGTTTTCCCGCGGGTGGTTTTGGAATTTCGGTGGAGTTTGTTGGTGGTTGGTGGTGATTGTATAACTTTGGATTTGAGAGAATATAGAGAAGGTTTATGAGAGGTTTTTAAGTTTTTTTTGGGAAAATGAAGTTATGAGAGTAAAAATCTGAATTTTGAATATATAGGATGGCTCCAAAGTCTTGTTTGGCTTGAATTTTTAATTATTTTAATGACCAATTGACACTGAATCCCTCAACATATTCAAACTGGTGCAAAATTCCGATGCAGGATCACCAACAAAACCGTCGTTGACGAAATCCGCGACGTGGTGCTGAAAGAACGGACTCGATCGAATAAAAATCGAGTGAGTTCGATCACTTTGAGTGGTGGAACCTCAAATCGAAAATGATATATAAGTGGATTTTTAACTTATTTGACGAATAGTCGACAATGTTTTGCCTCTTAGAGCAATATGCAAACTCAAGACTTGAAGCAAAGTCGAAGGTGAGGAAATATATGACGCAATGCTGAAAGAAAGGACTCAATCAGATAAACGACGAGAAATTTATGAATTTTTGAAGATGCACCGATGCAGAGCAGAGTTAGCTTAAATATATTTTTCTCAATTAATTTCACTGTTCAGTTTTAAAACAATGCCACGAATGAAAATCCTTCGATCAAAGTCCAAACTCGGGGTCTGAAGCAAATTTGTAGTTGACATCATTTGTGAAATTATTCCAAAAGAATTGTTTCGAAATGAAGGTTACATCAAGACATATTTTTTGCCTAAAGAATGACTCAAAAACATCGACCCAGGCGAGAGTTATGAATTTTTAAACGTCTGAAAAATAACGGTTTAGCACAGTATTTTCACTATTTTTTCACCATTTAGCTTCAAAATACTCGCGCATTCGGAGATTTTCCTTAATGAATTAGCTTTCGGGCCGAACATGAAAGTTGGAGGAAATAAATAGACGGTCCAAATTCTCCAAGAGGCACTTAAAGACGGTACTCCAGTCAGAAGTTACGAATTTTTAAGCGTCTGAAAGCCAAAGAAACAGTAAATTCACTATATACTGCAATTCAAGTATTTTTCCCTTTAGAAAATCTTCCTCACAAAATCAGCTTTTGACATGAACAAATGAAATGAAGAAGACCTTAAGACGGTTCTAATAACTGAAGAATCAACCCCAAACCATTTATTGAACTCGAGTTGTGAATTTCTAAGCTTGAAACACACTGTATTTGATTTGTGACGCCCCGAATTTAATTAATTATTTAATTAAACTAATTAAGGATTTAATTATTGGAAATTGTCGAAGTTGAGAATTATCAGTATTATTCTAAGAAGCGTAATTGGATAAATATGTTGAGTTGAGTGGTAAGTTGATGGTCAGATAAATTAGACGGTTTAGTGGGAGAACTATTATTAGAATATTATTTGCGAGTTAGTATTATTTAAAGTGTGGATCGATCATAGTTGAAGAATATTATTGGAAATAATATTAGATTATACTATGTGACTATTTTACTTATTTGGGCTTATGTTGTGATAGTAGCAACAATGGGGTGTGTATGTAGGCCCACTAAGAGAAACATTGTTATTTGGATTAATAGAATGATATATATTATTATTAGAAAATAAGAATGAGGAAGAGAGTTAGTGTTATCAGGAAAGAGAAGAGAAAGGAAAATAGCGTTTTTTGGAGAAGAAGAGAGCTACGTGAAGTTGAACCAAGAAGCCAAGAGGAGATTCAAATCGGAGACACATAGAATTGTCATCAAACCAAACTAGGTGAGGGTGGGGGTTCTTATCCTATAATAGGGTATATGATATTTTGTATGTGGGATTATTATTGTTGATTTGTGTTGGTTTGTGTTGTCTTGATAACATTATTAATAATTGATTCGATTAATGAATTGTCAATGAATTTGTGTATTTACTGTGTTATTGTCTGGATTGGATTTGGAATAGTCGATAGTAGGAAATAAACTAAAATAGAGAAGGGAAACTGTGCCTGGAATGCTGCCGAACGGCAGCTGGTTATGGTCATGGGAGGTGTCGATCGGCACTATGAGGAAGTGGGAGGGTGTGTGGTGCGGCACACCTTTGGGCAGAGGCACTTGTTCTGTTTCTGTGGCACTATGCTGTATAATTTTTATATGGTATCAATATAGAGTTTATTAATAGAAAAGCAGTTTGGGAACAAATTAACTATTCTTATCAGTAGCATGTTATAGCAGAAGGAACATTAATAGGAGTAGCATATTTTTATAGAGTTTTTTTATGTAATAGAGGATAATAGTAGAAATAATAATAAGTGGTAAATTTAGAGAAACGGTAGAATAAAGTAGCAGAGTTAATAATTAGTAGAATTATGTTAGTAGTAGATGTAGAAATTAAAATAGCAGTGATGGTTTTAGTTGCAGAGTTGGTAGTAAATAATTTAACAGAGTAGTATATTAGTGGCAGATGCAATAATTTAGCAGAGAGTTATCGGTAGAAGTTGTGGATAGCGAACAAGTAGTTTTGGAAGAGACCAATAATGGCAGTGAGATAAATAGCAGAGGTAGCGTAATTTAGTAGAATAAATTGATTAGTAGCATTATAAATAAATAGTAGTAATAACATATGTATAAAACAGTACCAATTAGCCGAATTTGTAGATTTGGGCGGTAAAATTGGTTAACCAGAATTAGTTGAAATTGTCGGAATAAGTCATATATAAATGTGAGTATTTTTAGTTGATTTGTTTTGTTAGAATTATGTAGAATCAAGTTGATTTGCAGGTGAAGTCGAATTAATTTGAATGGTTTCGATATATGGGATTGTGTTGTTGGTTATTGCTGTGAATAAGTTATTATCGAATAAATGGTGTGGTTGTCACATTACTAATTTTTGATATGATATTGTTGTTGTGACGTACTAAATTGTAGGCTTATGCAAAATTTGTTGAATACATTGTTTTTGTTGAACATGTTGTGATTGGTAAGTTGATTAAGTTGTAGGCTTATGCTAACGTTGTTGAATATATTGTTGATGTTGAATATGTTGCGATTGATAAGTTGATTGAGTTGTAGGCTTATGCCAATGTTGTAGAATACATTGTTGTGTTGTATGTGATTATTGCATTCATTAAGTCACATACATTTGCATTATTAAATTGGCCTGGATTAGCACCACGTTGGCCTGGATTGGTAAAATATTAAGTTGAAGGCTTATGCCTTGTTGATGCCTCTATTTATTGGCAGATTTTCTAAGTTGGGAGTTCTGCTCCAATGGTACCACATGCATTTTCGTAACATTGAGTCGCATTCTAAGTTGTACAATTGAGCTGTTGTGTTGAAGAATTAATTGTTGCATTTTGATGATATCCTATTGCGATTGTTGTTTTGAAGTGGTGATTTTTGCATGAACTAGTTCTAATATATGATTTATCATGCCCTCACTTATACGATTTGAGAATCTCACCCCTTACTGTTTGAATTTTGCCCTCTGTTGGTAACGTGCAAGTATTAAAGACTGAAGATTTTCTTAGCCTTATTAGTTCAAAGTCGGTTGGTCGCTATGATACTTAGCACTCGGGGGGAAATGAACAAATAGTTGTTTACTTGTTGAAATTGTTTTAGTTGTTGAATCCTAAGTTTAATTATATGAAATAATATGTTGCCTCTCAAGTTGTTTTAGTTGAATGAAACATATGATGCTACTTGAAGTTGTAATTATGATTCTGCTGCGTTATTAATAAAAGAAGTGGTCTTGTTTTAAAAGTTGATGCAAGTTGTTATATGATCCTCCGAAACTAAAGTGTTATGTATCTGTTTATGTGTTGCAACATGTTGAATTGTGATATCCCAAATGTGTTGGAAATTTTTAAATACTCTGATTTTTCGTTATAACTACCAGGTAGAATTTGGGGTGTTACATTACAGGTATCAGAGCAGGTTGATCCGTCCGACCAAGTTGTCTAATGTCGTTTATTCCTTAGTGCGCGAGAAATGTGGGAAACACTATCGGTGCTTGTTGTTTTTCTAATCGAGTTGTATGCAGGAATTTGGTTGAAGATGAGTGGGGGAGAAGCTTTGCTTCTCGGATATGTTCAATTGAAAGGTGTTGGTTCAGTGTGTTGCTGACGACGATAATGCAAGAATTATTGGAGTATTGTTGTTCCTGAATTTTAAGGTGACTTGGATTCTAGGTCTTATTGTTAGTAGAGTTAGAGCTCCTTGAGAGAAACTGATTAGACATTATTGGTTCTTACTTCTTGAAGAATGAAGAGCGGTGTAATATTTGTTGATTTACGAAGCAGGTGTAAGATGTCAATGTTTGAACAATGATGGAGTAATAAAGTTGCGGTAACTTTTATGTTGGGATCACATAAGTGGTTGTCGGAAGTAGTTGACGTTGATAAGTAGTTGTGGATCGCGAGTCTGAGTCGAAACTTGAAGAAATGAGTAGCATTGCGGAAGGAATTGTTGTCCTGGTGTTTTGGAACCTGAACTTTGGCGGAGGAATGCATCTCTCGAGTTACAAGAAGCTTTGGAGCATGAGATATGTTAAGAGTTGTTTGGAACATGTCTAATTTGAAGACAAATGAGTTTCAGAGTGGAATTTCTATAAGCAAATTGCAGGAAACTGCAGAATTGTTATGGGACTTCGAAAATTCATAACTAGAGTTCCGGGAATCCGATTTAAGTTTCATTTGAATCGTTGGAAAGCTAACGAAATGAGATTCATTTTGAAAATGGTTCCAGTAGCTGTAATAGATTCATTTATCACGTAATGAATTTTGGAAGTAAGTGAAGTTTGTTGTTAAGCTTGTCTTTGGGACTAGACTTGTTCTTCAGTGTTGTACGGGACGTCAGCGTCTGAGTTGGGTGAATTAAAAGAGCAATTGTAATATTTATTTAAAGTAAATTTTGAAATAAATGGTATAATTTGGGAAGATTTGGTGTTATTAATTAGAATGAAAGACAATAGTGCAAAGTTGTGAGGAATTTACGGTGTCAAAAAGGAGGAAGATTTATGCTAAGTTGTCAGGATGTATGTTATAGTTTTGGGAGAAGAGTTCTCTTGAGTAATTTTATTTCTAAGTGAAAGTGCATGTAGATCCATTCAAGGTGGATGCATTTCTAATTTGGAGAACGACGAAGTCTGTTATAGAGGTTAGTAGCTTGTTGAGCTTAAATGATTACTATCATAGTTGTGTGATGTGTAGATATATATGAAACATTGTTAGATAAGATGATAATGTTGAGAGTGTGATTGGAATGAGTTTGAGAGGTGGAGATACATGTATTTTTGATGTTGTGAAATTCGGAAGAGGATTAAGAGTTTAAGAATGTTGCTAGAATCCTTTATGTAGATAAAGACTCAGACTGAAGTGGAAGGGTTTGTAATGTATTGATACACCAACAAATCACAAGTTAGAAAATGATTGATCATCGTGGGATGGTGGGTGAATGAGGATTAGAAATGTTGTGTTTTAGAAAACTTGAATACGAGTTTTAAGGAAACGCTATTATAGTTTGGTACGATGATTTATACTCCCTTATGGTTGTCGAATACTAATTGACAAATTGAGGAACTAATCACCCTCGATCCATTGTTGATAGTAGACGAGACCATGTTGGATGATATAAATTTATTGTGCTATCTTAATGGTGTGTAAAGTGGTAGATTCTATATCGTGGGAACAAGTCAGAGTAGCGAGTTATATGCGGGCTAACGTTGCAAATGTGAAAGATTGAGAATATCAAGTGGATAATGGTTTTATGGTGGATGTTGAGGAAAGTCCGAAACTAGATTGAAACTGGTAAACCATATGTTTGACGGAAATTTTAATGGAGACTGTGGCTTAAGGTGGATTATCAGAGTTGCACAGCTGAAGCGGGATGTAGCGCAATTACTATGTGTGTACGATTCGTTAGATGTGAAGGATTAAAACATCAGAAGCCTATGGGAATGGCGTGTCTTAATTTACATGCTTGATTTTGGTGGATGGTTGATATAGAGATGTTGTGCCAACGCACTATGTTTGCTAGTAAATATTTGCGAATTTTATAAGAAGATTATTGTGGATTGTTGGTTGATGGTGAGCTATAGGTATGCTTGCTGAGTTATACAGTTAAGTTGATGTTGTAATGATTTTGTTATCATTATTGAAATGTTATTGTTGGTTACCGTAAGTGATGATAAATATCCTATAATATAACGAAGTTAATTTCGTTGACTATGTTGATGTCACTATAATAGTGAATAGAGTTGATGATATTTTGTTGATAGTTGACATACATATACATATGATAATAAAGTTGTATACGCGCTTTGGGTTGGGAAAGTTGTTAAGAGGTAACGTGGTATATCCAAGTATAAGTTAGTTATGGTTGCTACATTTCTACTGTGAAAGTTGTTATGTCAGAGTGTTGCCGAAAAGGTTGGTAAGTTGTTGGCGGGTATGTTGTGAGGGTGTTGAGTGATTAGCACGTGTGTAGTAGATTTACATCATGATTGAGTTGTTACTATGTCAGAAAATAGTGGCTGAAGTGTTGGTAAACGCGAAGTTTGAGGATTAGAGAGCTGGATACGAGGTTCGCGTTAAGGTAGAAGTATCGAGTAGATTTTCGAGGACGAAAATATCCTAAGTGGGGGAGAGTTGTGATGCCCCAAATTTAATTAAACTAATTAAGGATTTACTTATTGGAAATTGTCGAAGTTGAGATTATCAATATTATTCTAAGAAGCATAATTGGATAAATATGTTGAGTTGAGCGGTAAGTTGGTGGTCGGATAAATTAGACGGTTTAGTCGGAGAACTATTATTAGAATATTATTTGTGAGTTAGTATTATTTAAAGTGTGGATCGATCATAGTTGAAGAATATTATTGGAAATAATATTAGATTATATTATGTGACTATTTTACTTATTTGGGCTTATGTTGTGATAGTAGCAATAGTGGGGTGTGTATGTAGGCCCACTAAGAGAAACACTATTATTTGGATCAATAAAATGATATATATTATTATTAGAAAATAAGAATGAGGAAGAGAGTTATTGTTATCAAGAAAGAGAAGAGAAAGAGAAAAATAGGGTTTTTTGGAGAAGAAGAGAGCTACGTGAAGTTGAACCAAGAGGTCAAGAGGAGATTCAAATCAGAGACACATATAATTGTCATCAAACCAAACTAGGTAAGGGTTAGGGTTCTTATCCTATAATGGGGTATATGATATTTTGTATGTTGGATTATTATTGTTTATTTGTGTTGGTTTGTGTTGTCTTGATAACATTATTAATAATTGATTTGATTAATGAATTGTCAATGAATTGGTGTATTTACTGTGTTATATACTTGTCTGGATTGGATTTGTAATAGTCGATAGCAGGAAATCAACTAAAATAGAGAAGGGAAATTGTGCCTGGAATGCTGTCGAACGGCAGCTTGTTGTTGGTTGGATGCTGCCGAACGACAATTGGTTGTGGTCATGGGAGGTGTCGATCGGCACTATGAGGAAGTGGGAGGGTGTGTCATACGACACACCTTTGGGCAGGGGCACTTGTTCTGTTTCTGTGGCACTATGCTGTATAATTTTTATATGGTATCAGTATAGAGTTTATTAATAGAAAAGTAGTTTGGGAACAAATTAACTATTCTTATCAGTAGCATGTTATAGCAGAAGGAACATTAATAGGAGTAACATATTTTTGTAGAGTTGTTTTATGTGATAGAGGATAATAACAGAAATAATAATAAGTGGTAAATTTAGAGGAACAATAAAATAAAGTAGCAGAGTTAGTAGTTAGTAGAATTATGTTAGTAGTAGATGTAGAAATTAAAATAGCAGTGATGGTTTTAGTTGCAGGGTTGGTAATAAATAATTTAATAGAGTAGTATATTAGTGGCAGATGCAATAATTTAGCAGAGAGTTATCGGTAGAAGTTGTGGATAACGAACAAGTAGTTTTGGCAGAGACCAATAATGGCAGTGAGATAAATAGCAGAGGTAGTGTAATTTAGTAGAATAAATTGATTAGTAGCAGTATAAATAAATAGTAGTAATAATGTATGTATAAAACAATATCGATTAGCCGAATTTGTAGATTTGGGTGGTAAAATTGGTTAACCGGAATTAGTTTAAATTGTCGGAATAAGTCATATATACATGTGAGTATTTTAGTTGATTTGTTTTGTTAGAATTATGTAGAATCAAGTTGATTTGCAGGTGAAGTCAAATTAAGTCTAATTGTTCCGGTATATGGGATTGCGTTGTTGGTTATTATTGTGAATAAGTTATTATCGAATAAATGGTGTGGTTGTCACATTACTAATTGTTGATATGATATTGTTGTTGTGACGTACTAAATTTTAGGCTTATGCCAAAGTTGTTGAATACATTATTGTTGTTGAACATGTTGTGATTGATAAGTTGATTATGTTGTAGGCTTATGCCAACGTTGTTGAATACATTGTTGATGTTGAATATGTTGTGATTGATAAGTTGATTGAGTTATAGGCTTATGCCAACGTTGTCGAATACATTGTTGTGTTGTATGTGATTATTGCATTCATTAAGTCACATACGTTTGTGTGATACGGTAGGAGAACTGACTTAAAGGTTTTGCGTTTGATTGAAAATGTTGCGGTTAGCAAGAGTCGCCACCGACTTTTCTTTTATCCAAAAGGACAGGTGAAAAAGCACAGGAAAGACCTTTGAGATTATTTCTTGAGTTCGGGGGTTAGATTATGAAAAGGGAATGTATTAGAACCCTTTTCATCCATGGTTATCTATGGGCTCTTAGTTACTTGCTAGATCACTTGCTTTTTGTTTGAAATTGTGCTTTGTGTGGTTTTTTTGAAAGTATTTTTTAAAGAGGTCATTGTTTAGGCAATCTTTGTAATGATTCTTGTTTGTAAAAATGTATACAAAGATGTTTGATCTTTTGAGAATATTTTCAATTTTGTAAGATGTTTGAAAGTGTATGTGATTGTTTTGAAAATAGCAAGGATGTTTGTTTTGAAATGGATCAAGTAATTAGGAGCAATCTACCTACTCAAATGTCTTTCTTGTTCATTTGCTTTTCCTTTGACATTGTTGTCTTACCATTGATTTGGTAAGCAGTCCTATCTTTGGATGTAAACGGGACGGGCGTGGGTCATCGTATAGCCATGATTAGCAATGTTGCAAGGTATCTTAGCATTCTTTTTGAGGGACTAAGATCATTTGTAAGGCAACTTAGATAGCGTTGTCGAGGGACTATGATCTTGTATTTGCTTGTTTTTGCTAAGATACCTTACATGCGTAATATGGCCATTTTTGTAAGGCAACAAAGTGGGATAACCCTAGGGGTGCTTGTGTGCAAGTGTATTGTTTTCATGCTTGATTTTGTCTTGAATTAGGGTTTTCTATTTGATTGATTTTGTTCTTTCCATACAAACCCTAATTACTAGCATGTGAATATAAAGCATTTAAATTGCGGAAAATAAAAATACTAAGCTATTACATGATTTGTGGGAAGGGGGTATACAAATTTAATGGGGATTGCAAGAATTTAAAGCCTAATTAGTCTATTACAATCATATTAAATTTATACAATAATTGGAATAAATAAATATACAAAAATAAATATGCAAGAATGTAAATGCAAAGAAAATGGATCTTTTTGTTTGGATTTTTTATGAGAAAAAGTAATTTGTTTTAACGTAATTAATTAAAAGAAAATAATTAATTAAAATAATAAAAGTAAACCTAATTTACTAAGAAAAGATTTTAAATAATACCCTAAAGAAATTAAATTTATAAGAAAAGCATTTTTTTGTTATTTTTTGTCTTGGAAATAAATTATAGTATTATAAAATATTTTTGGCCTTTTTTTATATTAAAATAATATATTTAAATAGGTAAAAAAGAAAATAAATAATAACCTAGTTTTAATTAAATTTACAAGATAATTAGTAAAGATAAATAAAGTATGATGAATAAAATAATTTTTTGTGTGAGAAAAATATTTAAATTATGTCAAAACATAAATCTACTATTTTTATATTTTTTATGATTTTTAGTATTTTAGAAAATATATTTAAAAAGAAAAATGAAATAAATAAATAAATAAATACAAATGGGCCAGGGGGTGCCAAAAGTTAGGATGAGAGTCAGCAAAGAAAAAAAAACACAAGGCCCACTTATTAGAAACCCGGGCGCCTAGTTGAACAAAAATGAGAAAAATGCTGAAAAATAATGGCAAAAGGTAGCGCTGGGTATTGAATCCATGACCCTCCATACACACGCGCTACCTTTGCCACTGGGGTGGCTATACACCTGTTAATACAAATGAAACAATAAATACATAAGGTAAAATGTCTCCATGACCTGTACTTCGTCTTCAACCTTCAGCCAGCCGTACCACCTGTATCTCATTCGTTTCTCAACAAAAATGGAAAATGCAAACATGAAAGTTGTGCTATTTTTCCTCACGAATCTAACCATATAACTTATGTAAGCTAAAAGTCAAAGATGAGGATTAATTTTGCTGGCCCTAAATTGAAACCTAATTTTTTCAGAAAGTTCAAATCTGAAATTCTCTACATAAAATCAATATAAATGAAAATTATGAACATGGTCGGTTTTAGAGCAATGATATCTACATTTTATCTTCACAAATAAGAAACAAATGATTCCTGTATGAAGAGATGGAAGTTTGAAAAATTTACCTCTTGCAGCTGGAGTCGTGAATGGAGTTTGAGTAACTTTGGAGATGGCCTGATGATCTGTTTAGCCTGCCTGGACCTCCTTGAGTGTATTCCAACTCATACTTTGCTTTGAAAGTCCCTAAATCTCCCTACTCAAGTTAACCTGCAAGCTTGATATTTAAAAATGGTGGATAATGATGGAGGGGTTACAGTCTTGAAACAGGGGCCTAGATCACTTGCGTATGATGTATGTAAGGTGTTTGAATGATTAAGAATCAAAACGCACGAGTGGAAATGGAGATGGAGAGTTTTGGCTCAAAACTGTCAAGTTGAGCAGTCTTGTGCAGCAAGGGTGTTTGGGAGAGTTTTAGGATGCTTGAAAACCGTGCCTTAGCTTGCAATAAACTTGTTAATATGTATGGAAAAGATTAGAGCACAAAATCACTCCAGGTTTATGAGTTATAGGGTTAAGGCTCTATAACTTGCTTTTGAAGAAAAGTGAAATGACAAATCTCAAGTATTGTACAAGCATGTTATGAGCTTTCTTAGGTCTTAGACGCATTGCTTTTTGTTTATAGGAGTTATGTGTGCAGAAAGAACAAGTTAGAAGCTCAAGACAAGTTGAGTTTGTGATTAAAGCAACTTTTCAAGCATGGAATGGTAACTTTCTTCCAAATATGGCAAATTGGCTTGGACAATGCTTGGAACACTTGTATAATAGCTCAAAAGAAAGTGTAATCTTCTGATAATGGGGAGATCTTGAGGTTTAGAAGCCTGCAAAACAAGATTGTGCAGCATAGGTTTGAAATTGGATTTTTGTTCATAGCAAAATGCCTTTAATTCAAGTGACAAAACACCAACTTCATCTCTTCGATTCTCCCTACTCAAGAATGATCTCAAGGAGTTATTGGAAATTTTGGAAAGCTTGCAATGTGCTATACAACCCATATTTGAATTGCTTTTGAATATTCAAATTTGAACTATATGAAAAAGGGCCATGAAGTTAGGTCAAAATCCTGACCAAATTAGGGCAAAATTTCACTAAGTGTTTAGTTTCATGACCCTATGTTCTTGAAATTATAACTTGATATCCAAGCACTTTTGGAATAAGTTGTGTGAAGCAAAGTTGTATATTTCATGGAGATCTACAACTTCAATGTTGTAATTTTCTCTTGAATCATCTTGCGTCATGGTGAAAATTTTGCTCAAAGTTATGAAAAAAACATGAAATTTCCAACACTTAGAAAAAATTTCTAAGTTTAGAAATTTCGACTTTTCAAAATGAAATCTTGACTTTTTGATTTCTTGATGAATAAGTTTCATATTTTGACATGTTTTGATGAATTATGATCTTTGGCACTTGAATTTGACCAAAAAGTCAAAGTTTGACTTTTCAGTATACAATTGACTTTTGATCAGTTGACTGCAAAATTCATCTGTCAATCCAATGGATTTGCAATGTTTTGAATCATGTCATTAGGTCAAAATGATGCAATTGGACTCTTGAGATCATGCCTTAACCAAATTGATCATTTGCTAGGTCAAAAATTAGAAATTTCCCTTTCCCAGTCAAAACCCTAATTTTGACCATTTTGCCCTTTTGGAGATTTGATCAAATTTCTTGAGGAGTTGTGGTCCAAACTTTACCAAATGATACATATGATATTAAAATGTTGATATGGATAAAAATGATGAAGTTTGACTATAAATTGGCCATGGTTGACTTTTTGCCCAATATAACTGATTTTTAGGCCAACTACTCAATTGACTGAGCAAAAATGTGATCCAAGGCTTGAAACTTGACATGAGCAATCTTGGGGGTCCATAATGATCTATGAAAGTCATATGAAGCTTTGATAGTTCAAAAATCCTTGTGAAAATTCAAACCCTAATTTTGGTCATCAGTGTCTAAGGAGGTGTCTTGAGCTGATCAAACCCTGGTGCAGTCTTGAGCCCAAGGAGATCTTGTGAGAAATTCTTGATAAGTGAGAGGGAAAATTTTGGGGTGCAACGGCTGCCCCTGTTCAATCTTCTTAAGCCTAAAGAGTTAGATTGGCATGTTTTTCCAGTCGTGACTCGAAGGTGGAAGATGATTGGACACTAGAGTGCCCAGAAATTTGCACTCGATGATGTGATGGTTGAAGGAATGGGCTTAAAGATTCCATTTGGAGAGGTGATATAAAGCTGTAGGAGATGGTCCTAAAGATACCATCCAAAAGAGATTGTTTGTATTGTAATTTATAAGCTGAAATAATGAGTATCAGAATGGCGCCCGTGTCTGGAGCATATCTGAACTGTATCTGGGAGCTGATTTTGAATGATTATCAGAATGGCATCCGTGTCTGGAGCATATCTGAACTGTACCTGAAAGCTAGTTTTGAATGAGTGTCAGAATAGCCTCCGTGTCTGGAGTGTATCTGAAAGCTGAATCTGAATGAGTATCAAAATGGCATCTGTATTTGGAGCGTATCTGAATTATATCTGAGAGCTTGAATTTGAATGAGTATCAGAATGGCATCCGTATCTGGAACGTATTTGAACTGTATATGAGAGTTGAATCTGAATGAGTATCAGAATGGCATCCGTATCTGGAGCGTATCTGAACTGTATCTAAAAGTTGGATATGAATGAGTATCAGAATGACATCCGTGTCTGGAGCGTATCTGTACTGTATTTGAAAACTTTGAACATTGTTAATGGTAACTGTTAACCTTATCCTGAAAAGGGTAAAATGTTAGCTAAAATGCCAAGTCATGATACATGAAATGTATGCATAATGGGATTATGTTGTATGCGTTTGTGTTATCGATGTTTATGATATATGAATGCGATGTATGCGTATGTGAGCTGATATGCCACACTGTTGTTGGATTGGGGAAAATAAATCCCTGACCGCTGCTGAGAATATGGAGTGTAAGTCTTCATGTTGTGAAGTTGAAGTGTTGATTAATTTTTGCTTAGAGAAACAAACTCTGTTGTAAGGGAAATGCCGTGTACTGTTTGTAATATCTTGTTGTGAAATCCTGGAAATTAGATGACTTCTACTGGGGATTGATAATTGGAAGCTTGTTTCGCTGGGAATTAAACTGCAAATTGTGGGGGATTTATGGAAATAGCTTAGAGAGATTTCCCTACCTCTTAAAGCCATTAGGGATTATCTTTTTATTTTGTTTATTTGTAAACAATAATTATATTCAAATGCATATGTTCAACAATGAATCATTGGACGTTTTTTGTAAACAAAACACAAGAGTAAAGAAAAACAGATAGTTTTGCACTTTCAAAGGAATATCTTTGCATTGAATTTGATTAAGTATTTTTGTACAATGAGACAAACATTCTAGTAGGAGAACGCCGTCGTACGAAAAAATGAAAATTTTAATACAAAGAAAATATAGCTATGTGTATTTATCCCACGGGGTTCCCATTCTGATATAGCCTTTGTATCTCTGAGCATTTTGTCTATTTGTTGCCTCGTCCAAAGATGATTGAATTGATTAGAACCTCTGAGTTTGCAGGTTGTCCATAAGGTGATCCAACGGGATATAGTCATACGCTTTAATTCCCTAACTTTTCCCTGGACCGCCTTTTCGGGTTTTCAGTCCACCGGGAAACCCTTTTTTGCCTAAGTCGCCCTTTCGGGTTTTCAACTTGCCGGGTGTACATATTTTTTTGTTTTATCCCTAATTTTTGCCCGAACCTTTTTGGTTCACCGAGATGCCCTTATTTTTCCTAGGTGTGTCAACCTAGCGGGTCTCTTATGCGTATTATCTTTTGACTATGTCTTCGTTCGCAGGGTGCGGCAGGTCATCACCATCCATGGTGGTCAAGATCATTTCCCCACGAGAGAAAATGTTTTTGATTACAAATGGTCCTTCATAGGTAGGAGTCCATTTTCCCCTGGAATCACCTTGTGGCAATATGATGCGTTTGATCACTAGATCCCCAACTTGATATACTTGTCGTCTGACCTTCTTGTTGAAAGCCTTGATCATCTGTTTTTGATACATTTGACCATGGAAGATAATAATAAGTCTTTTCTCATCAATCAAATTCAATTGATCAAGTCGAGTCTAGATCCAATCGTCTTCGTTCAGCCTCGCATCCTTCATAATCCTCAGAGAGGGGATCTGGACCTCGATAGGCAAGACAACCTCCATGTCGTAAACCAGAGAATAGGGTGTTGCCCCGGTTGATGTGCGAGCAGTGGTACGATACCCGTGGAGAGCGAATGGTAGCATCTCATGCCAGTATTTGTATGTGACTGCAATTTTCTGTATGATCTTTTTAATGTTCTTATTTGTAGCTTCGACAACACCATTCATCTTTGGCCAGTAAGGAGAAGAATTGTGATGCTGAATCTTGAATTGTTCGCACAAGGCGGTGATTATAGTGTTGTTCAAGTTTGTACCATTGTCTGTAATGATCTTCTCTGGAATACCGTAACGACAGATGAGATTCTGCTTGATGAATCGGGACACAACATTCTTGGTAACAGAAGCGAAAGAAGCAGCCTCCACCCACTTTGTAAAATAGTCAGTGGCCACTAGGATGAAGCGGTGTCCATTGGAAGTTGTTGGCTTGATTTCCCCAATCATATCAATTCCCCACATAGCAAAGGGCCAAGGAGCCGTCAAGACATTCAGAGGAACCGGAGGTACGTGCACCTTGTCAGTATAAATATGAAACTTATGGCAGGTTCGAGAGTGTTGATAGCAATCTGCTTCCATGGTAGACCAGTAATAGCCTTCTTGTAGGATTTTCTTTGCCATCGTATGCCCAATGGAATGGGTGCCAAAAGTGCCTTCATGCAATTCAGCCATGATCCTTTCAGCTTCAACCTTATCTACGCATCGAAGTAATAAAGAGTCATGGTTGCGTTTGTAAATAATTCCATTTCTAAGGAATAATTTAGTAGAGAATCTCCTTAAGAACTTCTTATCATTGATTGAAGCTCCTTCTGGATATTCTTGAGCCTCGAGATACTTCTTGACTTCGTGAAACCAAGGTTGGTCCACTACTTCTTCAGTATTAATCTCGTGACAGTGTGTTGGTTCCTCCATTCGTTCGATGGTGATCTGGGGAGCCTCGTTATCCCAATTAAGTTTACACATAGATGACATTGTGGCTAGAGCGTCTACTAGCTGATTTTCTTCTCGTGGGAAATGCTCGAAGGTAATCTTCTCAAAATGAGGTAGCAACGTCATAAAATGTTCTTTGTAAGGGATAAGGTTTTGGTGTTTGGTGTCCCATTCCCCTTTGATCTGACTGATAACCAAAGTTGAATCTCCGAATACACCCAAGGATTTGATCCCCAAGTCTATGGCAGCTCTGAGACCAAAGATGTATGCTTCGTATTCCGCCATGTTGTTTGTACAATTGAAGCAAAGTCTTACGGTAAAGGGAGTATGACACCCTTTCGGAGATATGAGTACAACACCGATACCATTGCCGAGTGCATTGGATGCCCCATCAAAGAACAGGGTCAATCGGGATCCTTGTTCAGGTCCGTCATATGGCCTGAATTCTTCATAGTTATTTACCATCATGATATCTTCATCCGAAAATTCGAACTTCATGGATTGGTAGTCTTCTACAGCTTGGTGAGCAAGGTGATCAGCTAATACACTACCCTTTATTGCTTTCTGGGTAGTATACTGTATGTCATATTCCGTCAGGATCATCTGCCATCTTGCTATTCTCCGAGAGAGAGCAGGCTTCTCGAAGATGTATTTTATCAGATCCATTTTAGATATCAACAAAGTAGTATGCGTCAGCATATACTGTCTTAGCCAGCGAGCAGCCCATGCCAGAGTGCATCAAGTTTTCTCAAGCACTGAATATTTGGTTTCACAGTCGGTAAACTTTTTGCTCAGGTAATAAATAACATGCTCTTTTCGGCTAGACTCGTCATGCTGCCCCAATACACAGCCCATTGAGTTTTCTAAAACAGACAGATACATGATCAATGGTCTTCCCTCGACTGATGGCATCAACACAGGAGGCTCTTGTAGGTATTCTTTGATTTTTTTCAAAAGAAACTTGGCACTTGTTATTCCATTTGACTACTTGATCTTTCTTCAACAATTTGAAGATTGGTTCACGAGTAGCTGTCAGGTGAGAGATGAATATGGAAATGTAGTTTAAACGCCCCAAGAATCCTCTGACTTCCTTCTCAATACGAGGAGCAGGCATCTCTTGTATTTCTTTAACTTTGGCAGGATCGACCTTGATACCTTTGTTGCTGATGATAAAGCCTAGGAGTTTACTAGACCGTACCCCAAATGTGCATTTGTTTGGACTCAACCTCGGCTTGTACTTCTTCAGTCTCTCAAACAGTTTTTGTAAATGATCAAGATGCTCTTCTTCTGTTTGAGATCTGGCTATTATGTCGTCCACATAGAACTCTATTTAGTGATGTATCATGTCATGAAATAGAGCTACCACGGCACGCTGATAGGTTGCCCCAACATTCTTCTGTCCGAATGGTATCACCTTGTAGCATAATGTGCCCCACTGCGTGACAAACATTGTTTTCTCCATGTCCCCCGGCGCCATTTTGATTTGATTGTAACTTGAGAATCCGTCCATGAAGGAAAACACTTTGTGTTATACCGTATTGTCAACTAGAATATCAATGTGGGGGAGTGGAAAATCATCCTTAGGGCTTGCCCTATTCAAATCTCTGTAGTTCACACACATTCGTACTTTGCCGTCTTTTTTGGGCACGGGAACAACATTGGCAACCCATTGGGGATAAGAGGTGACAACCAAGAATCCAGTGTTGAATTGCTTCATGACTTCTGCTTTAATCTTTTCTAACATATCATACCTCATACGGTGAACCTTTTGCTTTAATGGCAGACAATCCTCTCTTGTAGGCAGACGATGTACCACAATGTCTGCATCAAGTCCTGGCATGTCTTCATGCGACCAGGCAAAGACTTCAACATAATCGTGTAACAAATGAATCAGACGCTCCTTGATACTGGGTTCCAGATTGGCACCCACCTTGACCTCTTTTTTGTCTTCTTCGGTACCTAGGTTGATTGTATCCACGGGTTCCTCATGAGGATGAATGGTTCTCTCTTCTTGTTGTAGTAGTCTGGAAAGTTCCCCTGGTACTTCACAATCTTCCTCACCTTCGTCTTCGGCTTGGTAGATTAGATTCTCAGAGTCACAAAAGGCCATAGCAGTATCATTACCCATGGGATCTCGAATGGATGTATACCTATATTGTGAGTGTGAGTGTGTCTAAGGGTATAACTATCCTTGAAAGAAATGAAAATGTAAAAAGAAAAACATTGAGCACAAAAGTTTGTATGCGAAAACGTCCATGATTCATTGATGTCATATGAAAATGAGATAATAACCCTTACAAATGGACCATTGTGCCTTGGGTAAGACACAAGGTTTTAAGAGTGCGAATTGTTTTAATATTACATATCCAACAAAATGTAAAGACAGATTACTGTGGGATAAAAGTGATCAGGACAAAATCTCTAGCCTCCCAATTGTTGAGCCCTCCACTGACAGTTGGGAATATCCAGTCCTCCAAGTTGCAACCATCTTCATCATCCTCTACCGTGTTGACTTCACGGTTGCTGATCTTCAGGGGTGGTCCTCCGGCACGAGTGCAACGTACAACCTTCTGAGCACCTGAAGTGAAACCCAGGCCAAACTTGTCAGACTTATATGGGATATCTAGGAGTTATCCCCAGATAGTGCACCCAACTTCTTCTACCACTGCTTTGGCATCCTTCAGAGATGACATCCGGAGTGGAGGCCTTTTGATCTTGGGAACAACCTTAGTTACTGCCACATCTTGCAGGACCTCTTCAAAGTGTTGAAATGGAGTTTCAATAAATTCACCATCTAATTCCACATATCTGAAGGAATTGAGATGGCTGGTCATATACTCTTCTTCTCCATGAACAATGATAATATTCCCTTGAATCAAATATTTTAGCATTTGGTGCAACGTAGAAGTGACAGCGCCAACATTGTGAATCCATGGTCGGCCTAACAAGCATGAATATGAGGGACGGAAATCCATTACGTAAAAAGTTGAATCAAATGTTTATGTTCAAACTTTTATGGGAATGTCTACCACCCCATGCACCATCCTTTTCGAGCCGTCAAAAGATCTTACTACTATGTTACTTGGCTTCAATGTCAATCCCTCACAGTCAAGCCTATCAAGAGATTTATTAGGCAATACATTCAGAGATGAGCCAGTGTCCACCAAAACATGAGCCAATGTTGTGCCCCTACATTCCACTGAGACATGCAATGCCTCATTATGCTTCCTTCCTCTTGGCGTTAAATCAGCATCCGAAAAACCTAGACCATTATCTGCAGTTAAGCTAGCTACGCAGTCTTGGAACTGATCGACAAATGTCTCTTGGGGTACATGGGCAGTTTTCAGGAATTTTACCAAGGATTTGGCATGCGCCTCAGAACACAGTAGTAAAGCCAACATGGAAATTTTAGAGGGAGTTTTCCCCAGTTATTCAACTACATCGTAGTCGCTTCTTTTTATGATCTTCAGAATTTCCTCCATCTCTTTCCGGGAGGTCTCACGGATAGCCAATGATTGTCTCTTCATCTTGATAGACTCAACCAGAACACATTTTCCTCGAGTCTCGATTAACTTGGCAACGGGAGTGTTGGTAGGAATGATAACAGGGATTGTAACAGCTTTGTCAGTTGGAGTATTAGTGGAGACGATTGTAGGACTGGGAATAGCCTTCGGGGGAGCAACAACAAGAATGATTACGGGTCTAGAAACTGCTTTTAGGGGAGCAATTTATGGAGAGAATATCCTTCCACTTCGGGTAATCTTGCTAGTTCCTGCAATATTACTGATGTCGGAGTTGACTTTCTCAGAACTTGAATCTTCGACGGCTGGCCAATATTGCTTGATACCGTGGTAGTAGACATCCCCTCCATAATTCCATGGTATGGTTTTGTCTGACGAATACGAGACTGGTCCAGGCGTTGTGATTATTAATGGAGTTGCTTTCGAAACTGATGTAATTCTAACGGGTCTTTTGGTGGAGACCCTGGAAGAATTGGCAGAAATGGTAATGATAGAAACATCTTAAAAAGGAACAGGTGGAGCAGAAGTCTTTTCAAACAAAATTTCTTTGTTATCTATTAGGCACTGAACACCTGTTTTCAACAAAGGACAACTGGTTGGTAAAGACAAAAAGAAATGACAGCCTTCATCACAGCCCGGGAATACACCGACATTCAATAAGTTCACTTTAATAGTCAAGAGTGGGTTCATAAGTTCATCAACTAAAGTAATAAACATTTCTTCTTCAATGGCATTAGTATTATGGCCATGTTTGGGCATAGGGGCAGAAATGACGTTTGGCTTTTCGGGCGCATCAAATTCAATCTCTTTTGCTTCAATGAGGTCTTGTATTTTGTTCTTTAGAGCCCAACAGTTATTAGTGTCGTGGCCCGGACTTTCAGAGTGGTATGCATAGCGGGCATTGGGATGATAGTGAGGAGATGTTGTGTTGGGGTTTTTCGGAGCTTCTTTCAAGGTCACCAAATTGGATCTTAGTAGATGCGGTAATACCTGAGATAGGGTCATGTTAATTCTGGTGAACTGTCTGACCGGTCTTTCCATCCTTGGTTGATTGTTTCTTTGTTGATCAGGCGCATGTTTAGGGATCATCACAGCCCCCACCGTTGGATGGCGTTCGACCCTATCTTGATTTCTTTGCAGATATACATCAACCACCTCTTTCTTTCCAATGAAAGGATTCCTTACAGCTGTAGAAGAGGATGTATCTTTTTGGATCTTTCCATTCTTTATACCGGCTTCTACCCTTTCTCTGGTCAATATCAGTTCAGTAAAACCCGCCGATGAACTCCCAATTAGGTGATTGAAGAAGGGAACAGACAAGGTGCCTAAAAACATGTCCACTAATTCTCTTTCAGATAGGGGAGGTTGAACTCTTCCAGCCAAGTCTCTCCATTTGTGCGCATAGTCCTTGAAGCCTTCATTTGAAGCCATGGCCATACTCTGAAGTTGAGTACGGGTAGGTGCAAGGTCAGCATTGTATTGATATTGTTTGTAGAAGGTTGCAACAAGATCTTCCCATTTGTGAACGTTGGCTCTTTCTAACTGGTAAAACCAATCAAGTTGAGTTCCAGACAGGCTGTCTTGGAAGAATTGTACCCATAAGTCTTTGTCAGCGGTATGGGGCTGGATTTTCCTCACGTAGGACCGAAGATGCATTTTGGGGCATGAGACTCCGTCATATTTGGCGAACACATGTGCTTTGAATTTGGGAGGAATGACAATCCCCGACACTAACCCTAATTCCTCAAAGTCCAAGCCAGGCGCTTTTTGGATTTCCATACCGCTCTTCGAGATATTTATACTTGTCATCAGCTGGAGGGTATTGTTCTTCAGAATAGTCTTCTTCTTCCTCTTCCTCTTCTGATTCTGAAGGGACAACTGTTTCCTTGCCTTTCCCATCTTGATTGTCTCTCTCACCGGATGTCGTTGCAAAGTCTAGGGTCCTTCTTGTCTGCCCATGAAATCTTCTTCCCATGTTTAGGACTCCGGTTACCTTCTTTATCTTCTTTTTCTTCTCCTCAGCCAGCAAAGTCTTCAATTCTTCTTGTCCTTTGCCTAGGGTCAATAGCAACCGTTGAAACTGTGTATTCTGAGCTTGGAGGTCCTTCACTGTTTGCTCTAGATCCATCTTACTGAAATAAACATTAGAGAGATGAGGAGACTTATTGCAAAAGACCTATTTATGTTATGATGAATGGTATATGCATATGTAATGATTTCAAGGATTTCAAAGATTCAAATTTGTTTTAGACAAAAAGGAAACACACGTTATATTAATAAGTTAAAGCTTGAGTACGTCAATGCCTCTTGGGCTTATAAGGAAATACAAAAGATCTAAGATAAAAAGGTAGTGCGCATCCTCTTTGGTGCGATGTAGGCATTGAGAGTCTTCTCCTGATGAAGTAGCCTAGTGAGTTCCAAACCTTCTTCTCGCTTGCATAGAATTGGGCTTCGAAAGTATCTCGCTCTCCCTTGAGTTGTACCCAATCCCTTTGTAGGTCTTCAAGAGAGGTAGGCATGTCAGGATGTAGGATAATGTATGGAACATCTCCTTCCATGACAGGCTCAATGATTACTGGGAGAATGGAGGGGTAAGGCATCATAAGACTCTGAGCACGAGTTTGTACCCATTTGAGGTAAGGCTTAAGAGGGATGAAATTTTTATGCTCCAAATTTTTATGGCGAAGACCTTGATCGTCGTTGTCGTAGTCAAATACCAAACCTTAAATCAGCATCTCGTGCGGGCCATCCCTTCGGGCGTAACCAAATTGTCTTAAGGCTAAGCAGGGGTTGTAGGTGATTCCTCCCCTAATTCCAAGTAATGGGACATTAGGGAATTCTCCACCACGGTCGACAATGATAACATTCTCTTTGGATCAGGAGCACCAATGAATGTCTGAATGTTTGAGCTTCATCAAATTTGTGACCACCTTGAACCTTGCTCATTTTTTAATACAGATTGGGGAAGATGCGAAATAAACCATCTTGCCAAGAAAGGAGTGCAACACATAAGGAAACCTCTTTTTCTCATTGTGCGAGTGTGAAAATAGTGTAGGATATCTCGTAGCAATGTAGGCATCAGGTTGCGGGATATAAAGATTTTGATAGCGTTGATATCTATGAGTTGGTCAGGATTTGGAAACAAAACCATCCCATAGATGAGGAGAGCCACAATTTCCTCAAAGGCTTGCAAGTCCAAGGAGTTCCAACAGTTTTGTGCTTTCTCGAACAAGAACTTTGCTAAGAAACCTTTGACACCACTCCTTGCTTCCTAATGAGTTGTGATATCAGATGAGTGCAAGTGTAAAGCTTGAGCATTCTCTTCTAGCTTTGGGTCTCTTTCCGTACCGTTGAAAGGTATTTGATTGAGAATGGGAATCCTCAAGACTTGGGGGAATTCTTCTAGAGTAGGCACAAGTTGATAGTCGGGAAATGTGAAGCAATGGTGTAAAGGATCAAAGAACTGAAAAAGCACCTTCATCATATCCTCATCTGTGTTGGAGGTGACCAAGTTGAGTAGGCGACCATGTCTCTCAGTGAATGGAGAGTTTTCAGGAACCCTTGAAGCTAGCTCCTTGAGTTATGGAGGGATCCTTACAAGATTGACTTGAATAGTTTTCCTGCGAAGTGAATCCATATCCTACAAAATAAGAACAAAGATGAATCCCAAAATCCTTGAAATGGTTAGTGGATGTATATGATGTTCATGATGTTCATGATGTTATGTACAAGTATGCATATACAAACAAATCCTTAGGTTTATGCTTGCATGGAGTTTTATAGATAAGTACCCTCTTGAAGTTTAGTTGGCTTAAACCTGTCCTAGTAATAGTAACCGGGTTCTAAGGAGCTCAATATCATTGGTTTGTTTCCTTGGTCATTGTTCCAGCAAAAGCCTCTTTAATGGAGACCAAAATATCCCAAGAAACCAAACCTCAATGAGTGTAGTGTCGAGTATCTACCAACTTTGGACTGCACCAAAGCCGGTTATCTCACTACATCCTAAAGGCCAAGTTGGTCAAGTAAAGGTTCTAAAAGTTCATTAGTGCTTTATGACATCACTCAACGGCCCCGTATTCTCCTTGATTAACTCAAGGGCTACCGGTACCCACAAATATGTCGCACTAACGTAGCTATTGCTTAGACCATGTCGGTATACCCGACACAGTTTCCACAATGTATTGCTATTTACCTATAAGGTATCCCAAATCCGGGTAGAGGATTCAAACCCAAACAAAGAACCATAATGTAAAGCATATAAGTCAAACAATGAAAACAAGTAAATATGATCTAACCCTAAGGTAACTCCACTTTTAGAATATTCCCCAGTAGAGTCGCCAGTTGTATGATACGGTGGGAGGACTGACTTGAAGGTTTTGAGTTTGATTGCAAATGTTGCGGTAAGCAAGAGTCGCCACCGACTTTTCTTTTATCCAAAAGGAAAGGTGAAAAAGCACATGAAAGACCTTTGAGATTATTTCTTGAGTTTGGGGGTAGATTATGAAAAGGGAAGGTATTAGCATCCTTTTCATCCATGGTTATCCATGGGCTCTTAGTTACTTGATAGATCACTTGCTTTTTGTTTGAAATTGTGCTTTGTGTGGTTATTTTGAAAGTATTTTGTAAAGAGGCCATTGTTTAGGCAATCTTTGTAATGATTCTTGTTTGTAAGAATGTATACAAAGATGTTTGATATTTTGAAAATGTTTTCAATTTTGTAAGATATTTGAAAGTGTATGTGATTGTTTGAAAATAGCAAGGATGTTTGTTTTGAAATGGAGCAAGTAATTAGGAGAAATCTACCTACTCAAATGTCTTTCTTGTTCATTTCCTTTTCCTTTGACATTGTTGTCTTACCATTGATTTGCTAAGCAACCCTATCTTTGGATGTAAACGGGACGGGCGTGGGTCATCGTATAGCCATGATTAGCAATGTTGCAAGGTATCTTAGCATTATTTTTGAGGGACTAAGATCATTTGTAAGGCAACTTAGATAGCGTCATCGAGGGACTATGATCTTGTATTTGCTTGTTTTTGCTAAGATACCTTACATGCGTAATATGGCCATTTTTGTAAGGCAACAAAGTGGGATAACCCTAGGGGTGCTTGTGCAAGTGTATTGTTTTCATGCTTGATTTTGTCTTGAATTAGGGTTTTCTATTTGATTGATTTTTTTCTTTCCATACAAACCCTAATTACTAGCATGTGAATATAAATGATTTAAATTGCGGAAAATAAAAATACTAAGCTATTACATGATTTGTGGGGATTTCAAGAATTTAAAGCCTAATTAGTCTATTACAATATATTGAATTTATACAATAATTGGAATAAATAAATGTACAAAAATAAATATGCAAGAATGTAAATGCAAAGAAAATGGATCTTTTTGTTTAGATTTTTTATGAGAAAAAGGAATTTGTTTTAACCTAATTAATTAAAAGAAAATAATTAATTAAAATAATAAAAGTAAACCTAATTTACTAAGAAAAGATTTTAAATAAAACCCTAAAGAAATTAATTTATAAGAAAAGCATTTTTTTTGTTATTTTTGTCTTGGAAATAAATTATAGTATTATAAAATATTTTTGGTCTTTTTTTATATTAAAATAATATATTTAAATAGGTATAAAAGAAAATAAATAATAACCTAGTTTTAATTAAATTTACAAGATAATTAGTAAAGATAAATAAAGTATGATGAATAAAATATTTTTTTGTGTGAGAAAAATATTTAACTTATGTCAAAACATAAATCTACTATTTTTATATTTTTTTTTATGATTTTTAGTATTTTAGAAAATATATTTAAAAAGAAAAATGAAATAAATAAATACAAATGGGCCAGGGGGTGCCAAAAGTCAGGATGGGAGTCAGCAAAGAAAAAAAAACACAAGGCCCACTTATTGGAAGCCCAGGCGCCTAGTTGAACAAAAATGAGAAAAATGCTGAAAAATAATGGAAAAAGGTAGCGTTGGGGTGGCTGTACATCCATTAATACAAATGAAACAATAAATACATAAGGTAAAACGTCTCCATGACTTGTACTTCGTCTTCAACCTTTAGCCAGCCGGACCGCCTGTATCTCATTCGTTTCTCAACAAAAATGGAAAATGCAAACGTGAAAGTTGTGCTATTTTTCTCACGAATCTAACCATACAACTTATGTAAGCTAAAAGTCAAAGATGAAGATTAATTTTGCTGGCCCTAAATTGAAACCTAATGTTTTCAGAAAGTTCAAATCTGAAATTCTCTACATACAATCAATATAAATGAAAATTATGAACATGGTCAGTTTTAGAGTAATGATATCTATATTTTATCTTCACAAATCAGAAACAAATGATGCCTGTATGAAGAGATGGAAGTTTGAAAAACTTACCTCTTGCAGCTGGAGTCATGAATGGAGTTTGATCAAATTTGGAGATGGCCTGATGATCTGTTTAGCTTGCCTGGACCTCCTTCAGTGTATTCCAAATCTTACTTTGCTTTGAAAGTCCCTGAATCTCCCTACTCAAGTCAACCAGCAAGCTTGATATTTGAAAATGGTGGATAGTGATGGATGGGTTACAGTCTTGAAACAGGGGCCTAGATCACTTGTGTATGATGTATGTAAGGTGTTTGAATGATTAAGAATCAAAACGCACGAGTGGAAATGGAGATGAAGAGTTTTGGCTAAAAACTGTCAAGTTGAGCAGTCTTGTGTAGCAAGGGTGTTTGGGAGAGTTTTAGGATGCTTGAAAATCGTGCCTTAGCTTGCAATAAACTTGCTAATATGTATGGAAAATATTAGAGCATAAAATCACTCCAGGTTTATGAGTTATAGGGTTAAGGCTCTATAACTTGCTTTTGAAGAAAAGTGAAATGACAAATCTCAAGTATTGTACAAGCATGTTATGAGCTTTCTTAGGTCTTAGACACATTGCTTTTGGTTTATAGGAGTTATGTGTGCAGAAAGAACAAGTTAGAAGCTCAAGACAAGTTGAGTTTGTGATTAAAGCAACTTTTCAAGCGTGGAATGATAACTTTCTTCCAAATATGGCAAATTGGCTTGGACAATGCTTGGAACACTTGTATAATAGCTCAAAAGCCAGTGTAATATTTTGATTATGGAGAGATCTTGAGGTTTAGAAGCCTGCAAAACAAGATTGTGCAGCATAGGTTTGAAATTGGATTTTTGTTCATCACAAAATGCCTTGTAATTCAAGTGACAAAACACCAACTTCATCTCTTTGATTCTCCCTACTCAAGAATGATCTAAAGGAGTTATGGGAAATTTTGGAAAGCTTGCAGTGTTCTCTACAACCCATCTTTTAATTGCTTTTGAATATTCCCCTTGTAACTATATGAAAAAGGGCCATGAAGTTAGGTCAAAATCCTGACTAAATTAGGGCAAAATTTCACTAAGTGTTTAGTTTCACGACCCTATGTTCTTGTAATTATAACTTGAGATCCAAGCACTTTTGGAAGAAGTTGTGTGACACAAATTTGTATATTTCATGGAGATCTACAACTTTCATGTTGGAAGTTTCTCTTGAATCATCTTGCATCATGGTGAAAATTTGGCTCAAAATTATGAAAAAAACATGAAATTTCCAATACTTAGAAAAAATTTCTAAGTTTAGACATTTTGACTTTTTAAAATGAAATCTTGACTTTTTGATTTCTTGATGAATAAGTTTCATATTTTGACATGTTTTGATGAATTATGATCTTTGGCACTTGAATTTGACCAAAAAGTCAAAGTTTGACTTTTCAGTATACAATTGACTTTTGATCAGTTGACTACAAAATTCATTTGTCAATCTAATGGATCTGCAATGTTTTGAATCATGTCATTAGGTAAAAATGATGCAATTGGACTCTTGAGATTATGCCTTAACCCAATTGATCATTTGCTAGGTCAAAAATCAGAAATTGCCCTTTTCCAGTCAAAACCCTAATTTTGACCATTTTGCCCTTTTGGAGATTTGATCAAATTTCTTGAGGAGTTATGGTCCAAACTTGATCAAATGATACATATGAGTTTAAAATGTTGATATGGATAAAAAATCATTAAGTTTGACTGTAAATTGGTCATGGTTGACCTTTTCCCCAATACAACTGATTTTTAGGTCAACTACTCAATTGACTGAGCAAAAATGTGATCCAAGGCTTGAAACTTGACATGAGCAATCTTGGGGGTCCATAATGATACATGAAAGTAATATGAAGCTTTGATAGTTCAAAAATACTTGTGCAAATTCAAACCCTAATTTTGGTCATCAGTGTCTAAGGAGGTGTCTTGAGCTGATCAAACCCTGGTGCAGTCTTGAGCCCAAGGAGATCTTGTAAGAAAATTCTTGATAAGTGAGAGGGAAAATTTTGGGGTACAACAATTTGCATTATTAAGTTGGCCTGGATTGGCACCATGTTGGCCTGGATTGGCAAAATATTAAGTTGAGGGCTTATGCCTTGTTGATGCCTCTATTTATTGGCAGATTTTCTAAGTTGGGAGTTCTGCTCCAATGGTACCACATGCATTTGCATAACATTGAGTCGCATTCTAAGTTGTACAATTGAGCTGTTGTGTTGAAGAATTAATTGTTGCATTTTGATGATATCCTGTTGCGATTGTTGTTGTGAAGTGGTGATTTTTGCATGACCTAGTTCTAATATATGATTTATCATGCGCTCACTTATATGATTTGAGAATCTCACCCCTTACTGTTTGAATTTTGCCCTCTGTTGGTAACATGCAGGTATTAAAGACTGAAGATTTTCTTAGCCTAATTAGTTCAAAGTCGGTTGGTCGCTCTGATACATAGCACTCGGGGGGAAATGAACAAATAGTTGTTTACTTGTTGAAATTGTTTTAGTTGTTGAATCCTAAGTTTAATTATATGAAATAATATGTTGCCTCTCAATTTTTTTTAGTTGAATGAAACATATGATGCTACTTGAAGTTGTAATTATGATTTTGCTGCGTTATTAATAAAAGAAGTGGTCTTGTTTTAAAAGTTGATGCAAGTTGTTATATGATCCTCTGAAACTAAAGTGTTATGTATCTGTTTATGTGTTGCAACATGTTGAATTGTGATATCCCAAATGTGTTGGAAATTTTTAAATACTCTGATTTTTCGTTATAACTATCGGGTAGAATTTGGGGTGTTACAGGATTTCTTTCTGCCTGGTATCAAATCAACTGAAACGCTCAACTTTTTGCACAATTTGGAGGATGTTGAAACACATAAGAGCTTGTTGTGATGA
The DNA here is from genome assembly GCA_948472305.1 of Vicia faba. Taxonomy (NCBI): domain Eukaryota; kingdom Viridiplantae; phylum Streptophyta; class Magnoliopsida; order Fabales; family Fabaceae; genus Vicia; species Vicia faba. The sequence goes on along the minus strand of OX451740.1, from coordinate 773,302,600 downwards.
TGACTTTCTTGGCTGTTGATTTTATAGCTTGGAAACCATGCGGAGTGCATTAAAATCCGAAAACACTGAGTTCTGCTTCATAATACAGCTTGAACAATCAAATTTCGCATCTCTTTCTTGCAAAGGAAAACCTCGACTCCATGAGTATAAAGCCTATGACATGAATGTATGCATATGGAAATGAAGTATAAATAAATTAGGATTAGAATGAATAGGGATAATTTTGGCGTACAACACATATCAGGTGCTTCAAATCAGCAGAAACTTCTGCTACAAAATATGCCTTCAATCATATTCTTCCTAAATTATCTCCATAATTAGAAAGTCAATATTCTTCTTGATTCTTCCAGACCTATAAAACTGTGCCACATAGGATAATATAATATATTTAAAATATATCCTTTCTTTGTGACTTAATAGAATATAAAAATCCAACTTAACAGCTTAACATAGGTGCGGTGTCGAATGACCCTGCATAGGACATCTGATCCAACATGTTGCTCTAGATGACGAGAATTTCTCATCTCAACATGTCTCAACATAAAATAGGACTTCTTTATTAACTTATTCTTATTAAAAAGATAATACATCATATTTAACATATTACTGCTATATTTATTTTACTAAAATTAATGTCAATTCTAAACATAGAGAATTTGCATGGTCTAAGTATTCATCCTGGTGCGACAAAGATGTATTAGGATTTGAATAAATTGATTTGGTGGTCTGGTATGAAGAAGAAAATTGTAGAGTTTATTTATAATGGTTTGACTTTTCAGACGTCCAAGATTGAGCACCAGAAGCCTTCGAGTCTAATGCAACTGTTGATTATTTCAGAATGGAAATGGGATAGAATTTCCATGGATTCTGTGTAAGGTTTGTCGAAGACTGCTAAGGAAATGATTAAATTTGGTTGATAGTGGATAAATTGACTCAACCAGCTTATTTTTTTACCGATGAATATCAATCATCCCATACAGAAGCTAGATGAGATATATATTGAAGAGATTGTAAGATTACATGGTATACCTTCGAGTATTGTGTCGTGTAGAGATCTTCCGTTTACGTCAAGGTTCTGGAAAAGTTTGCAAAATGCCTTGGGTACTAAGCTGAAGTTGAGTTCTGCTTATCATCCATAGAATGACGGTCAGACAGAGAGGACTGTCCAGTCTTTGGAAGATTTACTGGGGGCTTGTGTGCTAGAACAAGAAGGTTCTTGGGATAGACACTTGCCATTGATTGAGTTTACTTATAATAATAGTTTCCATTCTAGTATTGAGATGGCGCCATATGAAGCATTGTATGGAAGGAGATGTAGGACTCCATTGTGTTGGTATGAGTCTGGAGAGAGTGCAGTGCTCGGACATGACATTGTGCAGCTGAGGATTGAAAAGATCAAGATGATCTAAGAGAAGATGAAAGCTTTGCAAATTCATCAGAAGAGTTATCATAATAAGAGAAGAAAATCACTTGAGTTCCAAGTGGGAGACCATGTGTTTTTGAGAGTTACTCTAGTAACTTGTGTTGGTAGAGCCTTGAAGTCTAGAAAGCTCACATTATATTTTGTTGGTCCGTACCAGATTATATAGAGGATAACAGAAGTAGCCTATCGAGTTGCTTTGCCTCCGCCGCTTGCTTATCTTCATGATGTGTTTCATGTGTCTCAGTTGAGGAGATACATTCAGGATCCATCGCATGTGATCCAAGTGGATTATGTACAAGTGAGAGATAACCTGACTATTGAGACATCACCCGTGCAGATGGAGGATCAAGAGGTGAAGCAGTTATGAGAAAAAGATATTGCCTAGGTGAAGGTTGTGTGGGGAGGACCAACTGGTGATAATAGGACTTGGGAGCGTGAGGATCAAATTAGGGAGTCATATCCAACTCTATTTTCTTCAAGTAATTTTCGGGGTCGAAAATCCTTTAAGTGGGGGAGAGGTGTAACACCCCAAAATCTAGAATTTGTGTTCTTGTGATTACAATGATTATTATGTGATTTTATATTGATATGATGTTGGGTTGTTAGTGGGATGTAGGTGCTCACTTAGAAATTATTTAGATTAAATAATTGTATTGGATGGTTTATAATTAAAATAATAAAGTAGAATATTAGTGTGGGTGAGAACTTTTTGGAATTAATAAATAATAGTTTTATGTTGTTTATTATTAAATAATAAAATAAGATAGAATGTTGGAATAAGTAGAGATGTCAAGGGTTGTCGTAAATGAAAAAAATATTGAGTTGCCACCATTACTTTTTATCCTAAGGATGGGTGAAAAATGAAATAACCCTAATTGATATAGAGATTCTAAGTTCTTGACTCATTTTATACGAAGGGAAGGTGTTAAGCACCCTTCACCTACCTTGTTCACAAGGATACTATGGTATAGGTTAAAAGGGTAGGATATGGTCTTAATTTTTTAATTAGGGGACTTGCCACGGTTTTAAGTCGTATGCCTACGTATCCTCTAATGAGGAATTAGAGTCTCAACTCGTAGTTCGAAGTGTTTGGTTAGTTTTTTTATGGATTGTGGAAATATTTTGAATTAATCCTTGAACCAAGTATGGGTTAAAAATAGCGGAATCATCGCAGTTAATAAGAAACATTTATACAACCCTTTTTTCAAAATAATATTGTAACTTGCATTAAGTTAGTAAGAAAAATTAGTGTTTGATTGGTTAGCTATTTTCGAGTATATAATGCAATTATGCGAGAATAAGTTTGAATGTAAAATATTTAAGGCAAATATATAAAAAAAGTTAGTATTTTAGGAAATTAAATGAATAATTATTTTTCTAGTTATTAAAAATATGTTAGATATTTTTAATAAGCATATAATAATTATTTATTAATAATTTTAAAATGAAAAAAATATATTTTATGAAATAAGTAATAAAATGATATATTGACAAGTAAATAATTAAACAAATAAAAAAAATTATAACAATTATAAAAAATAAATAAATAAATTTAAAAACGCAGAGGGGTGTATATCATGTTAATATAGTAAAACTGGAGGGTGTAAGAATTAAGGGCTCAAGTCCAGATATTGGACTTGGCCCATATGCGAGCAGGGGGTGCAGTTCACAGTTGGGTAGTAATTATGGGGGCGTAGATAGCATGGGCTTAAGCCTAGAAAATTTGACCTAGAATCCCAAAGCCTTCCTAGGTGCATTGAGATTGCGTATGGCAGGCGCATGGTGGTACGGTGAGGGCGCGTAATTAGGATCGCTTGATTAAGATCGTTGGGTGACGGATGAAGATGCATGGTAAGGGCGTATGGAATCACGTGGCCAGATGTTGGCCATTTGTCACAACCAATTAAAAGATGGAGGGAGTATATCATTTGTGTTTTTTAATTTTTAATAATTTCTTCACCTTACACTTCTTTCTTCTCTCTCGTCACTCATTCTCTCTTCTTTTCTCCCTCATGCAACACAAAAAAATGCAGCAAACCCTACAACCAGATCTCGGTTGCGGCCAACCCCCCACGCGGCCTTTATCCCTAAACCAACCCCACAATTAACCCCAAAATCCTTACAACAATCAAAACAAAATTTAAGCTAAGTGCTTCGTTACCTCAAAATCGTGCTTTACTGTGCTCGTTTTCTCCGATTCTGATTCTTAATCCCCTTTGTCTCCTCTGGTTTGTAGGTGGTGAAAGGTTATGATGATGAAGGTGACGGAGGTGCGGCAGATTTGAAGAGTCTAGGGTTTTTGTTCAGAAACCCTAGATCTATACGAAGAGGAGAGTTGTCTGAAGCTCACAACGATGATATCCTTTGTGTTTTCTTCTTCTACTCCTTCTTCTTTTTGCTGATTTTTTTGTCCCTCTTTAATCTTAGAAATATGGCTTATTTATATCTTTTTAGGAATGCTAGATTAGGAAAATTATTTTTGATTTACAGTTACTCTGAGTGATTTGAGAAATTAGAATATATTAGGGATTTGATTTTGTTTTGATCTAGATTCGTTTGTAAATTAGTTTACGATTTGTATTTTTTTATTATAAATTTAATATGATTTTGTAAATATTTGATTTTAGTCAGCATTTGATTTGATTGTGATTTTGATTATTCTGAGATTTGTTATTGATTTATTACGATTTTTCATTTCTGGGCTTGCAAGTTTTCTGGGTTGCGTAGTGAGGAAGAGAGTGAGCATGGGCGTCGCAGATGAGATTAAGAATTAGGGTTTCCCCTATTTTGACTTTTAGTCTAACGTTCTCAAAATAAAATAATAATAATATTTTAATAATAATAAAATTAATAATATTAGTTATAATATATAAATGTTTACTCTTAATAAAATGTTATAATAACAACGAAATGAGTATAATAGTAATAATGTAATTAACATTAATTAAAATAATAATGTTAATTACTATATTAATAATAATAGGAAGAACCAGTTGACTCAGTCAACCTTGACAAAAAACCAATAGGCCTTCAAAGCCTCTTAATGGGCCACTCATGGCACACTTAAAAAGAGTAATTAGCACACCCCATCTTGTTGTACCTTAATGGACCAAATGAACTAAATGGGTCTTTCTGATTTAGAAAGCCCACAAACCCTTAATTAAAACACACACCCCTTTGTATCAATTAAACTCCTAATTTATAAATGGAACCAAAAGCTTAATGGGCCATCAGATTTTGATGGTCCATAGTACACCCCTCTTATGATTTTAAACTCCTATTAGAACAAGACTAAAAAACAAGCAAATTTACACGATATGATTTATAGTTTAGAAATATAATAATAATATGATCATTGAATTTGATGAGGGCAATTTTAAGGTATGACAGCTCCCCCTATCTAATTACTCTTCGATTGAATAGTGCGAGAATACGAAGGTCTCGCACATTCGAATAAGAGGTTTATTAAATAATGGAAGAGCCCAAAATTTGACCAAAAGTTTATAAGGATAAATTTTACAGCATCCCAAAGAATACGGAAAAAATAGGCAAAGATGATGATGTATCATCCTACCAGAGTTAGAGTAAAGAGTATGATTGATTTAGATATGGTGGTGCGGATAACTCGCCAATACCTAGAAAATAAATTGTAGATTTTTTGCATATTTACCATAGCCTAGGAGGTAAATGACACAAGTTTGAAGATCGATAACTTATTGCTGCGTTGAGACTAATGCAATAACCTATACCGCAACTATATACTAGTTTGAATTTTGACTTACTAACGCTTCGAGACTAACATAGTAAGCTTATAATGATTATTTTTGCATACCTATCGTAACCTAGGGGATAAATAATACAAATATAGGTTTGTGTATTTATCACGACCTAGAGGATAAATAACACAGACCTGATAATTCATTATCACTTATAGACTCACACAATGAACTATAGATTTCCGCATACCTACCACAACCTAGAGGATAGATAATACGAGGATTGGCTCATGTATTTATCACAACCTAGAGGATAAATAACACATACCTGATAATTCATTAGAGACTGGCACAATGAACTATTAGATCAAACTTTGACTTTTTGATCAAAATCAAGTTTCAAAGGTTACAATTCATCCAGACATGTCCAAATATGAAACTTGTTCATCAAGAAATCAAAAAGTCAAGATTTCATTTTGAAAAGTCAAAATTTCTAAGATTAGAATTTTTCTAAGTGTTGAAAATTCATGTTTTTTTATAACTTTATGCCAAATTTACACCATGATGCAAGATGATTCAAGAGAAACTTCCAACATGAAAGTTATATATCTCAATGAGATATAAAACATTGTAGAGCAGAACTTTTTCTAGAAATGTTTGGATTTCAAGTTATGATTTTGTAAAGACATGCTCATGAAACTTGAAAACTTAGTGAAATTTTGCCCTAGTTTAGGCAGGATTTTGACCTAACTTCATGACAATTTTTCACATAGTTCCAAGATTAATTTTCAAAAATGTATAATATAGAGGTTGTAGAGGATGCTACAAGCTTTCCAAAATATCCAAGAACTCATTGAGATCATACTTGAGCTAGGATAATCGAAGGCAAGAAGTTAGGGTTTCAAACTTTAATTACAAGCCATTTCTTGATGAACACATAATCTAATCTCAATGTTAGGCTGCATAATCTTGCTTTGCAAGTCTTCTAACTCGTGTATCTATCCATAATTAATGGATTACACAAACTTTTGAGCTATGATCCAAGTGTTTTAAGCATTGTCCAAGTCCATTTGCCATTTTGAGAAGAAAGCTAATATTGCCATTCTTGAAAAGCAAGCTTTATGCACAAAGTCAATTCTTGAGCCTTTCACTTGTTCCCTCTGATCACACTCCATCTAAAAAGTCAGAAGCAAGCTTGTTTAAAGCATAACCACTCTACAATAGTGTGATACGGTGGGAGAACTGACTTGAGGTTTTGCGTTTGTATTCGCAAATGTTGCGGTTAGCAAGAGTCGCCACCGACTTTTTATTTTATCCTAAGGAAAGGTTAAAAAGCACAGCAAAAAACCTTTTGAGATGTTTTCTTGGGTTCGGGGAGTAGATTATAGAAAGGGAAGGTATTAGCACCCTTTCTATCCATGGTTATCTATGGGCTCTTAGTTACTTGCTTAGATCACTTGCCTTTTGTTTTCAATTGTTTTAAATGGTGCTTGAGTGTGTGGGTTTTGAAAATGTTTTGAAAAGATGCCAATGTGGTGGCAACCTTTGTAATGATCCATGTGGAGATGTATACAAAGATGTATGTCTTTTGAAAAAGCTTTCATTTTGTTTTTGAAAGTTTTGTTTTGAAAGTGTTGTGAGGTGTGATTTTGAAATTAGGCAAGTGTTTTTGTTTTGCAAGTTGATTCAAGTAACTAAGAGGTTATCTACTCCTAAATTTCTCAAAAGATTATTGCTATACTTTAACCCTTTTAACAAGTTTGCACCACCATTGTATTTGGTGGGCAACCTTTGTGTTAGGATGTGAAAGGGACGGGCGCGGGTCATCGTTTAGACCATAATTGCAACAACGTTAAATGTCTTTGAGCAATCTCTCTAAGGGACTTGATCATTTGTTTTTGTTTGTTTTTTTGAAAAGTTTTATCGAGGGACTATGATCATTCAAAATTATTTGCTTTGCCCAAAGAAGTTTAACATGCAACATGGCCCATTTATTTGAAGGCAACAAGTGGAATACCCTAGGGGGTGCAAGTGTAATTTGTGTGTCCATTTTCATGCTTGTTTATCTTGTATTAGGTCAAACTACTTTTTATCGTTTTTTCGCATACAAACCCTAATTCTAACATGTTATCTTTAGAAAGCAATAAAGTGCGAAATTAAAATTACTAAGCTATTACACAACCAAATATGGGAAGGGGGGTACAATTGTTCAAATGGGGATATTGACAAGAATTTAAATCTAAATTATTACATCAATTTGAATATTTGCAATTTAATCAATGTACAAAAATTAAATAAGAATGCAAGATGTAAAAAGAATGTTTTGTATATGTATGAAAAAATATTGTTTATGTAAAAGAGAAAAGAAAATAAAAATGTATTATTTTTGGAGTATTTTGAACCTAGGGTAGAAAAACCCTAATTTTAAAGAAAAAAAGTATTATTTTCTAATTTATTGCAACTATTTACTTATTATTTATAAAAATAAAATAAAATGAAGTGTATTGTGAAAAAAGGTATTTTTATATCAAATATTAATAAAAGTGAAAAATCAAGTATTTTTATATTTTGTCTTACATATATTAATAATCACATATATATGTATATATAACCCTAAATATGTATTATTCTAAAAATAAATATTTATTTAATATTTTAATAAAATAAATAAAAGAGTATTTTTTGTGTGAAATATTTTCAGAGAGTAAATAAAAATAAAAATTGTATTTACATTATTTCTTATTTTATTCTAATAATAATACATATATATATTTATGTATAAACAAAGAAATAAATCAAATAAATATGCAATAAATGCAAAAAATAATGAAAAAAATATTTTTAATTTTTTAATGGCATGAGAAAAAATAAACAAAGTCAGCAAAAAAGGAAAAAGTCAAAAATGTTAAAAAATGAGTAAATGGGCTCAGGGGGGTGTGAGCCAAAAAAGATGGTGTGAAAAGAAAGAACACAAAAGCCCAGCCCAATGAAACACTGTCTTCAACCTCCAACACAAGACATTTGAAAAACGCGCGCCATGTTCAGCTTCTTCTAACTCTTGATTCCTTGATTTTTTGAACAAACTTCCAACACAAAAGATGTTAAGCATGAAGAGACGGTTCTAACCATATAAAGAACTTGACCTATCTCTCTAAGATGAGAGAGAATTTCTCTCCCCCTCTTTTCTGACCTAGTTTTTCTACCATTTTCAGAGCTCAAATTCTCTCTACTCAGGCAAAAGAAATGAAATGTAAAGATATGTACATGTTCAGGGCTATGAGTAGGACCTTGTTTCTTCACAAACTTAAGACTAAAGATGCCTAATAAGAGAGATACGAATTCAAACTTTTACCTGTGCAGTTGAACTTCTATGTGGAGAATGAGAGACTTTTAGTACAATGTAATGATTGGAAAAGCTTCCTTGAGGTCCAGGGATGCTTTTTCAATGCTTACTTTGTCTTGAAACTTCTTGTACCAAGCTATAGAACTTCACCTGCAAGTCAAAAATGTGAAAATGGTGGAAGTGGTTAGAGCAACTACAGATCGTGCCTTAGCTTCTGGATAGCTTGCATAGGTTATAAGGAAGGTAGAGGAACAGGTTTTGATCAAAATGCTCGAAGGGATTGAGAGATTGCACTCAAACTGCAGGGGCACCCCTGTTTGTGCAGTTTGAGGATGATTCTGAGATGGAGGGTGTATTGGAGGTCAAAAGCTCGTGTGTTAGCTTGGATATATTATGTGTAATGTGTTTTACCACTTTGTTCTTGTGTTTCTAAGCTGAAGAGAGAGTTGGCATGAGTTATGGATGTTTCTTCTATGTGAAGCAAATAAATGCAAGTTGATGTTCTAGGCATGTAGGGGACCTCCTAATGGGCTGCATAATCTTCTCTTGATCAGAGCAATTTGTCCATAATCTTGTGCCATTCAGATTTAGCTTGTACTTGTTTGATTTTCAAATTGACATAAAGTGAACTTTTGCAAAAATGGATAGTTTACTTTATCTAATTTAGGATTAAACCATTAGACAAAGCTTGAACTCAAAGAACTTGGTCTTAGTACAAAGAATATGCATTAAATTATTGAGTATGGATTGGTTCAAGGACCTGTAATTAAGCATAAAGCAAACTGAATTCAAATTTGCAAGTTTGTGAACATGTCTTGATGAAGAACAAAAGTGAATTTTTGCCAACTTGTGAAATTCGAATCTCTCAAGTTATGAGGTTGTTTGATGAGTTCTTGGACATTTTTGAAAGCTTGGAATGTGTACTATAATCCATCTTTGAAATGCAAATCAAAATTCCAAGTGGAAGGGTATGAAAAGTGGCCTTGAAGTAGGGTAGAAAACCTTGTCAAAATAGGTCAAATTTCACTAAGTTAAAAGATGGTTTAGTGCCCTTATTCAAAAAATCATAACTTGAGATACAAGCTTCAAATGAGAAAACTTTGTGAATCAAAGTTGTAGATTATGCAACAAGCTACAACTTTCATGTTTTGACTTTTGTTTGAATCCAAATGGATCATGGTGAAAAGATGGGGCAAAGTTGGGAAAAAATTAGGGTTTTTCATAACTTAGAAAAATTCTAAGTTATGAAAAATTCCATTTTCAAACCCTAATTTGCATTTTTGAGATTTCTTGGTGAACAAGTTTCATGATTTGGCATGTTTTGATGAAAAATGAATCTTGACTCTTGATTTTGACCAAAAAGTCAAAGTTTGACTTTTCAGTATACAGTCAAAATTGATCAATTGACTGGGAAATTCAACTGTCAATCTTGTGTATTTGGGATCTTTTGAGCTTGATGGACATGTCAAGATAATTCCATGGGGTCCTTGAGTCCATATGTGAACTTGGTTTGCCATTGGCTAGGTCAAACAGTCGAAAATTGCCTTTGTGCAGTCAAAACCCTAAAAATGACCATTTTGCCCTTTTGATGATCTGATCAAATTTCTTGGGGGATTGTGATCCAAACTTGATCAAATGGTTCATATGAGTTCATAATGTTGATGTGGATCAAATTTCATGAGGTTTGACTGTCAATTGGCCACAGTTGACTTTTTCCCCAATACAGCTGATTTCTAGGTCAACTGTCCAATTGACTGGGCAAAACTTGGAATCAAGACCTGAAACTTGGTATAGGTGAACTTGGGAGTCCAATATGAAGCATGAAAGTCATCTTAGGCATTTCAGGTCAAAACATCCTTAGGCAAACACAAAACCCTAATTTGAGTCCACAGTGCAAGGAGAAGTCTTGAGCAGAGGAAACCCTAACTGGATCTTGATCTTCAAAGGTCTTGTGATGAGAAAATGTTGAGGAAATGGGAGGGCAAATTTTGGGGTACAACAAATAGCAAGTACAAAAGCATTGAAACTTGATTTTTCAAGAAGATCACATGTTGAGCTTAAACATTTGATTTTGAATTCTGATCAATTACAAGCCACAAAACTTGTTGCTTATAAATAGAGGCCCTATTTGTGATCTAACACACGAGCTTAAGCACCCTGAAACTCTCCCAAACTCCCTCAAATCAGAACTTGCATCAAACACACGAGCTTAAGCACCCTGGAGTCTTAACAACGTGGAGCCGGGAGTGGGCTTATAGATGCCATTTGGAGAGATGGTGGATAGGGAGATGGGCTTATAGATGCCATCTGGAAGTGTCGATCGCATAAGAGATTCCTTAGCGAGAATTTGCGTATTTGAGAAAGACGGATGTTTTCCTGGCTTGTTACAGGTGTTTGATCTTCGGTCTCCTTATGCAGATATGCCCTGGCTAGATACAGGTATCGAATCTACAATCGGTTGCTCACAGATGTGCCCTGGCTGGATACAGGAGTCGAATCTTTGAACTCTGCAGACGTGCCCTGGCTAGATACAGGCATCGAGTCTGGAAACGTGGTCAACAGATATGCCCTGGCTGGATACAGGAGTCGAATCTGGGAATAGTGGTCAACAGATATGCCCTGGCTGGATACAGGAGTCGAATCTGGAAATGTTGTAGTTGATAGATGTGCCCTGGCTGGATACAGGAATCGAATCTTCGAACTCTTCAGACGTGCCCTGGCTAGATACAGGAATCGAGTCTAGAAACTGATCACTCTCAGATGTACCCTGGCTAGATACAGGTATCGAATCTGGAATCGTGACAGTTGAAGGTAGTCGCTTTTGAGATTGCCTTTTTCCTGAAAAGGCAAAGACGTAAGTTGTATGCAATGTCATGATGTATGATATGCATGATGTCATGATGTTCAACATGAGATGTTGTATGCGTTTCACCATGTATGTAAACAAGATGTATGAAAATGTGAAATGTTTATGAGCGTAATTTCATCTTAGGAAAATAAATCCTTGACGAACGGCCGGGAAGCTGCTCTGTGGAAGAGATACTCGGCCGAAGTTTTGATGAGAGGCCTGCTGAGGACTTTAATGATGGATTCCGCTGAGGATGATGGTGATAAACTCCGCTGGGGAACTCTAAAGATAAACTCTGCTTGGGAATACCAAAGATAGACTTCGCTGGGGATTTGAAGGGACTTTGCCGAGAGCGGTCTTCCGTGGCTTTTAGCTGAGGATAACCCAGTTATAAGTCCTTGTGAGGAAATAACTCTTAAATAAAACTCGGGCGAGACGTCCGTACTTTGCAGGGGATGAGCTTGCAGAATCTACTGGGGATGAGCTTGCAGAATCTACTGGGGATGAGCTTTTAAGACCTGCCGGGGAATGTTGTGCCTTTTTAGGATCGACGGGGGACCAACTCTGCCTGGGGAAAGTATTGCTGAACCTTGTTTTACCCTGCGGGGAGTTAAGATGATTTGGCCACATTTTTCAGTTGAACCTACCTTGGTGCCTTGGCGGACAAAACAACCAGACTGCAATAGACAACCCCACATTGCCCCTGTCTTTGATGTCACCGGTAATTAATCTCTTGTTTCATATGCGAATATTTATGAATCAGCAATTCAATGTCAAATGCATATATCAAAAAAATGAACATTGGGCGTTCTTCGCAAGACAAAACAGAAAAAGGGGAAAACAATGGTAATTTGTATGAACAAGTGAATTTGTATTGATTTAAACTTTTGCCTGTGAATAGGCATTTTTTGTACAAGAGACTGACATCCTAGTAAGAGGACATCGCCAAATAGTATAGAGTTTACATTTTGAAAAAAGAAAACAAAACAGCTATGTGAACAATCCCACTGGGTTCCAACTCTGCTATCGCCTTTATGTTTTCGAACGTCTCATCGCCTTACTGCCTAATCTGAAGATGAAGCTGATTGGTCAATGCCGAAATTTGGGGCCAGATAGTTGATGCCGAATTCCGGATGCGAAGTGATCCAATGAGACATAGTGTTACGCTTTTATCCCTAACTTTTGCCTGGACCGCCCTTTCGGGTTTTCAGTCCACCGGGATACCCATTTTTGCCCAAGCCGCCCTTTCAGGTTTTCGACTTGCCGGGTGTACAGATTTTTATTCATTTCATCCCTTGTTTTTGCCCGAACCCTTTTGGTTCGCCGGGAAGCCCTTATTTTTGCCTAGGCATGTCAGCCCAGCGGGTCTTTTTTCATGCGTAGTATTTTTTTACTATGTCTGCATTGGCGGGGTGAGGAAGGTCGTCACCATCCATGTTGGTCAATATCATGGCTCCTCCTGAGAACACATGCTTAACCACAAATGGCCCTTCGTACGTAGGGGTCCATTTGCCCCTTGGATCACTCTGAGGAAGGATGATTCGTTTGATTACCAGATCCCCAACTTGATATTCCTGTGGTCTGACCTTTTTGTTAAATGCCCTGATCATTCGTTTCTGATACGTCTGACCATGACAGATAGCAGCGAGTCTCTTTTCATCAATGAGGTTGAGCTGATCAAGTCGTGTCTGGATCCAATCATCCTCGTTCAGGTTTGCATCCTTCATTATCCGGAGAGAGGGTATTTGTACTTCGATCGGTAAGACTGCCTCCATACCATAGACCAGAGAGAAAGGAGTTGCCCCGGTTGACGTCCTAGCTGAGGTACGGTACCCATGTAGAGCGAACGGTAACATCTCGTGCCAATCTTTATAGGTCACTGTCATCTTCTGCACAATTTTCTTGATATTTTTATTGGCTGCCTCTACAGCCCCATTCATCTTCGGCCGGTAGGGAGAAGAATTGTGGTGCTGTATCTTGAATTGTTCACAGAGTTCAGTGATCATTTTGTTATTGAGATTGGTACCGTTGTCCGTGATGATTCTTTCCGGGACTCCGTACCGACAGATCAGATTATGCCGGATGAAACGCGCCACGACGCTCTTGGTTACTGTGGCATAGGAAGCTGCCTCAACCCATTTCGTGAAGTAATCGATCGCCACCAAGATGAAACGATGCCCATTGGATGCCGTTGGTCGGATCTCACCGATCATATCGATGCCCCACATTGCGAAGGGCCAAGGTGCCGTCAGGACATTCAAAGGAACCGGAGGGATATGCACCTTGTCAGCATAGATCTGGCATTTATGACAAGTTCGGGAGTGCTGGTAACAATCGGCTTCCATTGTGGACCAGAAATATCCTGCCCGAAGGATTTTCTTAGCCATGGTGTGTCCACTGGAATGGGTTCCAAATGTACCTTCATGCAGTTCCATCATGATTTTCTCAGCTTCAGTCTTATCCACACAACGCAGCAGAGTTGAATCATGATTCCGCTTGTAGAGAATGCCGTTGCTGAGGAAGAATTTTGCAGCAAACCTCCTCATGAACTTCTTATCATTGACAGACGCACCTTCAGGGTATTCCTGAGCTTCCAAGTACCTCTTCACCTCATGATACCAGGGTTTTTCAGTCACCTTTTCAGCCTCGAGCTCGCAGCAGTATGCCGGTTCATCCAACTTCCAGATTATGATTCGGGGAGCCTCATTGTCCCATTTAACTTTGAACATTGAAGACATCGTGGCTAGTGCGTCCGCTAGCTGATTCTCCTCTCTGGGGAAATGCTCAAAAGTTATCTCTTCAAAGTGAGGGAGCAAGGTCGACACATACTCCTTGTAAGGAATGAGATTCGGGTGTTTCGTATCCCACTCGCCTTTGATCTGATTGATCACGAGAGCAGAATCTCCGAAGACACTTAGAAACTTGATCCTCAAATCGATTGCAGCTTGTAAACCCATGATACATGCCTCATATTCTGCCATATTGTTGGTGCAGCTGAAACATAATCGGGCGGTGAGGGGAGTATGAGTTCCTTTGGGAGATATGATTACAGCGCCGACGCCGTTACCCAAAGCATTGGAGGCTCCATCAAAATGCATAGACCATCGGGATCCTTCCTCAGGTCCTTCATCCGGTCCAGGTACTTCACAGTCAGTTACCACCATGATGTCTTCGTCCGGAAAATCAAAGTTCAATGATTGGTAATCGTCCACAGGTTGGTGTGCCAAATGATCAGCCAGTACACTTCCCTTAATTGCTTTCTGAGTTGTATACTGGATATCATATTCTGTTAAGATCATTTGCCATCTCGCTATTCTCCCAGACAGAGCGGGCTTTTCAAATATGTACTTGATGGGATCCATCTTTGAAATCAATAAGGTAGTGTGAGTCAGCATATACTGTCTCAGCCGGCGAGCAGCCCATACAAGAGCGCAGCAAGTTTTCTCAAGCAATGAGTAACGAGACTCACAGTCGGTAAACTTTTTGCTCAAGTAATAAATAGCGTGCTCTTTTCGGCCAGACTCGTCATGCTGCCCCAGCACACACCCCATTGAATTATCGAGCACTGTCAAGTAAAGTATCAGAGGTCTTCCTTCCACCGGTGGCATAAGAATGGGTGGCTCTTGGAGATATTCCTTTATCCTTTCAAAGGCGGCCTGACATTCATCATTCCAGCGTACTACTTGGTCTTTCTTCAGTAATTTGAAGATTGGCTCACAAGTAGCAGTTAGATGCGAGATGAATCGAGCAATGTAATTCAGTCGTCCTAGGAAACCTCTGACTTCTTTCTCTGTTTTTGGAGTCGGCATCTCTTGTATGGCTTTTACCTTGGCAGGATCCACCTGAATACCTTTATCACTTACGATGAAACCTAACAATTTTCCGGATCTTACCCCAAAGGTGCATTTGTTGGGATTCAACCTCAGCTTGTATAACTTGAGTCGATCAAACAACTTCTTCAGATGGTCAAGGTGCTCCTCCTCAGTTTGAGACCTTCCAATCATGTCATCTACGTATACCTTAATTTCATGATGGATCATATCATGAAATAAAGCAACCATGGCACGTTGATAGGTTGCCCCAGCATTCTTCAATCCGAATGGCATGACCTTATAACAGAAGGTACCCCACTGAGTCACGAAGGTAGTCTTCTCCATATCCTCTGGAGCCATCTTGATCTGATTATACCCTGAAAAACCATCCATGAAGGAGAACACCTTGTGTTGAGCTGTATTGTCAACAAGGACATCAATGTGAGGTAGGGGGAAGTCATCCTTGGGGCTGGCCCTGTTCAGATCTCTGTAGTCGACACACATTCTGACTTTACCGTCCTTCTTCGGCACTGGCACTACATTGGCAACCCACTGAGGGTAAGAAGTCACTGCAAGGAACCCGGCATCAAACTGCTTCATAACCTCGGCCTTGATCTTTTCAGACATCTCTGGACGCATCCGTCGAACTTTCTTTTTTACCGGAGGGCAATCTTCCTTGGTTGGAAGGTGGTGAACTACAATGTCGGCATCCAAACCAGGCATATCTTCATAGGACCAAGCAAAGATCTCCATGTAGTCTTGCAGCATCTGGATCAATCGTTGCTTCACGCTGAGCTCTAGATTGGCACCAATCTTGACTTCTTTCCTATCCGTCTCAGTACCCAAGTTAATTGTCTCCACAGGCTCTTCATGTGGTTGAATAGCCCTCTCTTCTTGTAGTAGCAGTCTTGCGAGTTCACCAGGCACTTCGCAATCATCTTCACCTTCGTCTTCGGCCAAGTTGATCGGATTTTCGAAGTCATAACTGGCGGTAGCAGAGCTGTTACCAGTAAGATCTAGAGTGGATTGAAACCTGTATAAGTGAGTGTGTGTAAATACAGCTGTTTTGCAATATATATAACACAGAAAGGAAAAGAGCAAAAGATTTGAAATGCAACAAACGTCCAATGTTTTGATTGATGATATATGAAAATGTCATACAAAAAGTCCTCGCAAATGGAGCTACGATGCCCCGGGTAGGACACCGAGCCAACAAAGTTTTAACATATTGTTTGTTACAAATTGGGAATCAAAAGAAATCAATTACTGCGTGACAAATGTGATAGGGGTAAAATCCTTTGCCGTCCAGTTGCTTGGTCCGTTGCTGGTAGTCGGGTAGATCCAACTGTCAAACTCAGCTTCCTCCACATCCTCCTCAATAGCATTCACCCTTGAGCTGGAAATAAACACCGGAGCCTTTCCGATCTTCTCTCTGCGCACCGCCTTCTGTGCCTCTGCAGTAAAGCCTAGCCCAAACTTGTCGTTCTTCTGAGTGAAGTCAGGAAGCTGACCCCAGTGTGCACAATTGCCTTTCTGAACCACAGCCCGGGCATCCCTTAGGGAAGCCATCTTCAAGGAATCATTCTCTTCGGCCATTGTCTCTGCGGCTTCTGAAATTGGATGCACCTCCTCGAAATGCTGGAAGGGGGTTTCAATGAACTCTCCGTCCATCTCGATGTATCTGAAGGAATTCAAATGGCTCACCATATACTCCTCTTCTCCTTGTACCGTGACGATCTTCCCCCTGACGGGATACTTCAACTTCTGGTGCAAGGTGGAGGTCACTGCCCCAGCTTTATGGATCCAAGGTCGACCCAACAGACAGGAGTACGATGGACGTATATCCATCACGTAAAAGGTAGAGTCAAACACTTGAGAGCCCACACGAATAGGGATGTTAACCTCTCCATGAACCATTCTTTTGGAACCGTCAAAGGCCCTGACGATGATATTGCTGGGTTTCAACTCCAGGCCTTCATAATCCAGACGGTCTAAAGCCTTTTTCGGAAGAACATTCAAGGAAGAACCAGTGTCCACCAATACATGTTCCAGAGTAGTGCCCCTGCATTCAATAGAGACATGCAGGGCATCATTGTGGTCTCTCCCTTTTGCGGTCAGGTCAGCATCTGAAAAACCCAAACCGTTGTCCGCTGTCAGATTCGCTATGCAGTCAGTGAACTGGACTACAGACGTCTCTTGCGGCACATGGGCCGTCTTGAGAAATGAGATCAAGGCTTTAGCATGAGCCTCGGAGCATAGCAATAAGGAGAGCAGGGAGATCTTGGAGGGTGTATGCCCCAACTGCTCGACAACATTAAAATCACTTTTCTTTATTATTTTCAAAATCTCCTCCATTTCTTGTCGGGAGGCCTCAGCATTTACGGGTATTGGTGCCTCCATCTGGGCAGGCTCTTCTTCAATCCCTTTGCCCCGAGCATTTGATGACTCGGCAGCAGGGGATGCAATTTGATCAGCAACAGAACTTGGTAAACTTGCAGGTTTTATGAGGAGGGGTTTTCGAATAGCGGGCGGCGCAATGTCAGGCGAGAAGAGCCTGCCACTGCGGGTGACTTTAGCTGGACCGGTGATATCGCAGATACTGGCACTAGCATCAAATTCTTGCTTGATTCCATTTACATACACGTCTGCCCCATAATGCCAGGGGACAGCTTTATCAGACACGTAGGAGAGGGGTCCTGGAACAGTAATGATCACAGGCGCAACTGTCATGATTTGAATAGGCTTCTTCGGGGGAGCCTTGATTGGATTTTTGAAGATGGTAATCACGGAAACTTCTTTCATCGGAACCAATTGAACAGCAGTCTTTTTGAATAGAATATCCTTGCTATCCATTAGGCCTTGGATGCCTAACCTTAGCAAGGGACAATCAGATGGGGAAATAGCACAGAATGGGCAACCTTCGCCGCAACCCGGAAATAAACCGGCCCGCAGTAGGTTCTTCTTAACAGTCTTCAGAGGGGTAACAACTTCATCTATCGAAACAGCATACATTTCTTCCTCAACGGCATTTACCCTATGTTGGGGCATAGGAGCCGTTACAACATTTGGTCTTTCTGGCGCTTCAAACTGAATTTCCTTTGCGTCGATCAGATCTTGCACTTTGTTTCTCAAGGCCCAGCAATCATCAGTAGTGTGCCCGGGACTATCAGAATGATAAGCACACCGGGCATTTGGGTTGTATTTAGGAGACGCAGTGTTGACGACCTTAGGAGCTTCTTTGAGGGTCACTAGGTTGGTGGATAATAGTTGGGGTAAAATTTGAGATAATGTCATACTCAATCGGGTATACTGCCTCTTGGGCCTTTCACTTCTTTGTTGATTGTACTGCTGAGGAGCAGCAACAGGTTTAGAGATGACCAAAGCATTGACGGCTTGGCGACTTTCGGGCTTGACTTGTCTTCTAGGACCATAGACGGCACTTGCTTCTTTCTTAAACGGCCTCTTCTCAGCACTTGTAGAGGCAGCCTTTTGTATCTTGCCTGACCTGATGCCAGCTTCAATTCTTTCTCCCGTTAATATCAAATCTGTGAACCCAGCGGAGGAGTTACCAACCAAATGATTGAAAAACGGACCAGACAACGTTCCCAGAAACATATCAACCAGCTCTCGATCAGTTAATGGAGGCTGCACCCTGCCAGCCAAATCTCTCCATTTTTGAGCGTACTCTTTGAACCCTTCACCCGTTCCTAGAGACATACCCTGAAGTTGGGTACGCGTAGGAGCGAGATCAGAATTGTATTGGTATTGTTTGTAGAATGCGGTTGCCAAATCTTCCCAGTGTCGGATGCTAGTTCCATCTAATTGGTAGAACCATTCAAGCTGAGACCCCGAGAGGCTGTCTTGGAAGAAGTGAATCCAGAGGTTCTTATCCGCCGTGTAAGGTTGGATTTTCCTTACATACGACCTCAGATGCAGCTTTGGGCAGGAGACCCCATCATACTTGGCGAAGGCAGGCGCCTTAAACTTGTGTGGAATGACTACCCCAGAAGATAACCCCAAATCTCCGAAATCCAGTCCCGGCACGTTCTGAATTTCCATAGCGCTCAAGCGGTCCTCCAATTGTTTGTATCTGTCAGCAGCTGGTGGGTATTGTTCATCGTTATAGTCCGTCTCGTTGTCGGAGACTGCGGGACTAGGAGCTCCTCCCCCTTGGGGACTATTTTTCTCAGCAGAAGAAGTGGTTGGATCAGCTTCATTGTGGAGTGTGTTCCCAAATCTGCGTCCGGTGTTGAACAATGCAGTCCTCTTTTTCTTCTTCTTCTTCTTCAGGAGTAGAGTCTTCAACTCTTGCTGACCTTGGGCTAGGCTTAGGACCATCTCTTGAAACTGTGCACTTTGGGCCTGAAGGGCCTTGATTGCTTGCTCACTGGAGGACTCTGGATTCATGATGACTGTGCACATAAACAGCGAATAAAATTAAGCAACCCGTGAAATAGGGTACCTGCTATGCATATGGTGTAATGGAATGCGTATGTTTTATGTTTTCAAAGACAAACAAGATTCAACTTTGTAGACAAAAAGGGAAACACACTTCATTAGATTAAAGTTTTCAATTGTTCAACAATTTGCCCTTAGGCATTACAGGAATGAAAAAAATACTGGAAAGGAAATAAACTATAAAAGGAAACATCCAAAGCTCCTCAATGCTCCCATGGCCTCCTCTTTTCAGTGCTGATGTAGTTGTTCAGGACCCGTTCTTCCTCCAATTGCTTAGTCAGCCTTAGGATCTTCCTTTCCTGCTCGTTGAACTTCTCCCGATAGAAATCCCGTTCTTCCTTTAGCTGTGCCCAAGATCTCTTCATGGTGTCAAAATCAGTAGGTATCTGAGGAGGGAGGACAGTTGGAGGCATCCCATCTTCAACAGGAGACTCAAGAATGAGAGGTCTAACAGCTTCGTAGGGCATACCTAACTCCTGAGCACGGATGCGGACCCATTTGCAATAGGGCTTCAATGGCAGAGAAGTCTTTGGTCCTAACTCATGTGGGTCAGCTTTGTGAATTCTGTCCCAAGCTCTAATGAATCCCTGGCGTAGTTTGTCACTGTCTGCCTGAAACTCAAAATGGAAGTGAGGAACCAGCATTTCATGAGGCCCATCTCCTCTGGCTCTTCCAAACTGACGGAGAGCTAAACACGGATTGTAAGAGATTCCTCCTTGGATACCAATCAACGGGACATTAGGGTATTCTCCGCAACGGTCGATAACAGCTACCTCATCCAAACCTCTGAGAGTCCAAGTGATATCCTTATCTGTGAGAGACATTAACCTCCAAGCCCAACCTTTTCCTTCTTCATTCTTCAGCACGGACTTAGGAAGGTGCGAAATAAACCACCTTACTAGCA
This sequence comes from Vicia faba, assembly GCA_948472305.1. NCBI lineage: Eukaryota > Viridiplantae > Streptophyta > Magnoliopsida > Fabales > Fabaceae > Vicia > Vicia faba. The sequence continues at coordinate 773,282,096 of OX451740.1, read as the reverse complement.
AAGGAGCACAACACCACGGAGTCCCCCGTTTTCGAGCAGTACGAGCATAGAGTTGTTGTAGAATGTCACCCAAGAGAGTGGGTACCGGATTCCGAGACATGAAGATTCTTATGACATGGATACTGATAAAGGTGTCAGGGTTGGGAAACAATACCAGACCATAGATCAAAAGAGCCAGAATATCCTCATATGCCTTGAACTCCAAGTCATTCCAGAAATCATTAGCCTTGCCAACCAGAAATTTGACCAAAAAGCCCTTGACCCCATTTCTAGTTTCCCAGTTGGACAACACCTCTTCTTTGGTCAAGGGGAGAATTGCAGCAATCTCTTCAGGCCTAGGAGTCTTTTCCAAACCAGTGAAAGGAGTTTGTTCCAAGACAGGAATCCCAAGCAAATAAGAAAATTCTTCCAGGGTAGGAACCAGCTGGAAGTCTTGAAAGGTGAAACAGTGATGCAGAGGGTCATAAAACTGGGTCAGAACACTTATCAATTGTTGGTCCCATTTTGCAGTGATCAAGCCAAGGAGGGAACCATGTCTGTTGATGAAGGAGGTAGTGTTTGGAATCCTTTCAACCAGATCCTTGAGTAAAACGGGTGGTTGAACAAAGTTGAGCCGGACAGTATTTCTACACACGGGCATCATAATGTCCTGCAAAACAGAGCAAAGGTGAAACCTTTTTGTCTTTGAAATGGGTTAGCCTTTTACACAGGATGCATGCAATGGTATGATGGAATGATGCTATGATGAAACACACCACAAATATTCACATAGACAGATAAGGCACACAAGTCACACAAGATACCCTTAGGTTTCAGGCCAGCATGAGTTTCAGGTATTACCCTCTTTTGGTTTTGTTGGTTAAAACCTGTCCTATCAAAAGTAACCGGGTTCTAGAGGATCTCAAATCATTGGCTACCCTCAATCGGTCATAACTCCAGCATCGCAATCTTTTCTCGCGGCCAGAACCATCTCGAGAGTTTAGCCTCAATGAGTGTAGCATACTGCTACTGTCCTAATAGCCAAGTTGGTCAATTTAGGGTTCTAAGGTTGGTTGGTGTTTAATGACTCCTTAGAAGACCTATATTCTCCCCGTTACAACACAAGGGATATAGGTACAGACTAAGATGCCACACCAACGTAGCCACTGCTTCACCCATGTCGGTCTACGCCGGACAGGTCCCTCACAGATTATGCTACCTAAAAAGGGTATTTCCCAGATCCGGGTTAGGATCTATGAACTCCGATGCAAAGCCCACAAATATAAAAGCAAACAAAGCAAGCAATTGAAAACAAAAGTGATCTTAGCCCTAAGGTTACTCCACTTTTAAAAGTTCTCCCCAGCAGAGTCGCCAGTTCTGTGATACGGTGGGAGAACTAACTTGAGGTTTTGCGTTTGTATTCGCAAATGTTGCGGTTAGCAAGAGTCGCCACCGACTTTTTATTTTATCCTAAGGAAAGGTTAAAAAGCACAGCAAAAAACCTTTTGAGATGTTTTCTTGGGTTCGGGGAGTAGATTATAGAAAGGGAAGGTATTAGCACCCTTTCTATCCATGGTTATCCATGGGCTCTTAGTTACTTGCTTAGATCACTTGCCTTTTGTTTTCAATTGTTTTAAATGGTGCTTGAGTGTGTGGGTTTTGAAAATGTTTTGAAAAGATGCCAATGTGGTGGCAACCTTTGTAATGATCCATGTGGGGATGTATACAAATATGTATGTCTTTTGAAAAAGCTTTCATTTTGTTTTTGAAAGTTTTGTTTTGAAAGTGTTGTGAGGTGTGATTTTGAAATTAGGCAAGTGTTTTTGTTTTGCAAGTTGATTCAAGTAACTAAGAGGTTATCTACTCCTAAATTTCTCAAAAGATTATTGCTATACTTTAACCCTTTTAACAAGTTTGCACCACCATTGTATTTGGTGGGCAACCTTTGTGTTAGGATGTGAAAGGGACGGGCGCGGGTCATCGTTTAGACCATAATTGCAACAACGTTAAATGTCTTTGAGCAATCTCTCTAAGGGACTTGATCATTTGTTTTTGTTTGTTTTTTTGAAAAGTTTTATCGAGGGACTATGATCATTCAAAATTATTTGCTTTGCCCAAAGAAGTTTAACATGCAACATGGCCCATTTATTTGAAGGCAACAAGTGGAATACCCTAGGGGGTGCAAGTGTAATTTGTGTGTCCATTTTCATGCTTGTTTATCTTGTATTAGGTCAAACTACTTTTTATCGTTTTTTCGCATACAAACCCTAATTCTAACATGTTATCTTTAGAAAGCAATAAAGTGCGAAATTAAAATTACTAAGCTATTACACAACCAAATATGGGAAGGGGGGTACAATTGTTCAAATGGGGATATTGACAAGAATTTAAATCTAAATTATTACATCAATTTGAATATTTGCAATTTAATCAATGTACAAAAATTAAATAAGAATGCAAGATGTAAAAAGAATGTTTTGTATATGTATGAAAAAATATTGTTTATGTAAAAGAGAAAAGAAAATAAAAATGTATTATTTTTGGAGTATTTTGAACCTAGGGTAGAAAAACCCTAATTTTAAAGAAAAAAAGTATTATTTTCTAATTTATTGCAACTATTTACTTATTATTTATAAAAATAAAATAAAATGAAGTGTATTGTGAAAAAAGGTATTTTTATATCAAATATTAATAAAAGTGAAAAATCAAGTATTTTTATATTTTGTCTTACATATATTAATAATCACATATATATGTATATATAACCCTAAATATGTATTATTCTAAAAATAAATATTTATTTAATATTTTAATAAAATAAATAAAAGAGTATTTTTTGTGTGAAATATTTTCAGAGAGTAAATAAAAATAAAAATTGTATTTACATTATTTCTTATTTTATTCTAATAATAATACATATATATATTTATGTATAAACAAAGAAATAAATCAAATAAATATGCAATAAATGCAAAAAATAATGAAAAAAATATTTTTAATTTTTTAATGGCATGAGAAAAAATAAACAAAGTCAGCAAAAAAGGAAAAAGTCAAAAATGTTAAAAAATGAGTAAATGGGCTCAGGGGGGTGTGAGCCAAAAAAGATGGTGTGAAAAGAAAGAACACAAAAGCCCAGCCCAATGAAACACTGTCTTCAACCTCCAGCACAAGACATTTGAAAAACGCGCGCCATGTTCAGCTTCTTCTAACTCTTGATTCCTTGATTTTTTGAACAAACTTCCAACACAAAAGATGTTAAGCATGAAGAGACGGTTCTAACCATATAAAGAACTTGACCTATCTCTCTAAGATGAGAGAGAATTTCTCTCTCCCTCTTTTCTGACCTAGTTTTTCTACCATTTTCAGAGCTCAAATTCTCTCTACTCAGGCAAAAGAAATGAAATGTAAAGATATGTACATGTTCAGGGCTATGAGTAGGACCTTGTTTCTTCACAAACTTAAGACTAAAGATGCCTAATAAGAGAGGTACGAATTCAAACTTTTACCTGTGCAGTTGAACTTCTATGTGGAGAATGAGAGACTTTTAGTACAATGTAATGATTGGAAAAGCTTCCTTGAGGTCCAGGGATGCTTTTTCAATGCTTACTTTGTCTTGAAACTTCTTGTACCAAGCTATAGAACTTCACCTGCAAGTCAAAAATGTGAAAATGGTGGAAGTGGTTAGAGCAACTACAGATCGTGCCTTAGCTTCTGGATAGCTTGCATAGGTTATAAGGAAGGTAGAGGAACAGGTTTTGATCAAAATGCTCGAAGGGATTGAGAGATTGCACTCAAACTGCAGGGGCACCCCTGTTTGTGCAGTTTGAGGATGATTCTGAGATGGAGGGTGTATTGGAGGTCAAAAGCTCGTGTGTTAGCTTGGATATATTATGTGTAATGTGTTTTACCACTTTGTTCTTGTGTTTCTAAGCTGAAGAGAGAGTTGGCATGAGTTATGGATGTTTCTTCTATGTGAAGCAAAGAAATGCAAGTTGATGTTCTAGGCATGTAGGGGACCTCCTAATGGGCTGCATAATCTTCTCTTGATCAGAGCAATTTGTCCATAATCTTGTGCCATTCAGATTTAGCTTGTACTTGTTTGATTTTCAAATTGACATAAAGTGAACTTTTGCAAAAATGGATAGTTTACTTTATCTAATTTAGGATTAAACCATTAGACAAAGCTTGAACTCAAAGAACTTGGTCTTAGTACAAAGAATATGCATTAAATTATTGAGTATGGATTGGTTCAAGGACCTGTAATTAAGCATAAAGCAAACTGAATTCAAATTTGCAAGTTTGTGAACATGTCTTGATGAAGAACAAAAGTGAATTTTTGCCAACTTGTGAAATTCGAATCTCTCAAGTTATGAGGTTGTTTGATGAGTTCTTGGACATTTTGGAAAGCTTGGAATGTGTACTACAATCCATCTTTGAAATGCAAATCAAAATTCCAAGTGGAAGGGTATGAAAAGTGGCCTTGAAGTAGGGTAGAAAACCTTGTCAAAATAGGTCAAATTTCACTAAGTTAAAAGATGGTTTAGTGCCCTTATTCAAAAAATCATAACTTGAGATACAAGCTTCAAATGAGAAAACTTTGTGAATCAAAGTTGTAGATTATGCAACAAGCTACAACTTTCATGTTTTGACTTTTGTTTGAATCCAAATGGATCATGGTGAAAAGATGGGGCAAAGTTGGGAAAAAATTAGGGTTTTTCATAACTTAGAAAAATTCTAAGTTATGAAAAATTCCATTTTCAAACCCTAATTTGCATTTTTGAGATTTCTTGGTGAACAAGTTTCATGATTTGGCATGTTTTGATGAAAAATGAATCTTGACTCTTGATTTTGACCAAAAAGTCAAAGTTTGACTTTTCAGTATACAGTCAAAATTGATCAATTGACTGGGAAATTCAACTGTCAATCTTGTGTATTTGGGATCTTTTGAGCTTGATGGACATGTCAAGATAATTCCATGGGGTCCTTGAGTCCATATGTGAACTTGGTTTGCCATTGGCTAGGTCAAACAGTCGAAAATTGCCTTTGTGCAGTCAAAACCCTAAAAATGACCATTTTGCCCTTTTGATGATCTGATCAAATTTCTTGGGGGATTGTGATCCAAACTTGATCAAATGGTTCATATGAGTTCATAATGTTGATGTGGATCAAATTTCATGAGGTTTGACTGTCAATTGGCCACAGTTGACTTTTTCCCCAATACAGCTGATTTCTAGGTCAACTGTCCAATTGACTGGGCAAAACTTGGAATCAAGACCTGAAACTTGGTATAGGTGAACTTGGGAGTCCAATATGAAGCATGAAAGTCATCTTAGGCATTTCAGGTCAAAACATCCTTAGGCAAACACAAAACCCTAATTTGAGTCCACAGTGCAAGGAGAAGTCTTGAGCAGAGGAAACCCTAACTGGATCTTGATCTTCAAAGGTCTTGTGATGAGAAAATGTTGAGGAAATGGGAGGGCAAATTTTGGGGTACAACAAATAGCAAGTACAAAAGCATTGAAACTTGATTTTTCAAGAAGGTCACATGTTGAGCTTAAACATTTGATTTTGAATTCTGATCAATTACAAGCCACAAAACTTGTTGCTTATAAATAGAGGCCCTATTTGTGATCTAACACACGAGCTTAAGCACCCTGAAACTCTCCCAAACTCCCTCAAATCAGAACTTGCATCAAAACTCCATTTATGTTCACATTCTGACTTTGAACTTGTAACTCACAATTCCCTCGTGCGTTTTCCTTCCTAATCAATCACAAAGCTCCTATACAATAAATATAGTCAATCCCTGTCCTGTTTCATAACTGTAACTCCATTTCCATCATCCTCCATAACCAAAAATAGAGCTCTGCAAGTGGACTTCTCCAGGCCATTCCATCCATCCATTGCTCAAGCTAAGCATTACATTAGCTTCCTGGGAACTTGAGGAAGCTAACATGATTATTGCAGCACCTTGAATCAAGCTCATTTGCATTTCACGATTTCTAGTTTTGAAGTATCTTTTCTGAACTTCTATATTTTCATTTAGGCATTGTTATGCTTGCATTTGTGAAGATAAAATGTAGATATCATTGCCCTGAAACTGTACATGTCCATAGATTTTATTTATATTGATTGAGCTTAGAGCATTTTAGGTTTGAATATCTGAAAAAATTTAGGTCAGAATTTGGTACTTTTAGAAATTCTCATTCATCTTTGATTTATAGCTTATGATATTTATATGGTTGAATTCGTATGAAAAAATGGAGCAACTTTCATGTTTGCATCTTTTATTTTTGTTGAGAAATGAGCAAGTTACAGGAACCATGGCTGGAGGTTGAAGATGAAGTCATTTTCAGGATTTGTTTTGTGTAATGTATTTATTATTTCACCTATGTTAACGGATGTACAACCACCCCAGTGGAAAAGGCAGCGCACATTTATCTCAAGGTCACGGGTTCAAGTCCCAGCGCTGCCTTTTGTATAATTTTTCAACATTTTCCTTTTTTTGCCAACAACTAGCGCGCTGGGACTCCTCTCAGTTGGGCCTTGCCATTTTGCTGCACCATCCCTCTGCCTGCTTATTACACACAGGCCCAAGTTTTTTATTTTATTTTTTTCTGATTACAAAAATCTCATTAGTGGGCCTAACAAAACTGTGTTTTTCTTACTAACCCGCTTAACCATTTTCAAATCCCCCTGACTTTTATATTTTATTTTTATTTTATTTTTCTTTACTAAAATAATAATAATAATAATAATAATTATTATTTTTATTAATAAAAAAATCCAAAAATATTTTATTTGTTATTCGCACACTTATTTTTTTTTTAATTTCTTTATAAAGACAAAAGAACAAAAATATTTTTTTAACAAATTTAATTATTTTCTTAATAAATTAATAATTAGATTTAGGTTTTATTATTTCCTTTTTTCATTTAAAATTAATTTATAATTTAGGTTTCTTTTAATTAATTAATTTTCATATTTATTTTATTAAACTTAAAACCTTTCACAAAAAATCCTAAAAAATGCTTTTTAACTTAATTTCTTTTCTTAATTAGTTTAGGTTTAATTTCATTTAATTTTAATTAATCATTTTTTTAATTAGGTCAAAACTAAACCCTTTCATCAAAATCCAAACAAAAATCATTTCTTTTCCTTTTATCTTCTTGTACATTATATTTTCAATTCTTATACATTATTCAATATGGTTGTAATAGATAATTAGGATTTAATTTCTTGCAATCCCCATTTGTAAATTTGTATACCCCCTCCCCTAATGATGTAATAGCGTAGTAATTTTACTTTCCGCAATTTATCGCTTTCATATAAATGTTAGTAATTAGGGTTTGTATGGCAAGACTAAAATCAACAATTAGTAAACCGTAATTCAAGATAAACAATGCATGTAAATCAAATCCACTTGCACAGTTGCACCCTTAGGGTAATTCTACTTGTTGCCTTACAAAAATGGTCATGTTATGCATGTGAGATGTCTTAGCAAAAACAAACAAAAAAGTACAAGATCATAGTCCCTCGATGACGCTTCAAATGTTGCATTTCAAATGATCTTAGTCCCTCAAAGAGAAATGCTAAGATATCTCACAATATTGCTATCATGTTTATACGATGATCCATGCCCGTAACTTTACATCCAAAGATAAAGCTTCTTACCAATCAATGGTAAGATAGCAATATCAAAGGAAGGAAGAAATGAACAAAGACTTTTGAGTAGGTAGATTGTTCCTAGTTGCTTTCTCACTTTCAAAACAAACATCCTTGCTCATTTTCAAAACAAACACCAAACACTTTCAAAAACAAACTTTCAAAACATGAAACATTTTCAAAAGTACAACACTTTATATACGTTCTTACGAACGAGAACTATTACAAAGTTTTCCTAAACGAAGGCGCCTTTTGAAAAATACTTTCAAAACCACCACAAAGCACATTTTCAAACAAAGCAAGTGATCTAACAGGCAACTAAGAGCCCATAGATAACTATGGATGAAAAGGGTGCTAACACCTTCCCTTTTCATAATCTACCCCCCGAACTCAAGAAATAATCTCAAAGGTCTTTCCTATTCTTTTCAACCTTTCCTTTTGGATAAAATAAAAGTCGGTGGCGACTCTTGCTAACTGCAACATTTGCGATCAAACGCAAAACATCCCAAGTTAATTCTCTCACTGTATCACAATATGCACCAAATGTTTGTACATGTTTATGCACCAAATGTATTGTAAATATTTTCTGTTATTTTTCTCCTTTTAAACCATTGGTTTTTCATCTCTTTTGTCACCGACTCCCCAATGTTGCATGATGTTTTGTCGTGGTATCTCCAAGTTGATTTGAGCAAGGTGAATAGTGTCAGCAAGATTTTGGTAATTGTATTGTAGGCGCAGACGCCGGCATGGATGTAGGCATGGACACAGGCGTGGACGTAGTCACGAATTTTCTTTCGACATATTTCTGACCAAAATATTTTTTGATGTTTTATCAAATGCTTTTAATTGTTTGTCAAATCCCCAAAGTAATTTCATCGCCGTATTTACAAGGAATAATCGTAGTATTTTGCAAACAAGTCTGAAAAAGAAAAACACAAATTGAAAACATTGAAAATGTAAATGTTTTATTGATAACCATGCCTTTGAATAGGCGAGAGTATAAGATGTAATTCCTAGAAAGAGGTAATTACAAAAAAATTTAACAAACTTTTGAAAATGCCGATGAAAATGATAAATGTTACTGCTATTTCTCCAATGTTCTTTTGATAACTCCAATTTCCTTCGCTTATAAGTCAAATGATTTAGATTAATCCTTCTCCTTTGTGGTGTAGTTATGGTTCTTAGATTGCAGTTTGTTTTTTTATTTATTTTGAATAAGATCCCTAACTTTTGCCTGGACCGCCCTTTCGGGTTTTCAATCCACTGGGATAATTTTTTTATTTATGTCCTTAAATTTTGCCTGGACCGTCCTTTCGGGTTTTGAATCCACCAAGACGCCCCTTTTTGCCTAAGTCGCCTGTTACGGTTCGATTTAGCGGGTTTTTTATATATAGTATTTTTTGACTGCATCGGAGTTCGTTGAATGTGGCAGTTCTTCCCCATCCATAGTTGTAAGGATAAGACCACCAACCGAGAACGTTTTTTAGCCACATATGGACCATCGTAGTTGGGTGTCCATTTACCACGTGAATCAAGGCGAGGCATTAGAATCTTCTTGAGCACCAAATATCCTTCTTTGAACACTCGAGGAAGAACCTTCTTGTCAAATGCCTTCTTCATCCACTTTTGGTATAACTGACTGGCACAGAGCTGTCAAGTGCTTTTCTTTAATTAGGTTAAGTTGATCAAGTCGCAACTGAACCTACTCTGATTCTTCAAGATTTGTTTCCATTATAACTCGTAGCGATGGAATCTCTACTGCAATATGGAGTACTGCCTCCATGTCATATACGAGAGAGAAAGGAGTTACACCTGTTGACGTACGTACGAAAGTACGGTAGCCATGTAGAGAGAAGGGGAGAACTTTGTTCCAATCTTTGTACGTATTCACCATTTTCTGAATGATTTTCTTGATATTTTTATTGGCAGCTTCAACGGCCCCGTTCATCTTGGCTCGGTATGGTGAAGAATTATGATGCTCAATTTTGAAGTCATCTGTTGTACCCCAAAATTTGACCTCCCATTTTTTCTTCAAGACATTCTTTTATGATTTTCAACTACTCAAGGCTACCAAGGCTTCTCAGGCCTCAAGTCATGTCACCTAATTTTTTATTTCATCAAGGGGTCAGGGTTGTAAGTGTTTTAAAACTGAATCATATTTTCTCCTATCTCTTGGCTCTTGTGCAAGGGTTTTGATTATTGAATATGTGACGTATTTCTTGACAAAATCTCAGAAGCATTATCATCATGAGTATTGTCTCAATACAATATCAATCATTAATTGAGAATCATCAAGTGGATTGGGGTTTCATATTTAAACCATTATTCTTTATCAGCATCATGCAAGGCTTTTCTTCTTCAAAGGCTCCAAGGAGCATGAATTAGGGTTTTTAATTCATTGTGATGGAACTTGGAAAAAGTTGCAACTGAGGGTAAATATCTCATGGCTATCTTGAGTATTTTCTTTTCAACATTGCCATCTTGGTTTTTGCTTGAGATCTTCCACTAGTTAATTACATTGCGAGTCATGTCATATGGACTAGTTTTTCAAGGGTTTGAGCTCAAAAATAAGGTGTCTTGTAGACCATGGTTGGAGTTGCATCTTCTTATATTTGCACCTATCAAGTGAGCCATGGTTTTGGGCTTTGACTATGGTAGTTGCATCTTATGATTAACATTTCGTGGAAACTATTTTTCTTCAATTCAAAGGAGGCTAGGGTTTTGGACATCATGATTCAAGGGTGGTATCTACATTCAATTGTGGTGTGATACTGTGCATAAATTATGCAATTTCTTTGAATTCAAGCATGAATTAGCATCATTTGATCCAAGAATGATTTGAATGGCTGATCGAATTGCAAAAGTCCCCCTGGAAACAAGATTGATATATCATGGCTTGAGTTCAAAGGCATACATGATTAAGTTCCCTAACTTTGGTCAAAGTCAAAAGCTATGAAGGAGACTTAAGAAAAACTTAGGCATCCCGCTAACTGTAATATCAAAACAAAAACAGTCAGGCAAAAATTAGGGATAGTAAATAAATAAAAAAGAGGTCGCTACAAATCCTCGACAACAGAAACATATTACAAAAATGATTTCCTTCTCAAATAAACTTAACTTATCTGAACCATCACTAAAATATCATTCCAGATTCTATTGAGAGATAAACGCACAATTAACTGAGTATAGGGCTAAAGAACATCATGGAGAATGGGTTGGGTACAAATAAAGTTAGAGCCTTTATCCTTTGTTTCTTTAACCGTGAACCAGACCACTTTAAAACCCTTAAAAGTCCTAACTGAAGAATAGGTTAGTTCGAAAGCATACTCTTACAAAAGGTATCCTGACTCCTGTAAGGCTTACTAGAAATCCTGAGTTGAATTCATATTCTTACAAAATTCTTTTTATTTAAAAATGAATTTTCAAAAACTTCAAGACAGACATAAGCTTTTCATTTTGAATACCACTATTTACATATAACTAATTGTTCGACAGTAGAGAAATTTGCACGACGAATATCCAATGAACGGAAATCCTCTCAATAAACAGAATCACTTCAAATGGAAAGACACTTCCAATAACAAACCTTCCATAATCACGGGGCATGGCATATTATTGTCTAATTCATATGTGGCAGTCAAGTCGAGATTCAAAGAATCTCTTAAAAGTGCTGAATAGCCAGGGGCGGATCTCCATCTGAATCACTTGGGGCATGTTACCTTGATCAGAGGTTCCAGCAAAAACCACGTTGAAATTTGAATCTTCGGTATCATCAAATTTCTTATCTGTGCTAGTAGTATCAGATGATGTCACTATCATGTCTTTGGATCCTTCCATGATAGTTCTTAGAAAAGTATTGAGGGAGGTCAAGACTATCAGAAACTTGATCAAAAACTTAAAACATCAGGTGCACCAGACTAACCCCAGGGGCAAACAGGCTCCCACAAATGAAAGGTCACGCGCGATCAAGCAAACATTTTCTGGCATTACTATAACACTTACTACCATAAATTGTGACAACTCTCAACACCCTATGAACGCGAATATAGTTGGAAGATAATACGCATAAAAGAGACTCGCTAGGTTGACATGCCTAGGTAAAAGTAAGGGCATCCCGGCAAACTAAAAGGGTTCGGGAAAAAATTAAGGATATATACGCAAAGATTATACATCCGGAAAGTCGAAAACTTGAAAAGGCATCTTGGGAAAGAAAGGGTATCCTGGTGGACTAAAAATCTGAAAATACGATTCAGGAAAAAGTTATGGATTAAAGCGTACGACTATGTCCCGTCATCTTATCACTAGTCTATCAGTAGAAATGTTATCACCTTGATTAAGCATTTACCGAGGTCTCTAGAAGTTTAGATAAGTTTCAAGTCATCCATAAATCCCCACAGGATAATCTTCACAAAACTCATCCCCAATGAGGATACATTCCCCACAATTTCCTTACGGAGTTCCAATCAGTACATCTCCTGGAAATTCTCTTCCCCAGCTGAGTTTGGTCCTCCAAAACTTAAAAGGAAACCTTGCAGAGTTCTTCTATTTAGCAGATTCAATTTCCCCAGGAGAGTTTGTTTCCTCAACAGAATGTTCTCCGACAACATGGTGTATTTTCCCAACAAGGTTTATTTCCCCAACAACCTACAAATTCCCCAGCTCGAGTCTACTACAAATCACTGACAAAATTCATCTCCCCAGTAAAGTTGCAACTATCCCCAGAGACTTACTGCAAAACCTGGAACCATACCAGATATGAGTCAACTTTATCCTCCCTAGACGAGTCAGAAGGATATCCATCTCTTTTATCCCCAGTCAGGGTATCTAGGAATTATCTTCCACACACGAGTCAGAAGGTTATCCATCTCTTTTATCCCTAGTCAGGGTATATAAGAATTATCTTCCCTAGACGAGTCAAAAGGTTATCCATCTCTTTCATCCCTAGTCAGGGTATATAAGAATTATTATCCCCAGATGAATTAGAAGGTTATCTATCTCTTTTATGCCCAGTCAGGGTATATAATAATGATCTTCCGCAGACGAGTCAGAAGGTTATCCATCTCTTTTATCCCCAGTCAGGGTATATAAGAATTATCTTCCCTGGACGAGTCGGAAGGTTATCCATCTCTTTTATCCCTAGTCAAGGTATATAAGAATTATCTCCCTCAGATGACTCGGAAGGTTATCCATCTCTTTTATCCCCAGTCAAGGTATATAAGAATTATCTTCCCTAGACGAATCAGAAGGTTATCCATCTCTTTTATCCCCAGTCAGGGTATATAAAAATTAAATTCCCTAATAGAACAAAGGACAACCAAGGTTCCTAAACTCTACTCCCCAAACAGAAATCAATACATCCCTTGCAGAGTTTTCTCGAACAAGTAAGCAGGAATCCCCAGCGGAAGGATTCTAGACAAGATTGAAGATACACATACTCTTCATCCCCAACAATGGTCAGGGGTTTATTTTCCCAAACAAAGATACTGCATGGGTTTACAAATACACTTCAACAACCCTTCGCATTCATACATCATAGCATATGCATACGAAACACATATAACACAATCTCATTCATTTTGAGAACATCATTACGCAATGCATTCGATACATCATGACACTGCATACAACTAACTCTTTAACTTTTCAGGAAAGATCAATCAACAGACGAATATTATCAACAATTTTCAAATAGGTCTAAGATTAATTCTCGAAACAAGACGGGGAAACTATCTACGAGACCCGGTTAGAGATTCATTCCCGAAACAAGACAGGGTAACTATCTCAACGGCTAACAGAAATAAAGTTCCAGATTAATTCCCGAAACAAGACGGGGTAACTATCTGAATGACCAGCCACAAATTAATTCCTGAAACAAGACAGGGAAACTATATGTGAAGAATAAATTGTTTGTAGATCAATTTTCGAAACAGGACGGGGCGATTATCTACATGAGAAAAATGAAGATTAACTCCCAAAACAGGATGAGGAAAATATCTTCCTTTCTTTATGGAAAAATAAAGATCAATTCTCGAAACAGGACATGACGACTATCTTTATCACCAATGATATGAACTCCTGAAACAGGATGGGCTTACCAACAAACTGAGTGTAGATCAATTCTCGAAATAGGACGGGGTGACTATCTACATGAACAGATGGAAGATTAACTCCCGAAACAGGATGGGGAAACTATCTTCCTTTCTTTATGGTCAGATAAAGATTAATTCCCGAAACAAGACGGGGCAACTATCTGGATGACCAACCACAGATTAATTCCTGAAACAAGACAGGGCAACTATCTGTGAAGAACAAACTGTTTGTAGATCAATTCCCGAAACAGGATGAGGTAACTATCTACATGAGCAGATTGAAGATTAACTCTCGAAACAGAGCGTGGAAACTATCTTCCTTTCTTTATGGACGGATAAAGATTAATTCCCGAAACAGGATGAGGCGGCTATTTTTATCACAAATGGTATGAACTCCTGAAATAGGACGGGTTTACCAACAAATCATTTGTAGAATAAATTTCAAAACAGGAATTGGGCGACCATTTACATGATGAGCAGCTACTCAAACACCTTTCCCTGAGTATCATTCTAGAAAGCATGGTTCAGATACAGTCGGGCGAAGAATCATTCTGATCCACTTTTAAGATACAGTCGGGCGTAGACTCATTCTAATATATTTTTTAGATACAATCAAGCATAAACCTCTATTGGCTCAGTTTAAATTGACCAAAGATTTATTCTGATACTTTTCCGTTAAAAACCGACGCAGAAATCTGTTGTTTCAGTTTAAATCGACCAAAGGTTTAGTCTGATACTTCTTTTGGATCAGACTAAATCAAGCATAGATTTGTTCTGATACTTCTTCCAATTGAAGTCAAGCTTAGACTTAGTCTAATTTCTATCAACAGTTATCCTGGATGGCATCTATAACTCCATCTCCGACGACTCTCCATCACCTTTGGATGGCATCTATAAGCCCATCTCCGACAATATTATGTCACTCTCCAAATGGCATCTTTAAGCCTATTCCCGATATGATCAACCAACGACGTTACTTCTTACACAAGAGAGTGCAAATTTATAGACACTTAAGTGTTCAATCATCTTTTACCTTCAAGTCACGAATGGCTAACATGCCAATCTAACTCTTCAGTTTCCAGAAGATTGAACAGGGGCAGCTGTTGTACCCCAAAATTTGCCCTCCCATTTTTTCTTCAAGACATTCTCTTAGGGGTTTCAACTACTCAAGGCTACCAAGGCTTCTCAGGCCTCAAGACATGTCAACTAATTTTTTATTTCATCAAGGTGTCAGGGTTGTAAGTGTTTCAAAAGTGAATCATATTTTCTCCTATTTATTGGCTCTTGTGCAAGGGTTTTGATTATTGAATCGGTGGCGTCTTTCTTGACAAAATATCGGAAGCGTTATCATCATGAGTATTGTCTCAATATAATGTCAGTCATCAATTGAGAATCATCAAGTGGATTAGGGTTTCATATTGAAACCATTATTCTTCATCAACATCATGTAAGGCTTTTCTTATTCAAAGGCTCCAAGGAGCATGAATTAGGGTTTTTTAATTCATTGTGCTAGAACTTGGAAAAGGTTGTAACTGAGGGTAAATATCTCATGGCTATCTTGAGTATTTTCTTTTCAACATTGCTAGCTTGATTTTTACTTGAGATCTTCCACTAGTTACGTACATTGCGAGTCATGTCATATGGACTAGTTTTTCAAGGGTTTGAGTGCAAAAATAAGGTGTCTCGTAGACCATGGTTGGAGTTGCATCTTCTTATATTTGCATCTATCAAGTGAGCCATGGTTTTGGGCTTTGACTATGGTAGTTGCATCTTATGATTAACGTTTCGTGGAAACTATTTTTCTTCAATTCAAATGAGGCTAGGGTTTTGGACACCATGATTCAAGGGTGGTATCTCCATTCAATTGTGGTGTGATATTGTGCATAAATGATGCAAGTTCTTTTAATTCAAGCATGAATTAGCATCATTTAATCTAAATATGATTTGCATGGCTGATTGAATTGTAAAATTCCCCCTAGAAACAAGATTGATATATCATGGCTTGATTTAAAATAATACATGATTAAGTTCCCTGACTTTGGTCAAAGTTAAATTTAACTTTAGAAAGTTGACTTTTTGACCAAAGTTCTACTTAATGTTCACCTAATTTATGATTTTTAGATTCAAGTGTTGAAAGAATAAACAAGGATCAAGTGGCATGACAATCTGAAATATGGAATCAACAGTTTTAAAGAAAGTTTCATCAACTGGCCAAATATGTTAGTTTACACGATTATGGATCATGAAAATTTTGCCAAACTTCATTCATGGTTCCTTCAAGATTATAAATGTGTGCTGCACCCCAAAATTTGCCCTCTTTGTTTTAACTTTGATTGGCTTATACTCTATTTGCATATACACATGCATGCATATCATTGGTTATGTGTTCATGGGATCAAGTTATTTGATCAACACAATAAAACTCTCATGATTTTCCAATGCATGTTTGAGTTGTGGAAGATTTGGGTGTTTTCTGGAATTTAAAACAATGCGAATTGGAAACAGTGTTTTGACTGATATGAGTTTGAAAATTTGCATCTCCAGCTTGGAATGGTGTTTTGGGTTGATTATTTAGGTTTTGAAATGATCCCGATGTTCTCTTCAATTTTTGTGTTTGTACCAAAATCTAATTCTCAAATGAAAGACTCCGAATACGCGGTTTTTTTTGAAGTTATAGGTGAAAAATATAAAGAAAAAGGTGTTGAAAGTGCAGTTTTGGTGCACTAAAAAATTCATAACTCGAACCCCGTGACTCGGTTTGAGCCTATTTTCATGGCTAAAATTCCGTCTTGATGTTATCTACATTTTCATGTCTCACGGTTGAAGGCCAATTTCGCTCATAAAGTCTTCAAAAATGTGGATTTATCAGACATTTTCGCACAGGAAAATTGTGACAAATGTTTATCTGCACCACATCCAAAAAATTATAACTTGGTAGATTTTTATCGTATTGAGCCTGCTCTTGTGGCATTGTCTCATAAATTTAGTTAGCTAAATTTTGTTTTCCATTTTCAAGAGTAAACGATACCCTGAAGGCTTCTGTTTTTGGCCCGAAGCGTGTGTAACTCACTGAAAATTCTGAAACTGGGAATTAAAGTTGTATGAGGCGAAATTTAAAAAATTCATAACTAAATTACCGTTTATTCAATTGAGCCCATTTTCGGACAGGAGTTTGTTCACAATGTCGGCTACATTTTTGTTTCACATTTCAACTTCAAAAGTTGCACCTAGATTCATACGAATGTGCCATGAACATGTCGCACTTAAGTGAATTAAAATTCTGCATAAGTATGTATGGATATTTGAGACCCATTAACCAAATCCACTCACATAAGCCTATACTATATATTCTTTTTACTCCAATTTCTCTCATAACTCACAAATCTCCACAAACAATCAAAACTTTTCTCTCAATTCTCTCAAATATCAAATCAAGGTTCTACACATTTTTCATCAAGAACACAACAACAACTTCATCAAGATCCAAAAGTCAAGATCAAGAGCAATTATTCTCCAACTGTTGATCCGTTCATTATGATCTTTATACCTAAGCCTCCTCTTCACTTCTATCGGTGAGTTTTCTTGAATTAAGCGCTTTTTGAAATAAGTGATTTTTTGGAATAAGTGTTTTTTCTTGATTTTGTGGTGATTGGGGTTTTAATTGTATAATTGAGGCTTAATTGTTGAGAATTGATTTGAATTGAGAATTTAATACTATTTTATTGAATTGCTTATTGAAATAAGTGATTAATTGAACTTGAGAAGTTGATTTTGGTTGTAACTTGAAGTTGACATAGTGTTGTTGTGTTAATTTTTAGCCCTAGGTGTAGTTACACTAGTGTTTAAGTTTAATTAGCTATAGAAAACTAGTTAGCACTAACACTAGTTTGAGATTTTGAACTTTTGATTAGATTAACATTAGTTCCTAATTCTTGATGTAGAATTTGTTAATAGTTTAGGTTAGGTAGATTCTAACACTAACTTTGATTTAGGTGTTGTAACAATTAGTATAGCTTACGCCTAATCTTTGATTTTCAAGCTTTACTACATGTTTCCAATTATTTTTGGTTGATGATCATTGATATTTTTGTGCATTTGAAATGCATTTTTGCATATGATCTCAAGTTACTAATTCTTGACATAAACTAGTCTTTTACCAATTTTTGGTTGATTACTTGTTGTTTGCCATTTCAATAAATTGAGGTCATTTCTAATGGACTCAAATGGCATTGCTAAATTTTTTTAAAATAAGTTTGATTGAATTTGATAGAAAATATCTCAATACTTGGTAAATGGCAAAGTTTGATATAATTGGTGTTTTTGCTCTAACTTTTAATCCGTATTGAGGTTTTCCGACTTTCTTTAATGAAAACCGATTTTCTTGAGCCATCCAGAATCTCTCGCGCGGGTATTTTTTGATTCGGACAAATTTCATTCCATTTTTCTGCTACTGTAGCAGTTTCAAAAATCACATTTCAGAATAGAATTTGATTGAACCGAGTTAATTTTTGGAACCGTTGGCATGTTTCTATGTCGCCTTAATTATTGTGGTTGATTTCAGATGCTTTTCAATTAATTTTCTAACTTTCTGATTCAAGTTTTTGCATATTATCTTGTGTTTCATTGTTGAATTGTGATACTTTTGTGTGTTAACTCATACTTTGATGTCAAGTAATATCATTTGGTTTTAACTAATTGCTTGAGAACTTTGTGAATTTAGCGTATCGGAATACATTTTAATTCATAACTTTTACGTTTGAAAAATTGTGAGTTGATTCCTATTCATCACACTTTTGGCATAAATACATAAACTCATGAATTGGAGTTAATTTGTAATTTATTGATTAAATTCCGATACATTAAATTCATGTGGTTTTTAGACTTAAATTCTTGATTTTTAGATCAATCTTGAGGTTACATGATCATGTGCAAGTTCCAGATAACCATCTCATGCTAATATTCAAGATTAATGCACTAAAACTTTGATTTCCAAATCGATTCATGATGAATTTCAAAATGTGCATATTGTTGTCCGGAACTTGTATTTGGCATGTGCATTGAGTTTTATTTTGTAAATAATGCATTGTTATATTTATTTGAGCATTTCTTCGATATCGGTAGCAAGTTTGGATGTTTCTAAACCGGTTTTTGCACCTATTTTTATGAGTACTAGGTTGCTGTCTGGAATTCTATGTTATGCTCCTTTTACTTTTTTGCTTTGTCTTGTACATATTCATACTTCATTTTTATGCATATTGCTATTTGTCATTATCGCATTTGATTTTGTTGTTATCTACTAACAAATTTTGTGAGATGTGCATACTTTGAGAAGCAATTTGGATACCATTCGCTTTGGTGACAAATACGCTTTACTTGCATATGTTGTTCACGCTTCTGACGTTATTTTTTATTGATGCTAGTTTGCGGCGCCCTGCGAGCTTTCGCCACACTTTGATTCAGTTTTTACGGATTTTTATTATCCGTTTAGTATGGTTTCAGACCATTTGTTGTAATATTACATTTACCGCTTTCTAGAGATCATGTATAGTAGGGGCATTTATCGCTTTCTAGAGATCATGAGAAGTAGGAAGCAGGAAATAAAGAGCGTGCACTCGAAGTCGCTGTTTAAAGATCTGTAGCAGGCATTCCGCATTTATTTGCTATATGTGTTGCGCTTGTGTTTGTTTCTTTGGTTATTGATTGATGAGTCACTCAATTTAGAAATTGAGATCACGACTTCGCTCTCAGTGCATGCTCCCTATAGGATTTTATCGCTTTCCTTGATTTCTTATTGATCGATGAGTCACTCAATTTATAAATTGAGATCACGACTTCGCTCTCAATGCATACCCCCTATAGGATTTTATCGCTTTCCTTGATTTCTTATTAATCAACAAGTCACTCAATTTAGAAATTGAGATCACGACTTCGCTCTCATTGCATGTTCCCCATAGGATAGTTTTTGTTAGACTTTCTTTGGCATGCTAGCATAGATAGGATCTCTCTAGGTGTGCCCTCTTGGGCCTTTTAATTGTTGATTTGTTTTCATACCTTGATCCTTAATATCTTGGTTAGACATTTGATTTGAATTAGTACGAGCTGCTCATGACATATTGTTTGTGCTCTCTTGAGCTTATTGGCTTGCTTGCTTGATTTCATCTTTGTGTGCATGTTTTGAGATGGTATACCCTCAGCATGTTCCCTTAGGAGCTCTTGATTCAACTATAGATGATGATTCGAGATAGACATAGTTTTAGGTGATAGACCCTTATTATGCTCCTTTAGGACTTCTTGATTCATCTATAGAGGATGAGTTGAGATAGACATTAGGATTATTATTCAAGTATGTCAACATAGGTTAGAGATTTCCCTTTAAAACTCAACCTTAGGATCAACCATTGTATGATAACATTAGGGATAAATCTAGGTTAGTTTCCCTTAGATATTTTTTTCTTTCTTTTGCATCCTTGCATTAAGACTAAAACTCTTTTTCTTGGAAAAGCATAAAACATCTAACAAATTCCAAATCCTTCTTTAAGGTAAAAAATACCAATCTATGCAAACCTTTGCGCCTTCGGGCTTTTCTCTCAAACTTTTTTTCAATAGAATATGTTAATTCACTTATGTGCTGACGCGTGAATCTCCAAAGGTCGAGTTGCAGCAGAAGAAACAATTAATATTGTTCATTAAAAGATACAAACCAACAAAAACATGTGAGCTGAACTACGGCTGCTATGATTCCTTAAAAGGGATACGTAGACATTGGGGTAGGGCCCGAACGAGCACAACTTTTATTTTCCCTACGTTATTTTCCCTTTTCTTTTGCATGCATACCCTGTAAAATTTAGATATAAATTCTTACACACCCTATAATTAGAGCAAAAAGAGTGGATATCATAGAGTACTACGGGCGTGTGAGGTGTTAATACCTTCCCCTCGCGTAATAGACTCCCTTACCCATATCTCTCGGTTGTTTGATCGTGATTTCACCCTTCTCAGGTTTAATCGATGTTTACCTTTCCCTTCCTGTGGGATAAAAAAATTTCGATGGTGACTTCATTGATTTCATTATCAGTTGATTGTTCAGTCGGTTGTTTCAATGTGTAGTTTACAAAATGTGTTGCTAGATTTACATTTTTGAAGGATTACAAGGTTATGAAATTTTTTCCTAAACCTACTCTAAGTTCCTATGAGATTCTATTGTTTTCAAATTCTTCACTTCTTCAAGTTTTCCTCCAAGCTTTCCTATGGCAGCCACAGTCTCTTCTTCAACTTTTCCATGCCATCTTCAATTTTCCTCATCAACCCATACATGAAACAAGAAAATGAGACATGTTAGTACAAAATAATCATAAAAAAACATGAACAAGAATAAGATTTCATACAAGATTTCTTTGCAAATCTCATCATGAGGGTTTGTGATAGGAATCAGATTATGGAGTGGTTTTCAAATTCACAAATCCAACAATAGGCCTCATACATTTGATTTCAATTTAATCATGGGCCTAACTTTATCTATTGCAAATCACAAGCAAAGTTGGTTCAGAAGAGATAAAATCAAAAGAGTGTTAGAACATAGTTTGATTCTACAACCCTTGTAAGAGTTTTGATGATAACAAACACTCAAAGAACAATTATGCTCCCTAAATAAGTATTTTCTTTTGCATGAAATTTATGATGTAAGAAGCATAGAATATAAGTTGTATTGTTGTTTAAACTCTAATTTAACACATCTTACATAGAAAGAAAAATCTGCGTAACACGCTTATATAAATAAGTTCTAAAGCTACTACTTCTGAGTGCACTAAACGTTAAGAACAAGAACTTCGTTATTCTGTTCCGTACAGTTCTGGAAAGAAGTAAAGGAGTACCAACGGTAACATTCATCTTCTGATGTAATCTTTAGCAAGCATGTTCTGAAGCGTTAAATTTCATTCATGGCTATTCAAAAGTAACGGCTGAAAGAGGACAAGAATCTCTATGTTTGGAAAGTCATTAACTATTATCTATCAACATTCCAAAAGGACCTCACATGCATTGCCTATATAAACAAGACTTATAGGTGAAATCGTTTACGATTTTGCTGTGCATTAAAAATGAGAAATTCCATTACCTTCAATCTAATGAATTTCATTTGTGTAATACATCACTTGTGTGATACTGTTTTGTTAGAAAACACATCTTGTACATGCTTTTAAATATTGTATTGTGTAATACCTTGAGAAAGTCGGGTTGTGGTTTAAACTTAAGAAGATTTGATGGTTGTCATTGTATTTGTGTAATCAAGTTTTATTAGTGAATTAAGACCTCGTTGAGAGAGGCAAAATCACCTTGGCGGGTGGACTGGAGTAGTTTGAGTTCAAATGAACCAGGATAACCAACGTGTCTTTTATTTTTAAGTTTTAAAAACCCCAATTCAACCCCCCCATTTCTTGTGTTTTTCCATTCTTCAATTGGCATCAGAGCGCCTGGTTTTGAGTGAAAACACTTAACTGTGTCAGAAAAAGATCCAAGCAAGAAAAACACTATGGTGGAACCAAGTCAGAACATCAGCAATGATTATCATGATGAGAAATACAAAATCAGCGGCAAACCTCCAATCTTTGATGGTGAAAACTTCGATTATTGGAAGGACAGAATCAAAAGTTTCTTTCTAGCTCATGACATTGATCTCTGGGATATGGTGACTGATGGGTACATACATCTAGTTGACGAAAGGGAATAGAAGATTGATAGAAAAAGAATGACAGATCATCAAAAGAGGGAATTCAGAAATCATCATAAGGCCAGAACAATTCTCTTGAGTGCTATCTCATACACAGAGTATGAGAAGATCACAAACAGAGAATCAGCAAAACACATGTTTGACTCCTTGAGAATGACGCATGAAGGAAACACACAAGTCAAAGAAACCAAAGCTCTTGCGCTCATTCATAAGTATGAAGCTTTCAAAATGGAAGAAGATGAAACCATTGAAACAATGTTCTCAAGATTTCAAATTCTGGTTGCTGGGCTAAAAGTTCTGGATAAAGGGTACTCAACTGCAGATCATGTAAAGAAAATCATCAGAAGTTTACCCAAGAAATGGAGACACATGGTCGCATCTCTAAAACTGGCTAAAGATCTGAACAAAATCTCTCTCGAAGAACTTGTCAGCTCCCTGAGAAGTCATAAGATAGAATTAGAAGAAGATGAGCCCCATAAGCAAGGTAAGTCTTTAGCTCTTAAATCTAACAAAAACTATGAACCGAAAGTTTTGCAGGAAAAAGAAGAAAACTCGGGTGGATCCTCATCAGAAGAAGACGAACTGTCTCTTCTCTCCAAAAGAGTCAATCAGCTGTAGAAGCAAAGGCAGAGGAAGTTCAGAACTTCCAGAAGAACAAGAAATCATTCTGAACCATCTTCTGGATACAGAAAATCAAGTAACAGAGATATTGTTTGCTACGAATGCAATGAACAAGGTCATTACAAGAATGATTACCCAAATCTTCAAAAAGAGAAACCTAAAAACAAGTTCTTTAAAGAAAAGAAGAAAAGCCTCACGACAACATGGGATGACTCAGAATCTTCTGATGCTGAAACAGAATCAGAAGATGAAAGAGCCAACATAGCCTTAATGGCCAATGTATCAGATGACACTGGATCATCTGAATCAGAACCAGACTCAGGCAGAAGAGGTATTCTCTAAATTTTCTAGACCTTAATTAGAAGAAAGCCTGTCAGAAATTCTTGAAAGATATCAGTAACTTCGAGTCATAAATAAGAACCTGAAAAAGGATATAGTTTCTGACTCCGAAGAAACTAAGAAATTGAGAACAGAAAACTCTGAGCTTAAAGAAACAATTTCTAAACTCGAAAATAAATTGCAAAAGGCTCAGAAATAAATTGTCTCAGAAGTTCCTAGTAACTCTGATAAGATCATAAAATAATATGATCATAGCTTTCAAAAATTTATTGCTAAAAACATAGATTAGAGCAATATGGCTTCAATGATCCATGGAGTTAGCAGAAATGACAGAAAAGGAATAAGATACAAGGGTAAAGTATCTCAACCTAAGAAGGTTAAGGATATGGTCATAAAACACACACCCCTTTATTCTCACTTCACCTATGGGCACACACATGACATAAAGTATACTAGTAATGCTTTTTTTGCTAAACCAAAATTCAAACAGAATTTTGGTAACTCTAACAAACAAGGACCCAAAAAGATATGGGTACTTAAGGACAAAATTGTCTATGTTGCAGATTTCTTTAATACCAAAATTGAAACACCAATATTGGTACCTGGACTCTGGATGCTATCGACACATGACGAGAAGAAATCATATGTTCCAAATCCTGAAGCTTAAATATGGTGGCTATGTAGGTTTCAGAGGTAATCAGAAAGGAAAGATTATTGGCTCTGGAGCTATTGGTAACTGTACACTTCCTTTTATAACTAATGTTCTGTTAGTAGATGGATTAATGCATAACTTGTTATCCATAAGTCAATTAAGTGATAATGGTTATGATATAATCTTCAATCAAAAGTCCTGTAAAGCAGTTAGTGAGAAAAATGGATCTATCTTATTTAATGGAAAGAGCAAGAACAACATCTACAAAATAAAACTTTCTGAACTAAAAAGTCAGAATGTAAAATGCCTATTGTTTGTTAACGATGAGCAATGGGTCTGGCACAGAAGATTGGGGCATGTTTGTATGAGAAGAATATCTCAAATTAACAAATTCAATCTAGTCAGAGGACTTCCTAACCTGAAGTTCAGGTCAGATGCTCTGTGTGAAGCATGTCAAAAAGGCAAGTTTGCAAAACCTTCTTTCAAAACAAAAAATGGTGTTTCCACCTCTAGAACATTAGGACTTCTGCATATATATCTATTTGGACCAGTGAAAAATGCATCCATTAATGTCAAGAAGTATAGATTAGTGATTATAGATGACTATAGCAGATGGTCATGGGTAAAGTTCTTAAGACACAAGGACGAGTCAAATTATGTGTTCTTTGATTTCTGTAACCAAGTCCAAAACAAAAAAGATCTTAGAATTGTTAAAGTCAGAAGCGATCATGGTGGGGAATTTGAAAGCAAAAAATTTGAATTATTTTTTAATGAGAATGACATCTCTCATGATTTCTCTTGTCCTGGAACTCCTCAACAAAACAGAGTTGTAGAACGAAAGAATAGAACTTTACAAGAAATGGCCAGAACCATGATCAACGAGACTAACATGCTAAGAACTCCTGGGCAGAAGCAATTAACACAAAGTGTTATATTCAGAATAAAATCTCCATAAGACCTATTTTGGATATGACTCCATATGAACTATGGAAGAACGGAAAGCCCAACATTTCTTATTTTCATCCATTCAGATGTACTTGTTTTATTCTAAACACTAAAGAACATCTGAACAAGTTTAATTCTAAAGCACAAAAGTGTCTCATGTTAGGATACTATGAACGCTCAAAAGGTTATAGAGTATATAACACAGAAACACAGATTGTGGAAGAGTCTATTAGTGTCAGATTTGATGATAAGCTTGGCTCTCAAAAGTCAAAGTAGGGTAATTTTTTTACAGATATAGAAGTTCAATTTACAGGTACTAAAGACACTGCATCAGAAGTTCCTCACAAAGAATCACAGTCAAATCCAGAAGAAGATGTCACAAACATTACAATAACATCTGAAGAGCCCATCCTGAAAAGACAATCCATAAGTAGTTTAGCTCATCCGGAAAACAAGATTCTGGGAAAGAAAGAAGACCCAATTAGAATAAGATCTACATTCAGAAATTCTGAAGAATCTCTCATGGGATTAGTTTCTCTGATTGAGCCAACTTCCATTGACGAAGCCCTTCTGGACAATGAATGGATACTTGCAATGCAGGAAGAATTAAATCAACTCACCAGAAACGATGTGTGGGATATAGTTCCTAAACTAAAAGGATTTAACATCATGGGAACCAAATGGGTCTTCAGAAACAAGTTAAATGAATAAGGACAAGTCGTCAGAAACAAAGCACGACTGGTGGCACAAGGTTATAGTCAGCAAGAAGGGATAAACTATACAAAAAACTTTGCTCCAATCGGCAGGTTAGAATCTATCAGACTTTTAATTTCTTTTAAAGTAAATAATGGCACCACTCTTTATCAGATGGATGTTAAAATTTTACTTTTAATGGTTACATTAATGAAGAAGTATATGTGAACCAACCCCCTGGTTTTGAAAATTCAAAACATCTAGAATATGTTTATAAACTTAAGAAATCACTATATGGTCTGAAACAAGCTCCTAGAGCTTGGTATGAAAGACTAAGTAACTTTCTGTTAGAAAATGATTTTACCAGAGGGAATGTGGACACAACCTTATTCTGTAAACTATTTAAAATGTCATTATGGTTTGTCAAATTTACATAGATGATATTATTTTTGGATCTACTAAAGCCTCTTTTGGAAGAGAATTTGCTAAGTCTATGCAGACAGAGTTTGAAATGAGCTTGATGGGAGAACTCAAGTTCTTTCTGGGTATCCAAATCAATCAAACTCCAGAAGGAACCTACATACATCAAAGCAAGTATATCAGAGAACTTCTGAAGAAATTTGGCTTGTCAGAATGTAAGCCAGCCAAAACTCCTATGCATCCCACATGCATTTTGAAAAAGGAAGAGGTAAGTAAGAAGGTAGAACAAAAGCTCTATATAGGTATGATTGGTTCTCTCTTATATTTAACAGCTTCAAGACCTGATATTCTGTATAGTGTCTGCCTGTGTGCTAGATTCTAATCAGATCCTAGAGAATCTCACTTAACAGCTGTTAAGCAAATTTTCAAGTATCCGAAAGGTATTACTAATCTTGGTCTTTGCTATAGAAAAACCAAATAATACAAATTAGTAGGGTACTGTGATGTTGCTGGAGACAGAATATAAAGAAAAAGTACTTCTGGAAGCTTCCAATTTCTGGGAGACAATCTAATCTCGTGGTCCAGCAAGAGGAAATCCACCATTGCATTATCAACTGCTGAAGCTGATATATAGAAGCGGCTGGATGCAGCACACAGATGCTCTGGATGAAAAGCCAACTTGAAGACTTCAACATATATGAGAGTAACATTCCTATTCTCTATGACAATACTTCTTCTATATGTCTTTCAAAGAATCCGATTTTACATTCTAGGGCTAAGCATATAGAAATTAAACATCATTTTATTAGGGACTATATTCAGAAAGGAATTCTTTCATTAAAATTTATAGACACAGACCATCAATGGGCTGATGTTTTCACTAAACCCCTTTCTGAAGATAGGTTTAACTCCATTCTGAAACATCTCAGCATGAAATTATGCCCAGAATGATAGTTTTATTCATGTATACTTTAACCCTCAGAGTTTTATGCCTTTATTTTTTGTGTGAATATCTGATCAATGGTTCTTCAGAAGTAAGAAGGAAATTTGTATCAGGATCTATCTAAGAAGATCTGAACATTCTCAAAATGGTTCATTTCAAAGATAGAAGCATGCAGTTCATAATATCAACATTTGTCAACTCTACGCAAGGTTTTCCTCTAAGGCTGAAATGTGTTCAAATTTTGAAGAGACTGAAACGTTGAGTTGATGCATTGAGGCTCGTGTCATATCGGTAATTGTTTCATATCTTTACGCTATCCCTTTTTTTTAGGAATCATTAATGCATGTAATCATTTTCTTTAAATCTTTTTCTTGTTAATTAAGTCTTCTATTTTATTTTATATATATATATATATATATATATATATATATATATATATATATATATATATATATATATATATATATATATATATATATATATATATATATATATATATATATATATATATATATATATATATATATATATATATATATATATATATATATATATATATATATATACTTTGTTCACCTTCACTATCACATTTCCTCTCTCAATTCCTTTTCTCTCTTAAGTTTGTTCGATCTTTCAAAAACCCTAAAAGAGTTTGTCTGAACAAATGGCTTCCTCTCAAAAACTTGCTCAAGGTTCTCAAAGCATTCCTGGCTCTTCTTCCTCAACAGCAGAAAGGTACAAAGAACCCTCAAGAACTCTCCTCACACCCATTGGATCGCTGGAAGTTCCGTGTGAGCTCATTGTAGATTTCATCAGCATGAATGAAAACGGATACGATTTGAGCCCTGATGTTGAGTTTTAAGGATGGACTAATTACTTTGATTGCCTCCTAGGTCCAATTTTCCCAAGACTTCTTAAAGAATTTTGGATTCACACTATAGCTTCAAATCATCAGGTTACTTCTTTCGTTATGGGAAAGAAAATCATCGTCTCTAAAGATCTAATTGGGAAACTAATAGGTCGCGACAGCGGCGGTATTTGTTGCAGTGATATGGCTGATAAAGGTTCTGACCTAACCACGATCTCAAAGGAAATATTTACTTCTGGCCAACCATCTAACAAAATCAAAGATCTGAAGGATTACCTCAGAATTTGGTCTAAAATCATTTTGGGTTGCATCAATCATAGAAGCCTACAAGTTCCCCAGATTACATCAATATTGATTAGCAGTATCTTCTGTACTTCATAGCCACCAAAACTAAGGTCAATCTTCCACATATTATGTTCAATCATCTGAAGACCAGCGTAAAAGAAACAAGGGAATAAGAAAGAACAAATATAGATCGGATCCCTCTGGGAAGACTCATTTCAGATATTCTGACAGAGAACAAACTGATAGAACATCTGATTGAGGTTCAACAAGCTAGCGCTCTGGAAGCTTGTGCTGGTAAACCTCTCAATGCCAAAAATCTGAAGAAGATGAAGATTATTGAAACTATCAAGAAGGATCCAACAATCACCAACAAGGAAGTCATTACCACTAGAAGAGTACCTCTAAAGCATTTTCCTCTCTTCACTCTAACAAACGCTTCTCCAGACATTTCTCTCATGTATCTGGAAGCTTACAAGAGGGACGAAACAAATCCTGATGTGAACATCCGTGATATGAGACAACAACCTCTGGAAGTTACTCCAAGAAAATCAAGGAAAATGAAATCTGTTGCAGAAGGAACTTCTTAGAAGACTCCCAAAGCTGCCAAAAAGAAAGGTAACCCTTCTTTTGTTTCTGCTATTGAATTAGTATTGCTATCAACATCTGAAAACCCTTCATCTCCAAAACCCACAAAAGATCCATCACCTAAAACCTTTGACGACTTTGACATAGACATTGACACCTCATTATCTCTGGATAAACTTCTGAGCAATCCACATTCTACCCATCTTGATCAAAATCATCCAGAACTTGCACAAGTTCTCTCTGACATTGATCAATTTGATCCGCTGTTTGAAGCTCCCCAAACAGAAAATCCAAATCTTGACTCTAATACCACAACACCCATCCCTAGAATCACCTGCCCTCTCATGGTCTCTCAACCACCTACAATTCCCTCAACATCTTCTCAGAACCTCTCTATTCCAGATCTTCTATCTCCTTATCAGTCCACTCCACCAAACTCACCAAATTCTCCCATTATTCTTTCTGACTCTCCCTCTCTAAATAACCACCCAGAAGATCCTTTTAAAACTGTTATAGACTTAGAAGCTTTGGAAAATATCGTCACAAGCTCTCATAAAATTTTCATTTCAAAACCAAAACCAAAACCAAAAATCTCTAAAGCAGATGTTGGTAAATACTTGCTGATTTTTGAAACAGAAATACTGGAATGGGTTAACTCTCTGAAGCTAGCTTGCATAGAGAATCTCAATCCAACTGTTTCTGATTCTCATTAGAACCAGTTAAGAAAATGGTTCAACTCTGAACCTCTGAAACTAAAGGAGCAAAGTTATGAAATCGCTCAGCAGAACTTCTGTGATCTCCTGAATATCTTTAAGGATCAAGTTCTGCGACACTGGGAAAAGAAGGCACTCCTTTTACTGGACAATACCCCTTGGGAATATCATTATCCATCAGAATGTAATGAACCATCCTCTGATCCTCTTCCTCTGTTCATGTTTAGAGACAAAGGCAAGGAGTTGAAGAAGCTCCTGAGTTAGAATCGGCTGCAGTATGCTCTAAAAAAGTGGTCTCTTCTGCTGAAATACCCTACTCTTCTATTGTGCTGTAAACTTTGGAGGAGCTGAAGAAAGAAAATAATATGTTTAAGGAAAGGCTAAACAATAAGGATGAAACTTGCAATGAAATTAAGGGGATGCTTGGAAAACAAAAGGAATCAAACGATCAAATTAAGAGTTTATTGGAAGTCCTGTTCACACGACTTCCACCTCCTCAAACTTAGTTATGAAATTTGTTTTATTTATTGTGTTTTTTATTTGTTTCCTTGAATATTTTTCAAAATAGAAAGTGCCTTTTATTGTCTAAAGTATTTTTATTGCTTTTTGATTCTTGACAAAAAAAAAGGAGAGAACGTAAGATATTTCGTATATAACAGTATCGAGACTCAATCTCAAACATTTTAAATATCATAGCTTCTATTTTTTTTCATCTGAAAGCAAAACAGGAACAGTCTCTATTGAGGACAGTTGTGGATGCATCAAAAATCTTATTCTCAAAAACTCTGATCAGAACAACCTTTAGGCAAGTATTTCTTCTCTATCTGAGTATACATCTCAGGGGGAGACTTTAATGCTTTATGTTCTTTACGTATTTGATCAAAATATCCAAGTTTTTGTTATCATCAAAAAGGGGGAGATTGTTAGAACATAGTTTGATTGTATAATCCTTGTAAGAGTTTTGATGATGACAAACACTCAAAGAACAATTATGATCCCTAAATAAGTATTTTGTTTTGCAGGGAAGTTCTAATGTAAGAAGCACAGAAGATGAGTTATATTGTTGTTTAAACTCAAATTCAACACATCTTACATAGAAAGCGTATAAAGAAGTTCTAAAGCTACAACTTCTGAGTGCACTAAACGATGCGAACAAGAACTCCGTTATTATGTTTTGTACAGTTCTAGAAAGAAGTAAAGGAGTACCAACGGTAACATTCATCTTCTGATAAAATCTTTAGCAAGCATGCTCTGAAGCATTACGTTCCATTCATGGCTATTCAAAAGTAACGGTTGAAAGAGGACAAGAATCTCTATGTTTGGAAAGTCATTAACTATTATTTATCAACATTCCAAAAGGACCTCACATGTGTTGCCTATATAAACAAGACTTGAAGGAGAAATCATTTACGATATTGTTGTGCACTAAAAATGAGAAATTTCATTACCTTCAATCTATTGAATTTCATTTGTGTAATACATCACTTGTGTGATACTGTTTTGTTAGAAAATACATCTTGTACACACTTTCAAATATTGTATTGTGTAATACCTTGAGAAAACCTAGTTGTCATTTAAACTCATGAAGACTTTGACAGTTTTCATTGTATTTGTGTAATCAAGTTTTATTAGTGGATTAAGACCTCGTTGAGAGAGGCAAAATCAACTTGGCGGGTGGACTGGAGTAGTTTGAGTTCAAACGAACCAGGATAATAAACGTGTCTTTTTTTTAAGTTTTAAAAACCCCAATTCAAACCCCCATTTCTTGTGTTTTTCCATTCTTCAAAGAGGTCCAAATCAGAATTGCAAACTCATTAAAGTCCAGCGTCATGTTTCAAGCAACAATCAAAAGCCTCGTATTGCTTTGTTTCAACAAAAGTCAGAGCTACAATATCAATCATATGCCTAGCCATTTGCTATAAATCTCAAATAAATGCATAAAAAGAGATTTGTTTGGTTCACAGTAAAGTTAAAAACTCAAAAAGTAATGTACTGCACAAGTACAAACTCAGTTGAAGAGGCATCACAGAAAATTAGAATTCACACAAAGCCAGCAAGCAACGGGGACAATTCACAAGGGGCAGCAAGCATAGAAAAATTGCAATCAAATTGAAACAGAGTTGACATATCATAAAATAATTAGTATAACAGAAAATCACAAGTCTAAGACAAAAAGTAATGGCTCAAGGCCTGTTATCACAAGTCAATTTCAATAGTAAACCCTAAGTTCAATACATATAAAGAATGAGGCCACATTTCACAAAAGGGACAGAAACGGCAGCCGCAGAACCATAAAACCAAACCTTTGTTCATCATTTTCTTCACACAAACCCTTGAGAAATCGAAAACAAACAGAGGCCACAATTCACATAAATATACAGAAACAAAGCCAAATTGAAAACCCTAATTTTTTTCTCATCAATTTCCTAAACACAAATCCTTCAAAAACTTGAGAAAGGGGAAAAGGAAAAGAAGTTTCAGGAACGAATCAGAAAGATATTACCGGAGAGAGTCATCATCGTTAAAACCTAAGATCTCATTTCAGAGAGGTTGTTTCAACATTGCTGAACTCAAATCTTGCATTGTCGCCTCATTTAAACCGGAAATCGCAAGTCTACGCTGTTAGGGTTTCAGTCACCCCCTTCAAGATCTAGGAAAAATCATGTAACATCTGCAAAAATCAGTACCGAATTAGTACAAAGGAGAAGAGGACGAAGAGATTGATGTAAAAAAATCATGAATCGGAGCTAAGCCGCCATTTTCCGCTGTCTGCCGCTGCCAGCGGCGATTTCGGTGAGCCATGCAGAGCTCTGAAAGACAGAGAGAACGAAGAAACAAAAAGGGAAGGGAGAGATATATATATTCTCTTTTGATTAAATTATTTGTTAAGCATTTTAGTTTTTTTTAATTAATTTTTGTTCAGTGGCTAACTTAGGTGGTGACATTTGTCAACGTCTGTTTTGTTTGTTCTTTGATTCCATGCAGCATTTCCACCATAGCAATCATACACCTCCATCTACAACCCTATTATCAGCATATGATGTTTCAAACACGCTTCTCTACGGTGCACCCCCCACTCAAGCCACGTGCAGGATCACCAACAACCTCCTAAGCGCCTGGGCTTGCAATTATTGGGCCAAGCAGATATCTATTCACACACACCCTTTTTATTTTTGTTGCATAACAAATTAGTATTGAGCCTGGAGCATTAAGCCCAAACGAATTTCTAGATCTCACCCCCTATCTTGTTGTCTGAAGCCCAATTTTGTTTTATTGTTTATAACTGTTTTGTTTGTTTTATAAATGTTTTTGGCCTTGCACCTCATCCTCTAGCCCATCCGAAATCCTGCCCACCCCCCTGTTTGCTTAAGTTCTGGCCCATTTAATTTAGTTTTACTCTTGTATTTTTTTTTAATTTGGTTTATTTGTTTTGTTAGTTATTTTAATTTTCTTTATATTAAAAATACAAAAAATACATAAACATTTTTTAGATAAATAATTAAACTAAAAAATATTATTTTTATATTATTAATTATTTTGCTAATTAATTTTATTAAATAGATTGTTTAAGTTTAATTAATTGTTTATTTTTAATTCGATTGGGTTGTATTGATTGCTTATTTATACTTTTAATCGTATTATCGATTCAATACATCCCCATTTGTAAATTTTTACCCCCCATTCCCAAAGCATTGTAATAGCGTAGGACATTTAAATTTCGCAATTTATCAATTTCCTGATTATTGTTAGTAATTAGGGTTTGTATGGCAAGATTAAAACCAAACATTAGACAGTCATAAATTCAAGACAAATTAAATGAAATCAACACACTTTGCACACATGCACCTCTAGGGTAAACCACACTTGTTGCCTCGGATAAAAATAGTCATGTCCCTCGAATGTGGGATGTTTTAACAAAGTCCCTCGATTAAAATATTGTAGTCCCTCGATGACCCTTTGATGTTGCCTTTGGTAAACGATCTTAGTCCCTTAAGAAAATTGCTAAAACATCCTACAAGTTGCCTTCTATGAATGTATGATGGCCCACGCCTATCCCTCACATCCAATGATATGGCTCCTTATCAACCAATGGTAAAATATCACTATTTAAAGAAAGAGGAAAAGAACAAAGACTTTTTGAGTAGGTAGATTGCTCGTAATTGCTTGCTCACAAATCCATTTTCACACCTCACACTTTCAAAAACAAACATCTTTTCAAACAAATATTTTCAAAACCAACACTTTATATGCTTTCTCAACGATACGAGAATCATTACAAAGTTTGCCGAACGAAGGCATTTTCAAAATATTTTCAAACTTACACATTCACAAAGAATTTCAAAGTGAGCTAACAATTAAGAGCCCATAGATAACTACGAATGAAAAGGATGCTAACACCTTCCCTTTTCATAACCTACCCCCCGAACTCAAGAAAATTCTCAAAAGGTCTTTCCTGTTCTTTTCACCCTTTCCTTTATTGGATAAAAAAACTGGTGGCGACTCTTGTTATCTGCAACATTTGCGATCAAATGTAAAACACCCAAGTCAGTTCTCCCACCGTGTTACATCATCGCATAAATCTTTCATTATTTTATTGTTCAAGTTGGACCCATTATCTGTAATAATCCTGCTAGGAACCCCATATCTGCATATGATGTTGT
Organism: Vicia faba; assembly: GCA_948472305.1. NCBI lineage: Eukaryota > Viridiplantae > Streptophyta > Magnoliopsida > Fabales > Fabaceae > Vicia > Vicia faba. The sequence goes on along the minus strand of OX451740.1, from coordinate 773,247,913 downwards.
GCTTGATAAATCGAGTAACAACTTGTCTTGTCACATTCACATAAGATGCAGCTTCGATCCACTTGGTGAAGTAATCAATGGCAACTAGTATAAACCGGTGTCCGTTATAGTATTTTGGTTCGATCATTCCTATCATATCAATTCCTCATATCAAAAGTGGCTAAGGAGAACTCGGGACATTCAGAGGAGTCGGTGACACATGCATTTTGTCGGTGTAGATTTGGCATTTGTGACATGTCTTTGTATAATGGTAGTAATCAGCTTCCATCGTCAACCAATAATAACTTTCTCACAAGATCTTTCTATCCATGGCATATCCATTTGTATGAGTTCCAAAGGTTCCTTCATTGATCTCTCTCATAAGTGTATATGCTTCATGTTTCTCCATGTACCTGAGCAACACCATATTATAGTTTCTTTTTGTACAACACATCACCATTTAGAAAGAACTTTTAAGCTAGCTTTCACCGAGTTTGCTTGTTAATTGCATAGGCATTTTCTGGATATTCTTACTTCTCGAGATACCTCTTGATGTCATAGAACCAAGGCTTGTTATCTGGTCCTTCTTCAATGGCAATGCAATCTGTGAGTTCTTCAAAACGTCTGATTGTAATACGATTTTCGTGATTTGGCAAAGTTACTTTGAACATGGCTGATAACGTTGCCAAGGCGTCAGCCATCTGATTTTCTTCTAGTAGAATGTGAGTGAAGGTAATCTCAGTAAATTCTGTAGTTAGCTTCAAAACATGACCCCGACATGGAATCAATTTGGGATGTTTAGTATCCCATTTACCATTGACTTGGTATATGACTAATGATGATTCTCCATACACTTCAAGGTGCTTAATTCTGAGATTGATAGTAGCTTCTAGACCCAAGATACAAGTTTTATATTTAGTGATATTGTTGGTGCAATCAAAACTTAACCTTGCAGTATAAGGTTTATGAAAATTCTTCAGAAAAGTCAACACTGCCCCAACATCATGCCCTAGTGCGTTTGAAGCACCATCGAACATGAGTGTCCAACGTTCCCCTGGTTCAGGTCCTTCGTCGGGTTTTGGTATTTCTTAATCACCTATAACCATGACATCTTCATCTCAAAAGTTGAACTTCATTGGTTGATATTCTGACAACAATTAATGATCCAGATGATCAACTAATATACTTCATTTGATGGCCTTTTGAGTAACATAATGGATGTCGTACTCGGATAGTAACATCTGCCATCGGGAAATTCTTCCTGTAAGATTTGGTTTTTCAAACACATACTTCAAAGGATCCATTCTTTCTATTAACCACGTGGTATAAGTTAACATATACTGCCTCAACGTTTAATAGCCCAGGCCAATGCACAATAAGTCTTCTCGAGAAGTGAGTACCACAATCGGTGAATTTCTTAATGAGGTAGTATATTGCATGCTATTTTCTACCTGTATCATCGTGTTGCCCTAATACACATCCCATAGACCCTTCAAGTACTGTTAAGTACATGATGAGCGGTCTTCCAGGAATTGGTGGTATCAAGATTGGTGGCTCTTATAAATATTGCTTTATTGTCTCAAAGGTTGTCTAACGATCATCATTCCACACCACTGTTTGATCTTTTTGAAGTGATTTGAATATAGGATCGCACGTAGCAGTTAGGTGCGATATAAACCTCGAAATGTAATGCAATCGTCCTAAGAAACCATAAACATCTTTTTCTGTCCTTGGAGCTGGCATTTCTTGTATGGCCTTCACCTTGTTGGGATCTACCTCAATGCCATGCTGACTTACTATAAAACCCAATAACTCTCCTGACTTGACACCAAATGTACATTTGTTCAGATTCAATCTCAGTTTGAACTTTCGCATACGCTGGAATAACTTTTGTAAATGTATGATGTAATCCTCATCTGTATGAGATTTGAAAATCATATACTTTATGTATACTTCAACTTCTTTATGGATCATATCATGAAATAGTGTGACCACAACTCATTGTAGGTCCCATGCATTCTTTAGACCGAAAGGCATTACCTTGTAAAAGAAAGTGCCCCAGGGAGTCATGCAAGTAGTTTTTTTCCATATCCTCTGGTGCTATTTTGATCTGATTATAACCTGAGAAACCATCCATGAATGAGAATATCGAAGCTTGAGCTGTATTATCCAACAAAACATATATGTAAGGTAATGGGAAATCGTATTTGGGGTTTGCTATGTTTAGATCCCGATAATTTACACAGATTCGAACTTTGTCGTCCTTCTTGGGCATTGGCACGATGTTAGCTATCCAAGGTGGATAATCTGCCACCGCTAAGAACCCTGCATCAAATTGTTTAAGGAATTCTTCTCGAATATTTTTAGACATGGTTGGGTGAGTTCTTCTGAGCTTCTGTCTAACTGGAGAACAACCTTCTTTGAGAGGTAGTCTATGCACTACAATATCTGTATCCAATTCTGGAATATCTCTGTAAGACCAGGAAAATATATCCACATATTCATGTAAAAGCTTGATCAGCCTTTCTTTGGCGCTTTCCTCCAAGGTTTCCGCTAGCTTGATCTCTTTTGGATCCTTCTTTATGCCAAGGTTGATGATATTAATAGATTCTTAGTATGGTTGTATATTTTCTGATTATTTCTCTAATACCCTTGCCAATTCTTTGGAGAGTTCAATATCTTCTTCATCTTCCTCTTCAGCTTGGTTAATCGGTGCATCAAAGTTATATCGGATAGTAGTAGTAACATTATCAGTGAGTGATGTGGATCTGCACATTTATCATGTTTTAATGCAGCTCAATATATGGATTTGGAAAATTCACATGAAGAAAAGTATTTCCATTTTTAAATATAAGAGATAAATGCAAGAGAAAGACAAGGATCTTAATTGAATGCAAAACAAAACTCTTATTAATTGAAAATATTGTTTGAAACAAATGAGGGACCCTTACAAGCTACCCCTATGCCTCGGGCGTAACATATGTTCTTTTAAAAACAAGAAAAATTACTTTAGAAAGAAAAAGATCTCTGGAATCTCCACAACTATCCAATTCTTGAGCTCGTCGTCTAGAGCACACTCATGGATGAAGTCAGATGCTCTTTTGGTGCTGCTCTTGTTGGATATCATTGCTATTTCTCCACCATGTTCTACTCCTTTTGCTGATGAAGGTTTCCTGGATGGAAGGAAATTGCCCCTTGCCTTTCAGAATAACCTTTGATGGTTCGTAGCCCAAACCAAAATGATCTTTCTTCTCAGGTATCTCCATAATTTTACCCCAACCTTTTAAGGAACGATCTTCCACAACTGCCTGTAAGTCTCTCCATGAAGTCATAGTAGGTTTCTTGATTTTCTCCACTGGTAGAGTTACTATTGAAGCAACCTCTAAGGTCTAGAACGGTGTTGCGATGCAATCTTCATCCACACTGATATATCTGTAATACTATGTGACTTACAAAGATTTCCTCTTCACCTTAGATTATAACCAATCTTCCCTCAACGAGGAACTTCATTTTTTGATGCAAGCTTGAGGTAACAGCCCCTACGGCATGAATCCAAGGTCGCCCAAGCAAGCATGTATATGCTAGCTCTATATCCATCACTTGAAAGGTAATGTAAAACATATGCGAACTGATCTTGACAGGAAGATCCACTTCTCCAAACACTATACTTTGAGAACCACCGAAAGCTTTAACTATCGTAGAACTTGGTCTTATGACAACATCGTCTAGCGTTAGCTTCATCAGGCTGGATTTCAGTAATACGTTAAGAGCAGAACCAATATAAGTGAGGACTCTGGGTAGGTTAGTTTTTCATATATGTATGGAAATGTGTAGTGCTTTGTTGTAAGCTCTACCTTGTGGGGGTAACTCATTGTCATTGAAGCCTAGATATGTTCCATATGTTAGGCTTTCTACGACATTATCAAACTGATTCAATGTAATCTCCTTTGTAACATGAGTCGAACTCATAATCTTCATTAGAGAGTCTCAATGTGCTTCTGAATTGATAAGCAATGATATTATTGAAGTTTTGGTCGGGGTTTGGTGTAGTTGATCAACCACCCTATAATCACTTTTCTTGATTAATTTCAAGAATTCTTTCGCCTATTGGCCAGTAAAATCGTTGCTCCGAGGTTCTTTTTCTTGACTTGCCTCCACCACAACTTTTCCCTTAACCTTAACCATAACATCATCCTTCTTTTATTGTTCAGGACCATATATTCGACCATTGCGGGTCCTTGACATGTTGATGGCTCGCACTCCGGCTTTAAACCATTGACATGGATATTTGAACCATAACCCCATGGAATAGCTTTGTTACTTTCGTAATGAGTTGAAGACGGCCCCCTAATCATCATCGTAGTCTTCGGAATCACTGGTATCCTCAGAGTCTGTCATGGCATTATTACTGGTGCTTTTTTCATACTTGGCTCTCCCCAAGGAATTACAAGAGTTTGCTTGGCAGGACATGGCCCTCGGCAAGGAATTACCAATGGATTTTTTGTATTTCCGTCAATCGCAGCTATAGATTCTCCTTCAGGGTACTGCCTGAATTGGACTATCCCCTGATCCGCCAATTTTTGCAATGTTTTCTCAAAATCTTTGTTATGTTCCAAAAGGAACCCATACTCAAACAGATATTCCTTCAGGAGATCTATCAGAACTTTTAGTCACCTAATTGCCCCAAAGTTGGTGACTACCTCAATTGCGTTTACAGTTTGCCCACCATGTGGAGGCATGGGGTTCAGCTTGGTATTTGGCTTGTCAAAAATGATATCCTGAGAATCCAATAAATCTTGAACCTTATGTCTGGAGGCTTAACATTTTTCTATGGTATGCCCCAGAGAGTTGGCATGATATTCGCATGTTGCATTGATATCATATTTTGGCAAGAGTGCCCCAATTGGAGGAGCTAGTGGCCTCAGTTCCACCAAAGATACTTTGAGTAACTGTTGCAGTAATTGACTGTGAGGCATGGGGAGAGGATCAAATATTCTCGGAGGCCTCTCAAACCTGTTATGATGTTGTTCATGAGGAATCACCAATGGTTGTTGTGCTTTCAGATGTGATGCGACAACATTAATTTCTCCCTCATTCTTTTTCGAGAAGTTAGAAACATGTTTATTTGAATTGTAAGGAGTACTGGATGATGCTCCTTGTATCTTTCCACTTTTTATACCTTCCTCAATTCTTTCACCAATAGTCACCAAATCAGAAAATCCAGAAGAGACTATTCCTACCATTTTAGCATAGTATATGCCTTGCAGAGTAGCCATGAACATATCGACCAATTCTTTCTCCAAGAGTGGTGGTTGTACACGGGCTGCTATTTCTCTCCATCGTTGAGTATACTCTTTGAAGGACTCATCTTTCTTTAGAGATGAGATCTAGAGCTGCATATGGTTAGGGACCATGTCTAAGTTGTATTTATACTATCCTAAGAAAGCGTTAGCAAGATCTTCCCATGTTTGGATGTGGATTCGCTCCAATTACATATACCAATCTAGAGATGCTCCACTCAAGCTGTCTTAGAAACAAATCATTAGCTTCTGATCTTGAGCATAGGCCTGCATTTTCGAAAGTACATGAATAGATGGTTCCTTGGGCATATGAGTCCCTTATATTTTCCAAAATCAGGTACTTTGAATTTTGGGGGGATCACTACATCCGGAATTAGACCCATTTCAAGAGCATCGACGTGGAAAGCATCGTAACCCTCCACGATATTCAACCTTTCTTCAAGAGCTTTATATTGATTGAGGACTAAGGGATTTTCAGTGACATGGGTATGGGTTGTCCTTTGAGGTACTTGGTTGACGTCTTCTAAGTCATGGTCTCCATACTACAGGTCTATGTAATTATCCATGTTGTGTGGATTGTTGACTGAAATATGCAAGGTATGCGATGCCCATATCTTCGGTGGAGGTGGGACAAATCATTTAGTATCAGCTTGCCTGACCTCTTGCTGAGCCACAATTGACTTTAGAGGTCCTGACTCTAGTTCTCTTCTTGGTTGGTGACCGCTCGATGCACCAATAGTCTGGGCTAATTCTTCAAAAGCTGCCCTAGGAGTCTGATCATGCCTTTCGATGATGTTCCTCAAGGCTAACAGAACTTAACTCATGTCTCCTTTCATTGAGTTAATGTTACCCTTTACTTTCTCCAAATCTTCTTTGAAAGCAGCTTGATTCTCTTCGATTTGTTCCATCACTTTCTTTTGATGGGCTCTTGTTTGATATGACGGTCGGAGAGGCGGTGCTTTTTTACCATTGATTTAACTAGAGAATGATTTTGAAAATGATAAGTTTTTTTTGTATGAAATATGAGATGCGATGTGTGTGAATGCATGAATGCGTATGAATATGCTAAGAGTTTATTTTTAAATGTCTTATTCACTTGGATTTTTTCCATATTCTTTTTTGTATATATATTTTAGGTTTTGCTTTTTTATTGGTGAGCATTTACAAATAAATACACAATCGAGATATGAAAACAAAATACTTTTATTGAAATAAAAATTATCCTCAAAAGGCAATACAATTCAGATATTGAAAAATATTCGATCCAAAACACCAAAAATCAATTACTGGAAGAAATAACAAAGGGGAAAAGTATTCTAAGAGCGCTTGCAGATCTCTGCCTTAAAGTTGTTAACCATCTTTCTACCGAGCTTGAGGAAGTCTCTAACATCCTTTGGGAGAGGGACCATCACTTTTTTTAACTCAAGGGTATCTCCATAACAGCGTACAAACATCTTCATGGCTCTTTTAGACAATTTCTCTTTGTTGATTATTATCTTCTTCATATTTGGCTTTATTGCGCTAACACAGACAAGTTGTTTCCCTTTGGAATCCATTTTTAGGATACTCACAAAAAATCTTTGTTTATTATTATTTTTAATCATGTGAATAAGACAAATAAAAAAATGGAAAATTATGAATATGTGAGATGCAAAATGTATGCATGCATGATGATGTAACATAGTAACGAGATTCATGAAAGGTTTCCTTAGTCGGTAGGTTCCTAGTTTCGGCCTACATATATTCTACCCTCCCCATAGGATGTCTTCCTTAAGGGTATTGTTGTACCCCAAAATTTTCCCTCTCATTTATCAAGAATTTTCTCACAAGATCTCCTTTGACTCAAGACTGCATTAGGGTTGATCAGCTCAAGACACCTCCTTAAGCACTGATGACCAAAATTAGGGTTTGAGATTGAACAAGGATATTTGAAATTCCAATGCCCCATATAACTTTCATGTATCATTATGGATTCCCAAGATTTCTCATGTCAAGTTTCAATCCTTGGATCACATTTTTGCTCAGTCAATTGAGCAGTTGACCTAAAAATCAACTGTATTGGGGAAAAAGTCAACTATGGCCAATTTACAGTCAAAAATTCATGATTTTTGATCCACATCAACATTATAAACTCATATGTATCATTTGATCAATTTTGGACCATAATTCCTCAAGAAATTTGATTAAATCATCAAAAGGGCAAAATGGTCAAAATTAGGGTTTTGACTGAGAAAGGGCAATTCCTGATTTTTGACCTAGAAAATTATCAATTGGTTTAAAGCATGACCTCAAGAGTTCAATTTCATTATTTTGACCAAATGGAATGACCTAAAACATTGCTCAAGATCAATTGGATTGATAGTGAATTTTCAGTCAACTGATCAAAAAGTCAACTGTACACTGAAAACTCAAACTTTGAATTTTTTGTCAAAATTCAATGTCAAAGATCCAAATTCATCAAAACATGACAAAATATGAAACTTATTCATCAAGAAATCAAAAATTCAAGATTTCATTTTGAAAAGTCAAAGTTTTCTAACTTAGAAATTTTTCTAAGTGTTTAAACTTCATGTTTTTTCTTAACTTTGGGCCATTTTTTCACCATGATGCAAGATGATTCAAAAGAAACTTTCAACATGAAAGTTGTAGATCTCCATGATATATACAACATTGATTTACACAACTTATTCTAAAAATGCTTGGGTCTCAAGTTATTAATTCATAAAGTCATGGTCATGAAATTGAACACTTAGTGAAATTTTGCCCTAGTTTTGGTCAGGATTTTGACCTAACTTCATGGTACTTTTTAATTTAGTTACAAGGGGAATTTTCAAAAGTGATTAAAATAGGGGTTGTATAGCATATTACAAGATTTCCAAAATATCCAAGAACTCCTTGAGATCATTCTTGAGCAGGGAGAATCGAAGAGAGGAAGTTAGGGTTTTCAAAGTTGAATTACAAGTCCTTTTTTGATGAACACATGAACCAAATCCATGCTAGGCTGCATAATCTTTGCTTTGCAGGCCTTAAACATGTTTGCCACTCCATAATTAAATGTTTACACATCTGTTAGGGCTTTGATCCAAGCAATTGAGCTATTATCCAAGTTGCATTTCCATTAATGGCACAAAGTTAACATTGCCATTCTTGTAAAGCAAGCTTTTTGCATAAATTCCATTCTTGAGCCTCTAACTTGTTCCCTATGATCACACTCCATCCATAAAGTCAGAAGAAATCTTGTTTAAAGCATAAACACTCTATGAACCAAGTACAAGGCATGGAAACTTGTTTTGTCAAAAAAATCACATGTTGAACTTAAACATGTAAATTTGAATTCTGATCAACTAGAGCATTCCAAACTTGTTGCTTATAAATAGAGTCACTATTTGTGAGCTAAGGGACGGGTTTTAGCACCCTGAAACACTCCCAAATTCCCTCTAGCCATAAATTACACAAAAAACTCCATTGATACATAATTCTGACCTTAAACTTGTATCTCTCATTTCCCTCGTGCGTTTTCCCTCAAATTCATTCCTAAAGCTTCCTTACATCAAATACAACTCATCCCCACCCTTATTCCAGAACTGTAACACCATTTACAATAACCTCCATAACCAAAAAATAGAGTTTGCAACTTGACTTCTCCAGGCCATTTCAACCACTCTCAACTCAAGCAAACCATTGCATTAGCTTCCTAGGGACTTGAGGAAGCTAGCCTGATCATCACCACTGCCTGAAACAAGCTCAAATCCATTTCATGATTTCCAGTTTTGACTTATTTTTCTTGAACTTCTATCTTCATATTTAGGCATTGTTAGGCTTGCATTTGTGAAGATAAATTGTAGACATCATTGCCCTGAAACTATACATGTCCATAGATTTCATTTACTTTGATTGAGCTATGAGAATTTTGAGTTTGAACTTTTTGAAATATTTAGGTCAGAATTTGGTACATTTAGAAATTCTCATTCATCTTTGATTTATAGCTTATGATTTTTATATGGTTGGATTCGTATGAAAAAATGGAGCAACTTTCATGTTTGCATATTTTATTTTTGTTGAGAAATGAGCAAGTTACAGGATCCATGGCTGGAGGTTGAAGATGAAGTCATTTTCAGGACTGGATTGATGTTATGTGTTTATTGTTTTGTTTATGTTAACGGATGTACAGCCACACCAGTGGCAAAGGCAGCGCGCATTTATCTCAAGGTCACGGGTTCAAGACCCAGCGCTGCCTTTTGTTCATTTTTTCAACATTTTTATTCCTTTTTGCCAGCCACAAGTGCACATGGGCCTCCAATGATCGACCTTGCCATTTTACTGCACCACCCCCTGATTACTTTTACACCCTAGGCCCATTTTTTATTTAATATTTCATTTTTTCTAATTTATTTTTATTTTATTTCATATTATTTTTGTTATTATTAATATAATTAATTATTATTAATGTTATTATATTTTTATTAATAAAAATCCAAAAAAATATTTTTATTTATTATTCATACTTATATATTTTATTTTCTCTATAAAACAAAAAGACTAAACATTTTCTTAAACAAATTAATTTCTTTTTTTTTCTTAAATAATTAATTTTTTAGACTTAGGTTAAATTATTATATTATTTTCTTAATTAAAATTAATTTAGAACTTAGGTTTTTTTAATTAATTTTCATATTTTTATCAATTAAAAACATTTTCATAAAAAAACCTAAAAAATCCTTTTCAAGTTAATTTCTTTTCTTAATTAGTTTAAGTTATTTTATTTAAATTTTCATTAATTATTTTCTTAATTAGGTTTAGGTTATAAACCCTTTCATATAAAAAATCAAACAAAACCATTTCTTTTCCATTTATCTCCTTGTATATTTATTCAATTATTGTACATTTATTCAATATGGTTGTAATAGCTAATTAGGTTTAATTTTCTTGCAATCTCCATTTATAAATTTGTACACCCCTTCCCCTAATGATGTAATAACGTAGTAATTTTAAATTCCGCAATTTATCGCTTTATATAAATCTTAGTAATTAGGGTTTGTATGGAAAGATTAAAACCAATCTATTAGCAAACCCTAATCAAAGAAAAATCAAGCATGAAAGTCAATACACTTGCACACAAGCACCCATAGGGTAAAATCCACTTGGTTGCCTTATAAAAATGACCATATTATGCACGTGAGGTATCTTAGCAAAGACAAGCAAAATACAAGATCATAGTCCCTCGATGACGCTACCAAAAGTTACTTTTCAAAATGATCTTAGTCCCTGAAGAAAATTGCTAAGATACCTTGCAACATTCCTAATCATGGTTATACGATGACCCACGCCCGTCCCGTTTACATCCAAATATAGGTTTACTTACCAAATCAATGTTAAGATGACAATGTCAAAGGAAAGAGGAGATGAACATGAAAGACTTTTGAGTAGGTAGAATTCTCCTAATTACTTGCTCCATTTCAAAACCAAAACATCCTTGCTATTTTCAAAAACAAACACCTACACTTTCAAAACATCTTACAAACTTGAAAACATTTTCAAAAGATCAACATCTTTGTATACATTCTTACGAATGAGAATCATTACAAAGTTTTCCTAAACAATGGCCTCTTTACAAAATAATTTCAAAAACCAGACAAAGCATAATTTCAAACAAAAGCAAGTGATCTAGTAAGTAACTAAGAGCCCATGGAAAACCATGGATGAAAAGGGTGTTAATACCTTCCCTTTTCATAATTTACCCCCCGAACTCAAGAAATAATCTCAAAGGTATTTCCTGTTCTTTTTTACCTTTCCTTTTAGATAAAAGTAAAGTCGGCGGAAACTCTTTCTAACCGCAACATTTGCGATAAAACGCAAAACACCCAAGTCAGTTCTACCACCGTATCACAGAACTGGCAACTCTGGTGGGGAAAATTCTAAAAGTGGGGTTAACTTAGGGTTAGATCATATTTACTTTATTTCATTGTTTGACTTGTTTGCTTTACATTATGGTTCTTTGTTTGGGTTTGAATCCTCTACCCGGATTTGGGTTACCTTATAGGTAAGTAGCAATACATTATGGAAACTGTGCGGGGTATACCGACATGGTCTAAGCAATAGCTAAGTTAGTGCGACATATTTGTGGGTACCGGTAGCCCTTGAGTTAATCAAGGAGAATATGGGGCCGCTGAGTGATGTCATGAAGCACTAATGAACTTTTAGAACCTATACTTGACCAACTTGGCCTTTAGGACGTAGTGAGATGACCGACTTTGGTGCAGTCCGAAGTATGTAGATACTCGATACTACACTCATTGAGGTTTGGTTTTTTGGGATATTTATGTCGCCATTAAAGAGGCTTGTGCTGAAACAATGCCCAAAAAGACAAACCAATGATATTGAGCTCCTTAGAACCCGATTACTATTGCTAGGACAGGTTTTAAGCCAACTAAACTTCAAGAGGGTACTTACCCATAAAACTCCACGCAAGCCTAAACCTAAGGACTTGTTTTCTATGTTTGTATATATATATTTACTTGTACATAACATCATGAACATCATAACATCATATTCATTCACTAACCATTACAAGGATCTTGGGATTTATCTTTGTTCTGTTTTGTAGGACATGGATTCTATTCGTAGGAAAATCATTCAAGTCAATCTTGTAAGGATCCCTCCTCAACTCAAGGAGCTAGTATCAAGGATTCCTGAAAACTCTCCATTTACCAAAAGACATGGTCGCCTGCTAAACTTGGTCACCTCCAACGCGGATGAAGACATGATGAAGGTGCTCTTTCAGTTCTTTGATCCTTTACACCATTGCTTCACATTTCTCGATTATCAACTTGTGCGAACTTTGGAAGAATTCTCCCAACTCTTCAGGATTCCCATTCTCAATCAACTACCTTTCAATGGTACGGAAAGATATCCAAAGCCAGAAGAGATTGCTCAAGCTATACACTTGCAATCATCTAATGTCACAACCAATTGGTAAATAAGGAGTGGTGTCAAGGGTTTCCTAGAAAAGTTCTTTTTTAAGAAAGCCCAAAACTGTTGGAACTCTTTGGATCTACAAGCCTTTGAGGAAATTGTGGCTCTCCTCATCTATGGGATGGTTTTGTTTCCAAATCCTGACCAACTCATAGATGTGAACACCGTCAAGATCTTCATGTCTCGTAACCCGGTGCCTACTTTGCTAGGAGACATCCTACATTCTTTTCACACTCGCACCTTGAGGAAAAGAGGTATCCTTATATGTTGCACTCCTATCTTGGAAAGATGGTTTATTTTGCATCTTCCCTAATCTGTATTGAAGAACGAGCAAGGTTCAAGGTGGTCACAAAGGTTGATGATGCTCAAATATTTAGACATTCATTGGTGTTCTCGATCCATAGAGAATGTTACTATTATCGCCCGTTGTGGAGAATTCCCTAATGTCCCTTTACTTGGCATTAGGGGAGGTATCACCTACAACCCCTTCTTAGCCTTAAGACAGTTTGGTTACGCCCGAAGGGGTGGCCCACATGAGATGCTCATTCAAGGTTTGGTATTTGACTACGAGAATGACCATGAAGGTCTTCACCAGAGATTCATCAGAGCTTGAAGGATGTTGAACAAGGTAGATAGCAAGTCATTGGGGCATAATAATTCCATCCCTCTTGAGCCTTACCTCAACTGGGTACGAACTCGCGCTCAAAGTCTTATGTTGCCTTATCCCTCCATTCTCCCGGTAATCATTGATCCTGTTATAGAAGGAGATGTTCCATACACTATCCTACATCCTAACATGCCCACATCTCTTGAAGACTTACAAAGAGATTGGATACAACTCAAGGGGGAGCGGGACACTTTTGAAGCCCAATTCTACGTCAGCGAGAAGAAGGTTTTTGAACTCACTAAGCAACTTCATGAGGAGCGGACTCTGAATGCCTACATCACACCGAAGAGGATGCGTACAACCTTTTTATTTTAAAGTTTTTGTATTATTTTCCCAAAGAGGCATTGATGTACTCAAGCTTTAATTTATTAATATAACGTGTGTTTCCTTTTTGCCTAAAACAAATTTGAATCTTTAAAATCCTTGAAATCATTGCATATGCATTTGCCATTCATCATAACATAAGCAGGTTTCTTGCAACAAGTCTCCTCATCTTTCTACTGTTTATTTCAGTAAGATGGATCTCGAGCAAACAGTGAAGGACTTCCAAGCACAAAATGCCCAGTTTCAACAGATGTTCTTAACTCTAGCCAAAGGACAAGAAGAGTTAAAGACCTTGTTGGTTGAAGAGAAAAAGAAGAAGACAAAGAAAGTAACCGGAATTCTAAATATGGGAAGAAGATTCCAAGGACAAGAAAGAAGGACCCTAGATTTTGCAACATCATCTGGTGAGAAAGACAATCAAGATGGGAAAGGCAAGGAAGCAGTTGTCCAGCCAGATTCAGAAGAGGAAGAGGAAGAAGAAGACTATTATGAAGAACAATATCCTCTGGCCGAAGATAAGTATAAGCATCTGGAAGAACGGTTAAACGCAATGGAAATTCAAAAAGTCCCTGGATTGGACTTTTAGGAGTTGGGTCTAGTATCTGGGGTTGTCATTCCCCCAAAATTCAAGGCACCGGTGTTCTCCAAATACGATGGAGTTTCATGTACCAAAATGAATCTCCAATCCTATGTGAGGAGAATACAGCCTCACACTGCCGATAAGGATTTATGGGTACATTTCTTTCAAGACAGCATGTCCGGGACTCAACTTGATTGGTTTTATCAGTTAAAGAGCCAATGTTCATAACTAGGAAGATCTAACCGCCGCCTTTTACAAACAATACCAATACAACGCTGATCTTGCTCCCACCCGTACTCAGCTTCAGAGTATGGCCATGGTTTCAAGTGAAGGCTTTAAAGACTATGCGCAAAAATGGAGGGACTTAGAAGGAAGAATGCAACCTCCCCTATCTGAAAGAGATTTGGTAGACATGTTTTTGAGCACCTTGTCTGGTCCTTTCTTCAGTCACTTAATTGGGAGTTCATCGACAGGCTTTACTGAGTTGATATTGACCGAAGAAAGAGTAGAGGTCGGGAGAAAGAATGGGAAGATTCAAAAATGTTGTAAGGAAACCATTCATTGGGAAAAAAGAAGTTGTTGTTGTATATCCTCAGAGAAATCAAGATAGGGTTGAACGCCGTCCAATGGTGGGGGCTGTCATAATTCCTAAACTCGCGCCTGCTCAGCAAAGAAGCAACCAGCCAAGAACGGAAAGACCAGTCAGACAGTTCACCCGAATTAACATGACACTATCTCAAGTATTGCCACATTTGTTGAGATCCAATCTAGTGACTTTGAAAGAAGCTCCAAAGAATCCTAACACAAGCTCTCCTCATTATCATCCTAATGCCCGTAGTGCATATCATTCTGAGAGTCCCGGCCATGACACTAACAATTGTTGGGCTCTGAAAAACAAAGTACAAGACCTTCTTAAAGCCAAAGAGATTGAATTCAATACGCCAGAAATCCACAATCCTATTACTTCCCTTATGCCCAAGGACGACCGTAATGTCAACTCCGTTGAGGAAGATATGTTTGTTACTTTGGTTTATGAAATTGTGACCCCACTCCTGACTATCAAAAAGAACTTGTTGAACGTCGGTGTATTCCCAGGCTGTGATGAAAGCTGTCATTTCTGTTTATCCTTACCAACCAGTTGTCATTTGTTAAAAGCAGGCGTTCAATGCCTAATAGATAACAAGGAGATTTTATTTGAAAAGACTTATATTCCAACTGTTTCTTATAATGATGTTTCCATCGTGACCATTTCCGCCAATTCTTGCAGGGTCTCCACCAAAAGACCCGTTAGAATTACATCAGTTCCTAAAGTAACTCCGTTGATAATTACAATGCCTGGACCAATCCCGTATTCGTCAGACAAAATTGTCTCATGGAATTATGGAGGTGATGTATACTATCACGGTATCAAGCAAGATTTGCCAGCTGCTGAAGATTAAAGTTCTGAGAAAGTTGACTCTGATATCAGTAACATCGCAGGGACTAGCAAGATAACCCGTAGTGGAAGGGTATTCTCTCCATAAATTTCTCCTCCAAAAGCTATTTCTGGTCCCGTAATCATTCCTGTTGTTGTTGCTCCTCCAAAAGCTATTCCCAGTCCTGCAATCATCTCTGCTAATACTCCTGTTGACAAAATTGTTACAATCCCTATTATCACCCCTATTGACATTCCTGCTTCCGAGTCAACCGAGACTCGAGGTAAAGGTATTCTGGTTGAGCTTGTTCGGACGAAGGCACAATCAGTAGCTATCTGTGAGACCTCCCAATAAGAGATGGAGGAAATTCTAAAGATTATAAAAAGAAGCGACTATAACATAGTCGAGCAACTGGGGCAAACTCCATCAAAAATTTCCATGTTGGCTTTATTATCATGTTCCGAGGCTCATGCAAAGGCATTGGTAAAGTTCCTTAAAACTGCCCATGTACCCCAAGAAACATCTGTCGATCAGTTCCAAGACTGCGTAGCCAGCTTGACCGTAGATAATGGTTTAGGTTTTTCAGATGCTAATTTAACGCCAAGGGGGAGAAAGAATAATGAGGCATTGCATGTCTCAATCGAATGCAGGGGCACGACTTTGGCTCATGTCTTGGTTGACACTGGTTCGTCTCTGAATGTGTTGCCTAAAAAGGCTCTTGATAGGCTTGACTGTGAAGGATTAATGTTGAAACCTAGTAACATAGTAGTGAGGGCCTTCGACGGCTCAAAATGGATGGTGCACGGGGAAGTGGACATCCCCATAAAAGTTGGAACCCAAACTTTTGATTCAACTTTTTATGTAATGGATATTCTCCCTTCATATTCCTGCTTATTAGGCCGTCTGTGGATTCACAATGTTGGTGTTGTTACCTTTACGTTGCATCAAATGCTGAAATATCTAATTCTAGGGAAAATCATCACTGTTCATGGAGAAGGAGAGTATATGGTCAGTCATCTAAATTCTTTCAGGTACATGGAATTAGATGGTGAATTTATTGAAACTCCATTCCAGCACTTTGAAGAAGTCCCGCAGACTGTGGCAGTAACCAAGGTTGTGTCTCAAGTCCCCAAAATTACGAGGTCTCCGCTCAAGATGTCGTATTTGAAAGATGCTAAGGCAGTGATAGAAGAAGGTGGGTGCACTATTTGGGGCCAACTCCAAGATATCCCATACAAATCTGACAAATTTGGTTTGGGTTTCACTTCAGGAGCCCAGAAGGTTGTACGCGGCGCTCGTGCCGGAGGACCACCCTTGAAGATCAGCAACCACCAAGTCAGCACCGTGGAGGATGATGAAGATATCTATAACCTGGAGGATTGTATTTTCCCAACTGTCAGTGGAGGGCTCAGCAACTGGGAGGCTAGAGATTTTGTTCCGATCACATTTATCCCACAGTAATTTGTCTTTAAATTTTTTCGAATCTGTAATATTAAAACAATTCAGACTCTTAAAACCTTGTGTCTTACCCGAGGCACAATGGTCCATTTGTAAGGGTTATTATCTCATTTCCATATGACATCAATGAATCATGGACGTTTTTGCATACAAACTTTGTGCTCATTGTTTTTCTTTTTTACAATTTCATTTCTTTCAAAGATAGCTATACTCTTACACACACTCACACTTACAATGCAGGTTTACATCCACTCAGGATCCCATGGGTAACGGTTCTGCTATGGCCTTTTGTGACTCTAAAAATCAAATCTACCAAGCCAAAGACGAAGGTGAGGAAGATTGTGAAGTTCCAGGGGAACTCGCCAGGTTACTACAACAAGAAGAGAGGACCATTCAACCCTACAAAGAACCACTGGACACAATTAACCTAGGTACCGAAGAAGACAAAAGAGAAGTCAAGGTGGGTACCAAATCTGGAACCCGGTGTCAAAGAGCGTCTGATTCAATTGCTACACGATTATGTTGAGGTCTTTGCCTGGTCGTATGAAGACATGCCAGGACTTGATACAGATATTGTAGTACATCGTCTACCTACAAAAGAAGACTGTCCACCAGTAAAACAAAAGGTCTGTCACATGCGAACATACATGTCAGAGAAGATCAAAGCAGAAGTCATGAAACAATTCAACTCCGGATTCTTGGTTGTCACCTCCTATTCGCAATGGGTTGCCAATGTTGTTCCCATGCCTAAAAAGGATGGCAAGGTACGAATGTGCGTGGACTACAGAGATTTGAATCGGGCGAGCCCTAAGGATGATTTACCACTTCCCCACATTGATATTCTAGTCGACAATACGGCATAACACAAAGTGTTTTTCTTCATGGACGGTTTCTCAGGCTACAACCAAATTAAAATGGCGTTTGAGGACATAGAGAAAACAACCTTTGTCACACAGTGGGGCACATTCTGCTACAAGGTTATGCCATTCGGGCTGAAGAATGCTGGGGTGACCTATCAACGTGCCATGGTAGCTCTATTTCACGACATGATACATCACGAAATAGAGGTCTATGTAGACGACATGATAGATAGATCTCAAACAGAAGAAGAGCATCTTGATCATTTACAGAAACTGTTTGAGAGGCTAAAGAAGTACAAGTTGAGGTTGAACCCAAATAAATGCACATTTGGGGTGAGGTCCGGTAAAATCCTAGGCTTTGTTGTCAGCAATAAAGGTATTGAAGTGGATCCTTCCAAGGTGAAAGCAATACAAGAGATTCCTGCTCCTCGTACTGAGAAGGATGTCAGAGGATTCTTGGGACGGTTAAACTACATTGCCATATTCATTTCTCACCTAACATCTACTTGTGAACCAATCTTCAAATTACTAAAGAAAGATCAAGTAGTCAAGTGGAATGACGAGTGCCAAACTCCTTTTGACAAGATCAAAGAGTACCTACAAGAGTCTCCTATTTTGATGCCACCAGTCGAGGGAATACCATTGATCATGTATCTAACTGTTTTGGAAAATTCAATGGGGTGTGTGTTGGGGCAGCATGACGAGTCTGGTCGAAAAGAGCATGCTATTTATTACCTGAGCAAAAAGTTTAACGACTGTGAAACAAGATATTCACTGCTTGAGAAAACTTGTTGCGCTCTGGCATGGGCTGCTCACCGGCTAAGACAATATATGCTGACCCATACTACTTTATTGATATCTAAAATGGATCCAATAAAATACATCTTCGAGAAACCTGCCCTCTTTGGGAGAATATCGATATGGTAGATGATCCTGACAGAATATGACATACAGTATACTACCCAGAAAGCAATAAAGGGTGGTGTACTAGCTGATCACCTTGCTCATCAAGCTATGGATGACTACCAGTCCATTAAGTTCAAATTCCCAGATGAAGACATCATGATTGTAAACAATTGTGAAGAATTCAGACCATATGACGGACCTGAATAAGGATCCCGATGGACCCTGGTTTTTGATGGGGCGTCCAACGCACTCGGCAATGGTATAGGTGATGTATTCATATCTCCTGAAGGATGTCATACTCCCTTTACGGCAAGACTCTGCTTCAATTGTACAAATAACATGGCAGAATATGAAGCGTGCATTTTTGGTCTCAAAGCTGCCATAGACTTGGGGATCAAATCCTTAAATGTATTCGGAGATTCAGCTTTGGTCATCAGCCAGATCAAAGGAGAATGGGACACCAAACACCCTAACCTTATCCCCTACAAAGAACATGTGCTGACATTGATCCCACATTTTGAGAAGATTACCTTCGAGCATTTCCCGTGAGAAGAAAATCAGCTAGCAGACGCACTAGCCACAATGTCATCCATGTTTAAACTTAAATGGGATAACGAGGCTCCCTAGATCACCATTGAACGAATGGATGAACCAGCTCATTGTCACGAGATTAATACTGAAGAAGTAGTGGACCGACCTTGGTTTTATGAAGTCAAGAGGTATCTCGAGGCTCAAGAATATCCGGAAGGAGCTTTAGTCAATGATAAAAAGTTCTTAAGGATATTCTCTACTAAGTTCTTCCTTAGTAATGGCATTCTCTACAAACGCAACCATGACTCTGTTTTGCTCCGTTGCGTAGACAAGGTTAAGGCAGAAAAGATCATGGTTGATCTACATGAAGGCACTTTTGGCACCCATTCTAGTGGGCATACGATGGAAAAGAAGATCCTACGGGAAGGCTATTACTGGTCTACCATGGAAGCAGATTGCTATCAATACTCTCGAACCTGCCACAAGTGTCAGATTTATGCTGACAAGGTGCACGTACCTCCGGTTCCTCTGAATGTTTTTACGGCTCCTTGGCCCTTTGCTATGTCGGGCATCGATATGATTGGAGAAATCAAGCCAACAACCTCTAATGGACACCGCTTCATCTTGGAGGCCATTGACTATTTCACAAAGTGGGTTGAGTCAGCTTCTTTCGCTTCCGTTACCAAGAATGTTGTCGCCCGGTTCATCAAGCAAAATCTCATTTGTCGGTACGGTATCCTGGAGAGGATCATCACAGACAATGGTACGAATCTAAGAAATACTATGATCACCGCCTTGTGCGAGCAATTCAAGATCCAGCATCATAATTCTTCCCTTTACCAGCCAAAGGTGAATGGTGCTGTCGAAGCCGCAAATAAGAACATCAAAAAGATCATACAGAAAATGACAGTCACGTACAAAGACTGGCATGAGATGCTACCATTCTCTCTCCATGGGTATCGTACCATAACGTGCACGTCAATCGGTGCAATACCCTACTCTTTGGTATACGGCATGGAAGTTGTCTTTCCTATTGAGGTCCAGATCCCCTCTCTGAAAATCATGAAGGATGCAGGGCTGAATGAAGAAGATTGGATCCAGACTTGACTTGATCAACTGAACTTGATTGATGAGAAAAGGCTTACTACTGTCTATCATGGTCAGATGTATCAAAAATGGATGATCAAGGCTTTCAACAAAAAGGTCAGACGCCAATTGTATCAAGTCGGGGATTTGGTGATCAAATGTATCATACTGCCGTAAGGTGATCCTAGGGGAAAATAGACTCCTACATATGAAGGACCGTTTGTAATCAAAAGCATATTCTCTGGTGGAGCAATGATCTTGACCAATATGGATGGCGACGACCTGCCGCACCCCGTGAACACGGACATAGTCAAAAGATACTACGCATAAGAAACCCGCTAGGTTGACACACCTAGGCAAAACAAGGGCATCCCGACGAACCAAAAAGGTTCGGGCAAAAATTAGGGACAAAACAAAAAAAAACTGCACACCCGGCAAGTTAAAAACCCGAAAGGGTGGCTTGGGCAAAAAAGGGTATCCCGATGGACTGAAAACCCGAAAGGGAGGTCCAGGAAAAAGTTAGGGAATTAAAGTGTATGACTATGTCCTGTTGGATCACCTTACGGACAACCTGCAAACTCGACGATTCTGATCAATTCAATCAGCTTCAAACAAGGCAACAAATAGATAAGATGCTCAGAGACATGAAGGCTATAGAAGAATGGGAACCCCATGGGATTATTTCACATAGCTATCTTTTCTTTGTATCAAATTTTCATTTTTACAACGACATTCTCTTACTAGAATGTTTGTCTCATTGTACAAAAATACTTACTCAAAGTCAATACAAAGATATCCCTTTGAAAGTGCAAAACTATCTGTTTTTCTTTACTCTTGTGTTTGTTTACGAAAACGTCCGATGATTTATTTTTGAACATATGCATTTGAACGTTACTACCATTTACAAATGAACAAAATAGAAAGACAAACACTAATGGCTTTAAGATATAGGGCAATATCTTTAAGCTATTCCATAAAATCCCCCGCAGTGTGCAATTTAATCCCCAGCGGAACAAAAGTTCCAGTTATCACTCCCCATTAGAAGTCGCCAAATTTCTCAAGATTTCCCAACAGGATTTCACAAGAAGTACACAGTGTTTCCCTTACAACAAAGTTTATTTCTCTAAGCGGAAATTCATCAGCACTTCAAAACATGAAGACTTGCACTCCTTATCCTTAGCAGCAGTCGGAGATTTATTTTCCCCAATTCAAACAAGCAGTACAATATATTAGCTCACATACGCATACATCGCATCCATATATCATAAACATCGATAACATGAATTCATATAGCACAATCTCATTGTACCATGCATTTCATACATCATGACATTGCATACATCTAATGTTTTACCCTTTTCAGGATAAGATTAATCAATGGCTATCATCAACAAATTACAAAGGTCATAGATTGATACCTAAGACAAGCCAGGACAATTATCAACACGACCAACTGAAGCAATCCAAAACAGGTTCTTCAGATTCAACTCTCAGATACAGTTCAGATACGCTCCAAATACGGACGCCATTCTGATACTCATTCAATTTCTCTTTCAGATACAGTTCAGATACGCTCCAGACACGGACACCATTCTGATACTCATTCAGTTTCTCTTTCAGATACAGTTCAGATATGCTTCAGACACGGACGCCATTCTAATACTCAATCAGTTTCTCTTTTAGATACAATTCAGATACGCTCCAGACACAGACGCCATTCTAATACTCATTCAGTTTCTATTTCAGATACAGTTCAGATACGCTCCAGACACGGATTCCGTCCTGATACTCATTCAGATTCAATCTTCAGATACAGTTTAGATACGCTCCAGACACGGATTCCATCCTGATACTCATTTAGATTCAATTTTCAGATACAGTTTAGATACGCTCTAGACACGGATGCCATCCTGATACTCATTCATATTCAATCTTCAGATACAGTTCAAATACGCTCTAGACACGGATGTCATCCTGATACTCATTCAGATTCAATCTTCAGATACAGTTCAGATACGGATGCCATCCTAATACTCATTTAGATTCAATCTTCAGATACAGTTTAGATATGCTCCAGACACAGATGCCATTCTGATACTCATTCAGATTCAGCTTACAAATATGGTTCAACAATCATTTCTGGATGGCATCTACAAGCCAATCTCCAATAAATTTCCATCATCCCTCCAAATGGAATCTTTAAGCCCATTCCCTATACCTTCAACCATCACATCACCGAGTGCAAATTTCTGGGCACTCTAATGTCCAATCCTCTTCCACCTTCGAGTCACGAATGGCAAAAACTCGCCAATCTAAATCTTCAGGCTTAAGAAGATTGAACAGGGGAAGCTATTGTACCCCAAAATTTTCCATCTCATTTATCAAGAATTTGATCACAAGATCTCCTTTGACTCAAGACTGCATTAGGGTTGATCATCTCGAGACACCTTCTAAAGCACTGATGACCAAAATTAGGGTTTGAGATTGCACAAGGATATTTGAACTTCTAATGCCCCATACGACTTTCATGGATAATTATGGGTTCCCAAGATTTCTAATGTCAAGTTTCAAGCCTTGGATCACATTTTTGCTCAGTCAATTGAGCAGTTGACCTAAAAATCAGATGTATTGGGGGAAAAGTCAACTATGGCCAATTTACAGTCAAAACTTCATAATTTTTTATCCACGTCAACATTATAAACTCATATGTATCATTTGATCAAGTTTGGACCATAATTCCTCAAGATATTTGATCAAATCATCAAAAGGGCAAAATGGTCAAAATTAGGGTTTTGATTTAGAAAGGGCAATTCTTGATTTTTGACCTAGCAAATGATCAATTGGTTTGAAGAATGACCTCAAGAGTTCAATTGAATCATTTTTACCTAATGGAATGACCTAAAACATTGCTCAAGATCAATTGGATTGATAGTGAATTTTCAGTCAACTGATCAAAAAGTCAACTGTACACTGAAAAGTCAAACTTTGACTTTTTGGTCAAAATTCAATGTCAAAGATCATAATTCATCAAAACATGTCAAAATATGAAACTTATTCATCAAGAAATCAAAAAGTCAAGATTTCATTTTGAAAAGTCAAAGTTTTCTAACTTAGAAATTTTTCTAAGTGTTTAAACTTCACGTTTTTTCTTAACTTTGGGACAATTTTTCACCATGATGCAAGATGATTCAAAAGAAACTTTCAACATGAAAGTTGTAGATCTCCATGATATCTACAACATATCTTTACACAACTTCTTCTAAAAATGCTTGGATCTCAAGTTATTAATTCATAAAGTCATGGTCAAGAAATTGAACACTTAGTGAAATTTTGCCCTAGTTTTGGTCAGGATTTTGACCTAACTTCATGGCACTTTTTCATTTAGTTCCAAGGGGAATTTTCAAAATTGATTCAAATAGGGGTTGTAGAGCACATTATAAGATTTCCAAAATGTCCAAGAACTCCTTAAGATCATTCTTGAGAAGGGAGAATCGAAGAGAGGAAGTTAGGGTTTTCAAACTTGAATTACAAGTCATTTTTTGATGAACACATGAACCAAATCCATGCTAGGCTGCATAATCTTTGCTTTGCAGGCCTTAAACTTATTTTTCACTCCATAATTAAATTTTTACACAGTTGTTAGGGCTTTGATCCAAACAATTGAGCTATTATCCAAGTTGCATTTCCATTAATGGCACAAAGTTAACATTGTCATTCTTGTAAAGCAAGTTTTTTGCATAAAGTCCATTCTTGAGCCTCTAACTTATTCCCTCTGATCACACTCCATCCAAAAAGTCAGAAGTAAGCTTTTTTAAAGCATAACGACTCTATGAACCAAGTACAAGGCATGGAAACTTGTTTTGTCAAAAAAATCACATGTTGAACTTAAACAAGTAAATTTGAATTCTGATCTACTAGAGCACTCCAAACTTGTTGCTTATAAATATAGTCACTATTTGTGGGCTAAGGGACGATTTTTAGCACCCTGAAACACTTCCAAATTCCTTCTAGCCATAAATTGCACAAAAAACTCCATTGATACACAGTTCTGACCTTAAACTTGTATCTCTCATTTCCCTCAAATTCATTCCTAAAGCTTCCTTACATCAAATACAACTCATTCCCATCCTTATTCAGAAACTGTAACACAATTTACCATAACCTCCATAACCAAAAAACAGAGTTTGCAACTTGACTTCTCCAGGCCATTTCGGCCACTCTCAACTCAAGCAAACCATTGCATTAGCTTCCTAGGGACTTGAGAAAGCTAGCCTGATCATCACCACTGCCTGAAACAAGCTCAAATCCATTTCATGATTTCGAGTTTTGAGGTATTTTTCTTGAACTTCTATCTTCATATTTAGGCATTGTTAGGCTTGCATTTGTGAAGATAAAATGTACACATCATTGCCCTGAAACTATACATGTCCATAGATTTCATTTATTTTGATTGAGCTAGGAGAATTTTGAGTTTGAACTTTCTGAAAGATTTAGGTCAGAATTTGGTACTTTTAGAAATTCTCATTCATCTTTGATTTATAGCTTATGATTTTTATATGGTTGGATTCGTATGAAGAAATGGAGCAACTTTCATGTTTGCATATTTCATTTTTGTTGAGAAATGAGCAAGTTACAGGATCCATGGCTGGAGGTTGAAGATGAAGTCATTTTCAGGCCTGGATTGATGTTATGTGTTTATTATTTTGTTTATGTTAATGGATGTACAACCACCCTAGTGGCAAAGACAGCGCGCGTTTATCTCAAGGTCACGGGTTCAAGACCCAGCGCTGCCTTTTGTTCATTTTCTCAACATTTTTCTTCTTTTTTGCCAGCCACAAGCGCACATGGACCTCCAATGATGGGCCTTGCCATTTCACTGCACCACCCCCTGATTACTTTTACACCCTGGGCCCATTGCTTATTTAATATTTCATTTTTTCTCATTTATTTTTATTTTATTTCATATTATTTTTGTTATTATTATTATTATTTATTATTATTAATGTTATTATTATTTTTATTAATAAAAATCGAAAAAATATTTTTATTTGTCATTCATACTTATATATTTTATTTTCTCTATAAAACAAAAAGACTAAAAACATTTTCTTAAACAAATTAATTTCTTTTTTTTTCTTAAATAATTAATTTTTTAGACTTAGGTTAAATTATCATGTTATTTTCTTAATTAAAATTAATTTAGAACTTAGGTTTTATTTAATTAATTTTCATATTTTTATCAATTAAAAACCTTTTCATAACAAACCTAAAAAAAATCCTTTTCAAGTTAATTTCTTTTCTTAATTAGTTTAAGTTATTTTATTTAAATTTTCATTAATTATTTTCTTAATTAGGTTTAGGTTATAAACCCTTTCATAAAAAAAATCAAACAAAGCCATTTCTTTTCCATTTATCTCCTTGTATATTTATTCAATTATTGTACATTTATTCAATATGGTTGTAATAGCTAATTATGTTTAATTTTCTTTCAATCCCCATTTAAAAATTTGTACACCCCTTTCCCTAATGATGTAATAGCGTAGTGATTTTAAATTCCGCAATTTATCACTTTATATAAATGTTAGTAATTAGAGTTTGTATGGAAAGACTAAAACCAATCAATTAGCAAACCCTAATCAAAGAAAAACCAAGCATGAAAGTCAATACACTTGCACACAAGCACCCCTAGGGTAAAATCCACTTGGTTGCCTTATAAAAATGACCATATAATGCATGTGAGGTATCTTAGCAAAGACAAGAAAAATACAAGACCATAGTCCCTCGATGATGCTACCAAAAGTTTCTTTTCAAAATGATCTTAGTCCCTAAAGAAAATTGCTAAGATACCTTGCAACATTGTTAATCATGGTTATACGATGACCCACGCCCGTCCCGTTTACATCCAAAGATAGGTTTACTTACCAAATCAATGGTAAGATGACAATGTCAAAGGAAAGATGAGATGAACATGAAAGAATTTTGAGTAGGTTGAATGCTCCTAATTACTTGCTCCATTTCAAAACCAAAACATCCTTGCTATTTTCAAAAACAAACACCTACCCTTTCAAAACATCTTACAAACTTGAAAACATTTTCAAAATATCAACATCTTTGTATACATTCTTACGAACGAGAATCATTACAAAGTTTTCCTAAACAATGGCCTCTTTACAAAATACTTTCAAAAACCACACAAAGCACAATTTTAAACAAAAGCAAGTGATCTAGCAAGTAACTAAGAGCCCATGGAAAACCATGGATGAAGAGGGTGATAATACATTCCCTTTTCATAATCTACCCCCCTAACTCAAGAAATAATCTCAAAGGTCTTTCCTGTGCTTTTTAATCTTTCCTTTTGGATAAAAGAAAAGTCGATGGCGACTCTTGCTAACCGCAACATTTGCGATAAAACGCAAAACATCCAAGTTAGTTCTCCCACCGTATCACAAGTATCATGGATAACACTAGAGGGAAAGGCACAAGGGCCTCCCTTAAGCGGAGCCTCTTTGTAGACCAAAATTTTCGTCTCTAAGGTCGTAAAAGGTCTCACCATGAAATTTTGTTTTAGGGTTATTAAAGAGTCATATGTTTCATTCCAAAGTCCTATACCTTTAGAGGACGTATCTTCAGACATTTCTTTTTGGGAATTCCACCAGCTCTAGGCGAAGTCATCACAAAAACTCATAGGGATGGTATATCCCCTTGGCCAATAGACGAACCTTCTTTATAAGATTTTGAAAATATTTTTTGAATTTAAAGTCCCGCCAACAAATAATAATATGCCAATGATAATAATATAACAATAAATAAATAGACAAAATAAATAATAAAATAAAACAAATATAGAAGCAATCATCAACAACCCTAACAAAACCCCAAACCTAAAAGAGAAGCTTATAAACCCTAGGGTTGAGTCCTCAGCAGAGTCGCCAACTGTCGTAACCGGCAAAAAATACTGAGTCGCCACCACTACTTTTTATCCTAAGGATGGGAGAGTAGTGGAGTAACCCTATATGATTCAGAGATTCTAAGTTCTTGACTCACTTTAGATGAAGGGACTGTGTTAGGCACCCTCACCTACCTTGTTCACAAGGATACTATAGTTTAGGTTAAAAGGGTAGGATAGGGTTTTAATTTTTTAATTAGGGGACTCGCCAAGGTTTTAAGTCGTATGTTTATACATCCTATTATGAGGAATCAGAGTCCCAATTCGTAGTTCGAAGTGTTTGGTTAATTTTTTTATGGATTGTGGAAGTATTTTGAATTAATCCTTGAACCAAGTCTGGGTTGAAAATAGTGGAATCATAGACAAAGTTCATAGTTAATAAGAAACATTTATACAACCCTATTTTGAAAATAATATTGTAACTTGAACTAAGTTAGTAAGAAAAATTAGTGTTTGATTGATTGGCTACTTTCCAGTATATAATGAAATTATGCGAGAATAAGTTTGAATGCAAAATATTTAAGGCAAAAATATAAAAAGAGTTAGTATTTTAGGAAATTAATGAATTATTATTTTTCTAATTATTAAAAATATGTTAGATGTGTTTAAGGGTTAAATAAGTTTTTGGTCCCTCCAAATATCTCAAATTTTGTTTAGTCCCTCTAAAATTTTCCTTCAAAGAATGGTCCTCCTAAAAAATTAAATTTTAACTTTTGGTCCCTCCTGCAATTTAGCGATGATTTTTACAACTTAGCGACGATTTTTATTTAGCGACGGAATTAGAGACCACTTTAGCTACGATTTTGTCAAGAGGGACCAAAAGTTAAAATTTAATTTTTTTAGGAGGACCATTCTTTGAAGGAAAACTTTAGAGGGGCTAAAAACGAATTTTGAGATATTTAGAGGGACAAAAAACTTATTTAACCCTATTTTTAATAAGCATGTATTAATTATTTATTAATAATTTTAAAATGAAAAAAATATATTTTATGAGATAAGTAGTAAAATTATATTTTGAGAAATAAATAAAAAAACAAATAAACAAAATTATAAAAATTATAAAAAATAAATAAATAAATTTAAAAATGCAGGGGGTGTATATTATGTTAATGTAATAAAACTGGATGGTGTAAGAATTAAGGGCCCAAGTCCGGATATTGGACTTGGCCTATATGCGATCAGGGGGATGCAATTTACAGTTGGGTAGTAGTTATGGGGGGCGTAGATAGAATGGGCTTAAGCCCATAAAATTTGACCCAGAAGCCCAAAGCCTTCCTGGATGCGTTGAGATTGTGTATGGCGGGCGCATGGTTCTACAGTAAGGGTGCGTAATTAAGATCACTTGATTAAGATCGTAAGGTGACAGTTGAAGGTGCATGATGAGGGCGTATGGAATCATGTGGCCAAATATTGACCACGTGTCACAATCGATTAAAAGAAGGAGGGAGTATATCATTTGTGTTTTTTTTTATTTTTCATCATTTATTCACCTTACACTTCCTTCTTCTCTCTTATCACTCATTCTCTCTTCCTTTCTCCCAACAGCGGCCAACCCCCACACGCAACCTTTATCCCTAAACCCAACCTATGATTAACCCTAAAATCCTCACAACAATAAAAACAAAATTTAAGTTAAGTGCTTCGTTACCTCAAAACCATGTTTCACTGTGCTCGTTTTCTCTGATTTCGATTCCTAATCCCCTTGTCTCCTTTCGTTTGCAGGTGGAGAAAAGGTGATGATGATGAAGGTGACGGCGGCACGGCGAATTTGAGGATTCTAGGGTTTCTGTTCAGAAACCCTAGATCTATACAAAGAGGTGACTTGTCCGAAGCTCACGACGGCGATATCCTTTGTCTTTTCTTCTTCTACTCCTACCTCTTTCCGCTGATTTTTCTGTCCCTCTTTAATCTTAGAATTAGGGCTTATTTATAGATTTTTAGGAATGCTAGATTAAGAAAATTATTGTTAATTTACAATTACTCTGAGTGATTTGAGAAATTAGAATAGATCAGGGATTTGATTTTTTTTTATCCAGATTCGTTTGTAAATTAGTTTACGATTTGTAATTTTTTATTGTAAATTTGATACGATTTTTGTAAAATTTGATTTTAGTCAGCATTTGATTTGATTGTGTTTTTGATTATTCTGAGATTTGTTATTGATTTGTTACGATTTTGCATTTCTGGACTTGCAAGTTTTCTGGGTTGCGTAGTGAGGAAGAGAGTGAACAGGGGCGCCACAGATGAGTTTAGGAATTAGGGTTTCCCCTATTTTAACTTTTAGTCAAACATTCTCAAAATAAAATAATAATAATAATAATAATAATAATATTTTAATAATAATAAAAATAATAATATTAGTTATAATAATATAAATTTTTACTATTAATAAAAATGTTATAATAACAACGAAATCAATATAATAATAATAATTATGTAATTAACAATAATTAAAATAATAATACTAATTACTATATTATTATTAATAATAATAATAATAATAATAATAATAATAATAATAATAATAATAATAATAATAATAATAATAATAATAATAATAATAATAATAATAATAATAATAATAATAATAATAATAGGAAGAACCAGTTGACTCGGTCAACCTTGACAAAAAACCAATGGGCCTTCACAACCTCTTAATGGGCCACTCGTGGCACACTCAAAAAGAGAAATTGACACACCCCCTCTTGTTGTACATTAATGGACCAAACGAACTAAATGAGGCTTTCTGATTTAGAAAGCCCACAAACCCTTAATTAAAAGACACACACACACGCCTTTGTATCAATTAAACCCTCAATTTTTAAATGGAACCAAAAGCTTAATGGGCCATCAGATTTTGATGGTCCATAGTACACCCCTCTTATGATTTTAAACTCATATTAGAACAAGACTTAAAAACAAGCAAATTTACACAATATGATTTATAATTTAGAAACATAGTAATAATATGATCATTGAATTTGATGGGGGCAGATTTGGGGTATGACAAGGGTACAATAGTAAGTGTATGGGAGTAAGTGAGAGTATAAGGAGAAAATTATAGAAAGAGTCTAAGGTTAACAAATAAAATAAGGAATAAGGTATCAGTCTGTGTCATTCGTGAAAAATTGGAAAACATGGGAAAAAAGGCTAGGGAACAAAGGAACCAAGAGAAGATTCTCTATTAGAGCTTGAAGAGAAATCAATTGCTAGGAGTACAACGTAAGGGTAGGGTTCTAGTTATCTAAGGGTTTGTATCATGGTTTGTGGGTAGGCATTAACTGCTTACTAGAAATTATTCCTCTCATATGTTCTAAACCTTCCAATTTGTTGATGGAATTGGGTGCAATTGGATAATGAGAAATTGTATGATTATGATGATGTATGTTGGTGTGAATTAATTTGCATGGACCATGTGATTCTATGTTGTATTGGTAAATTAGATGTGTTCATGAATCATGTATTGAATATATGGAGTGATTATTGCATGATGTATGTATGATGTTAGAACCTACAAATTGGAGTTTTAGACTATTATAATTGTTATACAATCATAGTATTTTGAATTCTGGAACTGAGACTTTTTATGGAATCAAATTTGGAGGTTCGGAAGGCCTCCAACTGCAAAAATCACATTTTTAGGGTTTGTTGTCTGGGAGAGTTCGCTAAGAGAACATTGTAGCAAAAATTCCCTATTTTACCTTCTGTAATGAGTTCGCTAAGCGAGTTGTAGCGAGCAGTAACGAACTTGGAGCGAGTGATGGCAGAATGGACATAACGTTTTACCTGTAAGTCCAAGTCGAGTGTCATTTGACTCGTTGGAAAGTGGGTGCAATCTACTTTAACTTAAACTTATTTTTTGTACCAGAATTAAAATTATTTGATGTGTGGGCATCTATTTGATGCATAGTGTGTTGATTTTATTTTATGTAACATGTGCAAATGTATTGTTATTGTTTGCTATATAGTTGTGTTGTTGCTGCATGTTTTGACATGTATTTGGTGCATGGTGGCCATTAGTTGTGAGGTACATTGACTATGGTGAAGGTATTTGTGTGTTGTTGTGTTGTATGTATAATATGTTGCATGCATTCATGTGTGTGTTATTGTGTTGTATGTATTATTTCTCTAAAATTACGATTGGCATGAATTTTAGTAAAACTAACTTTGCATCAACATGTTGAACAAGATGTTTCAACTTGCAGATTCAACATGTCAAATGTGATGTCCTAACCAGAAGTATAGGGCATCTGGTCTGTTACACTTTTGCAGTTTGGAAAATATCTCAACCTGCATTTTCAACATGTTTGTTGTACCCCAAAATTTTCCCTCCCATTTCTCAATGATTTCTCATCACAAAACCTTTGAAGCCCAAGATCCAGTTAGGGTTTCATCTGCTCAAGACTTCTCCTTGCACTGTTGACCCAAATTAGGGTTTGTGTTTGCACAAAGAGATTTTGACCTAAAATGCCTAAGATGACTTTCATGCTTCATGTTGGACTCCCAAGTTTATCCATATCAAGTTTCAAGTCTTGATTCCAAGTTTTGCCCAGTCAATTGGACAGTTGACCTATAAATCAGCTGTATTGGGGAAAAAGTCAACTGTGGCCAATTGACAGTCAAACCTCATGGAAATTGACCCACATCAACATTATGAACTCATATGAACCATTTGATCAAGTTTGGATCACAATTCCACAAGAAATTTGATCAAATCACCAAAAGGGCAAAATGGTCATTTTTAGGGTTTTGACTGCACAAAGGCAATTTTTGACTGTTTGACCTAGCCAATGGCAAACCAAGCTCACATATGGACTCAAGGACCCCATGGAATTATCTTGACATGCTCAACAAACTCAAAAGATCCCAAGTACACAAGATTGACAGTTGAATTCCCCAGTCAATTGATCAATTTTGACTGTACACTGAAAAGTCAAACTTTGACTTTTTGGTCAAAATCAAGAGCCAAGATTAATTTTTCATCAAAACATGCCAAATCATGAAACTTGTTCACCAAGAAATCACAAAATGCAAATTAGGGTTAGAAATTAGAATTTTTCATAACTTAGAATTTTTCTAAGTTATAAAAAACCCTAATTTTTTCCCAACTTTGCCCCACTTTTTCACCAAGATCCATTTGGATTCAAACAAAAGTAAAAACATGAAAGTTGTAGCTTGTTGCATAATCTACAACTTTTATTCACAAAGTTTTCCCATTTGAGGCTTGTATCTCAAGTTACAAATTTTTGAATAAGGGCACTAAACCATTCTTAACTTAGTGAAATTTTAACCTATTTTGACAAGGTTTTCTACCCAACTTCAAGGCCATTTTCCATACACTTCCACTTGGAATTTCAATTTGCATTTCAAATATGGATTGTAGTACACATTCCAAGCTTTCCAAAATGTCCAAGAAATTCTCAAACAACCTCATAACTTGAGAGAATCGAATTTCACAATATGGCAAAAATTCACTTTTGGATTGATCATGAACATGTTCATAACTTAAGCCATTTTCAAGTCAGCATAGTTTGTGCTAAATTACAGGTCCTAAAACCCTTTGACACTCAATAATTCAATGCAAAACCTTTGTGCCAAGGCCTTGTTTCATGAGTTCAAGCATTGCCTAAAGGATTAATCCCAAAATAGATAAAACATTTCTTCCATTTTTGAAAAAGTTAACTTTATGTCCAATTGAAAATCCAAGCAGTACAAATGAGATCTAATTGGCACAAGATGATGAGCAAAACACTCTGATCAAGGAGGGATTATGCAGCTCATTAGGGGGGCCTCTACTGACCTAGAACACAACTTGGGCATTTGTTGCTTAAAGTGTAAGTAACTTGGCATATTGTAAAAAAAAACTCTCATATCAGCTTGCAAACACTTAAGTGAACTTGTGAAACACACTCAGGACATCTCAACCAAGCTATTGCACGACCCTAACACCTCTCATACACTCCCAATCTCAGAATCACCTTCAAACTGCAAAAACAGGGCCAGGCCTGCAGTTTGAGTGTCATCTTCCATTTCCCTCAAGCTCTCTTGTCCAAACCAGTTCACATACATTCCCTAGCATCTATGCAAGCTAACCATGACTTGAAACACGACCTGTAATCCCTCTAATCAGTTCCACCATTTTCAGTTTCTTGTTTTGCAGGTGAAGTGCTCTAGCACGATTCAAAAGCTTTCAAGACAAAGTAAACATTGGAATAGCATCCCTGGACCTCAAGAAAGCTTTTCCAATCATCACCTTGCACTGAAAGCTTCCTCATTGCCAGATAGAACTTCAACTGAACAGGTATTTTGGTGAACTTCTATCTCTCTTATTAAGCATCATTAGCTCTAAGTTTGTGAATAAACAATGTTCTACTCATGCCACTGAACATGTACATGTTTTTACTTTTCATTTCTTTTGCTTGAGCTGTGAGAATTTAAGGTTTGAAAATGGCAGAAAATCTAGGTTAGGATTTGGGGAAGAAGAAATTCTCCCTCATCTTAGAGAGTTAGATCAAGTTCTGCATATGGTTGGATTCGTCTCTTGATGCTGAACATTTTTTATGTTATGAGTTTTCATTAATAAGCCAGGAATCAGGAGTTAGAAGATTGAGAAGAAGGGCGCGCGTTTTTGAACTGTTTTTGTCTGAAGGTTGAAGACAATGTCTTCTTGGGCTGGGCCTGAGTGATTTTCTTGTTCACACCACCTTTTTGGTTTTGCACCCCCTGAGTCCATTTGCTTTATTTTTAATATTTTTTGACTTTTTCTTTTTTCAATTAACTCATTTATTTTTTCTCAGCATATTAAAAATATAAAAACATTTTTTCTCATCCTTTTTGAATTTATTAGGTATTTATTTGATTTTTTCTTTTAGTTTGTACATAAATAAATAAATATATACTTTTGTTTAAAATACTAAAATAGCACAAATATATTTTATACACTTTTATCTTATTTTTACTTCCTGAAAATATTTTATAGAAAAAAAACTTTTTTATTTTAATATTAAATATTATTAATTAATATATATAATACATATCTTGTAAATAATATAAATATACATATATATATTAATACATTTAGGGTAAAAATATCAAAAATATACATATTTTTATTTTTATTAATATTTAACATTAAAAAGACATTTTTATAAATATACTATATTTTATTTTATTTTTGTATGTAAATAGTAAATATTATATGAATTAATTGATTAATATCCCTTTTTGATTAAAAATTAGGGTTTTGCCCTAAATTTGAAAATACTCCAAAAATAATACCTTTTTATTTCTCTTTTTATTTCACATAAATAATATTCTTTTTTTTCATACACATAAAAATTCTTTTTACATTTTGCATATTTATTTCAATTCCCATTTAATTATACAATTATTTGTCTTGTAAATATTCAAAGAAAATGATGTAATAGTTAGGTTTAAATTTTTGTCTAAACATACCCCATTTGAAACATTGTACCCCCTCCCCATATTATTGTGTTGTAATAGTGTAGGAATTTAAATTTCGCACTTTAATGCTTTCTAAACCTACCATGCTAGAATTAGGGTTTGTATGCGAATAAAATGAACAAAAAGTAGTTTGACCTAATTCAAGATTAACAAGCATGAAAATGGATAACACATTTCACACTTGCACCCCTAGGGCATTCCACTTTGTTGCCTTCAAAAAATTGGGTCATATTGCATGTTGAATTTCTTTAGGTAAAACAAACAACTAAATGATCATAGTCCCTCAAAATGTTGCCTAAATGAATGATCAAGTCCCTTTTTTTTAAAAAGAAAAAAATGCCCAAAGACATTTAACACTATTGCAATTATGGTCTAAGCGATGACCCGTGCCCGTCCCTTTCACCTCCTAAGACAAGATTGTCCACCAAATGCAATGGTGGAACAAAATTGTCAAAAGGTTTAAAGCATAACAAAAATCCTTGAGAAAACTTTAGGGTAGATAACTCTTAAGTACTTGCCAATTTACAAAGAAAACGCTTGCCTAATTTCAAACTACACTTCACAAACACTTTCAAAACAAACTTTCAAAAACCTTGAAACATCTTTTCAAAAGACAAACACCTCTTGTAAAACATTCGAGTAAAGAATTGTTACAAGGGTAGCCTACACAAGGCATCTTTTCAAACATTTTCAAAATCACACACCAAGCACCATTTCAAACAATTGAAAACCAAGGCAAGTTGATCTAAGCAAGTACCTAAGAGCCCATGGATAACCATGGATAGAAAGGGTGCTAATACCTTCCCTTTCTATAATCTACTCCCCGAACCCAAGAAAAATCTCAAAGGTTTTTGCTGTGCTTTTTAAACCTTTCCTTAGGATAAAATAAAAAGTCGGTGGCGACTCTTGCTCAACCGAAACATTTGCGAAAACAAACGCAAAACCATAGTCAGTTCTCCCACTGTATCACAATGTTGAATGTAATGTCCTAACTAGAAGAACATGACATCTGGACTATTATGGTTTTGCATTTTGGAAGTTGTTTCAACTTGCTATTTGAACATGTCGAATGGGATGTCCTAACCAGAAGTATATGACATTATTTCTGCTACAGCTGACAATTTGGATTAAGTTATAGTGATTTAATTATTGAATATTCTGGGAATATTTAGTAATCCTATGTGGCATCCAAGATTGATAAATCATAGATATTATGTTGGTTTTTCAAGATATTCAAACTTTCTAAACATGGAGACTTTTTAGGAAAGTTATGATTGAAGATTTATTTTCTTGGAGATGTTTTTGCAGACTTTGTGCACCCTCTCTGCTGCGTTTTTGAAGCCCAAATCCAGTTGTGGAAAGGTTTATAAATAGAAGTATTTGTAACCTATTTTGGTGCGGGTCTAGTATATAAAAGTATTATGGTTTCGTCAATGTAGCCACTCTCTAGGAGAGTTGGTGAAAGTGAACCACTCGGGTTATGAGATGGTCACTATGTTCTCCTAGAAGCTGTGAAGCAAGAGTGAGTATTGTTCTTGGAGGAAGCTTATAAGTAACTCCAAGTTGTGTTCTTATTCAAGAGTATTGGCTAGTGAATTATCATAGAAGTGTATCTTCTAGTGTTTTGTATTTGAAGTGTGATCTTCATGTAGGTGAAAAGTCATAGATACAATGATTGAGACTGTTAACTGTTAAACATTATTGCGGTGATTGGAAGTGAGTATGGATACTCATATCTAGGAGTTCCTAGGTAGAAGTTGCATTGGGTAGCAATAGCTATATTAGTGCGACATATTTGTGAGTACCGGTAACCCTTGAGTTCAATCAAGGAGAGTACGGGGCCACTGAGTGATGTCACTAAGCACTAATGGCCTAGAACCTTACTTGACTATCTTGGCCTTTTATTAGGGGTAGTGAGATGACCGGCTTTGGTGCAGTCCGAAGTTGGTAGATACTCGATACTACACTCATTGAGGGTTGTTTTCTTGGAATATTTTGGTCGCTAGTTAAGTGGCTAAACCAAAACCATGAACAATGAAAACAATCCAGTGATATTGAGCTCCTTAGAACCCGGTTACTATTTATAGGACAGGTTTTTAAGCCAACTACACTCAAGAGGATACTTACCTATGCAACCCCATGCAAGCCTGAAACTAGGGTTTGGGGTGATTTGCTTGTACATATGTTTTGTGCATACATCATAAACATCATGAAGCATCATATGCATTCACTAACCATTTCAAGGGTTTTGGATCTTCATCTTTGTTCTTTGTTTTGTAGGTCATGGAAGTTCCTCGCAGAAATACCATTCAAGTCAACCTTGTGAGAATCTCTCCTCAACTCAAGGAGCTCACCTCAAGAATTCCGGAAAATTCATCCTTCAGTGAAAGACATGGCAGACTGCTCAGCCTAGTCAACACCAACATTGAAGAAGACATGATGAAAGTGCTATTCCAGTTCTTTGACCCTCTTCACCACTGCTTCACTTTCCCTGATTATCAGTTGGTACCCACTTTGGATGAGCTTTCTCAACTCCTAAGAATCCCTATCCTTAATCAACTACCATTCAACGGTACGGAGAAGGAACCAAAGCCTGAAGATGTTGCTCGAGCATTACATCTACAACCATCCGACATCAAGGGGCATTGGGAAACCAGAAGCGGCGTCAAAGGATTCTTAGCAAAGTTCTTGTTTGAGAAGGAACAAGAATGTTGGAACTCATTGGACCTACAAGCCTTTGAAGAGATTGTGGCACTCCTTATCTATGGGTTGGTCTTGTTCCCAAATCCTGACCAATTGGTAGATGTCAACGCCGTCAAAATCTTCTTGTCCAGAAATCCAATACCAACATTACTTAGGGACATTCTTCACTCATTTTTACACACGAACAATGAGAAAGAGGGGTGTTCTCATGTGTTGTACTCCTATCCTTGCAAGGTGGTTTATTTCGCACCTTCCGCAATCTGTCTTGAAGAATGACCAAGGTACAAGGTGGTCCCAACGGTTGATGACTCTTACTCATTCTAATGTGCATTGGTGTTCTCGGTCCAGAGAAAATGTCATCATTGTCGATCGTTGCGGAGAATTTCCTAATGTTCCTTTACTTGGAATCAGGGGAGGTATCACCTACAACCCTTGCCTAGCTTTGAGGCAATTTGGATATGCACGGAGGGACGGCCCTCATGACATGTTGATTCCTAACCTAGTTTTTGACTTCGACAACGATGCGCAAGGACTTCGCCAAAGATTCATCAGAGCTTGGGGAAAACTCAACAAGGTTGATAGCAAGACTCTGGGACACAAGAATTCCATCCCTCTTGAGCCTTATCTCAAGTGGGTACGAGCTCGAG
This sequence comes from Vicia faba, assembly GCA_948472305.1. Taxonomy (NCBI): domain Eukaryota; kingdom Viridiplantae; phylum Streptophyta; class Magnoliopsida; order Fabales; family Fabaceae; genus Vicia; species Vicia faba. Next base: position 773,210,075 of record OX451740.1, on the reverse strand, counting down.
CCCAAAGTCTAATGATGCCTTATCCTCATGTACTCCCAGTGATTAAAGATCCCGTCAATGAAGGAGAGGTTCCCTACACCATCCTACATCCAGACATGCCTACATCGTGGGAGGAAATGCAGAAAAGTTGGATTCAGCTCAAGGAAGAACGGAATACTTTTGAAGCTAGCTTCTACGCCAGTGAGAAGAAGGTTCTAGAGCTTACCCGCCGACTCCACGAGCAAGAGGCCCTCAACACCTACATCACACCAAAGAGGATGCGCAATGTCTTTCTGCCTTAAGAAGTTTATTTTGTAATATTTGGCCCATGGGGCACTTATGTACTAACAAATTTCTTCTTATTAATATGACGTGCGTTCTTCTTTGTCTGAAACAATTTTGAATGTTCTAAATCCTTGAATGCATTGCATACATAAGCATACCATTCATCATGTGCATAAGCAGGTCTCACTCCAGGTTTCCTTATCTGTCTGCTGTTTATTTCAGTAGGATGGATCTCGAGCAAACAGTCAAAGACCTACAAGCTCAGAATGCACAGTTCCAGCAACTCCTGTTGACCTTGGCTAAGGGTCAGGAGGATATCAAGACTCAATTGGGAAATAAGGACCCAGTGAAAAAGAAGAAAAAGAGGATTGGGGTGGCTACTTTGGGGAGAAGATTTGACGGAGAAGCTCGAAGAGTGCTTGAATTTCCTCCCACTTCTGATGAAGGGACCAGTAAAAGAGATGGAGCTGCGGTGCCTTCCGAGTCTGATGCGGAAGAAGAAGAGGTTGAAGAGGATGAAGATTTTTCTGACCAGCAATACCCTCCAGCTGATGATAAATACAAAGGGTTAGAAGACAGATTGGCCGCCATGGAGTTACAAAGAGTATCGGGCTTGGACTTTGAAGACTTGGGTTTGGTTGCCGGGATCGTGATTCCCCCAAAATTCAAAGTGCCAGTATTTGTGAGGTATGATGGGCTGTCCTGTCCCAAAATGCATCTCCGGTCCTACGTGAGAAAGATTCAACCCTATACGGCAGATAAGAATCTTTGGATTCATTTCTTTCAAGACATCCTTTCGGGAGCTCAGTTGGAGTGGTTTTATCAGCTAGAAGGAACCAGTGTCAGAAATTGGGAAGATTTAGCCACCGCTTTCTACAAACAATACCAGTATAATTCTGATCTTGCTCCTACTCGTACCCAACTTCAGGGTATGTCACTAGGAACAAGTGAGGGATTCAAAGTATATGCACAAAAATGGAGGGATTTGGCTGGCAGGGTGCAGCCTCCTTTAACCGATCGTGAGCTCGTTGATATGTTTCTTGGGACCCTATCTGGGCCATTTTTCAATCATCTAATTGGTAACTCTTCCGCGGGGTTTACCGATTTGATCTTAACAGGCGAAAGAATAGAAGCTGGCATCAAGTCAGGAAAGATTCAGAAGGGTGTTGCTGCAAGTGTTGAGAAGAAGCCTTTTAAGAAGGAAACAGTTGTGGTATATTCTCAGAGAAGAGCAGGGAAAACGGAGCGTCGGCCAACTGTGGGGGCCGTAATGATTCAAAACACTCTAAGCAAGCAGCCTCGCTATAACCAGTCCAGACCAAATCAACAACGAGTGGAACGGCCACAACGGCAGTTTACCCGTATTAACATGACTCCAGCGCAAGTGCTTCCCCATCTATTGAAGTTGAATCTCGCCACCATCAAAGAGGCACCAAAGAATGTGAATACGTCCTCTCCGCATTATCATGCCAATGCTAAATGCGCCTACCATTCAGACAGTGTTGGACACGACACCAATGATTGTTGGGCACTCAAGCATAAAATCCAAGACCTGATAGAGGCTAAGGAGGTAGAGTTTGACGCTCCAGAGAAGCCTAATGTGATATCAGCACCCATGCCGAAGCACGGCCGAAATGTCAACGCCATTGAAGAAGATTTGTATGTTGCTGATATCAGTGATCTGACTACTCCACTGTTAACCATTAAGTTGAATCTGTTGAGGGCCGGGATCTTCCCGGATGTAAGGAAGACTGCTATTGTTGCTACTCTCTGCCGTTTGATTGTCCGCTACTGAAGAAAGGCATCCAAGGCCTTATGGATAGTCGACAAATTTTGTTTGAAAACGTTTCTGCCGTTCCAGTTCATACTGAAGATGTCTCAATCATAACCATTCACGCCAATCTTTCCAAGGCCGTCAAAAAGCATGTTAAGATTACACCAGCTGCGAAATCTGTTCCTTTGAAGATAACAATGCCAGGGCCCGTTCCCTATGTTTCTGAGAAGTCGATACCTTGGAACTATGGCGGTGACATCTACTACCATGGTATCAAGCAAATCGAAGTAATTGAAGAAAGTTCGGATGATGAAGAAGCCAACATTAGTAACATCGCGGGCACCAGCAAAATCACCAGGAGCGGGAGAATATTTTCTCCAGAGATTGCCCCTCCAAGAGCAGTCTTTGGACCCTCATCAGCTAACAAGGTCATCCTTGCACCAATAAAACTCTCTGCTAGAACTCCTCTGATTGAAGACATTGTTGTTCCTAGTACTGTCTCTCCTACCGCTGCTGACAAAGGTAAGGGAATCCAAGATGAGCCCGTCAGGACGAGGGCTCAACCCTTGGTAATCCCGGAAACCTCCAAGAAGGAAATGGACGAGATTTTGAGGATAATCAAGAGAAGTGATTACGATGTGGTGGAACAGTTAGGGCAAACCCCCTCCAAGATCTCCATGCTGGCACTACTACTTTGCTCAGAAGCGCACGCTAAAGCCCTGATAAAATTCCTGAAGGCAGCTCATGTGCCCCAGGAAACCTCTGCGGATCAATTTCAGAATTGCGTGGCTAGCCTGACTGCAGACAATGGATTAGGTTTTTCTGATGCCGACCTAACTCCTAAAGGTAGAAATCACAATGATGCTTTGCACATTTCAGTCGAGTGTCGAGGAACTACTCTCGCACATGTCTTGGTTGATACTGGTTCTTCGCTGAATGTTTTGCCTAAGAAGGCCTTGGACCGACTAGATTGCGAAGGATTGGAATTGAAGCCAAGTGATATTGTTGTCAGAGCTTTCGATGGTTCGAAGAGAATGGTCCATGGAGAGGTTGAAATTCCCATCAAGATAGGCACCGAGGTGTTTAAATCCACTTTCTATGTGATGGACATCCGTCCATCATACTCTTGCCTGCTGGGTAGACCTTGGATACACCATGCTGGGGCAGTCACCTCCTCCTTACATCAGATGTTGAAGTATCCTGTCAAGGGAAAGATCATCACTGTCCATGGCGAAGAAGAGTACATGATTAGCCACTTAAATTCTTTCCGGTATGTGGAGGTGGAAGGAGAATTCATCGAGACACCGTTTCAACATTTCGAAGAAGTCCTTCCTGAAATAGCAGTAGCGAAGTTGACGGCTGAGACACCGAGGCAGATGGCCAGGATGGCATCTCTGGAGGATGCAAGGGCCGCAATAAAAGAAGGGAAGAATTCAGCATGGGGGCAGTTACCCGACTTTCCGCATAAGACTGACAAGTTTGGGTTAGGGTTCACAACCGCCGGTCAGAAAGCTATGCGCCGTGCGAAGATTGAAAGGGAGCCAGTCAAAATTTCTCCCTACGGAATCAACGCCCTGGAAGATGAAGACAAGGAGAGAAACATTGAAGAGTGGATTTATCCAATTTTCAAAGGAGGATTGAGCAACTGGGAGGCTAAAGACTTTGTCCCCATCACTTTTATTCATCAGTAATTTATCTGTTAAACATTTCTTATTTGGTCTGTAATATTTACTTTCAAACAATCCGTACACTATCTTTTCACCTCCTGCCTTGCCCGGGGCATGTAGGTCCATTTGTAAGGGTTTTGATTATTTTTCATATCCATATGCCATGTTTAATGATTCATTGGACGTTTTTCATTTGATAAACTGCTTATGTTCATTTTCTTTCCTTTTGCATTTTTTGTTTAAGGATGGCTATCCCTTACACACACCCACACTCACCAATGCAGGTACCCATCCACTCCGGATTCCATGGGTGACTATTCTGCTATATCTTTCAATAACTCTGAGGATCTGGTCAATCTAGCCGAGTATGAAGATGACGAAGGTTGTGAAGTACCCGGGGAACTAGCCAGACTTCTGCAACAAGAGGAAAGGGCCATCTTACCGCATGAAGAGCCACTGGAAACTGTCAACTTAGGGACCGAGGAAGACCGGAAGGAGGTACAAGTGGGTGCCAATCTGGAACCAAGAGTCAAGGAGCGCTTGGTACAGTTGTTGAATGAGTATGTTGAAATCTTCGCTTGGTCTTATGAAGACATGCCGGGTTTAGACACAGACATCGTGGTTCACCGTCTCCCCACAAGAGAAGACTGTCCACCGATCAAGCAAAAAGTTCGTCGAATGAGGCCTGACATGTCTGAAAAGATCAAGGCAGAAGTGATGAAGCAATTCGACGCTGGCTTTCTGGCTGTTACGTCCTATCCTCAGTGGGTCGCTAACATTGTGCCAGTACCTAAGAAAGATGGCAAAGTCAGGATGTGTGTGGACTACCGGGATTTGAATAGGGCCAGCCCCAAAGATGATTTCCCGCTACCTCATATTGACATCTTGATCGACAATACAGCTCAGCACAAAGTGTTTTCCTTCATGGATGGATTCTCGGGCTACAATCAAATCAAAATGGCCCCCGAGGATATGGAGAAAACAACTTTTGTCACACAATGGGGCACTTTCTGTTACAAGGTGATGTCGTTGGGGCTGAAGAACGCAGGGGCAACTTATCAACGCGCCATGGTAGCTTTATTTCATGATATGATACATCATGAGATTGAAGTTTACGTAGACGATATGATAGCTCGGTCACAAACAGAGGAAGAGCACCTTGAACACCTAGAAAAGCTGTTTGCCAGATTGAAAGAATACAAGCTTGGGCTGAATCCAAGTAAATGTATTTTTGGAGTTAGGTCTGGTAAACTCCTGGGATTCATTGTAAGCAACAAAGGCATTGAAGTCGATCCCGCAAAAGTGAAAGCAATACAAGAAATGCCTGCTCCCCGTACTGAAAAGGAGGTTAGAGGGTTCTTGGGGCGCTTAAACTATATTGCCAGATTCATCTCACATCTGACTTCTACCTGTGAGCCAATTTTCAAACTCTTGAAGAAAGATCAGGTAGTCGAATGGAACGACGATTGCCAAGATGCTTTTGATAGAATCAAGGAGTATTTGCTAGAACCTCCTATTCTGATGCCACCCGTCGAAGGAAGACCATTGATCATGTATTTGACCGTCTTGCATAACTCAATGGGGTGTGTTTTGGGCCAGCATGACGAGTCTGGTCGAAAAGAGCATGTTATTTATTACCTTAGCAAAAGTTTACCGACTGTGAGACTCGTTACTCACTGCTCGAGAAAACTTGCTGCGCTTTGGTATGGGCTGCTCGCCGACTAAGACAGTATATGTTGACTCATACTACCTTGTTGATTTCCAAAATGGATCCTATCAAGTATATCTTCGAAAAGCCCGCTTTATCTGGAAGGATAGCTAGATGGCAAATGATCTTAACCGAGTATGACATCCAGTACACCACCCAAAAATCTATAAAAGGGAGTGTATTAGCTGACCATCTGGCTCATTAGGCTATCGAAGACTATCAACCCATGAGATTTGACTTCCCAGACGAGGACATCATGAATTTGGACAACGTTGAAGGTGACGGACCGCATGACGGACCTGAAAAGGGATCCCGATGGACCCTGTACTTTGATGGATCTTCAAATGCGCTTGGAAACGGTATTGGCGCAGTACTCATTTCTCCGGAAGGTTGTCACACACCTTTCACGGCCCGACTTTGCTTCAGCTGCACAAACAACATGGCTGAGTATGAAGCCTGCATCTTTGGTCTCAAGGCTGCTATAGACTTAGGGATCAAATCTTTGATCGTATTTGGGGACTCGGCTTTGGTTATCAGTCAAATCAAAGGAGAATGGGATACAAAACATCCTAATCTCGTCCCATACAAAGAACATGTCCTGACATTGTTGCCGCATTTCGAGCAAATTACCTTCGAGCATTTCCCGTGAGAAGAGAATCAGCTAGCAGATGCTCTAGCCACAATGTCCTCTATGTTTAAACTCAACTGGGATAACGAGGCTCCCCAAATCACCATCGAGTGAATGGATGAACCGGCGCATTGCCACGAGATCAATACCGAAGAAGTAGTGGAACAACCTTGGTTCCATGAAATCAAAAGGTATCTCGAGACCCGAGATTATCCTGAAGGAGCTTCCGTGAATGACAAGAAGTTCTTAAGGAAATTTGCTGCTAAGTTCTTCCTGAGCAACGACATCCTTTACAAACGAAGCCATGATTGTGTATTGCTCTGATGCGTAGATAAAGCTGAAGAAGAGTTGATCATGACTGATATACACAGCGGCACATTTGGCACTCACTTGAGCGGGCATACAATGGCTAAGAAGATCCTAAGGGCAGGCTATTACTGGTCTACCATGGAGGCTGACTGCCATCAACATTCCTGTACTTGCCACAAGTGTCAAGTCTATGCTGACAAAGTTCATATTCCTCTGGTTCCTCTCAACGTCCTGACTGCTCCGTGGCCCTTTGCAATGTGAGGGATCGATATGATTGGAGAGATCAAGCCCACGGCTTCCAACGGACATCAATTCATCCTGGTTGCCATTGACTACTTCACTAAATGGGTCGAAGCAGCTTCCTTCGCCTCTGTCACTAAAAATGTGGTTGCCCGCTTTATCAAACAAAATCTCATATGTCGGTATGGTGTTCCAGACAGGATCATCACAGACAACGGTACAAATCTGAATAACACAATCATCACTGCATTGTGCGAACAGTTCAAGATTTATCATCACAATTCATCTCCCTATCGGCCGAAGATGAACGGTGTTGTTGAAGCTGCGAACAAAAACATTAAGAAAATCATTTAGAAAATGACAGTCACTTACAAAGACTGGCATGAGATGTTACTGTTTGCTCTGCATGGATACCATACGATGGTACGTACTTCAACCGGGGCAACCCCATTTTCTTTGGTTTATGGCATGGAAGCTGTTTTGCCTATGGAAGTCCAGATCCCTTCTCTAAGGATTATGAAGGATGCAGGTTTGAATGAAGATGATTGGATGCAGACCCGACTTGATCAACTCAATCTGATCGACGAAAAGCGACTTGCTGCTATATGCCATGGTCAGACGTATCAAAAGCGGATGATCAAGGCCTTCAATAAGAAAGTCAGACGTCAAGTGTATCAAGTCGGAGATCTCGTAATCAAGCGGATTATCTTACCGCAAAGTGATCCCAGGGGCAAATGGACTCCTACATATGAAGGACCATTTGTGATCAAGAGCATATTTTCTGGTGGTGCAATGATTCTGACCACCATGGACGGCGACGATTTGCCGCACCCTGCGAACGCAGACATAGTTAAAAGATACTACGCATAAAATGACCCGACAAGTCGAAAACCCGAAAGGGCGGCTTGGGCAAAAATGGGCATCCCGGTGAACCGAAAACCCGAAAGGGCGGTTCAGGCAAAAGTTAGGGATAAAAATAAAAAAAATCTGTACACCCGGCAAGTCGAAAACCCGAAAGGGCGGCTTGGGCAAAAAGGGGTTTCCCGGTGGATCGAAAACCCGAAAGGGCGATTCAGGAAAAAGTTAGGGAATTAAAGCGTATGACTATGTCTCGTCGGATCACTTCAAGGACAATCTCTTCATCAACCGGTTCCAGGCTTCTGATCAATCCAGTCATTGGTCAACGAAGCATTGAATGGACAGATATTCAGAGTTGTGAAAGCTATAGCGGAATGGAATCCCATGGAATTATTTCACATAGACATCTTTATTTTGTATAAATCTTTCAATATTTACGACAAAATCCTCTTACTAGGATGATTGTCTCCTTTGTACAAATATACTCATAGAAAATCAATACAAACACTTTTCCCATAAATTTGTGTCATTTCCTTTTCTTTTCTCTTGCACTGTTTGTTTTATTTTGAGAAACGTCCAATGTTTTGTTAAATAGGCATATGCATTTGAACATAATCATTTCCTTATGAATCAAGAAAGAGGATTACTGATAGGTCAAAGGTGCGGTGGGATATCTTGATACCCTTTCAAAGGAAACCCCCAGGAGATTTGGAATCCATATCCCTAACAAGTCTTGAAGCTCATTCCCAGTAGATTCTGGAAGCTTATCCCCCGCAGAGAACGGACGTCTCTCCCGAGTTTTATTCAAAGTTATTTCTCGCAAGGACTTATAACTGGGTTATCCTCAGCTTATTACCACGGAAGATCGCACTCGCCAAAATTCTTCCTATCCCCAGCAGAGTTCATCAAAATTCCCCAGCAGTAACTTATCTTTGCAATCCTCCAGCCAGAGGATCCTCAGGAATCCAATTTCCCTCAGAATTTAAGTTTCAATATCCCCAGCGGAGCCAGACTAATGAACATTCTCCCCACAGAGTTTTAGGAGAGCAAATCTTGAGTTCCCCAGTAAGGTCGCCAGAGATGCTTCTGAGTCTTGCATCCCCAACAGGAGTCTACTAGATTGGTACTCCCCAGTAGAAGTCATCAGGAATTCCCCAGAGGTTTGGTATACAACTCAAGCTTCTTATTCCCCAGCAACAGCCAAGGATTTATTCTTCCCGGCAGCGGTCAGGATGCTTTTATCTTCAGCCATCCAGGATTCATCTGTCCCAAGCAAGACAACTCATCAGCTTACATACGCATTCATTACATTCATATCATGAACATTGATATAACGTATATTGCATCATACATTTCATGCAACATAATTTTGTGTTTAGCTAACATTTTGTCCTTTTCAGGATAAGAATAAAAAGATATCCTTAACAGTTTCAGATGCAGTTTTACACGGACTCATCATCAAGCAACCCTACACCGGTTCCTATTCAACTTCAAGATTTCTGAAAACAGTTTACGGGTTCGCCAAGTAACGGATGTTAACCTATCGCTTGTTCAGTTTCTTCTCCAGACTTCTGAAAACAGTCTATGGATTCTTCCCAACAACGGATGTTAATCTATCACTTGTTCAGATGCAACCTTTGAAAACAGTTTACGGACGCTTCCCAACAACGGGTGCTGCTCTATTGCTTATTCAACTCCAAGATTTCTGAAAACAGTTTACGGGTTCGCCAAGTAACGGATGTTAACCTATCGCTTGTTCAGTTTCTTCTCCAGACTTCTGAAAACAGTCTTTGGATTCTTCCCAACAACGGATGTTAATCTATCACTTGTTCAGATGCAACCTTTGAAAAACAGTTTACGGACGCTTCCCAACAACGGATGCTGCTCTATTGCTTATTCAACTTCAAGATTTCTGAAAACAGTTCACGGGTTCTCCAAGTAACGGATGTTAACCTATCGCTTGTTCAGACTCTTCTCAAACTTCTGAAAACAGTTTACGGATTCCTCCCAACAACGGATGTCAATCTATTGCCTATTCAGACCCTCAGTTCAGAAATGGTCCAAAGCATGGACACCTTCCTGATACTCATTCCAGATAGCATCTCTAAGCCCATCCCCGACAAGTCTCTGTCACTCTTCCATATGGAATCATTAAGCCCATCTCCAAATGGCATCTCTAAGCCCATTCCCGCATCCATTGTTTTGACGAGTGCAAATTTCCGGGCACTCTAGTGTCCAATCTCCTTTTACCCTCGAGTCACGAAAGGCAAACTTGCCAATCTAACTCTTCGGATTCAAGAAGATTGAACAGGGGCAACTGTTGTACCCCAAAATTTGCCCTCCCATTTCTCAATGATTTCTCATCACAAAACCTTTGAAGCCCAAGATCCAGTTAGGGTTTCATCTGCTCAAGACTTCTCCTTGCACTGTTGACCCAAATTAGGGTTTGTGTTTGCACAAAGAGATTTTGACCTAAAATGCCTAAGATTACTTTCATGCTTCATGTTGGACTCCCAAGTTTATCCATATCAAGTTTCAAGTCTTGATTCCAAGTTTTGCCCAGTCAATTGGATAGTTGACCTAGAAATCAGCTGTATTGGGGAAAAAGTCAACTGTGGCCAATTGACAGTCAAACCTCATGGAAATTGACCCACATCAACATTATGAACTCATATGAACCATTTTATCAAGTTTGGATCACAATTCCACAAGAAATTTGATCAAATCACCAAAAGGGCAAAATGGTCATTTTTAGGGTTTTGACTGCACAAAGGCAATTTTTGACTGTTTGACTTAGCCAATGGCAAACCAAGCTCACATATGGACTCAAGGACCCCATGGAATTATCTTGACATGCTCAACAAACTCAAAAGATCCCAAGTACACAAGATTGACAGTTGAATTCCCCAGTCAATTGATCAATTTTGACTGTACACTGAAAAGTCAAACTTTGACTTTTTGGTCAAAATCAAGAGTCAAGATTAATTTTTCATCAAAACATGCCAAATCATGAAACTTGTTCACCAAGAAATCACAAAATGCAAATTAGGGTTAGAAATTAGAATTTTTCATAACTTAGAATTTTTCTAAGTTATAAAAAACCCTAATTTTTTCCCAACTTTGCCCCACTTTTTCACCAAGATCCATTTGGATTCAAACAAAAGTAAAAACATGAAAGTTGTAGCTTGTTGCATAATCTACAACTTTGATTCACAAAGTTTTCCCATTTGAGGCTTGTATCTCAAGTTACAAATTTTTGAATAAGGGCACTAAACCATTCTTAACTTAGTGAAATTTTAACCTATTTTGACAAGGTTTTCTACCCAACTTCAAGGCCATTTTCCATACACTTCCACTTGGAATTTCAATTTGCATTTCAAATATGGATTGTATTACACATTCCAAGCTTTCCAAAATGTCCAAGAACTTCTCAAACAACCTCATAACTTGAGAGAATCGAATTTCACAATATGGCAAAAACTCACTTTTGGATTGATCATGAACATGTTCATAACTTAAGCCATTTTCAAGTCAGCATAGTTTGTGCTAAATTACAGGTCCTAAAACCCTTTGACACTCAATAATTCAATGCAAAACCTTTGTGTCAAGGCCTTGTTTCATGAGTTCAAGCATTGCCTAAAGGATTAATCCCAAAATAGATAAAGCATTTCTTCCATTTTTGAAAAAGTTAACTTTATGTCCAATTGAAAATCCAAGCAGTACAAATGAGATCTAATTGGCACAAGATGATGAGCAAAACACTCTGATCAAGGAGGGATTATGCAGCTCATTAGGGGGGCCTCTACTGACCTAGAACACAACTTGGGCATTTGTTGCTTAAAGTGTAAGTAACTTGGCATATTGTAAAAAAAAACTCTCATATCAGCTTGCAAACACTTAAGTGAACTTGTGAAACACACTCAGGACATCTCAACCAAGCTATTGCACGACCCTAACACCTCTCATACACTCCCAATCTCAGAATCACCTTCAAACTGCAAAAACAGGGCCAGGCCTGCAGTTTGAGTGTCATCTTCCATTTCCCTCAAGCTCTCTTGTCCAAACCAGTTCACATACATTCCCTAGCATCTATGCAAGCTAACCATGACTTGAAACACGACCTGTAATCCCTCTAATCAGTTCCACCATTTTCAGTTTCTTGTTTTGCAGGTGAAGTGCTCTAGCACGATTCAAAAGCTTTCAAGACAAAGTAAACATTGGAATAGCATCCCTGGACCTCAAGGAAGCTTTTCCAATCATCACCTTGCACTGAAAGCTTCCTCATTGCCAGATAGAACTTCAACTGAACAGGTATTTTGGTGAACTTCTATCTCTCTTATTAAGCATCATTAGCTCTAAGTTTGTGAATAAACAATGTTCTACTCATGCAACTGAACATGTACATGTTTTTACTTTTCATTTCTTTTGCTTGAGCTGTGAGAATTTAAGGTTTGAAAATGGCAGAAAATCTGGGTTAGGATTTGGGGAAGAAGAAATTCTCCCTCATCTTAGAGAGTTAGATCAAGTTCTGCATATGGTTGGATTCGTCTCTTGATGCTGAACATTTTTTATGTTATGAGTTTTCATTAATAAGCCAGGAATCAGGAGTTAGAAGATTGAGAAGAAGGGCGCGCGTTTTTGAACTGTTTTTGTCTGAAGGTTGAAGACAATGTCTTCTTGGGCTGGGCCTGAGTGATTTTCTTGTTCACACCACCTTTTTGGTTTTGCACCCCCTGAGTCCATTTGCTTTATTTTTAATATTTTTTGACTTTTTCTTTTTTCAATTAACTCATTTATTTTTTCTCAGCATATTAAAAATATAAAAACATTTTTTCTCATCCTTTTTGAATTTATTAGGTATTTATTTGATTTTTTCTTTTAGTTTGTACATAAATAAATAAATATATACTTTTGTTTAAAATACTAAAATAGCACAAATATATTTTATACACTTTTATCTTATTTTTACTTCCTGAAAATATTTTATAGAAAAAATACTTTTTTATTTTAATATTAAATATTATTAATTAATATATATAATACATATCTTGTAAATAATATAAATATACATATATATATATATATATATATATATATATATATATATATATATATATATATATATATATATATATATATATATATATATATATATATATATATATATATATATATATATATATATATATATATATATATATATATATATATATATATATATATATATATATATATATATATATATATATATATATATATATATATATATATATATATATATATATATATATATATATATATATATATATATATATATATATATATATATATATATATATATATATATATATATATATATATATATATATATATATATATATATATATATATATATATATATATATATATATATATATATATATATATATATATATATATATATATATATTAATACATTTAGGGTAAAAATATAAAAAATATACATATTTTTATTTTTATTAATATTTAACATTAAAAAGACATTTTTATAAATATACTATATTTTATTTTATTTTTGTATGTAAATAGTAAATATTATATGAATTAATTGATTAATATCCCTTTTTGATTAAAAATTAGGGTTTTGCCCTAAATTTGAAAATACTCCAAAAATAATACCTTTTTATTTCTCTTTTTATTTCACATAAATAATATTCTTTTTTTTCATACACATAAAAATTCTTTTTACATTTTGCATATTTATTTCAATTCCCATTTAATTATACAATTATTTGTCTTGTAAATATTCAAAGAAAATGATGTAATAGTTAGGTTTAAATTTTTGTCTAAACATACCCCATTTGAAACATTGTACCCCCCTCCCCATATTATTGTGTTGTAATAGTGTAGGAATTTAAATTTCGCACTTTAATGCTTTCTAAACCTACCATGCTAGAATTAGGGTTTGTATGCGAATAAAATGAACAAAAAGTAGTTTGACCTAATTCAAGATTAACAAGCATGAAAATGGATAACACATTTCACACTTGCACCCCTAGGGTATTCCACTTTGTTGTCTTCAAAAAATTGGGTCATATTGCATGTTGAATTTCTTTGGGTAAAACAAACAACTAAATGATCATAGTCCCTCAAAATGTTGCCTAAATGAATGATCAAGTCCCTTTTTTTTAAAAAGAAAAAATTGCCCAAAGACATTTAACACTATTGCAATTATGGTCTAAGCGATGACCCGCGCCCGTCCCTTTCACCTCCTAAGACAAGATTGTCCACCAAATGCAATGGTGGAACAAAATTGTCAAAAGGTTTAAAGCATAACAAAAATCCTTGAGAAAACTTTAGGGTAGATAACTCTTAAGTACTTGCCAATTTACAAAGAAAACGCTTGCCTAATTTCAAACTACACTTCACAAACACTTTCATAACAAACTTTCAAAAACCTTGAAACATCTTTTCAAAAGACAAACACCTCTTGTAAAACATTCGAGTAAAGAATTGTTACAAGGGTAGCCTACACAAGGCATCTTTTCAAACATTTTCAAAATCACACACCAAGCACCATTTCAAACAATTGAAAACCAAGGCAAGTTGATCTAAGCAAGTACCTAAGAGCCCATGGATAACCATGGATAGAAAGGGTGATAATACCTTCCCTTTCTATAATCTACTCCCCGAACCCAAGAAAAATCTCAAAGGTTTTTGCTATGCTTTTTAAACCTTTCCTTAGGATAAAATAAAAAGTCGATGGCGACTCTTGCTCAACCGAAACATTTGCGAAAACAAACGCAAAACCATAGTCAGTTCTCCCACCGTATCACAATGTTGAATGTAATGTCCTAACTAGAAGAACATGACATCTGGACTGTTATGGTTTTGCATTTTGGAAGTTGTTTCAACTTGCTATTTGAACATGTCGAATGGGATGTCCTAACCAGAAGTATATGACATTATTTTTGCTACAGCTGACAATTTGGATTAAGTTGTTGTGATTTAATTATTGAATATTCTGGGAATATTTAGTAATCCTATGTGGCATCCAAGATTGATAAATCATAGATATTATGTTGGTTTTTCAAGATATTCAAACTTTCTAAATATGGAGACTTTTTAGGAAAGTTATGATTGAAGATTTATTTTCTTGGAGATGTTTTTGCAGACTTTGTGCACCCTCTCTGCTGCGTTTTTGAAGCCCAAATCCAGTTGTGGAAAGGTTTATAAATAGAAGTATTTGTAACCTATTTTGGTGCGGGTCTAGTATATAAAAGTATTATGGTTTCGTCAATGTAGCCACTCTCTAGGAGAGTTGGTGAAAGTGAACCACTCGGGTTATGAGATGGTCACTATGTTCTCCTCGAAGCTGTGAAGCAAGAGTGAGTATTGTTCTTGGAGGAAGCTTATAAGTAACTCCAAGTTGTGTTCTTATTCAAGAGTATTGGCTAGTGAATTATCATAGAAGTGTATCTTCTAGTGTTTTGTATTTGAAGTGTGATCTTCATGTAGGTGAAAAGTCATAGATACAATGATTGAGACTGTTAACTGTTAAACATTATTGCGGTGATTGGAAGTGAGTATGGATACTCATATCTAGGAGTTCCTAGGTAGAAGTTGCATTGGGTAGGGATTAAGTGAGAAGTTGTAAACTGCGGATTTTAACTTCGAATTGATACTACTGATATTGGATTTCCTTCCCGGCCTGGTAGCCCTCAGAGTAGGTGTTGTTCTCACTGAACTAGGTAATCATATATGTGTGTTATTTATACTTTTTTAGTACTGTTTTATATTGTTTATACCTTGCCATGTTGTTTCTGTCAGACCAGATGTCTCGACATCCTATAGGACATCTGAGTTCTAACCTATTAGAATTTCAATTGGTATCAGAGTAGGCATCCTATCTATTTCTATATGAGATACGTGGAGGATAATTTCTGGTTTATATGCAAGGTAGAAGGTTTCTAATAAAAATCTATTTGAATTTGGATAGTTCATATTGTTTTTGAATGGTCCCTTGAAGTGGAGGATGGACTATTCGTGACAGGATTGGACATGTCTCTTGTGTGCAGGCGTGTAGCTTCTGTAAAGAGATGCAGTGTTAGGTTTGATTTATTTTCAAACCTAGGATGTTTTTGCACCTGGGCATTTGAGTGCAATATATTATTCCTGAGGACTGCTGAGGAGTTTGTGTTATTGTGTATTCTTCTGCATGGTATCTGGTGTAACCTTGATTATTTCTTGCTCCATAAGCAAAATAAGGACATTAGGGTTTGGTCTCCTCAACAGGTTTGGTGTGTATGCAAGACAATATCAACTAACTATGTGAAGTTTCCAACGATACTTGAGTTTTATCTCTCAAGTCCACTCATAAAGGCACTTGTAATGAGTTTGTTGAAGAATGATGAGAGCCATTTATTTTGGCTTCATACAAAGTTTTTCTAATACTTGACCTAATTAGGAAAGGGACTATGAGTCTTGCAGATGTGGAGGCTTGGAATTTTCTTTATCCTTTAAGGGGATCAAGGGTTATTTGTTTTCTGGAAGCAGCGTTGGACTTTAGAACTAAGCTTTGTTTTGTGAGTTCCAGAAGAAGGGAACTGATGTCCTACAAAATGTTGAGACATTGTGTAGGCAGGTGTGCGGATTCCCATTGCATAACAGATGCTTTGGGTGCCAGACAAGTGTGGAATGAGAAAATATGTTTGGAGCCTACTCCTGACTCGGAAGAGGAGATATCTGTGTTGTGTATTTAAGATATTTTGTCTAGAAAAATATATCTTAGATTGGTAGGTTGAATGATGGTTAACCTATAAGCTACTTCTTGGTTCAATCTTCTGATTCAAGCTAGTAGAATTGCAAAGGCTGAGCTCTAGTTCCAGTAGTGATTTGTCATCTCAGCCATTTGTTTTCATATGTGGAGGTCGAGTTCATATGTGAAGCTTTATATTTCTCTCTGTCATCTAGCCTCCATTGATCAAAGAAGCCAGATTCATGTGATCTTGTTCAGGAGGAAAATTTTTTGCTACAACAGAGAAAGATTTGTGTGGGTGTTCACTAACCACATATTGTAGTTCTATTAAGGAGGAGAATGTTTAATTATCTTAGTTTTCATAGAATTTGTTGAAGAAGAATCCCTAATCTGGAGTTGGAGGTTCTTGTGATGTTAGTTATAATGTCCTGACATCTGTGTTGAGAATTTATTTTTCTCAATGTGTTTGACTGGTGTTTCTCTCAAACAGGATAAAGATTGTTTACTCAAACTTGATATCACCTTCCAAGTTAATGAGAACATTGAACTCTTGTTCTACCAAAGTGGAATGGACATTCTAGGGTGTGTGCAATGGAGATGCTTCAACCTGAGTTAATTTAATTTCTGGAAAGTTAACTTACAATCACAATGTTGTTCAGCCAGAGGTTTAACAAGTATCTTTTTCTTGAAGGCTGAAGAATGGGAGATATAGACTTTATAGTGTGTTAATGGTATAATGATCAATAAATACCATGGTTTTTATGCTTTGCATATTAGAGAGAATCTTCTCTTTATGTGTAGAAGGATGGCATGTTCAAGAGGTCTGGATATTGTGCTTATAAAGAAGCCTTCTGAAGTAGCGTATCAATAGCTGATTTTGATCTATATATAATGATCAGTTGCTGATGTGTGAGCCTCTTGTGTTCTCCCTCAAGAGTTTTTGTATGGACTTACTATGTGTGTCATCTCCAAAACCATAATATTTGGTAAAGTCCATGGAGTTGGGATTGATGTTGGAACATCATCTCAGGGGTATTTCTAGCTTCAGAAGGAAGCTTATTTTGAAGATCATGGGGTGATTATTGCTGATCATTTTTGGATTCCTAAGTCGGAAAGAATGACCATGATTGAGTATGAAGTCCAGTCTGTGACGAAGTCTAGAGTAGTGTGAAGAAATCCCTTGTACTAAATGTTGAAGAAGAATGATGTCAGATCAAATGTTCTAACATCTTATGAAGGGAGTATCATCTACAGCTGTGTGTATGGGAATTTCTTTCCACTGTTGATAAATACCTTGTCAGGAGCTTGGTATGAGTTTGATATGTGTGAAGGTGGGTGTAACAAGGTGGGAGAACTGACTTGGGTGTTTTGCGTTTGATCGCAATTGTTGCAGATAGCAAGAGTCGCCACCGACTTTTCTTTTATCCAATAAGGAAAGGGTGAAAAGAACAGGAAAGACCTTTTGAGATTATTTCTTGAGTTCGGGAGGTAGGTTATGAAAAGGAATGGTATCAGCACCTTTTTCATCAGTAGTTATCTATGTGATCTTAGTTACTTTCTAGATCACTTGCTTTTGTTTGAAAATGTGTTTGTGGTGTGGGTTTTGAAAGTATTTTGAAAACTCCTTTGTAATGGTTCTTGTTTCTATAAGAACGTGTACAAAGTGTTGGGTTTGAAAATAGTTCAAAAGAGGTGTTTGTGGAATGTGTTTTTGAAAGTGATTTTGAAAAGTGTCTTTGTAATGATTCTCGTTTCTATAAGAATGCATACAAAGAGCTCTGTCTTGTGAAAATGTTTCAAATGAAAGTGTTGGTGTGTAAAATGTTTTTGTTGTGAGAAAGCGAGCAACTATGAGCGTCCTACCTACTCAAAAGGTCTAATGTTCTTTTCCTCCTCCTTTATATGTTGCTAACTTACCATTGATTTGGTAAGAAGCACCATCGTTGGATGTTAAGGGACGGGCGTGGGACATTTGCATAGTCATAGAAGGCAACCTATGGGACGTTTTAGCAATTTTAGTTTAGGGACTAGATCATTTATCGAAGGCAACAATGAGGGTCATCGAGGGACTACGATCTTTTATCAAGGGTCTTTGATAAAACACCCATATTCGAGGGACATGACTCTTGCCCATGTTCAATCTTCTTAAACCTGGAGAGTTAGATTGGCGAGTATGTCATTCGTGACTTGAAGGTGGAAGATGATTGAACACTAGAGTGCCCAGAAATTTATACTGGATGATGTGGTGGTTGGTTGTGTAGGGAATGGGCTTAAAGATGCCATTTGGATAGATGATGGAGAGTTGTCAGAGATGGGCTTATAGATATCATCCAAAGGTGATTGTTAGCAGAAATTAGACCAAAGTATCAAAACAAATCTCTGGTTGATATATACTGAAACAGTAGATATAGTGGGATCAATATCATAATAATATCCATAAATGGATTGTATCTGACTCGTATCTGAAATATGTACTGAATGAGCGTCAGAATGACATCCGTATATGTATCGTATCTGGACTTTATTTGAAAGGTGTGCTAAATGAGTGTCAGAATGACATCCGTATCTGGATTGTATTTGAGAAATATGTTGAATGAGTGTCAGAATGACATCTGTATATGGATCATATCTAGAATGTATTTGGGAGAAAAGTTTGGAATAAGTATCACAATAATATTTGTCTCTGGATCGTATCTAAACTGTTTCGGGAGTAAATCTGGAATAAGTATCATAATGTCAGCCATATATGGATCGCATCTGAACTATTTCTAGAAGAGAATCTAGAGTAAGTATCAGAATGTCAGCCATATCTGGATCGCATCTGAACTGTTTCTAGAAGAGAATCTGGAATAAGCATCAGAATGCTTGCCGTATATGGATCGCATATGAACTGTTTCTAGAAGAGTAATCTGGAGTAAGTATCAGAATAATATCCGTCTCTTGGTCGCATCTGAACTGTTTCTAGAAGAGAATCTGGAATAAGTATCAGAATGTCAGCCGTATCTAGATCGCATCTGAACTGTTTCTAGAAGAGAATCTGGAATAAGTATCAGAATTTCAGTCGTATCTGGATCGAATCTGAACTGTTTCTAGAAGAGAATCTTGAATAAGTATCAGAATTCTAGTCGTATCTGGATCGCATCTGAACTGTTTCTAGAAGAGAATCTGGAACAAGTATCAGAATGTTAGTCGTATTTGGATCGCATCTGAATTGTTTCTAGAAGAGAATCTGGAGTAAGAATCAGAATGTCAGCCGTATCTAGATTGCATCTGAATTGTTTCTAGAAGAGAATCTGGAGTAAGTATCAGAATGTCAGCCGTATCTAGATCGCATCTGAACTATTTCTAGAAGAGAATTTGGAGTAAGTATCAGAATGTCATTCGTATCTAGATCACATCTGAACTGTTTCTAGAAGAGAGTTTGGAGTAAGTATCAGAATGTCAGTCGTATCTGGATCGCATCTGAACTGTTTCTAGAAGAGAATCTGGAGTAAGTATCAAAATGCCAGTCGTATCTGGATCGCATCTGAACTGTTTCTAGAAGAGAATCTGGAATAAGTATCAGAACTCCATCCATATCTGGACCGCATTTGAATTGTTTCTAGAAGAGTGTATGAGAAGGAGCCCGTGTAGGATTACATCATCTGGTCGTGTAGATAATTGTCCTGGCTTGTTTCAGGAATTAATCTATAAACAGTCGCTCACAGATAGTTTTCCTGTCTGGTTTTAGGTGTTAATTTGGAACTTGTTTTTGTTGGTCATTGAGATAGTTGTTCTATCTAGTTTCAGGTATTAATCTCTGACCTAAGAAAGAAAGGTAGTTTTCCTGGCTTGTTACATGTATTAATCTTCAATCTCTTCATGTAGATAGTTTTCCTAGCTTGATACAGGTATTAATCTACAATCAGTCGTCCATAGATAGTTTTCCTGGCTTGTTACATGTATTAATCTGGAACTTGTTTTTTCGGCCGTTGAGGTAGTTTTCCTGTCTAGTTTTAGGTGTTAATCTCTGACCTGAGAAAGAAAGATAGTTTTCCTGGATTTTTACAGGTATTAACCTTCAATCTCTTCATGTAGATAGTTTTCCTGGCTTTTTATAGGTATTAATCTACAATTAATCGTCCACAAATAGTTTTCTTGGCTTGTTACAGGTATTAATCTGGAACTTGTTTTTGTTGGTCGTAGAGATAGTTGTCCTGTTTGGTTTCAGGTGTTATCTCTGACCTGATAAAGAAAGATAGTTTTCCTAGCTTGTTACAGGTATTAATCTTCAATCTATTCATGTAGATAGTTTTTCCTGGCTTGTTACAAGTATTAATCTACAATCAGTCATCCACAAATAGTTTTCCTGTCTTGTTACAGGTATCAATCTGGAACTTGAAAATGTTGGTCACATAGATAGTTCCCCGTCTGGTTTCGGGTATTAATCTATGACCTTTTGAAAATGGTTGTGGTATTTGCCAAAAATGACTTTTGTTGATTGACTTTTCCCTGCAAGGAAGAGGGTCAGTTGCATGCAGATGTATGCATGGCTTGATGATGTTCTCAAAATAAATGAGATTATGATGTATGTGTTTATCATGTATGTAATATGATGCATGAAATGCGAAATGTTCTTGGAATGTATTTTTGTCTTGGAAAATAAATCCTTGACAAATGTTGGGGAGTTTTGGGAAGTTGATTCCCAGACTGCTGTTGGGGATGAAGAGTATGTCCATCTTCAAACCTTGCTTAGAATGTTTCCATTGGGGATTCTTGTTTTTGTTATTTGAGGAGAAATCTGTTGGGGGATGTTGACTTTGCTTGAGGAAAACTCTATGGAGAGTGTTGATTCCTGCTTGGGGAAAAGAGTTTAGGAGTCTTAGTTGTCCGTTGCTCTACTGGGGAGTTATCTTTTGATGGAAGGGAGTTAACAACTTGTTGGGGATAAAGAAGTTAATTGTTATCTAGTTTGGCTTCCAGGCACAGCAACTCACTAGGGATTATAGAAAAATCAATTGGAGAAGATGGGTTGTGGTCTCTTGATTTGTAATAGTCGGAGAGGCAAACTAAAGCTGGGGAATCGATAGTTTTTTGGGGAAATAAACTCAGCTCGGAAGAAGGTTTTCCAGAGACCGAGACTCTGGTTGGGAAGAAGGTTTTCTAGAGACTGAGACTCTGGCTGGGAATTTCCTTGATCCAACTTTGTGGGGACTTGACTGGGGGTCATCCTATGGAAAATACTTTGTGGGAATTTGTCACTGCCCCAAGTAACAAGTGTTTGTAGCACTTCCAGGAAATGTTTGCTTGACCGTACGTAACCCTTTACAGGAATTTCAATGTTCAATGCCCCAAGCGACTCACATGCAGATCTTCCCCTGGTATATTCAGCATTTTTGAGAGATTTCTTGGAATCTTGACTTGACTGCCCCAGATGTGCTAAATAATGATCATGTCGTGCCCCCTTGCTTATAGGAGATTTTTCATTGGAACTGTTATCCAATTTGAAGTGGTTCTGTTCACTGGGAGAGTTTTTGTTCACTGGATATTTGTCGTGTAAATTTCTCTGTTGTCAAACAATTAGCCATATGCAAACAACGATATTCAAATAATGCAAAGTTTATGCTTTTCTTGAAGTTTTGAGAATGCAGTTTTAGCAAGTAAAGAATTTTTTAGGAATATGAATTCAACTCAGAATTTGGAGTAAAGCCTTACAGGACTCAGGATACCTTTTGTAATAGTATGCTTTCGAACTAACCCATGCTTCAATTAGGACTTTAAAAGGTTGTATCATGGTCTGGTTCATGGTTTAAGAAACAAAGGATAAGGCTCAAAGTGTATTTATACCCGCCCGTTCTTCGTGATATTCTTCAGTCCTGAACTCAGTTAATTGTGCATTTTGAACTCCAAATTGAGTTTGGAATGACGTTTTGGTGATGGTTCAGACAAGTGAAGTTTATCGAAAGACAATCATTTTTGCAACACTTTTCGTGTTTGTTGAGGATCTGTAGCGTCCTCTTTTTTGATTTATTATCCCTGATTTTTTTCCTGACTGTTCTTGTTTTAAGATCACGGTCAGCGGGATGCCCCTGTTTTTTTTCTTAAGTCTCCTTCGTCGATTTTGACTTAGTGGGCTTTTATCTTAGGAGATAATGACTTCCTATTGGATAGGGAACCATTTTCGTCTTTTGATTCCAGATGAATGTTTTTGATTTCATTCGTTGTATACAAAGTGAAAGTTTGCGACTGAATGCGCATTTGAATTAACATAGAGACTACCCTGCCCCAGGTTTTGATTAAAGGTCTCAATTTATGCGAAAAAGAAAACTCCAACTTCTTTGGCTCAAAGGGGTTAACTACGGATCATCTTCCTTATAACTCCAGTGTTTAGGAATTGAAACAAACGCCTGTACATCGTCGGTAAGGTTTATTCAAAAGCATACTATATGATATTAACGCATTGCTTTTGTCATCCTCCCTCTAAAGGCTTGCAACTTTAAAATAAGAGTTGAATATTATAAAGGGAGTAAAAAGCATGATTTAAATATAATGAAAATGAAGATTAATTCAAGACAAACATATACAATGCATTAATGAAACGAAGTTTGACATTGATAGATAAGTGTTTGAACAAGAAAAGAGATTACAATTGAAAATTCAAAATGAAAAGGATGCTCTCAATGATTTAGCATAGGAGAAGTGATCACGTTGGGAGTAGCAGGTGGATCAAATTCAATCTCCTTGGCGTCAATCATGTCTTGAATCTTGTTCTTCAGAGCCCAACGACTATTTGTGTCATGTCCAGGACTATCAGAATGGTATGCGCACCTTTCATTGGGATGATAAGTAGGGGCAGAAGTGTTGGGGTTCTGGAGAGGAGCCTTTAACGTAATCAGCTCTGCTTTCAACATGTATTGTAATGCTTGAGCCAGTGGCATGTTGATCTTGGGGAATTGTCTTTTAGGAGCGGCCTCCTTATGCTGATTTCCCTGTTGATGTTGTTGCATCGATGAAGGATTAGAGATCAGAACTGCCCCCACATGTTGATCATGGTTACTTTGGTTACGACCTTTTTGACCGTACGCAACATTGGACTCTTTCTTCCCATTGAAAGGTTGTTTCTCTGCACTTGAAGATGTACCCCTTTAGATTTTACCACTCTTAATGCCAGCCTCTACTCTTTCGCCTGTCAGTATTAGCTCGGTGAACCCGGCCGAGGAGCATCCGATTAGGTGATTGAAGAAAGGTCCTGTCAAAGTTCCCATGAAGATTTCAATCAGCTCCCTGTCAGTTAAGGGTGGTTGCACTCTGCCTGCCAAGTCTCTCCATTTTTGGGCGTATTCTTTAAAGCCCTCGTTGGAAGCCATGGTCATATTCTGCAATTGCACACGAGTTGGTACAAGATCAGTGTTGTATTGGTACTGCTTGTAGAAAGCAGCAGCTAGATATTCCCAAGTGTGAACATGGGAACGATCCAATTGATAGAACCATTCAAGTTGTGTCCCAGCTAAACTCTCTTGGAAGAAATGAACCCAGAGCTTCTGATTAGTTGTGTATGGTTGAATCTTGCGGATGTAAGATCTCATATGTGTCTTAGGACAATAGACCCCATCATACATGGAAAAGGTAGGGATTTTGGATTTTGGTGGGATGACCACTCCAGACACCAATCCCATTTCTTCAAAGTCCAGACCAGGTACTCTCTATATTTCCATGGTGTTGAGGCGATCCTCTAGCTGTTTGTATTTGTTGTCCGCAAGAGGATATTGTTCTTCAGCATAGTCTGCCTCTTCTTCGTTAGACCCCAGACTGTGGTCCCCTTATTTTGTCTAATTGTCCCCCTCAGTTGACGGAGTTGCGAATCCTAGAGCTCCCTCTGTTGGTCTTTTGAACCTCCTTCTTAAATTCAGGACACCCACTGACTTCTTTTTCTTCTTGTATTTGAGAATAAGAGTCTTCAGGTCCTCTTTCCCCTTAGCCATAGCCAAGAACATTTGTTGGAATTGGGTATTTTGTGCTTGAAGATCCTTCATCGTTTGTTCCATATCCATCTTACTGAAATAAATAGTAGGAATA
This sequence comes from Vicia faba, assembly GCA_948472305.1. Lineage (NCBI taxonomy): Eukaryota > Viridiplantae > Streptophyta > Magnoliopsida > Fabales > Fabaceae > Vicia > Vicia faba. The sequence goes on along the minus strand of OX451740.1, from coordinate 773,185,835 downwards.
TAAGGAGACATGTATGGGAGAAACCTATCATGATATGATGCATGGTGTTGTACCCCATAATTTTCCCTCTCATTAATCAAAACTTTTCTCACAAGATCTCTTTGACTCGGGACTGGATTAGGGTTTGGTCAGCTCAAGACATCTCATCAGGCACTGATGACCCAAATTTAGGGTTTGAGATTGCACAAGGATTTTTGGACTATAAATGCTTCATGTGAATTTCAAACATCATTATGGACCCCTAGGATCACTCATGACAAGTTTCAAGCCTTGAACCACATTTCTGATCAGTCAATTGGACAATTGACCTAAAAATCAGCTGTATTAGGGGAAAAGTCAACCATGGCCAATTTACAGTCAAACATCATAATTTTTTATCCACCTCAACATTCTAGACTCATATGTATCATTTGATCAAGTTTGGATTACAATTCCTTAAGAAATTTGATCAAATCATCAAAAGGGCAAAATGGTCAAAATTAGGGTTTTGACTAAGGAAGGGCAATTTTTGATCTTTGACCTAGCAAATGACCAATTGAGTTAAAGCATGATTTCAAGGGTTCATTTGTATCATCTTGACCTAATTACATGTTTCAAAACATTTCAATTTCATTGGGTTGACAAATGAAATTTGCAGTCAACTGATCAAAAGTCAACTGTACACTAAAAAGTCAAATTTTGACTTTTTGGTCAAAATTAAGTATCAAGGGTCACAATTCACCAAGACATGTCAAAATGTGAAGCTTGGTCATCAAGAAATCAAGGATTGAAGATTAGGGTTTAAAATTGAAAATTTTCTTAACTTAGAAATTTTTCTAACTATAGAAAATTTCTTATTTTTTCACCATGATACAAGATGATTCAAAGGAAGTTCCCAACATGAAAGTTGTAGACCTCCATGAAATCTACAACTTTTCTTCATACAATTTTCCCTAAAGATGCTTGGATCTCAAGATATAAATTTATGAATATATGCTCATGAACTAAATAAGTTAATGAATTTTTTGCCCTAATTTAGGCAGGTTTTGGACCCAACTTCATGGAAATTTTTCACCTAGTTCCAAGAGGAGTATTGAAATTCATTTCAAATATGAGTTATAGATAACATTGCAAGCTTTCCAAAATGTCCCAGAACTCCTCAAGATCATTTTTTAGTAGGGAGAATTGAAGAGATGAAGTTGGCAATTTCTCACTTTTGATTCAAGCCATTTCATGAAGAACAAAGTTCCAATCAGTACCTATGTTGCCTAATCCATGCTTTACAGGTCCCAAACTTGTTTCTTACTCCATAATTTAATGCTTACTCAGTTGACAAAGCTTTGATCCAATCCTTAGAGCCATTACCCAAGTTGTAATTCCATAAATGGCATAAAGTGGCCATTGCCATTTTGAAAAAGCTCCACTTTTGCAAACTTTACAAATCTTGAGCACTGAACCTGTCTCCTTTGCACATACAAGTACCACAGACCTAAGGCAACTTTTATAGAACAGATACCAACCCTAAACATTCCAGTACAAGCAGGTAAGGCCTTGTCCCTTCACTTTGCTTCAAAAGCAAGAAAGTGTACCAAAAGGTGGGAACTTATAAATCTGTTGGAAAGTTGACTTTAAACTGATTCCATACTAATATACAAACACATTGCAACATAACACACATTGACTAGAGGCCTGAAACACTCCCAAACTTCCTTTCACCAAAAAAATGTCAAAACTTGCAGTTTTTGCATAAGCATAACAATCTCTCATTTGGCTCGTGCGTTTCGAGTCTTAACCATCAAAACACCTTAGCTACTTGATATCTAACTGATCCAGAACCCCATCCCTGTACTGTAACTCCTTATCCATCATCTTCCATTTTTGTTTTCAAAGCTTGCAGGTTGACTTGGATAGAGACTTCCAGGCACTTCCAGAGCAAGGCAGGGATTGGAACACACTCAGGGAGGTTCAAGCAAGCTTAAGCAATCATCAGGCCTTCATAAAACTCACTCCAACTCCATCCACGATTTAAACTGAAAGAGGTAAAAATCTCAACTTCTATCTCTTCATACAGGCATCCATTGGCCACGATTTGTGAATAAACAATGTAGACCTCATTGCAATGAAGTTGTACATATACATATCTTGCATTTATTTGGCCTGAGTTGAGATAATTTTGAACTTGAAGTTCCTGGAAAAATTAGGTTTAAATTTAGGGCTTTTAAAATTCATTCTGATCTTTGATTGTTAGCTTACATAATTTACATGGTTAGAATCGTGAGACAAAATGCTACAACTTTCATGTTATGAGTTTTCATTTTTATGGAGAAATGAGAAAGTTACAGAGCATCTGGCTGGCTAGAGGAAGAAGACGAAGTACAGGGCAAGGGCCTTGTTTGTGTTATGTTATTTTTGTATCACATTAATCAACAAATGTATAGCCACCCCAGTGGCAAGGTAGCGCGCTGGTGAGACCTATGTCTTGGGTTCGAACCTTGGCGCTACCTTTTGTTTTTTTTCACATTTTTTAGTTTTCATTTTTGGCTTGTTTTTGCAGGATGGGCTTGTTTCTTTGGGCCTAGCATTTTTTTACTAACATACTGCTCCAAATTTCCTTACAGCACCCCTGACCCAAACTATTTTCATATGTTTATTTATTTGTTTTCATTTTCATTTTTATTTAAAAAAATATTTCTTTAATACTTAAAAATCATAAAAAATATGAAATATGATAATTTTGCATTTGTTTATTTTTTTTTCACATTAAAAAATATATTTTTATTAAACTATATATTAATTCTTTTTCTTGAATAAACTTGTAAACTTAAATAAAATAGGTTTAGTTTAATTTGTTTTATTTTCTTTTCATTTCATACTTGTAAAATACTTATTTTGGCATATATAAAAAAAAAACTAAATATTTTTTTATAAATATTATTTATTATTTTTAATACAAAAATACAAAATAATAACACATATAAGAACTATATTTTCTTTCAAAATAGAAATTAGGTTTAAACCTTTTTAAGAATTAATTTATTTTCCTTATTTTTTTTAGGATTAGGTTAAAGTTTTCTTTTCACAAAGAAAAAAAAACAAAAATCTTTTTCTTGCATGTACATAATATTGCATATTTAAATATTGTATTTTGTTTATTCTAATATTCGTACAAATTCGATTTGGTTGTAATAATTTATTTAGATTTACATTCTTACAAATCCCCATTCAAATTTGTATTTCCCCCTCCCATAAAATTGTTGTAATAGCTTAGTAATCTTTACATTACGCAATTTACCGCTTTACATGCCATGTTAGTAATTAGGGTTTGTATGGTAAGATCAAAACAAAGCAAATAGAAAACCCTAATGCAAGATGAAATTCAAACATGAAAATAACACACTTGCACACACGCATCCTTAGGGTTTCTCCACTTGGTTGCCTTATATAAAAATAACCATATTACGCATGCGAAGTATCTTGTCAAAACAAACAAATATAAGATCATAGTCTCTCGATGACGCTATTCAAGGTTGCCTTACAAAATGATCTTGGTCCCTCAAAATGCTAAGATACTTTGCAAACATTGCTAATCATGGTTATACGATGACCCACGCTCGTCTCGTTCACATCCAAAGATAGGGTTGCTTACCAAATCAATGGTAAGACAACAATGTCAAAGGAATAGAAAGTGCATAAGAAAGACATTTTGAGTAGGTTGATTACTCCTAGTTACTTGCTCTATTTTCAAACAAATATCCTTGCTATTTTCCAAAAGAAACACCACATATTTCAAAAACATCTTATGAACATTGAAAACATTTTTAAAAGACAAACATCTTTGTATACATTCTTACGAACGAGAATCATTACAAAGATTGCCTAAACAATGGCCTCTTTTACAAAATACTTTCAAAAACCACACAAAGCACAAATTCAAACAAAAAAGCAAGTGATCTAGCAAGTAACTAAGAGCCCATGGAAAACCATGGATGAAAAGGGTGCTAATACATTCCCTTTTCATAATCTACCCCCCGAACTCAAGAAAACATCTCAAAGGTCTTTCCTGTGCTTTTTCACATTTCCTTTTGGATAAAAGAAAAGTCGGTGGTGACTCTTGCTAACCGCAACATTTGCGATAAAACGCAAAACCCTTAAGTCAGTTCTCCCACCGTATTACACATGGTATGTAGATGCATGTTTTAAAGAATCTCGCGTGGTAAACACAAGAAGATGTTAGAAGTTGAATTTTGATCAATATCTTTGATTGGAGAACTTTATATCGGTGGATGTCCTTCCACGAGAATCAAGCTCACCATGACAAGTGGGTAACAACCCTTGACTCCAGTTACCGTGCTTTGGTCTTTGATGACATTTGATTAGAGAATGAATCCTTTTTCCCCTTGATAGGCGTCTGGTTCAACATGACCCTGCATCATAGGCCCTTGAGATCCTTGAAATGGTTATTTGAAAATGCTATATTTTGATGTCATTATGTTATGTACAAGTATGCAAAGCAAGCAAGTTATTATGTACAAATAATCATATGCACACAAAGCAGACAAGTCCTTAGGTTTAGGATTGCATGGAGTTTGTAGGTAAGTACCCTCTTGAAGTTTAGTTGGCTCAACCGGTCATAGTAATAGTAATCGGGTTCTAGGGGATCTCAATATCACTGATATTTCTTCATCGGGCATTGTTTCAGCGCAAGCCTCTTTATTATCGACCAAAATATCCCAAAAGTCTGATCTCAATGAGCGTAGCATCGAGTATCAACCAACATCGGACTGCACCAAAGTCGGATATCTCACTACTTCCTAATGGCCAAGTTGTTCAATTGAGGTTCTAAGGTAAGTTAGTGCCTCATGACACTACACAGCGGCCCCGTATTCTCCTTGACTACTCAAGGGCTACCGGTACCAACAAATGTGTCACACTAACGTAGCCATTGCTTTAACCATGTCAGTATACCCCAGACAGTTTCCACAATATATTTCTACTTACCTAAAAGGTGCCCCAGATCCGGGTGGAGGATCAAAACAAGCCCAAACAAGGAACCATAATGTAAAGCAAGCAAGTCAAACAAGGAAAGCAAGTAAAGGTGATCTAGCCCTAAGGTAACCCTACTTTTAAGTTATTCCCCAGCAGAGTCGCCAGTTCTGTAGCACGGTGGGAGAATTGACTTGGGTGTTTTGTGTTTGATCGCAATTATTGAGGATAGCAAGAGTCGTCACCTACTTTTATTTTATCCAATAAGGAAAGGGTGAAAAGAACAAGAAATACCTTTCAAGATTATTTCTTAAGTTCGAGGGGTAGGTTATAAAAAGGGAAGGTATTAGCACCCTTTTCATCCGTAGTTATCTACAGGCTCTTAGTTACTTGCTAGATTACTTGCTTTTGTTTGAAAATGTGCTTGTGGTGTGGGTTTTGAAAGTATTTTGAAAATGCCTTTGTAATGGTTCTCGTTTCTATAAGAACGTGTAAAAAGTGTTGGTTTTGAAAATAGTTCAAAAGAGGTGTTTGTGGAATGTGTTTTTGAAAGTGATTTTGAAAAGTGTCTTTGTAATGATTCTTGTTTCTATAAGAATGCGTACAAAGAGCTTTGTCTTTTGAAAATGTTTCAAATGAAAGTGTTGGTGTGTAAAATGTTTTTATTGTGAGCAAGCAAGCAACTATGAGCGTCCTACTTACTCAAAAGGTCTAATGTTCTTTTCCTCTTCCTTTAGATGTTGCTAACTTACCATTGATTTGGTAAGAAGCACCATCGTTGGATGTGAAGGGACGGGCGTGGTACATTTTCATATCCATAGAAGGCAACCTATGGGAAATTTTAGCAATTTTCATTTAGGGACTAGATTGTTTACCGAAGGCAACAATGAGGGTCATCGAGGGACTACGATTTTTTATCAAGGGTCTTTGCTAAAACGCCCATATTCGAGGGACATGACTATTTTCCGAGGCAACAAGTGAGATTACCCTAGAGGTGCATGTGTGTGAATAATGTATTTGATTTGCATTCATTTTGTCTTTGATTTTTGAGTTGTCTGCTTGTTGGTTTTATCTTGCCATACATCCTAATTACTGACATTTGTACAAAATCAATAAAAATGAATAAAATAAAATCCTACACTATTATAACCATATTGAATAGTAAGAAAATGTAAAGACAATACAAAAAAAGGAGGAAAAAATGGGCTTTCGATCTAGGAAGAAACACCCTTCGATTCTGCCCTTCCTGGCTTCCTTAGATTTGGCCTAGAAGTAGTGAGGACACACCTTTCAATTTGGGCTTAGCCTGAAGCATGAGATGCAGCCTTCAATTTTGCCTTTCTACTTCCTTCGACTGGGTCCTGGAATCAGCATAAGGTGCACTCTTCACCCCAAGCTCCTTGATTCCTTCTTCGGTTGGGCTTCATAGTCAGTGTGGACAACTTTCATCTCCCTTTTTTCTCCTTCGAATGGCATAGAAGTCTGTGTGTGGCGAAGCCTAAGGACACACTCTTTGTTCTGCTTGCAACTGTGAAGCAGCCAAGGGGAAGCCTAAAGCTTCGATTCATACTTCCTTCATCCTGTTTTCTTTATTTTGGGATTTAAATAGCAACATGGCTTGAGGCCATGCTAGTATTTTCTTATGGCCATGTTAGTTCTTAAAAACATTTTTGATAAACAAAGGAAGTAGACCATAAGATTAGCAATGAAAACAAATTGAAACGAAAAAGGAAACAAATGTTATGTACATGTTTTAAAACGAAAAAGCTTAAGGTCAGAGTGACTTACCTTGCTTAAAGCTGGGGTATGTGAGTTGGAACTTTAGCTGCTGCCTTGGATACTCCTAGGTTCGAAGGGAAGAAATGAAGGTGACGTTTCTAATGCTGGATTCGAAGGCCCATAAGAGTGGGGGTGGTGCTTGTTTTTTTCTTCTTCTGGATTCGAAGGAGAAGAACAAGTGTGGTGTTCTTTCTACTGGATTCAAAAGAAAACAAAGTGTGGGGATTGCTTCAGATTCGAAAGAGAAAAAGAAACAAGTGTTGTGTTTCTTTAGATTCCGGGTTTGTGTTTAGTGTTTGGGAATCTTAAGAATTTTGACAGTTTTTGAGAGTTTGATGATTTCTTGAAGATTCGTTCCACTACCCAAAGTCCTCCTTCAGCTTGCAAATGTTTCTCTATTTGTAGAGAAAGGGTTAGAAGTGCTGAAGTAACCAAGTTTGTAGGATAAAAAACCATGGTTTGGTTAAAAATGAAACAAGTTTACTCCCTTTTCGTTGTTCCCATGTTTCAAGTACAAGTGGGGGCCTGCTGTCTGTTGGGGGCAGGATTGGACGTATGCCTTTGGCACTGCTTTCGTTCAGACACAAATCATACTGGGAGCTGATTTTGTGATTAAAGTGCTCTTTATGAAAAAGGGTACGTAGCATTTTTCTATTTTATCCAAGAATGGTATTATAAAGTAGATAAAGCTTCAAACCTTTGTGTAAGCCTCTGATGATGTAAAGATTTGGAAGCAACATAGCCTGACAAGTAGGATTTAGAGGATAAGGCTATGATATTTGCTCAAAGTTCTTCAAACAAACTTGCTTCGAAGGGTCCAGAGTTGGGTTTGAAATATGTTGATTCGAAGGGAATCAAAACTCCAACTGAAGCTTTGTGTGAAGGTGGCTTTTGTTCAATTGAAGGCTTTCCTGCCAGAGGTCACATGGCCAAACGAAAGGGTGTATGCAGGAGGTCCCTGCCTTGTGCATGCTGGCATGAAGGAAATCCTGGCTTTGTGGTGTCAAAGGAAAACATGGAAAACCAATGGCTTCTGAGTCAAAGAAGAGCTGCAGGAGGCCATTGCTTCGTGACTTCAAGCTAAACATGCAAGAGGTCTTTGCTCAAACGAAATCTTGCATGAAGGGAGCCACATTCCAAAACGAAGGGTGTAACCAAAACTTGCATCAAAGGAGGGCCACATTCCCTAACGAAAGAGGCATGCAGGAGGAAAATGCCCAAATGAGGCTTGCATCAAGAGAGGACCATATGCCCAAATGAAAGAGGCATGCAGGAGGAAAATTGTGCAATTGAAGGATGCCAAAAAGAGGCCTCTTCCTCCTGAATCGAAGGAAACCAAACAGGAGGCTTTTTCCTTCTGAATCGAATGACATCAGCAGGAGGCTTTTTGCCTTGTGAATTGAAGCTAGTTTAAGATAAGTGTTGCCATGTCGAAGCTTGCACAAGTTGTTTCAAAGGGAGACTTTGCCCAGTCAGAGCTTGCATACAGGTAACCATTGCACTATGGGTGCTAATGTGAATCCAGTGAATGCTAGCCATAGGGAGACTTTTTCCTTGTGCACGCTATCATGGTGGGAAATTATGCCTTGTGAATTTGGCAAACATGCAGGAAAGAGGCCATATGGCCAAACGAAAGATGTATACCAATCTTGCACTAAAATGTTCAAACGAGGCGGGAATCGAACTTGCCCAAAAGAAGTCCAGTGTCCAACCGAAGCAGGAAACGAACTTGTCCAAAAGAAGTCCAGTGCCCAAACGAAGCAGGAAACGAACTTGCCTAAAAGAAGTCCAGTATTCAAACGAAAACTCTGAACCAAAGCTTGCATCGAAGGAGCCAAAGTGCCAAATCGAAAGAAGTAAAATTGAAGAAAACTTGTTTTTTTCTTCAATTTTGTCAAAAAGAATATTTTCATCTGCTTTGTCCTTTTTAACAGTTTCCTCTTTAACTTGATGCTGGAAAGTCCAATTGTACTTGTGTAAGCTTGAATTTTTTAGAATCCTTGTGAGAAATGCCTTAAGAAAAGAGAGGGCAAATTTTGGGGTACAACAGTGGGCATGTTACTAATAGAAAATACCTTGTCGGGAGCTTGGTATTTTTCTAAGGTATGAATGTAAATCTGCATTCTGAATTGTTTGTTCAGAAATTAGTTGAGAGTTTATTTCTCTCAATGGTGTTCAGGGGGTGTATTAAACCTGAATAAGCTGCAGAAGGTGTTATCTTTGGAGATCTTCGTGTGTTTGTTGGGAGCTTCTTGAAGGACGTCTCTGCATGGTGAAAACCTTTGTGTTATGAATCTGATGTCCTAAATAATGTTGTAACATCATTTTGATTGAGTTTGGGAGATGCTTAAGGTTGGTCATCAGGGGTTAAGTTCTCAAGCATGGTCATCAGAAGTGGTCATTCTGATTATACAAATTAGAGTATGCAGAATCTAATCCTGTCAACGGCAGTATGTTTTGGCCACATGACTACCATGTTGAAGTCTTCACTAGTATTAGCAATTGCTAGTGAATGAAAGGACATAATAAGACTATCAGATGATGAGGTCTGATCAGAGTGCTTGTTGAAGAGGTGGTTTATTCTACTACAAGTGACAATGTGGAAATCTGGATTTTGTATAGCAAGCAAACTAAGGACATTTGTTTTGGAATATGTGAGAGATTCCAAATCAAGTGTGCTTGTAGATTTGTGAGGACGTTATCAACTGTGTCCTTGTTATGTGTATAGCTCAGAGTGCTTGGAGTTATTCCTAAAGAGCTAGTATATTTGGATCTGTAAAAGTCAGGTCTGATTTTACAGTATATAAAGGTGTTCAGTAGGTGTGTTCATCCAGATATATGGTGTGTTTGCTCTCCACTATGAAAGAATGAAGTCTTTCATGTTATTTCAATAGTGCTCAAGTGTCAATCCTTGACAGGAGCGCTGGTTATCCATGACAGAGGGAGTTAATTAATTGTCTATGGAATGTTGTTTCCTTGGTGCAAATTGTGTAAAGCTTGCGTGCTGGTCAATCCTATGGAGACGGTATACCTCTTATGAGGGTGATGTCAGACAACTTGTTGTAACATGTGGATACATGGCGTACCTTGTTATGGTCTTAATGGGTCTTTGAGATTCTAGCTGGGTGAAACTAGATTTTACTATCTACTCCAAGTGGTAGTGCTTATTCTGTGAGAATTTATTTTTCTTTATAGTGTCTGATAGGGCCGAGTGTATGGTATGTTTGAAGATACCACATGTGATGCCTTGGTATCTTAGGTTGAGAAACCCTTGAAGGCTGAAATGAGTGAATTTGGAGTCCAGTGAGAGACATTGTGTTTATGCTTTTGTGCTTATGGTTAAGTCTGGGAATTATCCTAGACTTTATTGATGAAAAGGTTTGTTTGTACTACTGTGGTTTGGTTTGGTTAGTTGCTTCCTTTGTTGTATTATGGCTAAAAGGGGGAGAAGTATTCAATTTGGGTGCGTGCACACTAACCATTGATCGTTGAACCACTAATTATAGTCTTCTATTGAGAGGGAGAACTTCTGATTCTATGGTGTGATATAAGGTGTTGAAGGGGAGTCCCTGCTGTTCTAGATTGGGATGCTCTGAAGAGATTTCAGACATGGTGTCTTGACATCATGGTGTTGAGAATTTAGTTTCTCTAGTTGTGTTGCAACTGCGTTGGTAGATCAACTTACTACTAACTGTGTTTCTGTTATGTGCTACTAACCTTGCTTGTTTCTTTTCGACTGTTGTACCTCTGATGTGTTTGATTTTCTTTCAAACATGATTATGGTGTTTTTCTTGTACAAGGGTTATTTGGTTGTTTTATCCAACATTTTCCAAAGAGGGAATTGTTATTTCTTTGAAATTATAATTGGCACGAATTTTGGTAAAACTAACTTTGCAGCAACATGTTGAACAAGATGTTTCAACTTACAGATTCAACATGTCGGATTGATGTCCTAACCAAAAGCATAGGATATCTGGTCTGTTACATTTTTGCAATTTGGAAAATATTTCAAACTGCAGTTTCAACATGTCGAATGCACTGTTCAAACTATAAGAACATGACATCTGGACTGTTACATCTTTGCAGTTTGGAAGTTGTTTCAACTTGCTGTTTGAACATGTCGAATGGGATGTCCTAACTAGAAGTATAGGACATCATGTCTGCTACAACTAACAGTTTGGATTAAGTTGTTGTGATTTAATTATTGAATATTCTGGGAATATTTAGTAATCCTATGTGGCGTTCAAGATTGATAAATCAGAGATGTTATGTTGGTTTTTCAAGATATTCAAACTTTCTAAATATGGAGACCTTTTAGGAGAGTTATGATTAAAGACCTATTTTCTATGAGATGTTTTTGCAGACTTTGTGCAGCCTCTCTGCTGTGCTTTTGAAGCCCAAATCCAGCTGACGAAAGGTTTATAAATAGAAGTATTTGTAACCTAGTTTGGTACGAGTCTAGTATGTAAAAATATTAGGGTTTCATCAATTTAGCCACTCTCTAGGAGAGTTGGTGAAAGTGAACCACTCGGGTTGTGAGATGGTCACTATGTTCTCCTCGAAGTTGTGAAGCAAGAATGGGTATTGTTCTTGGAGGAGGCTTGTAAGCAACTCCAAGTTATGTTCTTAGTCAAAAGTCTTGGCTAGTGAATTGTCATAGAATTGTGTCTTCTAGTGTTTTGTATTTGAAGTGTGATCTTCATGTAGGTGAAAGGTCATCGATACAATGACTAAGATTGTTAACTGTTAGACATCATTGTGGTGATTGGAAGTGAGTGGGGATACTCATATCTATGAGTTCCTAGGTAGAAGTTGCATTGGGTAGGCATTAAGTGAGAAGTTGTAAACAAGGGAGTTTAACTTCGAATTGATACTACAGATAGTGGATTTACTTTCTGGTTTGGTAGCCCCCTTAGTAGGTGTTGTTGTCACTGAACTGGGTAATCAGATATGTGTGTTATTTATGCTTTTTAAGTACTGTTTATATTGTTTATGTCTTTCCATGTTATTTTTGTCAAACCAGATGTCTCGACATTCTATAGGACATCTGAGTTCTGACCTACCAGAATTTTAGTATGTATAATATGTTGCATGCATTCATGGTGGTATGGAATGTGTTGTTGAAATGTATGTTGTGCTTGTAATAATTTTTTACTCACTTATTATTGTGCATTCCCTTATATAATTATGATTTCTCACTCTTTATGTTTGAATATTACCTCTACGTGGAAAACATGCGATACTCAAGAGTAGTTCGACGTTGAAGTGAGTGAAAGATGAAGTCTTCCTTTTGTTTTATAGAGTCGGTGTCTGCTTTGATTTATTTTAAAAACATGATTATGATTTGAATTATCAAACTGTCAAGTTGTTTATGTTTTCCGATGCAATAAAACTTGAAGTTCCAAACATGTTCTATTGTTATAATTATTTTAATAATTTTTGAAATAGAGAGTGTTACATGTCTGATTACATGAGCAGGTTTTGTTGAATTGTGATATCTTAAATGTTTATGTGTTAATTTTACTCTGATAGTTATTATAAATTATGCGGGGGATATTTAGGGTGTTATATTTTACCGTCAGATTAGTGAGCAGATACATGAGTGAATCAAGAGTGTCCCACATGAAGGCTGTAAGAAGAATTTCGAGATGCTTAAAAAGATTGATAAACTATGGAATTCTATTTCGACGAGACTTTGAAAGCAAGAAGCAACAATTACATGTTTTTCAGATATCGATTGGTGTGGAGATAAGGAAGATCGAAGAAGCACAACTTGATATTTCTTTCAAGTCTTTGGGGCCCTAATCTCATGGTGCTCGAAAAAACAACTTGTGGTGGCATTATCATCGTGTGAAGTTGAATATATAATAGGATCCTATGTTGCATGTCAAACAATTTGGATCAGATAAGTACTTGAAGAAATGGAGGTCAAAGTGAAGAAACCTCTTGTGTTGCAAATCGACAACAAGTCAACCATAAATCTGACAAAGAATCTTGTTCTGTATGGAAGGAGTAAGCATATCGAAGTTAGATTTTATTTCTTGAGGAAAAAGGTAAATCCAGGAGAACTTGAAGTTAGACATTGCTCAAGTGAAACACAGTTGACCGACATTTTCACCAAAGGATTGAAGATCGACAAATTCTTAAATTTGAAAAAAAAAATTAAAAATAATTCAGATTGACTATTTGTAGAGCATGTTCGACAACTTATATGAAATATGTTGAGATATTAAACTTAATCTAAGTTGTGTAACCTAAATACAAACTCACTTAAAATTTGTTAGCCTATTTAATGCATACGTTAGAGAGATATAAATAATTATAATTTATATTATTATTTATACATTTTAATTCAATAATAAAATTATTATTTCCTTTTGTTTTTTCTACCATAATACGCGCACTAACAAAAATGACATTATGAGACAAACATACATAAAAGCAAGAGTCTCTGACACACAATAATTCAAAGGAAATGGACACCATAGACATGCAATAATTCAAGTTGTACACGCCACCTCGTGATCTTGAAAATTAAAGGAATCATTTCCTGTTGCACTTTTTCAAGGCTCAAGCTCCCCCACTCTATGATGACTAATGATAAATATAGAGAAATGAATACTACAAAATGTTCTCTTTGTTATTTATTTTACGTTTTTTTAGATTTTTTTTATATGATACAAGCTTATTAGTATTTTGTTATTTTTAATATTTGTTTTTTGTTTTTTATTTTATAATATCCATAATTATTTGTAAAATAATGATAATTAATTTTTTTTTATAATTTGAAAAAGTGATGCTTAAAGAAAACTCTAAGAGCATCTTCAATGGTGCAACTCAATTTTGGGTTCTTTGCGGGACTCATTAAGCCACGTCAGCTTGAAGCAACCCAACTAGTTTTTCACTTCAATGGTGCAACTCTAAAGAACTCATAATGGGTCCCACAATTTTACTTTATATATTAATATTTTATTCATATTAAATTCTATATCATTTAAAATAATAATTTTAATTATTTAAATTAAAATTTATATAAAATAAATAAAATTCAAATTAAACTTATAATTTAAAATGATAATTAAAATTAATTTCAAATACATTACATATAATTAAAAACAATAAAAATAAATAACATCACATAAATTAATCAAACTTAAATTTCATCATCTTCATGTCCAAAACGTTCCCAAATATACTCGACTAGATCTCCTTGAAGTTGACGATGAACTTGTTTTTCACGAATATTTGCTCTTCTTTGTAGTCTTGTTGCAAGATTCGGATGAGGACCGCTAAATGTTTCAGTTGTTGAGTGATTGTTATCCACATTATCATAAGAGTAATCAAAATTACCTCCATATGTATGTCGTTCATCTTCAACAATCATGTTGTGCAATATGATGCACGCATATATGGTATGTTTGAGGGTGTCCATGTGCCAGGCACGCGCTGGGCCACGTATAATTGTAAATCGAGATTGAAGCACTCCAAATACCCTCTCCACATCTTTTCTAGCTGATTCTTGATGTTGAGCAAATAATTTTTTCTTCTCTCTGTGTGGCATTGAAATGGTCTTCACAAATGTAGCCCACTCAGGATATATACCATCGGCTAAATAATACCCCATATTATATGGTGTTCCATTGATTGTATATTGCACATTGGGAGCATGTCCTTCCAAAATATCGTTAAACACGTTGGATTGGTTTAACACATTAATGTCATTGTTTGAACCAACAATACCAAAAAAAGCATGCCAAATCCATAAGTCCTGTGATGCCACTGCTTCAAGCATGATTGTGGGCTTTCCATGATCACCTCGACAAAATTGTCCTTTCCATGCAACAGGACAATTTTTCCACTCCCAATGCATACAATCAATGGAACCCAACATACCTGGAAAGCCACGTGACTCTCCCATTTGTAAAAGATGTTCAACATCAGTGTTGTTAGGATTTCTCAAATACTCAGCCCCAAATACAGCATTCACGCCCCGAACGAATCTTTGTAAGCACTCAATTGAAGTGCTTTCACCTATTCGAACATATTCGTCTACAACGTCAGCAGGAGACCCATACGCCAACATACGAATAGCAGATGTACATTTCTGCAATGGTGAAAGACCCATTTTACGAATTGCATCAACCCTCATTTGGAAATATTCATCATGATTTCCAAGGGCATCTACAATTCGAAGAAATACATGCCTATGCATTCTGAACCTTCTTCGGAATTGAACATCTGTGTATACTTGGTTTTCCGAGAAGTAGTCATTGAATAATCGATTGTGCCCTTCTTCACGACTACGATCTACCATTGTTCTTCTCTTTGGCATAGATGAACTTCCAGATTGACGTTCATTTTCAAGCAATTGTTCTTCATCACTATCGTCGATAAATTCTTCTTCAATCAACTCCCAAAATTCTTGGTCAAAATCATCTGAATTGTCTGAATCCATTTTAGTGAATTAAGAATGATAGAAAAATGAGAGAAGAATTAGAGAAGTATGATAGAAGAATAAGATGAGAATGGGAAAACAATGACATAAGTGATAGTATATATAATGGTTTGAATAACGGCTAGTTTGAATAACGGCTAGTTTGAATAACGGCTAGTTTGAATAAAGGATAGTTTGAATAACGGCTAGTTTGAATAACGGCTAGTTTGAATAAAGGATAGTTTGAATAACGGCTAGTTTGAATAAAGGATAGTTTGAATAACGACTAGTTTGAATAACGGCTAGTTTGAATAACATAATATTTATTATAATTTAAAGTGGTACTAATGACCATTTTACATAGGTGTTGATAAATTAAAGTGGTACTAATGACCATTTTACATAGGTGTTGATAAATTAAAGTGGTACTAATGACCATTTTACGTCAATGATACTAACTACATTCCATATTTTTTTTTCATCTTATTACAATATTTTTCATGAATATCTCGTTGATTATCATTCATAGTAGAAGTGTCTTTCATGATGATATTCATTGCCTTTAGTTCTAGCTCGTCCTCCTTACATTGAGCTAGTCTTTCCATTGATGCTGCTCTTTTAATCCTTGCATCTTGCATTGCATTTGGAATTTCCTTTGCCTTACCCTTCCTTTTTGCTGCTTTTTGTCCCATTGGACGCTCCATTGGTGATGATGAGTTAAACTCATAACTTGAAGGTGTATTTGGGTTATCCGATGATGCCCCACTAGCAGAGCTCTTTGTAATTTTTGAAGAATTTCCAATCGATTCTCCCATCCATTTAGGTTCATCTTTTAACAATCGCCATACATACTCAAGATTGAATGTTGTACCTTCATCCTGAGCAAAAAAAGCATGTGCAGCAACCATGATATCATTCTCCGATGTCCCACTTTTTTTTTCCATTAACAGCTTGTTTGTAACACCCAACAAATTTTTGAACCAAGCCATTTATCCGATGCCATCGACATTTTAATTGCCCGCCTAACTTTTCCCGCGATTGCCCACGATACTGGTTATAATTGGCAGCGATTCTTAACCAAAAACTCTCAGCTTTTTGATCAACTCCCACAATTGGATCCTTTGAAACAATGAGCCATGATTGGATAAGTAGTATATCTTCATCCCTTGTAAATTGCTCTCGAGATTTTTTTTAACGACAACCCTTTCTTCTTTTTCAGTACCAACTTGAGTAGAAACTGGTGGAACTTGACATCCGGACATAAACCCAATCGGTGTTTCCGGAAAAAAATATGGCGGGGTTTGTTGGCACAGATGGAAATTGAGAATTTTGAGGATTAGGATTTTGATAATTTGACATGTAATTGAACATAGCTTGTTGATAATGAAAATGATTAGGATCCATTTGGCCTAAACAATTTTAATTTAAAGTAGGAAGATGATATTGTGAGAAAGAAATAAAATTATGAGAGTAAATTGTGAGAAATAAATAAAATTATGAGAACAAATTGAGAGAAAGAAATAAATTTATGAGAGTAAATTTGAGTATACAACTTATCACTTTATCATATTTATAAAGAAATAAATTATTAAAATAAAATAAAAACAAAAAAAAAATGAACCGTTATGCAATGGCTAGTTAATTTATATTATTTTTTTAAAATAAGGACCGTTGCTTCAACGTAATACGTTCTCCACTTGGAGAACTCTTGCAGCTACTTTATTTAACTTTAATGTTGCCAGGTGGAAAACTTAACATAAGAACCCAACATTGGAGCTGGTCTAAAAGTATAAGAAATTGGGATTGATATTACCTTATCTAACAAATCACATGTTTCTCATTATTACATTCTATAAGTTTCTCATTATTACATTCTATAAGTACACTAGACAGTACTAGTATTTTAACGTTTTGATACCAACCAAAAATAGAGATTTTTCTTTAAATAACTACTTTTTTTAAATTTTTTTTTTCAAATAACTATTTTTTTAAAAAATTTACTAAAGTAATTATTTTTCAAAAAAAAACAAATACATAAGTGAAACCACTCTGTGTAGCGCATACATGTAAATTAGAGAGGAGGCGTCACACTGCATGACTTGTCCTCTTATGTAATGTCATGCAGTGTGGCGCATGCATGTAATTTTAAAGAGGAAACGCCATATTAAATGGCTTGACAGTTGTATTTGGTTTTCTATAAATGCAACCACACATCTTCACCATTTTTCACATCATTTCTCACATCACTCTTAGAAAATGTCTTCCACTCCCTTGCCAATGTTTTCCACTCCATTTCCAAGGTTTTCACTGATCAAAAGAGATACTCATGTTATTTTTTCGACGACAAAGCCTTCGATGAAGATCAAACTTTGGAACACGCAAAGGTTCGAGCATTTTCAGAGGCACTTGATTTGCTTGTTGGAAGGACACATTTCTGAAGGCGAATAGATCAGAAAAATAGAAAGACAAATTACAGTGAGGAACAAAAAAGGAGTAAGTCATTTGCGAAAAAGGTGAGATGAAACGCTGATGTCATGATGATGATGCTTGGACCAGACGATGTTGTGTTGATGGTTTTTATCTCTTAGATATTATGATGTGCTTAGTTGTCTTGTCTGCTTATCATGTTGTTGTGTTGTAATTTTTTGGACAATTATCTGAAGATTATTTTAATCGAATGTTAACTTGAACACAAAATGAAAACCTGAACTTAAATTGAAATTTCTTGCTTACAATAAATTAATTACTCCATAAAGTTTGCTATTAAAAAATTAGGTTGCAGAGCTAGACCCAATATTCAGACAATTTTTTTTATTGTGCCCGGAAAGACGACATGTATTGTATGATCTTATCATTTTGTTAGCCATATCTATTTCAGTTCTAATACGAGTTCTATTGCAGCGCCCCTTTTTCTTCCTTCGCATTTGTTCATTGTGCCAGACAATGTCCCCTTGTTAAGCAGGCCAATAATTCTCCTTTGCCAACACGGAGAAGGTATTGATGTACACACTTAAAACACTCTTGATTGTGTAAACGAGGGATATATGTCCTATTGGGTCCAAGCGAACATTCAAACATGCCGCTATGACATGAGAGCAAGGCATGCGAAATGCTTGAAACTTTCTGCAATCGCACCAACTTCTATCTAGTTCGACCCAATAGTATCCCCTTGGCCTCCCCTCATTATGATCCATTATCTCTTGTACACTGAACCAACCTTTAATACGGTCAAACACAATGACACTATGGGAGTTAGCTTTGGCATCCTCCTCGTTAAATGATTTCATTGTGCATTCACTGAACAACTGCCCTGATTGTAACACTGCCCTCCATTTTAAAGTTCTTGTATTGAACAATGACCACAACAAAAAATATGTTGCTCTAACTAATGTAGTAACTAGTAGGTTTCAGATGCCTTTAAAGACATAGTTCAATGATTCCACCAATTTTGTTGTCATGTGGCCCCATCGTTGACCATTGTCAAATGCCCGAGTCTACTTCTCCACTTGAATGTTATCGATCCACCTTAACGCTTATGAGTTTGTCAAACGGATTTCTTCGCGATAGTGTTGGAATGATGGTTCTATTAAGGCATACCCTGCATTATCAACTTTCTTTCAAACTGTCTTGTCTTTGATATGGAGCATGAAGTTTTGTATGATATGTCTAATGCAATAGACATGTGTTGAAAGGGGATCCTGCCAACCGTTATCAGGGTTATTGTATGCACTCACAATCGATGGATGTCTGTCTGAAATCAAACAAAGGTTGGGTTGAGGAGGAATGTGTAATCTTAGATTCTTCAGAAAGAAATTACACGCATCACTTGTCTCACCTTCAACTAGAGCGAAGACAATCGGAAAAATATTAATGTTTCCATCTTGTGCCACTGCCATGAGTAATGTTCTTTTATACTTTCCGCATAACCAAGTTCCATCAATCTGTATAATAGGTTTGCAAAATGTAAAACCTTTGATGTATGATTCATATGCCCAGAACAATCGATGAAATATTCTATTTCCACTTACACGAGTTATTTCTGGGGTAAATGCTAGGAGTGTCTCCAAAATTATAACAACTCCCAGAGCATAATATTTGAGTGCCACCCTGTAAGAGGGAATATAATTGAATCTTGTAACAATGTGAGAAATAATTGTACTCACCTTTAATGATGGATCCTTGCTAATAAGAGGCAAGATTTCTTGACATATTAGTTAAGAACTAAGTTTTCGTTGATCCTGCGTCGGAACGGTGGTGATGCAAGTGTGGAGTGGATTAATGGTACATATTTCCCATGAATCACTTCTCTTCCTGTAATATGCAGTTAATCGAAAAGGGAAAATTGGTTTTTGATGACATAAAATAATGCACCTACCTGAATTAGTTCGATCTATAATGAAGTCAGCTAAAATTTCCATGTGGTATTTTTTGATAGCTCTAACACACTCTTCTTTTGTACGAAATTTGTCTCCAACTTTCAAGTCCCCTTCGGTCTGCATATATAGATTGTGAAAGATGTCTGAGGCTGGTTCGTCTTCCCCCAAATTCAAGTTCGTCAAGTGAAACAAAGGATCGTACGCATGACTCGTAGGTAGAGATTCATGCTCTTGATCTGCAGCGTCATCATTGACCATAAAATCAATCATTGCCTCATCTTTTTCTTCTTGGTTAATAACATTGACTTCGAGGTGGTTGTCCTCGTTAGATTCGTCCACTTGTTCAAAATCTTGAGAAGGATATACGACCTGAGATTGATCAGGTTGTTGTAATAAAACATACAATTAAATTTCATTGAACCCAAATTGTTCATGAGTTTGAAACATGTTTCGAACATCATCATCGTCACGCACCTTTAGTTGAAAACATTTGACTTGGTTGTTGTAAAATAGAAATGAAGACTTGTAAATAATTTGGTAAACTGGTGCACACTGCAATTTTGCTTCTAGTATATCTTTGAAACGTGCAAAACTTGATTTCTTGTTTGTCCTAAAGCAGATAAAATCAGTATTACGAAAATTAAAATCGAAGTTAACGCAGTTGAACGTCTCACCGTTAATATGAGCAAAAATGCTATAATATTGTGAATGATCTATATGTTGAGGTATGTTTTTGTGATTTATGGATGTACACCACTAATGCGCCTTAAACGGACACTTAAATATATGCATGAAAGTATGAGAAATACAACACTAATGCGCCACCCCAAGACGGCTTCTCTTCTAAAATTACAACATATGCGCCACGTAGGGTGGCTTGTCCTCTAATTTTTGTAAGCATGCGCCAACTTGTGTGGCTTGTCACGTGAATGAAAAGCTTGCATGCATGCAATCTGACCACTTCCACGTTGCAGCTTTGCATGCATGCAAAAAGGAAAAAGCCATGTTGAATGGCGCCTTAATGTAAAAACAAAATGATGCACCATCTAGGGTGGTGCCTACGTGTTAATTGCATGCAGAGCATTCTAACATGAATGCATATCATTTCTCCATATTTTACTATAAATACATATACCATTCATACTATATTTTCATCACAATTATAACTCACACACTATTTCTTTCTTGAAACATCAACCAAAACATCCTTGTTGTTTTTCAAAACAAACACCAACACTTTCAAAACATGTTACAAACTTGAAACATTTTCAAGAGACAAACACTTTGTACGCGTTCTTATATAAACAAGAGCCATTACAAAGAAAACCCTTTTCAAAATCACTTTCAAAAAACACCTTCCACAAACACTCCTTTGAACTATTTTCAAAACAACACTTTGTACGCGTTCTTATAGAAACGAGAACCATTACAAAGTCACATTTTCAAAATACTTTCAAAAACCACACAAAGCACATTTTCAAACAAAAGCAAGTGACCTAGCAAGCAACTAAGAGCCCGTAGAAAAATACGGATGAAAAGGGTGCTAATACCTTCCATTTTCATAATCTACCCCCCGAACTCAAGAAAACATCTCAAAGGTCTTTCCTGTTCTTTTCAACCTTTCCTTTGGATAAAAGAAAAGTCGGTGGCGACTCTTGCTAACCGCAATATTTACGATCAAACACAAAACACCCAAGTCAGTTCTCCCACCGTGTTACACATGGTTTTGAGATTGAATGGAGGTTGAAGATGACCAACATGTCATCCTTCAACCAATGAAACAACGTCATTTGGAATTTTTGAATTTCTGATTTTATATTGAATCTTGTGCTTTATTCAGTAATGACCATGATATGCACAGCACGCCAGATCCCTTGGATTTGATTACTAATTCGTTTTGACTCTCGTCCAATGGTCCACATATTTTTGGCTTTATTTTTTATTTCTGATTTTTATATATAATTGTTTTAAATTTCAAAAATTCATAGAAAATTCATTTTAACTCCAAAAAATCTGAAATTTCTTATGGAAAATACTTTTGATTTTTATCTTTCTGATTTTAATTTTTTCACATTTTTATTTTTTGTTTTGAAATTGTTTATAATTTTCCATTTTATTTGAATTGTTTTAAATGTTTAAAAATACTTTTATGTATTTTTAAATTCTGAAAAAAATAGGAAAGGATTCAATGACACTGTGACAAATATTGATGACCTCATTTATTTTTTATTTCTGACTTTATTATTTTTCACCATTTTTTGTTTATTTTACCCTTTTCTTTTAATTTTAAAAATAGTTTCTAACTTTTAAAAAATTACCAAAAAATTTATAAAAAGATTTGAGTTCATTTCTGATTTTTCTATGGTATTACTTATTTTTTTCTTGATAAATTTGAACATAGTTAACATTTTTCTCTCTTATTTTCATTTTTAATCGTTTTTTAAAACCTTTATTTTTATATGTTAAATACAGTTTTTATTTGTGTATATTTATGTGGCTTATCTTGGGTTGAAATTTTGATCATGAACTTTGTTAACATCATTGAATCCATGGTGTTGAGTCTAACTCCATAAAAATGGTTGGATGATTTTAATAATAGTTTTAATTAAAATTTTGGCTCAAATGTAGTTTGTTCATTTTCCCCATCCCTCTTCATCTTACCCCCTTTCTTATTGTATTACATGTTATGAGATGATGATCTTTATATCATTTATCCAAACATGAGATACATAGATTTCTATTGACCGGCCTCAAAATAAGTGCGACTTCTATATAAGTCCATGTACGATTGCTTAACATAGCGCTAAAGTTTGTCCCGATTTGAGAAAATGATCATTTGTGGCCCAAACCTATGTTTGCAAACCAAAGTATGTTAATTTGATCCCTATGATCCAATAACCTTAAGATTCATTGTTAGGAGGCTTTTGTTCTACCAATCCTCTAATGGAACTTCATCAATTTTGGTCAAAGTGGATCACTTAAACATCATTGATCATTAATTTACTTTGAGATCCTTAAAATGGATGATATATTTGACAAAAAGCAAATTCAACTTGTTGTTGAGAGGCTTTAGTTCTACCAATCCTCTAATGAGTTCCAAATGCAAGTTTCAAGATGGTCATCCAACTAACCATTAACTTCTAACAATTGACTTTATTTTATGCTTTTATTTTTATGCTTTTACTTTAGCATTTACATTTCATGCTATTTTCATCTTTGCTCACTTGAGCATTTACTTTTATGCCATTTTTATTTTACATACTTGAGCTTTTCTTTTCCTTTTGAAGACACTTAATAATCAACATGAACCATAAAAAACATTAATGATACTTGGACTACTTGGTTACTATCCTTGGCATTATGGAGTATTGGACTTCTTGGACTTAAGATTAGAGGCCTTGACCTATGTTGGAGACCTTTTGATCTTAATTGATATTTTGTCTGGAGCTCTTGAGGTTTATCTCAAGACATTGGGTTGTTTGTTTGTTTTGTGTGCAAGTTAATGTGATTACATACTTTGTCTGTAATCTGGAATTCATATGCATGCAGCCGTTACTCTGCCCAATTTTTATGAAGACTTAATGCAATTAAAGCATGATTTTCTAGAGAGGTTTAGTATCCTTTCTTGGTTTCAATCCAAATAATGGGAATTCTATCTTGACTCATAATGTCAAGTGTTAGCTTCTTGTTGGTTAAATGGTTCCTTTTACTTAGCTTTTACCTTATGATTTAGGATAGCCTCTTCATATCCTCCCGTCTTCTTTACTTTCAAAAATCTCCTCCCTCATTTTAAAAACTTTTCTTGTTTCTAAACGTGAACCACTTTCATAATAAACTTGGACTTAGGTCCATGCATTTTCAAAAAAATTTCATAAACAAACTTTAATTAACTTAACAATACCTTGACATTTTTGTGAGGAGACTAAAAGTCAATCAATCTCATTCAAACCATTTTGCCATTTTGGATCTTATCTTTAAAATTTTCTCAAAAGATTGGACTCTTGTCAATCCTTGTAGTGATGCAAACAACTACACTTCTACAATATGTAGTGAAGTGAGATATTTTCCACTTGGGTGTTGAGTGAGGCATTGTTGATTTTAAAATCCAAGCCATATCCTTCACTTTGAGATGATGTAAATTCTCCTCTCTCATGATTGTGGGTAGTAAGTATGTTTTCCACACGGATGATGACGATGATGTCTTATCTCATAAAATTAACCAACACACGTGTGTTTTAAAATTTTTAAAAGGTGAACCACGTGTAACCTGATCCCTTATTGCATGAAAGGTGGTACATAGGCACTGAAGGTTTGCAACCACGGCGGGTGCAAAAATCATAAAAAATATTTCTTTTCTCACCTCCACCATCTATTTTTATACAACATTTTATTGCCAAAATATACAGATTTTTCAAAGAGGTTCATACGGAATACCATAGATGTTTAGGGTGCTAATACCTTCCCTTTGCATAACCAAACCCTTTACCTTGAATCTTCCCTCTCTTTTGGATTATTCTCTCTTTTCCCATTCCTTGGGAAACAATAAAGTGGGGTGGCGATTTTTATTTTTATCTGTGCGAGTTAAGTCAATCTAACGGCTTAGTCTCAATATTTCTACCGCTACAGTTAGCTTCAGGGCTATGATATCTATATTTTATCTTCACAAATGAACCACTAATGATACTTGTATGAAGAGCTCAAAGTAAAAAAGACTTACCTTGAAATTGAAATTTGTGTTTTGAGTTTGAGTTGCTGTATTGTCTTGGAGAAATCAAGTTGGAGGTGGCCGTTTTTGAATTTGGAAAATAGTGATGTTACAGAAATTGTTCTTGTGTTTGAACAATTTCTATGTGATGTATATGAAGTATTTGGACAATTGGTTTAGGGGAAAACTTGCAAGGTTGTACAATGGGTTGAGGTTTTTTCTGTTTTTAGTTTTTGTTTTGTGAATGAAAATAAAGTTGAAGATGAGCAGAGTTTACAAATAATTTTGTTAAGTTTTCCAAATCCTCTTTTTTCTCTTTCTCCCATTTTCTCTCTCAAAACCTCTCCCTTTGTGTGTTGTGAAACAACTTATTTATAGATGAAATTGACTGAAATTTAGGAGGGAAATAGATAAGTTTTAAAACTGTTTGGGTACACTGTTTTATTGCTTTTTAGATGCATCTCTTATATGCTAAGTTTGTGAAAATATAGGATTGATATGATGCAAATTTTGTAGGCCAGCATTGCAGGTTTTGACAGTTTTCTTGGCATTAATATGCAGGTTTTGGACAGTAGGATATGTAGCATGATGCATGTCTGGTTTTATGGACATGTTTATGTAGCTTGTAACAAAGATAAGACATATTTGTAGATAACATAGTGGCAAAGTTTGAAGATTGAGTCAAAGGGAAAAGTTCAAACAAGACAAAGCTTAGGATTTGTAACTTGCAATTTTTTAACTTAAAAATGAAGCCTTGTTGTTTACTTGAAAACTTGTAACAACTTGAATTATCTTGAATTGTGGTAAAAAGATGTCATGAAGTAATGAAATTAACATGTATAAAAAACACTTAGAAAAATTTCAAAGTCTTGCAAAGTTTGATTTTTGACTTTCTTGATTTCTTGATGATCAAATTTCATATTTTTGAATGTCTTGATGAAATTTGATTTTTGAAACTCAAATTTGTCAAAAAGTCAAAGTTTGACTTTTCAGTGTACAATTGACCTTTTTTATCAGTTGACCAAATTTCATCTATCAATCAACTGATCTTAAGAGATGAATTGAAATATGCAATTAGCTAAAAATGATGTACTTGAATCCTTGAGATAATGTTTCAAACCAATAAGTTAGGTACTAGGCCAAAAGTCAAAGATTAGTCATTCTCTATAAAAACCCTAATTTTGACCATTTTGCCCTTTTGATGGTTTGAACAATTTTCTTGGAGAATTGTGATCCAATCTTGATTAAATGATACATATGACTCTAAAATGTTGATATTGGTCTAAAATCTTGAAGTTTGACTATAGGTTGACCATAGTTGACTTTTTACCCAATACAACTGATTTTAGGCCACCAGATCAATTAACTGAGCAATTTTTGTGATCTAAGACTTGAAACTTGACAAGAGAAATCTTGAGGGTCTATAATGATCCATGAGAATCATTTGAAATATTAGAAGTCCAACTGTCCTTGTGCAAACTCAAACCCTAATTTGAGGCATCAGTGTTGAGGAGATGGCCTGACCTAGTCAATACTTGTGCAAGCTTGAATCATTGGAGATCTTTGCGGGAAATATCTTGAGAAAAGGGAGAGAAAATTTTGGGGTACAACATCTTCCCTTGTTCAATCTTCTTAAAATTGAAGCGTTAGATTGGCGGGTCCGCCATTCGTGACTTGAAGGTGGAAGATGATTGAACACTAGAGTGCCCAACAATTTGCACTTGATGATGTGTTAGTTAACCATGTCGGGAATGGGCTTAAAGATGCCATTTAGAGAGGTGATAAAGAATTCATCGGTGATGGGCTTACAGATGCCATCCAGAGTGACTGTTGGTAGAAATTGGAAGAAGTATCAGAATAAATCTTTGATCGATTTATACTGAAACAATAGATGTCTTTTGCCTGTTTTTAACTAGAAGGGATAAATCTAACCAGAAGAAGTCTGTTTTTTACCGACTTAACTGGGGAAAAAATCTTAACCAAAAAAGGTCTGTTGATTTCCTGTCATTAACTGGTAGAGATGAACCTAACCAGAAGAGGTCTATTGAATACCTGTCATTAACTAGAAGAAACAATTCTAACCAGAAGGGGTTTATCTGTTTGCCTATCATTAACTGGAAGAAGTAAATCCAACCAGAAGAGGTCTTCGCCTGCCTGTCTTTAATCTAGAAGAAATAAATCTAACCAGAAGAGGTCTTCGTTCGCCTGTCTTTAACTTGGAAGAAATAAATCTAACCAAAAGAGGTATATTAAATACCCGTTATTAACTGGAAGAAACAATTCTAACCATAAGAGGTTTGTCTGTTTGCCTATCATTAACTGGAAGAAGTAAATCCAACCAGAAGAGGTCTTCGCCTGTATGTCTTTAATCTGGAAGAAATAAATCTAACCAGAAGAGGTATTTGTTCGCCTGTCTTTAATCTGGAAGAAATAAATCTAACCAAAAGAGGTCTATTGAATACCTGTCATTAACTGGAAGAAACAATTCTAACCAGAAGAGGTTTGTCTGTTTGCCTATCATTAACTGGAAGAAGTAAATCCAACCAGAAGAGGTCTTCGCCTTCCTGTCTTTAATCTGGAAGAAATAAATCTAACCGGAATAGGTCTTCCTTTGCTTGTCTTTAATTTGGAAGAAATAAATCTAACTTGAAGAGGTCTTTGTTTGCATGTCTTTAATATGGAAGAAATAAATCTAACCAGAAGAGGTCTTAGTTCAATTGTCTTTAATCTGGAAGAAATAAATATAAATGTTAGTTCTCTTGTTTTAGGATTGGCTTAATTTTTGTAAAACAATAATAGCAGCAATAATGTAATTTAGAATAGGATGTATAAACTTTCTAAGAAGAACAGGTACAACAAGAAGTCCTATTACAATGTCAGAACATGTTGTGTTGAAATTTTTCAACAACTGGAACAACATGTTAAAGAAGATGTCTTGTCATCGCGCCTGCTGAGTTGGATTAATGAGATTCAGTTTGTTCTCAATGTTGGCAGAATATTCAGGAGAATATTATGCATCCTATATGGCGCATATTTAAGGGTCCAGAAAATTCAATCAGAAATCAAGGAGATTGAAGACTTTCTAAATAAGGAGATTATTTAGGAAAGTAAAGATTGAACACCTTTCTTGGGGCATAATTTTATGTAGTTTGTTACAACTGATTTGTTGTGATTGAAGGCCCAAAACCGGTTGGGTAACAAGTTATAAATAGAAGAGTTTATAACCTAGCAAAGAACACGGATCAAGATGTAGAAGTCTAGGGTTTTGTCAAGCTAAACCTCTCGGGTTGTGGGAAGTTTACCATGTTCATCTCGAAGCTTGTAGGTAAGAGATACATTGTTCTTGGAGGAAGCTTTGAAGCAACTCCAGGATGTGTTAGCAGCAAAGCTAACAAATAGTGGATCTTGGATTGGAGACTTATCTAGGTTGTCATGTAAGTATGTCTTCCAAACTGTTTATCTGTGTGATCAGAATCTTGGTGAAGGGTCGTCTATGCAGTGACTGGGGTGTTGACTGCTAGACATCATTGCGATGATTAGAAGTGGGATGGGGATATTCCATATCTAGGGAGGACCTAGGTAGAAGGGTCATTGGGTACTGATTAAGTGCGTAAATCGTCAATGGGTGTGTTGGCTGTAGGGTTTACAAATTGATACTATTGATAGTTAACTTTATTCCTAGCTTGGTAGTCCCCAGAGTAGGTCTTGTTGTACACTGAACTGGGTAAACAATTATGGTGTGTTCTTTATCTTTTCAGTACTGTTTTATCTTGCCTGTGTGTTTATGTCAGATCAAATGTCTCGACATCCTTGTAGGACATCTGAGTCTGTTGTACTGGAATTTCAATTGGTATCAGAGCAGGCATCTTGTTCTGCTCTAGGTGAGATCCTGGGAAGGTACTTTCTGTTCATGGGCAAGGAATAAAGTATTTACTAAAAAGAGGTATGAACTTGGATAATTCATACTATAGTTTGGATGATCTCTTGGCAAGGATCATTGGTTATATGTGACATGTATTATTCCAGGCTATTGCCATCAGGCCTGCAACTTAGTAGGAAGCTGCTGTATGTAGGGTTTATTTTTCAATCCTAGGTTGCCATTCTTGTACTTGGATAGTGGTGTAAGCATTATGTCTGAATATTTTCGAGGAGTTCGTTGCATGGTTTCTGATATAACCCTGAAAGTATGAGAAGGACACTAGGGTTGTTACCATCAACATAATATATGCTGACATTTTCAACCGTATTAAAAGTGTCAAAGATACTTGAGATTTTCCTCAAGTCTACTCATAAAGACATTTATCAATAAGGTTGATGAGAATAAATTGATAAATGATGCTCATATACATCTGCATATTGACCTTGAAGACTGTCAAGGATGGTGTGTTCCAAGAAGAAGGAACTGATGTTCTATGAGATGTTAGAACATTACTTCAGTAGGTATGCAAATACCAATTGAAGAACAACTATTTTAGCTGTTGAACAAAAATATTATGAATACTTTTTGTTTGGAACCTACTCCTGATCTGGAAGAGGAGGCATCTGGTTTGTGCAGGCTAATTAGGACACAATCAACAGTTTATCTACTCCATATGTCAGACTTATGGGAGTATAGAGGTTAAGCTCCATGCTCTTGAGAAGAACTCATAAGGGAATCTCCATAAGACCCTTTATGTATATGAGATGAGCTCATATCTGGAAGATCCTTCTGATCAAAGTAACCAGATTCTTGGAATCGTGTTGTAACCATAGAACAGATTATGTTTGAAGAGGAGTATTATGATCCAACCATGGTGTTTGATGTTCCTGAGTATTGTTTTGATTACCCTTGAGGAAGAGAATTTGTAATTCTCTTTTTGTACCCTCAGAAGTTGTTGAAAAAGATCCCCTTGTCAAGGGTTGATATGATGTCAGACAAAATGTCGTGATATCTTGGAAGATGTTAAAATTTGAAGGGCATTGCTTTTAAAGAATCAAGGGAAACAAATGCTTTGAAAAGTCTTTTTTTGTCATTCCTAGCAGAGTCTGTTTCAGATACCTAATAGAGGGAATTTCCTCTGTAGGTACAGACAATGGCATCCATCATCTCAAAGTCAGACATGAGGTCTAAAGAAAAGCTTATTGAGATGTGGCTCGTGCAATCCGCTGCACATGCTGGGAGTCTGATCCTGAAGATTGATCAGTTGTTCTTAGTTTGTTTCCTTGTGTTAACCCTCATAAGATTTTATTATAAGTTACTATGGAAGTTACCCCCAGAACCATAGTAAGAATGAATGATGTCGTATCTGATGTCGGGATATCATTTCTAGGTGTGTGCTTCCTCTAAAAAGGAAGTTGTTGTGTAGATCATGAGGTGAGTATTGTTGTTCACCAGTGAAGTTCAAAGTTGGAATGTTTGATCATGATGGAGCTGAAGACCAGTCTCTGACCAAGTCTTGAATGTTGAAAGGACCCTCTTGTGTTGAACAATGAAGAATAAGGATGTTAGTTCAAGAGCTCTAACATCTGTTGAAAAGGAGTATCATCTGCAGTTGGGTGTGGGGAAGTTTTCCTCTAATGACAAATATATTTTCAGGAGCTAAGTATAAGTCTGATCGTGTGAAGATGTGCATGTTACTGATGATAAATACCTTGTCGGGAGCTGATTACTTATCTGAGGTATGGATGCAAATCTACTATCTGAACTGATGATTCATATATTATTGAGAGTTTATTTCTCTTTATGGTGATCAGGTGGTTGTATCAACCTCAATAAGTCCAGAAGATGTAATCTTGTGTGATCTTCTCCTAAAAAGACTATCAAGCATAATAATCTCTTTGGTTGATAAATCTAGAACTTAATTATTGTGATCTGTGAAGAAAAGTTGATGTCCTAAATGATGTTGTAACATCATTTTATAAAGGAAGGTTTGAGATTATGATTATGGAAGATTGAGGATCAACATGGTTGTCAAAAGAAGGAGTTCCAACTTTGTGGGTTAGAAGATGCAGATCCTAATCTTGTCCTTAGTAGTATGCTTTGTGACTGGATAACTACTATAATAAAGACTTCACTAGTACCAGCAATTGCTAGTGATTGTTAGAACAAAGGAATATGAAGAAGTTGGTTTTCCTCTATTGCAAGTATGCTTAAAACAAGCTATTTGAAGGCTTGTGTTTGTATGATGTCCAAGTATGTGTTCACGATATCTTAGCTATCCAAAGAGGTATGGATATTTGTATGGTTATGTAGGGCCATGTATCAGACATGACTTCGTAAAAGTCTAAAGACCGGGAGTTGGTATATCATATTCAAGATGAGTTATTTTCATAAGAGTGTTGATATGTTTCAGTGAGTGCGTGAAGTCTCTTATTTGTCTTCTGGTGTCCAAGTGTTCATCCTCAGCAGAAGCCTTGTTTGTCCATGATAGGGGGCTTAGAACCTATCTATGGTTATTATTATAGTAGTTATAGAGCTTGCGTGTAATTCAAGCTTGTGAAAATTACAGGCAACATGTTATGACCTATGGCTACTAGGTGTAGCTGTCTATGCCCTTGTTGGGTCTATGTGGTTCTAGTCCATAGAAGCTAGTATGTTCTGTGTTCACCTAGGGTTTAGCTTAAGGTCAAGTCACTGGCCTAACATGGAATGTTTTCGATGGCATGATTGAATGTCTTGTCGAAGATTTAACAAGTAACACAGGTGTGCAGAAGAAAGATGTCAAAAGCTTACTACAAAATATAGTGAGAGAATATTTCTGTTGTGAGACCTTGTGAGAATGGGGAGTTTGTTAAAGGGTGTGATACGGTGGCAGAACCGGCTGTTTTGAAATGTTGGTTTGCGTTTTGCGTTTGTGTTTGCAAAATGTTGCGATAAGCAAGATTCACCACCGACTTTTATTTCATCCAACCGGAAAGGAAAAAAGTACAGAAAAAATCCTTTTTCGAGATTTTGAGTACGGGGGGTAGATTATAGAAAGGGAAGGTGTTAGAACCCTTTCTATCCATGGTTTTCCATGGGCTCTTAGGTACTTGCTCATCTTTTTAAAATTGCTTGTGTGCGTGCTTTGTTTTTGAAAATGTTTTACTTCGTGATGACCCTTGTATCAGTCCTTAATGGTGTGACGAAGTTTGTTTGAAAAGTGTAAGTGTGAAAAGTTTTGATTTGAGCAAGTACCTACTAGCATCTACCTACTCGAAAAAGATCGTTTCTATTCTTGTTTCCTTTAGACAGCTCTATCCTACTATTGAGAAATAGGTAGCACCGTCGTTGGAGTTGTAAGGGTCAATTCGAAAGGGACGTATGTTCACTAAAGCAATGTTAGGATGTTTTAGTAATAACCCTAGAATCTTAAGATCATATTCGAGGCAACATTTCCGAGGCAACATTTCCAAGGCAACATTTCGGAGGCAACATTCGAATGGGACATTTGATCTTTTTAGACAGGAGGGCAACCACTAAGACACCCTATACTTAATGATCGTTTACCGAAGGCAACCGAAGTGGGGGTATACCCTAAGAGTGATATGTGCGAGTGATTAGTTTCAGTTATGTATCTTTGCACACTAGGGTTTTCTAACTGTATTAAATTTGTCATGCCTTCTTGTCATACAATCCTATTAGCATACATCTAAACAGTCAAATATTTGCGAGAATTAAAATTCGAGAAAGTAAATATATGCTATTACAAGGCTTCGGGGAGGGGAATTAATTACATAGCCAAAACCGGGAAAAAGCGACAAATAAAAGCCCTAGATTAAACTATTACAAACGGTGAGTATTTACAGGAATATCGGTAAAAATAATAATACGCGCACGATGAATCGAATGCGGAGCAACTAGGGTTTTGAACCTTGCCTAAACCAAATTGTAAATAGTTAAAAACATGTTTTTTGTTTTGCTTTGTTATTTAAGAAAATAATGGAATTTCTAAATTAAAGGAAAATCCTAAGTCTAACTAATTTTACACTAAGAAAAATAAATTAATTTGTCTGAAAGCCTATTTTTTTGTATCTTTATTCATTTGAGAAAAATAACAAAATAAAACTAAAGGAAAAGTCTAACCTAATCTCTACTTGATTTTATTTTGGAAAACAAATTAAAATTTCCTAAATTAAACTAAATTAAATTGATTTTGATAAATAAAAAAAAAACTAATCCTAATTTTGTGAATTATTGCTTTTATGGTTTTTTATGAAAAATCAATTAATTTGTAAATTAAAGAAAATAAAATAAATAATGAAAAATTTAAAAAAACTAAAAGAAAAAAGGAAGAAATATGGGTCTGCATTAGCAATTATGGGGGGTGTTGTTTGAGATTTGAGCCCAAAAGATCCTGGCCTTTTTGACTTTGCCTGATCCAATGTGCACGTTTGACTGGGGCGCATGGTGGTCCTCTAATGGTGGTATGTTGATCTGAGGCATTGATGAATTGGATGGTCAGATCCTGATGGGGTATGGTGAATTTCTTGACTTGCTATGCGTTGGATTACCTATGGAAAAATATTAGGAATAAAGGTTGGGACTTGGGAATCGAACCCAGGTCCTTAGGCATTTTCTAAGGCACGCTTGCCATCTGAGCTGCATGATTCATTTGTATATACAATAAAAAACAAATATTATATAATGAAAACACTGATTCTTGAAAAAAAAACGCGCTAAATTCAAATGGCCCACCCAGGGGATGACACGCATCATCGTCTACCTCCTAACCGTCATTTTAGGTAAACAAACTTTTACCTACAGAAACTTGCTGTAGGTATATCCCTATCTATCTCCAAAATCGTGTGCGCTCAAGATAAATGGCCATGGCTGGTACCAATCAGCTCGTTTCATCCTCACGAGTCTCATGGTACCAAAATCAACGTCCAATTTTGCCTATCCTGCAAAGCCCTGATCAAGAACACAAAAACCTAGCTATGGAAACATCCTGTACAGGCGTTAGAAATGCAATTAAATGGTACCAATCGTTTGCAAACTTAAAGATAAACACGAATATACAATCAAAATATGCATAGGATGAGTAAATTAGCGAAATCGAATTTGAATTTGGAAACAAGTTGTGATACCTATAACATTAAATTCCAGGTGTGAAATAGCTTTCTATTGATTGGGATATGTTCCTGGGACCTTCAGCAATCGATTGGCAAAGGAAAAATGGCACGATTTGGTCTCTAGTATGGAAATTGAATCAACACTTTTCTTGAGTTTTTTTGAGTTGTTTTCTTGCTCTGCACGACTGCTTAACCCTTATGCTTGCTTTGGAAATGTTCAATATATATTATAGAATGCATTAGGGTTGTAAAACTGATCACATCTTTGGAAGTTTTTCAAGATTTGATTTTGTTTTCATGGCATATGTAAACCTTCCAAATTTGTCCTAATCATGCTCTTTTTGTTCCAATTACCATTGATTCGATTTGATATTGCAAGCTCATCAAACCTTGGTTGCTAACCTGTCAAAAAAACCAATCAAATCAAATCTTTGATAATTTTCATCATTTATTTGAATTAATTCAATTTTTAATTAATGAAAAATCAAAATAAATTGAAAAATGAAACAAACAAATGATGGGTCAGCATTTGAGTCGTGGACCACATTATAATTGAGGCGCAAGCATAAAAAGTTGGGCCCATTTAGCAAAAAAAATGCAAATTTGAGCATATTTGACTTTTGGCAATTTTGCAAAAAAAGCTCAACTTTGACAATGCACATCTCCCTAAATTTTGATCCTAGGATGGTGTTCTTGGACTGTTTAGAAATATTAAGATGCTCTCTAAGCACCCCTTTTGGTCTCATCTCAATTGAGTCTTCCATGTTCATGTATGAAGCTTTGACCCAAAAGGTGTTTTTGTTGACTTTTTAAAATGACCTAAAATGTCAAAATTCATATCTTTTTGTGAGTGCATATTTTGAACTTGGGTGGTGAAGATGAATTGTAGGTAATTGCATCCTATTAAAAATGAGCTTTGGATGGGTCATTTCTGATAAAGTATGAGAAAGTTATGGTTGGTCAAAGTTGAGTTGACTTTTCCTACAAAACCCTAATTTAGCAACTTTTGGGTTTTGGTGAATTGTGAGCAATCCTTGATGAATCATGATCAACCCTTGATAAAATGATGAATTATACTTCAAAATGAGGATGTTGACCAAAAATATTGAAGTTTGACTGTATGTGGGCCACAGTTGACTTTTGACCTAGCACAGTCGATTTTCAGGCATTTGAGCAGTTGACTGAGCAAACTTCTTCTGCAAGGCTTGAAACTTGACATGGGTGATCTTAAGAAAATATTAGTACAATAGTGAGCCTTTGGGATCCTTTGGATTCAAACATATTGATGCAAAATGAAACCCTAATTTGAGGTAGACTGTCTTAGGAGAGAGTTTGTCTAGTCAACCCTTGGACTCCCTTGAGCAATTTGAGGACCTCACTTGACATGTATTGAGAAATATGGGAAGGAAAATTTTGGGGTACAATAGCTGACCCTGTTTAATCTTCTTAAACCTGAGGATTTAGATTTGCGTGTCTACCTTTCGTGATGTGAAGGTGGAAGATGATAGAACACTAGAGTGCCCAGAAATTTGTACTCGCATGAAGTGATAATTGACTTATGCTATCGGGAATGGGCTTATAGATGCCATTTGGTAGTTGCTAGATGATTGTCCGAGATGGGCTTAAAGATGCCATCCAAAGAAGTGTCGGTCTCATAAGAGATTCCTTTGCGAGAACCCGTATATCTATTGTTGAGGAGGACTTCGCTGGGGAATGCTGGTCTCTGTCTTGGAAGAAATGGAGTTTAGGAGCTTCAGTTGTCCATTACTCTACTGGGGAGTAATTCCGGTTTGGGAAGCGGAAATAGACTATATGTTTCGTCAGGGTACATGTTGCACCGCGACTTACTGGGGAAATGTGAAATCAATTGTGTTTGATCGGGTCCCGGTCTTACAGTGTTGTGGAGTGTTGTCTAGGGATACGAAAGGAGGAACCCAAATAGTAAGGTTATGGGAAGGAACCTGGATAGTAGGGTTACTTCGAGACGAAATCCTGGATAGTAGGATTACTTCGATATGAAAGCCTGGATAATAGGGCTGTGAGAAGGAACCTGGATAGTAGGGTTACTTAGATATGAACGTCTGGATAGTAGGGTTGTGAGAAGGAACCTGGATAGCAGGGTTACTTCGATATGAAAGCCTGGATAGTAGGGCTGTGAGAAGGAACCTGGATAGTAGGGTTACTTCGATATAAAAGCCTGAATAGTAGGGTTACTTTGATATGAAAGCCTGGATAGTAGGGCTGTGAGAAGGAACCTGGATAGTAGGGTTACTTCGATATGAAAGCCTGAATAGTAGGGTTGTGAGAAGGAACCTGGATAGTAGGGTTACTTCGATATGAAAGCCTGGATAATAGGGATATGAGAAGGAACTTGGATATTAGGGTTACTTCGATATGAAAGCCTGGATAGTAGGGCTGTGAGAAGGAACCTGGATAGTAGGGTTACTTCGATATGAAAGCCTGGATAGTAGGGCTGTGAGAAGGAACCTGGATTATAGGGTTACTTCGATATGGAAGCCTGGATAGTAGGGCTGCTGGAACTTGGATGTGGTTGCATTTGTTGCCGATGATTACTCTGTTTAGCTTCGAGTGTTGATCATGTACCTGCTGGAAATTGTTAATAATAACTGTCTTTTCCTGAAATAAATACAGGGTTATTTATATGCGATGCATGAGATGCATTGTATAATGATGATCTCAAAATAAATGAGACTATGTTATATGTGATGTATGCACATGTCATGATGTATGAACATGAAATGCTGACATAACAATCTGCATTTGGGAAAATAAATCCCTGATTGCTATAAAGACCATAGTTCCTCTACTTCTGTCGGGGATGGTGAACAAAGATGACTATGCTGGGGATTTGCCCCTTGTCTGGTAAATATTCTGCCGGACGAGACTCTGTCTGAGGATAACTCTGCGGGGAATAACTCTGTTGGAGAGGAGATAATATATTGATAGATCTGCCGACTTGGAGAAATAACTCAGTTGGGGATGAATTTCTGTTTCTGGTGATAAACAAGCTCTGCTTGGGGAAAATTTTACCGACTCACTCGTGATTGTGGACCTCGGCTGGGGAGAGTTGTGTCCTGTTCGGGAAAGCTAACACCACTGTCTTTGGATACTTCTTGCTATGTGGGGAGTGTACGTACCACTTCTCATGTTCTCAAGCTGGCTCTATCCTTGTACCTGATGGACAAAGTGACTGTAAGGTTTGGACATTTCTTGTTTGTCCCTATTTCTTGAACTACGAGTAATTGTCTTTTGTTTTTTTATGTAAATATTTTATGAGCATCAATTATTTCCGAATGCATATATCAAAAATGAATCATTGGATGTTCTTGCAAAACAAAACAGAAAAAGAAAAACAAAGTGAAACTTCTTGTGAAAATGAATTGTATTGATTTTTTAAGTTGGCCTGTAATAGGCATTTTGTACAAAGAGGCTGACGTCCTAGTAAGAGAATTCGACCGAAAGAAATTACAATTTGCGTAAAATAAAAAACAGCTATGTGAAATGTTCCCATCGGGTTCCAACTCTGCTATTGCCTTTATGTCCTCAAGCATCTTATCACTTTGCTACTTGGCCGAAGGTGGATCAGATTGATTGGCGTCGTCTGAGCTTGATAGTCGATACCGAAGTATGGTTGCAAGATGATCCAATGAGACATAGTGTTACGCTTTGATCCCTAATTTTTGCATGGACCGCCCTTTCGGGTTTTCGGCCCACTGGGATACCCTTTTTTGCCCAAGTCGCCTTTTCAGGTTTTCGACTTGCCGGGTGTACAGATTTTTCATTTTCATCCCTTACTTTTGCCCGAACCCTTTTGGTTCGCCAAGAAGCCTTATTTTTTCCTAGGCCAGTCAACCTAGCGGGTATTTGATTATGTGTAGTATCTTTTTACTATGTCTGCATTGACGGGGTGAGGAAGGTCGTCACCATCCATGGTGGTTAGAATCATAGCTCCTCCCGAGAAAAGTTCTTAACCACAAATGGCTCTTCGTACGTGGGGGTCCATTTTCCCCTGGGATCAACTTGCAGCAGTATGATGCGTTTGATCACTAGATCCCCGACTTGATATTCCTGATGCCTGACTTTCTTGTTAAAGGCATTGATCATTCGCTTTTGATACGTCTGACCATGACAAATAGCAGTAAGTCTTTTTTCGTCGATTAGGTTCAGCTGATCAAGTCAGGTTTGGATCCAGTCGTCTTCGTTCAAACCCGCATCCTTCATAATCCTGAGAGAAGGTATCTGGACTTCGATGGGTAGGACTGCCTCCATACCATATACCAGAGAGTAGGGTGTTGCCCCTGTCGATGTCCTTGTCGAGGTACGGTACCCATAAAGAGCGAATGGTAACATCTCGTGCCAGTCTTTGTATGTCACCGTTATCTTCTACACAATCTTCTTGATGTTCTTGTTAGCCGCTTCAACAACCCCATTCATCGTCGGCCAGTATGGAGAAGAGTTATGATGCTGTATCTTTAACTGTTTTCAGAGCTCGATGATCATTGTATTGTTGAGATTTGTACCATTGTCCATAATGATCCTCTCTGGTACACCATATCGACATATCAGATTGTGTCGGATGAACCGCGCCACGATGTTTTTGGTTAGTGTAGAAAAGGAAGCTACCTCAACCCACTTTGTAAAGTAATCAATTGCTACCAGAATGAAACGATGCCCGTTAGATGCAGTAGGTATGATCTCGCCAATCATGTCGATGCCCCACATTGCAAAAGGCCAAGGAGCTGTCAAGATATTCAGGGGAACCGGAGTTACATTCACCTTATCAGCATAGACTTGGCACTTATGACAGGTTCGAGAGTGCTGATAAAAATTGGCTTCCATAGTAGACCAGTAATATCCTGCCCGTAGGATTTTATTTGCCATGGTATGTCCACTGGAATGAGTTCCGAAGGTACCTTCATGTAACTCTATCATGATTCTTTCTGCTTCGCTCTTGTCTACACACCGCAATAAGGTTGAATCATGGTTACGCTTATAAAGGATCCCATTGCTAAGAAAGAACTTCGCCGCGAACCTTCTTAGAAACTTCTTATCATTAACAGATGCCCCCTCGGGGTATTCTTGAGCCTCGAGATACCTCTTTACCTCGTGAAACCAGGGTTTATCTGCTACTTCCTCAATGTCGATATCACAGCAGTGTGCGGGTTCGTCCAATCTCTCGATGGTAATCTAGGGAGCTTCATTGTCCCACCTCACTTTGAACATAGAAGACATGGTAGCTAGCGCGTCCACTAACTGGTTCTCTTCTCTGGGGAAATGTTCAAAGGTTATCACCTCGAAGTGCGGGAGCAATGTCAATACATACTCTTTGTAAGGAATAAGATTCGGGTGCTTCGTATCCCACTCGCCTTTGATCTGACTTATCACCAGAGCGGAATCTCTGAATACACTCAAGAACTTTACCCTCAGGTCAATAGCAGCTCGAAGACCCATGATACACGCTTCATACTCCGCCATATTGTTGGTGCAGTTGAAACATAACCGGGCGGTGAATGGAGTATGACAGCCCTCAGGAGATATGATTACAGCGCCAATGCCATTACCCAACGTGTTTGAGGCTCCATCAAAATACATAGACCATCGGGATCCCTCCTCGGGTCCTTCATTCGGTCCAGATTCTTCGTAGTCAGTCACCAACATGATATTCTCATCCAGGAACTCGAAATTCATGGACTGGTAGTCATCCACGACCTGATGCGCCAAATGATCCGCCAATACACTCACCTTGGTTGCTTTTTGGGTTGTGTATTGGATGTTGTATTCGGTCAAGATCATCTGTCATCTTGCTATCCTTCCGGAGAGAGCGGGCATTTTGAAGATATACTTGATCGGATCCATCTTTGATATCAGCAAGGTGGTGTGAGTCAGCATATACTGTCTCAGCCGGCGAGCAGACCATGCCAAAGCGCAGCAAGTTTTCTCGAGCAATGAGTATCGGGTCTCACAGTCGGTAAATTTTTTGTTAAGGGAGTAAATGGCATGCTCTTTTCGGCCAGACTCGCCATGCTGCCCCAACACACAACCCATTGAATTGTCTAGTACTGTCAAGTATAAGATCAAAGGTCTTCCTTCAACTGGAG
The DNA here is from genome assembly GCA_948472305.1 of Vicia faba. NCBI lineage: Eukaryota > Viridiplantae > Streptophyta > Magnoliopsida > Fabales > Fabaceae > Vicia > Vicia faba. The sequence goes on along the minus strand of OX451740.1, from coordinate 773,146,427 downwards.
GCATTAGGATTGGTGGTTCTTGAAGGTATTCCTTGATTCTTTCGAAAGAAGTCTGGAACTCATCATTCCATTTTACCACTTGATCTTTCTTCAGTAGCTTGAAGATTGACTCACAAGTAGCAGTCAGATGTGAAATGAAACTGGAAATATAATTCAGACGTCCCAAGAAACCTCTAACTTCCTTCTCTGTGCAGGGGACTCGCATCTCTTGTATGGCTTTTACTTTTGCAGGGTCCACCTGAATACCTTTGTCACTGACAACAAAACCCAGAAGTTTACCAGACCTTACCCCGAAGGTGCACTTGTTCGGATTCAACCTCAACTTGTACGTCTTCAACCTGTCAAATAGTTTCTGGAGATAATCAAGGTGCTCTTCCTTAGTCTGGGACCTGGCGATCATGTCATCAACATAAACCTCAATCTCATGGTGAATCATATCATGGAACAAAGTGACCATGGCGCGTTGATAAGTGGCCCCAACATTCTTCAACCCAAAAGGCATTACCTTATAACAGAAGGTGCCCCACAGTGTAACAAAGGTTGTCTTCTCCATGTCCTCGGGAGCCATCTTGATTTGGTTGTAGCCAGAAAAACCATCCATGAAGGAGAAGATCTTGTGCTGCGCGGTATTGTCGACCAGAACATCAATGTGAGGAAGTGGGAAGTCATCCTTGGGGCTTTCCCTGTTCAGATCTCGATAGTCCACACACATCCGTACCTTACCATCCTTCTTAGGTACCGAAACGACGTTGGCCACCCACTGCAGATAAGAAGTGACAGCTAAGAATCCTGAATCAAACTATTTCATGACTTCTGCCTTGATTTTCTCTAACATTTCAGGGCGCATACGGAGAACCTTCTGCTTTACCGGAGGGAAGTCTTCTTTGGTCGGTAGGCGGTGTACCACAATATCAGTGTCCAAATAAGGCATATCTTCATAGGACCAGACAAAGATCTCAGCATAGTCGTGTAGCATCTGTATTAATCGTTGTTTGACACTAGGCTCCAGATTTGCACCTATCTTGACTTCCTTCTTGTCTTCCTCTTTACCCAAATTCACTGACTCAACTGGCTCCTCATGAGGCTGTATGTACCTTTCTTCCTGCTATAATAGTCTAGCAATCTCTCTAGGCACCTCACAATCATCCTCACTTTTGTCCTCGACTTGTTTGATCTGATTTTCGAAGTCATAACTGGCAGTAGCAGAGCTGTTATCAATGGGATCCAGAGTGGATATGGATCTGCAGTATGATACGTGAGTATGTGTAAGAGCATATCTGTTTTGATAAAGTGAGAGACAGAAAAGACAAACAAGGAGCACAAAATTTGTAATGAAAGAAACGTCTAATGTTTTATTAATGATATATGAAAATGACAAATAATAAGCCTTCACAAGTAAAGCCAAGGTGCCTCGGGCAAGGCACCGGGCCGTAAAGTTTCAAACTGTTTATTGCAAATCTTAAAACAAAAGTCAATTACTGCAAAATAAAAGAAACAGGTATGAAGTCCTTCGCCGTCCAGTTGTTCAGTCCACCATTGGTTGTTGGGTATATCCAACTGTCGATGTCTGAATCTTCTTCACTGTCCTCAATTGCATTAACTCCCCGATTGATGATGTGTAGAGCAGGTCTTCCAATCCATACGCGCCTAACAGCCCTTTGAGCCCCTGTAGTAAAGCCCAAACAAAATTTGTCATTTTTGCGAATGAAATCAGAGAGCTGACCCCAATTGGTACACCCACCTTCTTCAGTTACAGCCCTGGCATCCTTGAGAGAAGCCATCTTTAGCGGAGGTTTGTTGGTAGTAACTTCAGTCGACGCCAAAGTCTGAGGGACCTCTTCGAAGTTCTGACAAGGGGTTTCTATGAATTCCCCGTCCATCTCCACGTAGCGGAATGAATTGAGATGACTCACCATATACTCCTCTTCACCTCGCACCGTGACAATCTTCCCCTTCACCGGATATTTCAGCATTTGATGGAGTGTGGAAGTCACTGCCCCAGCCTTATGAATCCAAGGACAACCCAACAAGCAAGAATATGATGGCCTGATATCCATCATGTAGAAGGTGGATGCAAAAGTCTGAGAACCCACTTTGACAGGGATGTCTACCTCCCCGTGCACCATTCTTTTTGATCCATCAAAAGCCCTTACCACAATGTTACTCGGCTTTAGAATCAAACCTCCACAATCCAGGCGGTCTAACTCTTTCTTTAGCAGAACATTTAGTGAAGACCCAGTATCTACCAGCACATGGGCCATAGTGGTGCCCCTGCACTCGATCGAGACGTGTAGAGCATCATTATGATTTCTCCCCTTAGCAGTCAGATCCGCATCTGAAAATCCTAGCCCATTGTCAGCAGTCAGACTAGCTACGCAATCTTTAAACTGATTGGCTGAAGTTTCCTGCGGCACATGCGCAGTCTTGAGAAATGAAATTAAAGCCTTCGCATGGGCTTCAGAACACAATAACAGGGACAACATGGAGATCTTTGACGGAGTCTGCCCTAATTGCTCGACCATATTGTAGTCGCTCTTCTTGATAAGCTTCAGTATTTCCTCTATCTCTTGTTTAGAGTTTTCTACAATGATCTTCTTAGGTGCCTCCTTCCGGGCAGGCTCACCTATGATTTCTTTTCCCCGAGTCCCAGATGGCTCGGCGACATGGGTGATAACTGGAATAAGAACTGGGAAAGTAGTTGATGTATTGGTAGATGAAATCACAACAGGTTTGTGGATAGTCGGAGGGGAAATCTCGGGAGAAAAGAGTCTTCCACTTCTGGTGACCTTGCTAGCCCCAACAATATTACTGATATCCGAATCGGCTTCTTCAGTCCTCAGATCTTGTTTAACACCATGGTAATATACATCAGCACCGTAATGCCATGGGATAGCCTTATCTGAGGTATATGGGATGGGATCCGGAGCGGTGATTATTAACAGAGCAATTCTTGGAATAGGTGTAACCCTAACAGGTTTTCTCGAGGAAACCTTGGATGTATTGGAGGAAATGGTTATGATGGCAACCTCTTCATTTGGAACAAACATAATCATAGTCTTCTCAAACAAAATCTCTTTATAATCTATCAGGCGCTGAACACCTGATTTCAACAAACAACAACCGGAAGGTAGGATCGCGCATATGTGGCAACCTTCGCCACAACCCGGAAATAAACTGGCCAATAACAAGTTCTTCTTAACCGTCATCAGAGGAGTAGATATTTCTTCCATAGAGGTCATAAACGAATCGATGTCCACAACATTAACTCCACGACCATGTTTGAGCATGGGAGCAGTTATAACATTTGGATTTTCTGGAGCATCAAACTCTATCTCTTTAGCTTCTAGCAAATCTTGCACTTTATTCCTCAGAGCCCAGCAATCGTTTGTATCATGGCCTGGGCTCTCCGAATGGTAGGCGCACCACGCGTTGGGATTGTATCTGGGAGAAGCAGTGTTTGGATTCTTGGGAGCCTCTTTCAAGGTTGCCAAGTTGGGTTTTAACAGATGAGGTAGAATTTCAGCCAAAGTCATGTTTATGCGGGTAAACTTCCGTTGCGGTCTTTCCACCCTTTGTTGATTGTTGCATTGTGGAGCAACTGCGGGTCTTGATATCACTACAACATTTACCATTTGACGGTGTTCAGGTCTGCTTTGGCCCCTCGGGCCATAGACTGCACTAGCTTCCTTCTTACGGGTGAAAGGCTTCTTTGCTGCACTTGACGAAGCATCCTTCTGTATTTTACCATTTTGAATGCTAGCTTCTACTCTCTCTCCAGTCAAAATCAACTCAGTGAAACCAGATGACGAGCTGCCGATCAAGTGATTGAAAAATGGACCAGATAACGTCCCTAGAAACATGTCAACCAACTCCCTTTCAGATAAAGGGGGTTGGACTCTTCCAGCTAAGTCTCTCAACTTTTGAGCATAATCCTTAAAACCTTCACCTGCACCCATGGACATACCCTGGAGCTGAGTACGAGTGGGAGCAAGGTCAGTGTTATACTGATACTGCTTGTAAAAAGAAGCAACAAGGTATTCCCATTTTCGGACACTGGCTCCCTCTAACTGATAGAACCATTCAAGCTGAGTCCCTGACAAACTATCTTGAAAGAAATGCATCCATAAATTTCTGTCAGCAGTGTAGGGTTGGATCTTTCAGACATACGAGTGGAGATGGAGTTTTGGGCAGGATACTCCATCATATTTAGCAAAAACTAGAGCTTTGAACTTATGAGGGATGACCACTCCTGATACCAGTCTCAATTCTCCGAAGTCCAAACCAGGGATTTTCTGAATCTCCATAGCACTCAGGAGGTCTTCTAGCTACTTGTATCTATCCTCGGCATGAGGATATTTCTCATCATCGTAATCCATATCGTTATCAGAAACTGCTGGACTATGGTCCTTTACCCTTTCTTGGTTCTCTCCATCCTTGGATGAGGAGGTCAGATCAGTTGGTTGTCTTAATCTTTCTCCGAATCTTCTACCCATGTTCAGAATACCGACCTTCTTCTTCTTCTTCCTCTCTTTCAGAATAAGGGTCTTCAAATCCTCCTACCCTTTAGCCAGACTTATGAACATCTGTTGGAATTGGGCGTTCTGTGCCTGAAGATATTTGATGGCTTGATCGGAAGACATTTCTACTAAAATAAACGGTGAAGAAGATGAGAAACCTGTAATGGTACATGTAATGGTGTGCATGATAATGGGATGCGCATGTAATGATTTCAAAGACTTTGGGAGATTTAAATTTGCAAACCAAAAATAAAACAAACTTTATTAGGTTAACTTTGAAAGGTTCAACAATGCCTTTAAGGCGTTACAAAGAAGTAAATAAAACAAAACTATAAAAACCAAAAATCAAAAATCCCATGGCCACTTCCTCTTTGTGCCGATATAGTCATTGATCACTCTTTCTTCCTTGAGCTTCCTGGTGAGCTTCAAAATCTTCCTTTCTTGCTCATGGTACTGCTCCCGGTAAGTGTCCCGCTCATTCTTCAACTGAATCCAAGACCTCTGCAACTCCCCAGGATCAGTGGGCATGTAAGGATAGAGAATCGTGTAAGGAATGCCTTCTTCATTAGTGGGCTCTACAATCACTGGTAATACAACCTCATAGGGCATCCCAAGCTTCTGGGCACGAGCTCGGACCCATTGGAGGTAAGGCTGCATAGGAAGAGAAGTCTTTGGTCCCAACTCTTGAGGGTCAGCTCTGTTCACCATGCCCCAAGCTCGTATAAACCTCTGGCGGTGCTCCTTAACGTCCTCCTTGTAGTCAAATAAAATGTCCTCAAGAAGTAACTCATGGGGACCATCTCTCCGAGCACGACCAAATTTCCGCAAAGCTAGACAAGGACTGTAAGTTATACCCCCTCTGATTCCAAGCAATAGGACATTAGGGTATCCCCCACAACGGTCAATAACAACAGTCTCTTCCATAGCCCGGGAACTTCAGAGAATATTTGTATGAGCGAGTGTCATTATTCTGTAAGACCAACCAAAACCTTCTTCGTTCTTCAGCACAGACTTAGGAAGGTGAGAAATAAACCACCTCGACAGCAGCGGCATGCAACACATAAGAGTCCCTCTTCTACTCACGGTACGAGTATATAGGGCATGTAAGATATCTCCAAGCAAGGTAGGCACAGGGTTACGAGAAAGGAAAATCTTGACAGCATTCACATCTACAAAGGAATCCGGATTTGGGAAGAGAACCAAACCATAGATAAGGAGAGCCAAGACATCTTCAAAAGCCTGAAAATCCAAATTATCCTAGAATAGCTGAGCCTGGTATATCAGAAAATTTGGCTAGAAAACCTTCGACCCCGCTTCGTGTTTCCCAATTGGATACTACATCAGCCCGTTTCAAATGCAGAGCTGAGGTAATGTCTTCTGGTCTATGAACTTCTTCCATACCTGTAAAGGGTACCTGTTCAAGAATGGATATGCCCAATAGGTGAGAGAACTCTTCCAAGGTGGGAACCAGCTGGTAATCTGGAAAGGTGAAGCAATGATGCACATGATCGAAGAACTGGAAAAGTACACTCATCATCTGCTCATCAAGATTTGAAGTGACCAGGATGAGAAGTTGACCGTGTCTCTTAATGAACATAGAAGTCTCAGAAACTCTTGAGGCTAGCTCTTTAAGTTGGACAAGTATTTGCACAAAGTTGACTCAGATGGTATGTCTACGCACGAAAGCCATAATCTGCAAAACAGAACAAAGATAAATTCCCTTGGTCTTTGAAATGGTTAGTGTAATGAAGAATGAATTCCATGTTATGATGCATGATGTCATGATAAACCACAGGTATAGCAAACACAAATATTGCAAACACAGTCAAATCAAACAAATCCCTTAGGTTTAAGGCTTGCATGAGGTCAAAGGTAATACCCTCTTGAAGTTAAGTTGGTTTCAACATGTCCTAGCAAAGTAACCGAGTTCTAGAGAATCTCAATATCACTGACCATCCTCCACCGGTCATGGTTTCAGCTCACGCAATCTTTTCTTGCGGTCAGAACTATCTCGAGAGTATGGTCTCAATAAGTGTAGCATCGAGTATCAACCAGTTCTCAGCTTTACACCTAGACCGGCTATCTCACTACTTTCTAATGGCCAAGTTGGTCGATTTAAAGGTTCTAAGGTCAGTTGATGCTTAACGAAACCATGCAGTGGCCCCGTATTCTCCTCATTTCTCCACAAGGGATACCAGTACCAACCAATGTGCCACATCAATGTAGCTTCTACTTCAACCGTATCGGTCTACGCTGTACAGTTCCCTCACAATCTATTGCTACTTACCTAAAAGGTGTCCCCAGATCCGGGTTAGGATCTATAGTAACTCCCAAACGAAACCCTTAAAAGTAAAGCAATCAAAGCAATCAAGAGAAGCAATTATGATAAACAAGATCCTAAGGTATACTCCACTTATTAAGTCCCCAGCAGATTCGCCAGTTCTGTGATATGGTGGCAGAACTGACTGTTTTGAAATGCTGGTTTGCGTTTTGCGTTTGTGTTCGTAAAATGTCGCGGTAAGCAAGAGTCGCCACCGACTTTTATTTCATCCAATTAGAAAGGAAAAAAGTACAGAAAAAAAATCCTTTTTCGAGATTTTGAGTACGGGGGTTGATTATAGAAAGGGAAGGTGTTAGCACCCTTTCTATCCATGGTTTTCCATTTGCTCTTAGGTACTTGCTCATCTTTTTAAAATTGCTTGTGTGCGTGCTTTATTTTTGAAAATGTTTTACTTCGTGATGACCCTTGTATCAGTCCTCAATGGTGTGACGAAGTTTGTTTTGAAAGTTTGTTTGAAAAGTGTAAGTGTGAAAAGTTTTGATTTGAGCAATTACCTACTAGCATCTACCTACTCGAAAAAGATCGTTTCTATTCTTGTTTCCTTTAGACAGTGCTATCCTACTATTGAGAATTAGGTAGCACCGTCGTTGGAATTGTAAGGGTCAATTCGAAAGGGGCGTACGATCACTAAAGCAATTTTAGGATGTTTTAGTAATAACCCTAGAGTCTTAAGATCATATTCGAGGCAAGATTTCCGAGGCAACATTTTTGAGGCAACATTCGAATGGGACATTTGATCTTTTTAGACAGGAGGGTAACCACTAAGACACCCTATACTTAATGATCATTTACCGAAGGCAACCGAAGTGGGGGTATACCATAAGAGTGATATGTGCGAGTGGTTAGTTTCAGTTATGTATCTTTGCACATTAGGGTTTTCTAACTGTATTAAATTTGTCATGCCTTCTTTTCATACAATCCTATTAGCATACATCTAAATAGTCAAATATTTGCGAGAATAAAAATGCGAGAAAATAAATCTACGCTATTACAAGGCTTCAGGGAGGGGAATTAATTACATAACCAAAAATCGGGAAAAAGCGACAAATAAAAGCCCTAGATTAAACTATTACAAACCATGAGCATTTACAAGAATATCGGTAAAAATGATAATACGCGCGCGATGAATCGAATGCGGAGCAACTAGGGTTTTGACCCTTGCCTAAACCAAATTGTAATTAGTTAAAAATATGTTTTTTATTTTGCTTTGTTATTTAAGAAAATAACGGAATTGCTAAATTAAAGGAAAATCCTAAGTCTAATTAATTTTAAACTAAGAAAAATAAATTAATTTGTCTAAAAGCCTATTTTTTTGTATTTTTATTTATTTGAGAAAAATAACAAAATAAAATTAAAGGAAAAGTCTAACCTAATCTCTACTTGATTTTATTTTTGAAAACAAATTAAAATTTCCAAAATTAAAATAAATTAAATTGATTTTGATAAATAAATAAAAACTAATTCTAATTTTGTGAATTATTGATTTTATGGTTTTTTATGAAAAATCAATTAATTTGTAAATTAAAGAAAATAAAATAAATAATGAAATATTAAAAAAAACTAAAAGAAAAAAAGGAAGAAATATGGGCCTGCATTAGCAATTATGGGGGGTGCTGTTTGAGATTTGAGCGCAAAAGATCCTGGCCTTTTTGACTTTGCCTGATCCAATGTGCATGTTTGACTGGGGCGTACGGTGGTCCTCCAATGGTGGTATGTTGATCTAAGGCGTTGATGAATTGGATGGCCAGATCCTGATGGTGTATGGTGAACTTCTTGACTTGCTATGCGCTGGATTACCTATGGAAAAATATTAGCAATAAAGGTTGTGACCTGGGAATCGAACCCAGGTCCTTAGGCATTTTCCAAGGAACGCTTGCCATCTGAGCTGCATGATTCATTTGTATATACAATAAAAAACAAATATTATATAATGAAAACACCGATTCCTGGAAAAAAATGCACTAAATTCAAATGGCCCACCCAGGGGATGCACGCATCATCGTCTACCTCCTAACCGTCATTTTAGGTAAACAAACTTTTACCTACAGACACTTGTTGTAGGTATATCCCTGTCCATCTCCAAAATCGTGTGCGCTCAAGATAAATGGCCATGGCTGGTACCAATCAACTCGTTTCATCCTCACGAGTCTCATGGTACCAGAATCAACGCCCAACTTTGCCTATCCTGCAAAGCCCTAATCAAGAACACAAAAACCTAGCTATGGAAACATCCTGTACAAGCGTTAGAAATGCAATTAAATGGTACCAATCGTTTGCAAACTTAATGATAAATACAAATTGTGATCGGTGGATCTGGAACTGACTGTTTAAAGCTGGTTTCGCGAAATGTCGCGGTAAGCAAGAGTCGCCACCGTCTTTTATTTTCTCCAATAGGAAAGGACAAAAGCACAGAAAAATTCCTTTTAAGAGATTGCTCTCGGTTCGGGAGGTAGATTATAGAAAGGGAAGGTGTTAGCACCCTTTCTATCCATGGTTATCCATGGGCTCTTAGATACTTGCTCATATGTTTTCAAAATTGTTTTGTGTGCTTTTCAATGTGGGTTTAAAAGTTTCTTTTGAAAAAATTTCAGATCGACTCATACGTCAGAGTGTTTGAAAAGTTTGTTTTTGAAAGCTTTTGAAAATGTGTGGTGTGAAAAGAGTTTTGTTTTGTTTTGAGATTTGAGCAAGTATCCTTGAGAACCTACCTACCCTAAGGAATTCGTCTGGGTAAGAGTCCTTTAAAGTAGTGCCATCCCACCATTGAGAGGTAGGTAGCACCACCATTGGAGGTGTCGGGTCAATTCGATTTTGAGGGACATGGTGATCACCAGAGCAATGGGAAGATACCTTAGAAGCTACCCTCATGCCGGGTTCCCGGAACATGAGGACTTACTAAGACATCCTCTACTCGACGATCACCTTTCGAAAGGCAACAGTGAGGCGTACCCTAGGGGTGGTGTGTGCGAATTGTGTGTCATGTTTCAGTTTATTTGTCTTGCCATGTTTGTCGTGTTCTACGCTTGATTTTATTAAGACATTCATTCTTTCATGCTTGGTTAACAGTTAAATATTTTGCGAGGAAATAAATCTAAACTATTACAAATGGCGCGGGTCCACATCGCCAAAATAAACCGGACCCGATTTAGCGGAAAATAAATAAAGCAATAAAATAAAGTGCGAAAAGTAAAGTTACATGGCTTCGGGACAATTACATAATTACAATTACGACATAAGATAAATGCGCAAATTACATAATTAAAACGAAACTAGGGCGTTGGACCCTTTTTTGCAAATAATTAAAGTTCATAAGGATTAAAGATTAAATGATTAAATGATTAAATGATTAAATGTTTTTTTGGTATTTTTTATATTTTTAGATTTAATAAGGAAAAGAAATTAATTGAAATTAAATTAAAAGACAAACCCTAATTCTAGTATTTTTTAGTTATTAAGAAAGAATTAAAATAAGATCTAATATTAAACCTAAAATTTATTATGTACAATTTTAATTATGAAAATAATAAATAAATAGTATTGTGAGAAATAAAAATTAAAAAGACATTAAAACTATCAATTAACCTAATTCTACATGTTTTTGGATTTTCATTAAAAAAGAAATTAAAATTAAAACCTAATTAAACTAAACAATTTACATTCTAATTTATTCATTGCAATAATAAAATAAAAATGGTATTTTTTGTCTTTTCTGTATTTTTTAATGTTTTTATATTTTGTAAAAAAAGAAAATTAATTAATTAAAGCAATAAAAATAAATCACACAATAAAAATAATAAATAAATAAATAAGGAAAGCAAACCAGAGTGGGGTGTTGTCCCAAAACTGGAGGTATAAATCTGAAAAGCCTGGCCCAATAAGCATGGAATTTCATTGACTTTCTGGATCATGTGTCATGCATTGACTGATATTCATTGCACTCTTGGAATCCATGCCCTTGATTTGATCATTGTGGACGCGTGGCTAATGGACGAGGAGGACGTATGGTGGCCATCCTCAAGCGCGCTGCATAAGAATTGATCATGAAAAATAATATGGAACTTTTGCCAGACCTGGGACTTGAACCCAGGTCTTTGAGGTCACATGCCTAACACGTTACCACTGAACCACATGCATTTCAATTAACATATAATAAACAATAAAGAATATAATAATAACGCGTTAGCTGTTTTGGAATTTCGCGCGAATTTCAAACTGTCCAATGGTTGATGGACACGATGTCATCTCCTTCCCCTACCCTGTAACACAAACACTATGAGAACGGTTTTTACAGCGTGGTTAAAAGGTGCCTATGGGAAAATAGCGATTAGCACCCTGTGCTTCATAAATTGTTCGCGAGGGTTCAGGTTGCTTCGTCTTGATATGCTGAGTCCAGCCATGGTGGTTTAAAGGGACAATTTCACTGTATTGCAAAAGCCCTAAATTCAAGAACCTGAAAACCTAGAAAACGCGCATGGTAGATTCATGTTTATGCCACAAAAATCCAATTAATTATGATGGTTAGTTCACAAACTTCATAAGAAACATATATACAAACAAAAACGCAAAAAGATGGCTAAATCATGCTATGCGATTTCAATATTTTCTTGATTCAGTTTGACTTTGTGATACCGTTTCAAGGCGTTTGACTTGTTGTTTTTGATTGAGAAACGTTTAGGGACGTCTCAGGATGCTAATGGAATAAAGATTGAAGCTTGAATCGACCTCCAACCTTGATTTCAGTATTTGAGTTTTATGAGAATTTTTCAATATGCAAAAGCTTGATTATGCGCAGCTTCCAGTCTTTTAGCATTAGGTTTACATTCTAGTACTTGTAAGGAATGATTTAGGTTAAGAAAGTTGCATAAAATCCATGGTATTCAATGTTTGAATATTTGATTTTTGTTAAGAATCTTTTTGCATCTTTTTCTCATGTATCTTGTACCAAACCTGATCAATTAGCACTAAAGCTTGCCTATTTGAGATATGCACGAATTATAGAGTCCAAACATGTATAAAAAGATTTGTTTTGGTCAAGTTTTATATTTTTCATATATTAAAATCATTTAAATGAATATAAATTAATATTAATTCAAATAAATAGTTAAAAATATGAGAATACTTCCCTTTGGGCCTAATGGTCGTGCATAGGCTTGGCATGAAGAAATTTGGAAGGAAAATAGGCCCATTTGCATTTTTAGGCCTTTTGCATCAATGTTGACTTTTCAAAATTCCTAAAAATTTCCCAACTTCCACAAGGCATAACTTGGTCAATTTTTAAGCTTTTCACATGTTCTTGGACATTTTGGAAAGGTCTTTGAGTCCTTTAACCAATGCCTTTGGTCCCATGTCATTTTGATTTACCAATCTCAAGTTATGGCCTTTGACTTAAAGTCACTTTTTGTTGACTTTTGAAAATGACCTATAATGTTGAAATTGATAACTTTTTGTGAGAGCATTTCTTGGACTTGGAATATGAAGATGAGTTGTAGGAAATGTCTTTCTCTTCAAAATGAGCTTTGGATGGAATTTTTCTGATAATCCATGTGAAAGTTATGCCCTGGTCAATTTCAGTTGACTTTTTCAGCTGTCCAAATATAGCAACTTTTGTATCTTTGATGATTTCTGAGCCAAATTTTGAGAATCATGATCAAGCATTGATCAAATGATGTTTGTGGCTTCAAAATGATATGTTGACCAAAAATTTGAACTTTTGACTGCCAAATGACCATTTTGCCCCTACAGTTGACTGTAGTGCAATCTAGGGTTTTGACTGTGCAATTTTGAGCTGAATGCCTTGAAACTTGATATGAAGACACTTGACCATCTTTGTAGGCATGTGAGACTTGATTGGGCCTTTGAAAAGTTCATTTGCTTGACCAGAACTCAAACCCTAGTTTGGACTGTATAGGAGACAGTTGAACTGCATAGCCCTTGGGGAATTTTGTGACCTTGACTTGGCAATTTCTTGATGAATATGGGAGGGCAAATTTTGGGGTACAACAGTTGCCCCTGTTCAATCTTCTTAGACCTGAGGATGCAGATTGGCTGACGTGCCTTTCGTAATCCGAGGGTAAAAGATGATTGAACACTAAAGTGCCCAGAAATTTGCGCTCACATAGTAGCAGTGATGGGGGAATGGGCTTATAGATGCCATTTGGATGTTGCTTGGATAGGATGATGGGCTTATAGATGCCATCGGGATGTTGATCGCATAGGAGATTCCTTAGCGATAATCTGCGTACCTGCAAAAGAAAAATGAGTACCTGACACGTTGCAGGAGCTGATTTTAGACGCTTGGTATGGATGTGTCCTGACGGGTTACAGGAGCTGAGTCTGGAGCTTCAAACGTTGATGAAAGAACCAGGGATGATTACTGCCTTAGCATGAATGGTAAGAGAACCTTGGATGATTTTACCTTCAACAACGCTCGTTGAGAAAAATCTTGGCGGGAATTACCATCTTTGCAATAATGGGAAGAAAACCATAAGCTACTATAATCTGAAAGGGAATCACCTCACACGCCGTCGGAGAGGGAATCATAGGAAAAGGAAATGTCACCTCACACACCGCCGGAGAGAGAAACAAAAGAGACTATTACCTCACGCTCATCGTCGGAGAGGGAAATATCTGAAGAAGGAATTACCACCTCACGCTCATCGTCGGAGAGGGGACCACAACTTCTGCTGAGTCTTTATCAGAAAAATCTGTTGGGAGTCGATTTAACTGGACTAGAGAAAGCCTTGAAATATGTTTGAGCATTTTAACTGCGTCTTTCCTGAAAGGTAAAGGTCAGCCCTATGCGATGCATGATATGGATCAAGCAATGATGTTCTCAACATAAATGAGATTTGTATGATATGATGCGTCTATGCATGCTATAATGATGTATGTGACGTTTTATGAATGTATGTTTTTGTCTAGGAAAGTAAATCCTTGACGGGCGCCCGGAAGTCGTATCCTGGGCTGATGTTGAGGTATTGATCTCCCTTCCGCTGGGGATGATAGCTGCAAGAATACCGGTAGGAGAAGATGACTCTGTTGCGGAATAACTTGGCAAGTGAAGCTTCTGCGGGGAGAAAAGATACTCTGTCGACCATGTTGGGAAGCGGTACTCTGTGGGGAGAGGGATGCCTCGCTGAGTGTTGATAATAATTTGCTGGGGATCGGAAGACTTTGTCGACGACGCTCTTTCCGTGGCTTTCGGCTGAGGATAACCCAGTTATATCCTGTTGAGGAAATAACTCTTTAAATAAAGTCGGGCGACGCGTTCGTGTTCTGCGAAGGATAAGCTTCCAGAATCTACTGGGGATAAGCTTACTGCTTGGGGAGATATGAATTCCAACCTTCCTGGGGAAGCTGGATTGGACTTCTGGGGAAGTTTTGAACTGTAATGCTGTAGGTTGAAAGAGGGAACCTATGTAGGGTTGCTTGTTGAGGTAAGCTCATGTAAAACTTTTTGATGAATCGGGGTGAGATTATCTTGAACTAAATCCATGTAAGACTTCTAGAGGAACCGGGGTTAGGTTACCTTGAGGTAAATCCATGTGAGATTTCTTGACGAACCGGGGTAAGGTTACTGGAGACGAGTCCCTGTGAGACTTCTGAGGGAACCGGGGTTAGGTTACCTTGAGATAGATCCGTGTGAGATTTCTTGATGAACCGGGGTAAGGTTACTGGAATAAGTTGGTGTAGAACTTTGATGAACCGGGGTTAGGTCATCTGGAGATAGGTCCATGTAAGACTTCGTGAGGAACCGGGGTTAGGTTAGTTGGATAAGTTTGTGTAAAAACTTCTGGAGGAACCGGGGTGAGGTTACTTGGATAAGTTTGTGTAAAAACTTCTGGAGGAACCGAGGTAAGGTTACTGGGATAAGTTTGTGTAAAAACTTCTGGAGGAACCGAGGTAAGGTTACTTGGATAAGTTTGTGTAAAAACTTCTGGAGGAACCGGGGTAAGGTTACTTGGATAAGTTTGTGTAAAAACTTCTGGAGGAACCGGGGTGAGGTTACTTGGATAAGTTTGTGTAAAAACTTCTGGAGGAACCGGGGTGAGGTTACTTGGATAAATTTGTGTAAAAACTTCTGGAGGAACCGGGGTAAGGTTACTTGGATAAGTTTGTGTAAAAACTTCTGGAGGAACCGGGGTGAGGTTACTTGGATAAGTTTGTGTAAAAACTTCTGGAGGAACCGGGGTAAGGTTACTTGGATAAGTTTGTGTAAAAACTTCTGGAGGAACCGGGGTGAGGTTACTTGGATAAGTTTGTGTAAAAACTTCTGGAGGAACCGGGGTGAGGTTACTTGTGGAGGAGGAGTCTGTGTATGACTTTGTCTGAAGGTTGAGAAGAAACCGGTGTTGGGTTGCATGATTTTGATTAAGTGGATGATTGTCCTGTTTGGTTTCGGACGCTAGCCCACGATCTGGAATTTGTAAAGGTAGATGGTAATCATCCTTATGTTGATCTGTCCTTTGTACTTTGGTTGACAGAGTAATTGGATCGCCTGGATAACTCAATGTTGCCCCTGCTTCGGAGGTGAGGGAAGAGGATACCCGTGTGGGTGATTGACAAATCTTCGGGTAGGCAAGTGACGAGATACCGGAACATAGTCGTACGCTTTGATCCCTAACTTTTTCCTGAACCGCCCTTTCGGGTTTTCGGTCCACCGGGATACCCATTTTTGCCCAAGCCGCCTTTTCAGGTTTTCGACTTGCCGGGTGTACATATTTTGGTTTTCATCCCTTATTTTGCCTAGGTGTGTCAACCTAGCGGGTCTTTGATTGTGTGTAGTATTTTTTCGACTATGTCCACGCTCTCAGGATGTAGGGAGTTGCCCCTGTTGGAAGTATTTTGCCATGCCCCAGATAATGGGCAATGCTCCTACTGTGCCCCTTGATTGGAGGTACTTCTGTTCACCAGGTGTTCATCGTGCGAATTTCCCTGCTGCTCAAACAAATAGTTATATGCAAACAAGATTATTTTAAGAATGCAAAAGCCTATGTCTCTCTTGAATTTTGAAAATGCATTTTTTGTAATACAGTGCGGTGTCAACTCAATATTTTATAGCAAACCTTCAGGAGTCAGGATACCTTCGTAACAGTATGCTTTCGACCTAACCCATGCTTCAGCTAGGACTTTTAAGGGTTATAACGTGGTCTGGTTCATGGTTTAAGAAACAAAGGATAAAGGCTCAAATTATTTGTACCCACCCACTCTTCGTGATGTTCTCCAAACCTAAACTCAGTTGATCGTGCGTTAGACCTTGTTCGAGTCTTTGCTTTGATTTTCCGGTGATGATTCGGATGTTGATAACTTATTTTGAATAGGCAGTCATTCCTTTTTGGTTGAGGGTTTGTAAGACCTCTTTCTTGATTTTTGTTATCCCTTTCTTTTTTTTGCCTGAACTGTTTCCTTTTTGGAATTACAGTCAGCGGGATGACCCAGTTTGGTAAGTCTTCTTTATTGGTTTTGACTTTTTGGGCTTTTCATTTATGACCTTTTTTTTTTTTTTATAATGACTGCCTGTCCTTATGATTGTTCAGAACCATCACTGTCTTTTGTTTTTGAAAAACTCATTTGGTGCCATTCATTGTGCACTTGGATCAACTGAGAGAACTACCCTGCCCCAGGTTATGATTAAGGGTTTTGATTTTCGAAAATAAAACTCCTACTTCTTTGGCTCTGATGGGTTGACGAGGGGTTATCATCCTTATAACTCCAGTGTTTAGGAATTGAAACAATGCCTGTACCTCATCAGCAGGGTCTGTTCAAAAGCATACTGTAAAGATCGTGGTATCGTTTTCGTCATCCTCCCTCAAGAGGTTTAGAATTTTCAATTAAGAGTTGACCATTGCAAAAATATGAAAGCAGTTTTAAGCGTAGTAAACATAATTAAATCAAGACAGACATGTGTAATGCATTCATGAAATAAAAGAGTTTAACATAATAATTGTTTATCTGAACAAGAAAGGAAAAATACAACTTGAATTCAAATGAACAAAAAAAATTCTCAATCCTAGCCATGTTTTGGCAATGGAGCATTGATCACGTTGGGAGTCTCAGCAGGCTCGAACTCGATCTCTTTGGCATCGATCATGTTCTGAATTTTGTACTTTAGTGCCCAACAGTCCTCAGTATCGTGCCCCTGGCTATTGGAATGATAAGCGCATCTGGCTTCTGGATTGTAGCCTGGAGAGGAGGTCTTAGGATTAGTAGGCGGGTTGATCACGGCAATCAGGTTCATCTTCAACATATGCTGTAATGCTTGTGACCAAGGCATGTTAATGTTGGTGAATTGCCTTTTAGGCCTTTCCAGCCTTTGCTGGTTTCCCCTTTGTGGTTGACGGCGTGGTGCAGAACCAGAGATCATGATTGCCCCTGCATGTTGATCACGGCGACTCTTTTGACCGTATGCAGCATTAGATTCCTTCTTTCCTATGTAAGGCTTTTTGTGAGGGTCAGAAGGTGTGGCCTCTTGAATTTTCCCACTCTTGATACCAGCTTCAATTCTTTCACCGGTCAGGATGAGGTCGGTAAATCCAGCAGATGAGTTACCAATGAGGTGGTTGAAGAATGGACCAGACAGGGTCCCCAAGAACATGTCCACAAGTTCACGGTCAGTCAGAGGTGGTTGTACCCTCCCAGCGAGATCCCTCCATTTCTGCGCATATTCTTTGAAACCTTCACTTGATCCTAACGACATACCCTGGAGTTGGGTACGCGTAGGAGCAAGGTCGGCATTATACTGATACTGCTTGTAGAAAGCAGTAGCCAACTCCTCCCAGTTACGAACCTTGGTCCCATCCAGCTGATAGAACCATTCGAGATGAGTCCCTGAAAGACTCTCCTGGAAGAAGTGGATCCATAAATTCTTGTCCACCGTATATGGCTGAATCCTCCGAACATAGGACCTTAGATGCAGCTTGGGACAAGACGCCCCGTCATACTTAGAGAAGGATGGTGCTTTGAATTTATGGGGGATGATCACACCGGTTGACAAACCCAGATCTCCGAAATCCAGCCCAGGTACCTGTTGAACCTCCATGGCTTTCATTCTGTCCTCCAGTTGCTTATATCTGTCATTTGCAGGAGGGTACTGCTCTTCATCGAAATCTGTCTCGTTGTCGGAGACCACTGGACTGGGAACCTCTCTCTCATGATGGCTGCTTTCCCTCACAGATGGGGTGGTCCTCTCAGTTTCAGCCTGCGGTGTATTCCCGGATCTGCGTCTAGGGCTGAACAAGACAGTCCTCTTCTTCTTCTTGTCCTTCTTCAAGAGCAGAGCCTTCAGATCTTGCTGCCCCTGGGTCAAGTTCATGATTAGCCCTTGGAATTGGGCATTCTGAGCCTGGAGGGCCTTGATAGACTGCTCGGCTGATGACTCAGGATTCATGACGATCGGCTGAAATAAACAGCGAAGAAGGGTAAGCAACCTGTCAAAGGGATACCTGCAATGCAATGAAATGTATGATATGCATGCAGTGATTTCAAGGATCTCGCGGGGTAAACAGAGAAACTTGTTAGAGTTGAAAACTGGTAACTTGATTGAAGGTACTTCATGTTGTTGGGAGTCCTTCTTCAAGGGTCAAAGGCTCACCATATCCAGTGGGTCATAGCCCCTGACAACCTTAGCTAGAGGAAAATAAGTCCTCTTTGCCCCTTGCTGGATGGTTGGTTCGTCATGACCTGCATCACAAGCCCTTGGGATCCTTGAAATGGGTTAGGATGTATGCAATGGTATGCAATGGTATGATGTCATGCTATGCATGGGGTAGTATGGATGAACCCTGTTATGAGCCCTTATTAAGGACTACAAACCAAAACCTGCAAGAAACTTGATAAACTTGTTATGAGTCCTGGTTAAGGACTAAAACAACCCTGCAAGAAATTTAGTATACTTTGTTATGAGTCCCAATTAAGGACTATAAACAAAACCTGCAAGAGATCTAGTAAACCCTGTTATGAGTCCAAGTTAAGGACTATAAACAAAACCTGCAAGAAATTTGGTAAACTTGTTATGAGTCCTAGTTCAGGACTATAAACAAGACCTGCAAGAAGCTTAGTACCCTGTCATGAGTCCCAATTAAGGACTATAAACAAGACCTGCAAGAAACAAGTGTCAGGTAACAAGCATGCAAATAGTCAAGTACGAAGGCACACAAGTCACACAAGAGAAACCCTTAGAGTTTAGGCCAGCATGGGGTCTGGGTATTACCCTCTTGAAGTTGGTGGGCTCAACCTGTCCTATTAGAAGTAACCGGGTTCTAAGGGTCCCAATATCACGGGATTGCTTTCATTGTTCATCGTTTCGATTTAGCCACTGAACTGGCGACCGAAATATTCCAGGAAAGCAACCCTCAATTGAGTGTAGTATCGAGTATCAACCAACCTCGGACTGCACCAAAGTCAGTTATCTCACTACCCTAAAGAGGCCAAGATAGTTCAATTAAGGTTCCTAAGGTCTGTTGATGCTTCACGACACCACGCGGAGGCCCCGTACTCTCCTTGACTGAACTCAAGGGTTACCGGTACACACCAAAGTGCCACATCAACGTAGCAGACTGTTTCAACCATGTCGGTATACCCCGCACAGTTCCCTCACAGCCTTGTTGCTACTCTCTAAGAAGGGTATCCCCCAGATCCGGGTTAGGATCTATAGAACTCCCAAGACAGTACCCACAATAATAAAGCAAATAATTCAGACAATTGAAAACACAAGTGATCTTAGTCCTAAGGTACACCTCACTTTTTATAAGATCCCCAGCAGAGTCGCCAGTTCTGTGATCGGTGGATCTGGAACTGACTGTTTAAAGCTGGTTTCGCGAAATGTCGCGGTAAGCAAGAGTCGCCACCGTCTTTTATTTTCTCCAATAGGAAAGGACAAAAGCACAGAAAAATTCCTTTTAAGAGATTGCTCTCGGTTCGGGAGGTAGATTATAGAAAGGGAAGGTGTTAGCACCCTTTCTATCCATGGTTATCCATGGGCTCTTAGATACTTGCTCATATGTTTTCAAAATTGTTTTGTGTGCTTTTCAATGTGGGTTTAAAAGTTTCTTTTGAAAAAATTTCAGATCGACTCATACGTCAGAGTGTTTGAAAAGTTTGTTTTTGAAAGCTTTTGAAAATGTGTGGTGTGAAAAGAGTTTTGTTTTGTTTTGAGATTTGAGCAAGTATCCTTGAGAACCTACCTACCCTAAGGAATTCGTCTGGGTAAGAGTCCTTTAAAGTAGTGCCATCCCACCATTGAGAGGTAGGTAGCACCACCATTGGAGGTGTCGGGTCAATTCGATTTTGAGGGACATGGTGATCACCAGAGCAATGGGAAGATACCTTAGAAGCTACCCTCATGCCGGGTTCCCGGAACATGAGGACTTACTAAGACATCCTCTACTCGACGATCACCTTTCGAAAGGCAACAGTGAGGCGTACCCTAGGGGTGGTGTGTGCGAATTGTGTGTCATGTTTCAGTTTATTTGTCTTGCCATGTTTGTCGTGTTCTACGCTTGATTTTATTAAGACATTCATTCTTTCATGCTTGGTTAACAGTTAAATATTTTGCGAGGAAATAAATCTAAACTATTACAAATGGCGCGGGTCCACATCGCCAAAATAAACCGGACCCGATTTAGCGGAAAATAAATAAAGCAATAAAATAAAGTGCGAAAAGTAAAGTTACATGGCTTCGGGACAATTACATAATTACAATTACGACATAAGATAAATGCGCAAATCACATAATTAAAACGAAACTAGGGCGTTGGACCCTTTTTTGCAAATAATTAAAGTTCATAAGGATTAAAGATTAAATGATTAAATGATTAAATGATTAAATGTTTTTTTGGTATTTTTTATATTTTTAGATTTAATAAGGAAAAGAAATTAATTGAAATTAAATTAAAAGACAAACCCTAATTCTAGTATTTTTTAGTTATTAAGAAAGAATTAAAATAAGATCTAATATTAAACCTAAAATTTATTATGTACAATTTTAATTATGAAAATAATAAATAAATAGTATTGTGAGAAATAAAAATTAAAAAGACATTAAAACTATCAATTAACCTAATTCTACATGTTTTTGGATTTTCATTAAAAAAGAAATTAAAATTAAAACCTAATTAAACTAAACAATTTACATTCTAATTTATTCATTGCAATAATAAAATAAAAATGGTATTTTTTGTCTTTTCTGTATTTTTTAATGTTTTTATATTTTGTAAAAAAAGAAAATTAATTAATTAAAGCAATAAAAATAAATCACACAATAAAAATAATAAATAAATAAATAAGGAAAGCAAACCAGAGTGGGGTGTTGTCCCAAAACTGGAGGTATAAATCTGAAAAGCCTGGCCCAATAAGCATGGAATTTCATTGACTTTCTGGATCATGTGTCATGCATTGACTGATATTCATTGCACTCTTGGAATCCATGCCCTTGATTTGATCATTGTGGACGCGTGGCTAATGGACGAGGAGGACGTATGGTGGCCATCCTCAAGCGCGCTGCATAAGAATTGATCATGAAAAATAATATGGAACTTTTGCCAGACCTGGGACTTGAACCCAGGTCTTTGAGGTCACATGCCTAACACGTTACCACTGAACCACATGCATTTCAATTAACATATAATAAACAATAAAGAATATAATAATAACGCGTTAGCTGTTTTGGAATTTCGCGCGAATTTCAAACTGTCCAATGGTTGATGGACACGATGTCATCTCCTTCCCCTACCCTGTAACACAAACACTATGAGAACGGTTTTTACAGCGTGGTTAAAAGGTGCCTATGGGAAAATAGCGATTAGCACCCTGTGCTTCATAAATTGTTCGCGAGGGTTCAGGTTGCTTCGTCTTGATATGCTGAGTCCAGCCATGGTGGTTTAAAGGGACAATTTCACTGTATTGCAAAAGCCCTAAATTCAAGAACCTGAAAACCTAGAAAACGCGCATGGTAGATTCATGTTTATGCCACAAAAATCCAATTAATTATGATGGTTAGTTCACAAACTTCATAAGAAACATGAATATACAAACAAAAACGCAAAAAGATGGCTAAATCATGCTATGCGATTTCAATATTTTCTTGATTCAGTTTGACTTTGTGATACCGTTTCAAGGCGTTTGACTTGTTGTTTTTGATTGAGAAACGTTTAGGGACGTCTCAGGATGCTAATGGAATAAAGATTGAAGCTTGAATCGACCTCCAACCTTGATTTCAGTATTTGAGTTTTATGAGAATTTTTCAATATGCAAAAGCTTGATTATGCGCAGCTTCCAGTCTTTTAGCATTAGGTTTACATTCTAGTACTTGTAAGGAATGATTTAGGTTAAGAAAGTTGCATAAAATCCATGGTATTCAATGTTTGAATATTTGATTTTTGTTAAGAATCTTTTTGCATCTTTTTCTCATGTATCTTGTACCAAACCTGATCAATTAGCACTAAAGCTTGCCTATTTGAGATATGCACGAATTATAGAGTCCAAACATGTATAAAAAGATTTGTTTTGGTCAAGTTTTATATTTTTCATATATTAAAATCATTTAAATGAATATAAATTAATATTAATTCAAATAAATAGTTAAAAATATGAGAATACTTCCCTTTGGGCCTAATGGTCGTGCATAGGCTTGGCATGAAGAAATTTGGAAGGAAAATAGGCCCATTTGCATTTTTAGGCCTTTTGCATCAATGTTGACTTTTCAAAATTCCTAAAAATTTCCCAACTTCCACAAGGCATAACTTGGTCAATTTTTAAGCTTTTCACATGTTCTTGGACATTTTGGAAAGGTCTTTGAGTCCTTTAACCAATGCCTTTGGTCCCATGTCATTTTGATTTACCAATCTCAAGTTATGGCCTTTGACTTAAAGTCACTTTTTGTTGACTTTTGAAAATGACCTATAATGTTGAAATTGATAACTTTTTGTGAGAGCATTTCTTGGACTTGGAATATGAAGATGAGTTGTAGGAAATGTCTTTCTCTTCAAAATGAGCTTTGGATGGAATTTTTCTGATAATCCATGTGAAAGTTATGCCCTGGTCAATTTCAGTTGACTTTTTCAACTGTCCAAATATAGCAACTTTTGTATCTTTGATGATTTCTGAGCCAAATTTTGAGAATCATGATCAAGCATTGATCAAATGATGTTTGTGGCTTCAAAATGATATGTTGACCAAAAATTTGAACTTTTGACTGCCAAATGACCATTTTGCCCCTACAGTTGACTGTAGTGCAATCTAGGGTTTTGACTGTGCAATTTTGAGCTGAATGCCTTGAAACTTGATATGAAGACACTTGACCATCTTTGTAGGCATGTGAGACTTGATTGGGCCTTTGAAAAGTTCATTTGCTTGACCAGAACTCAAACCCTAGTTTGGACTGTATAGGAGACAGTTGAACTGCATAGCCCTTGGGGAATTTTGTGACCTTGACTTGGCAATTTCTTGATGAATATGGGAGGGCAAATTTTGGGGTACAACACAAATATACAATCAAAATATGCATAAGATGAGTAAATCAACGAAATCGAATTTGAATTTGGAAGCAAGTCGTGATACCTATAACTTTCAATTTCAGACATGAAACAACTTTCTATTGATTGGGATATGTTCCCGGGACCTTCAACAATCGATTGGCAAAGGAAAAATGGAACGATTTGGTCTCTAGTATGGAAATTGAATCAACACTTTTTTTGAGTTTTTTTGAGTTGTGTTCTTGCTCTGCACGACTGCTTAACCCTTATGTTTGCTTTGGAAATGTTCAATATATATTATAGAATGCATTAGGGTTGTAAAACTGATCACATCTTTGGAAGTTTTTCAAGATTTGATTTTGTTTTCATGGCATATGTAAACCTTCCAAATTTCGCCTAATCATGCTCTTTTTGTTCCAATTACCATTGATTCGATTTGATCTTGCAAGCTCATCAAATCTTGGTTGCTAACCTGTCAAAAAAAGCAATCAAATCAAATCTTTGATAATTTTCATCATTTATTTGAATTAATTCAATTTTTAATTAATGAAAAATCAAAATAAATTGAAAAATGAAACAAACAAATTATGGGTCAGCATTTGAGTCGTGGGCCACATTATAATTGAGGTGCAAGCATAAAAAGTTGGGCCCATTTAGCAAAAAATGCAAATTTGAGCACATTTGACTTTTGGCAATTTTGCAAAAAAAGGTCAACTTTGACAATGCATATCTCCCTCAATTTTGACCCTAGGAGGGTGTTCTTGGACTTTTTAGAAAGCTTAAGATGTCCTATAAGCAACCCTTTTGGTCTTATCTCAATTGAGTCTTCCATGTTCATGTAAGAAGCTTTGACCCAAAAGGTGTTTTTGATGACTTTTCAAAATGACCTATAATGTCAAAATTCATATCTTTTTGTGAGTGCATATTTTGAACTTGGGAGCTGAAGATGAATTGTAGGTAATTTCATCCTGTTAAAAATTAACTTTAGATGGGTCATTTATGATAAAGTATGAGAAAGTTATGCTTGGTCAAAGTTGAGTTGACTTTGCCTACAAAACCCTAATTTAACAACTTTTGTGTTTTGGTGAATTGTGAGCAATCCTTAATGAATCATGATCAAACCTTGATCAAATTATGAATGATACTTCAAAATGAGTATGTTGACCAAAAATCTTGAAGTTTGATTGTATGTGGGCCACAATTGACTTTTGACCTAGCATGGTCGATTTTCAGGCATTTGAGCAGTTGAATGAGCAAACTTCTTCTGCAAGGCTTGAAACTTGACATGGGTGATCTTAAGAACATATTAGGACAATGGTGAGCATTTGAGATCCTTTGGATTCAAACATCTTGATGCAAAATGAAACCCTAATTTGAGGTAGACTGTCTTAGGAGAGAGTTTGTCTGGTCAACCCTTGGACTCCCTTGAGCAATTTGAGGACCTCACTTGACATGTATTGAGAAATATGGGAGGGGAAATTTTGGGGTACAACAAAGGGCATGGGTGGAAATAAGTCCCTTGGATGATGTTTCTAGAACAAAATCTGATAAGCTCTGTGGTAATGTTGCTGATGTCTCAAATGATGTTGGAACATTATTTTTTATGATAGTCTATTAAAGATACTTGGAACTATGAATCTCAATATTCAAACTCCACACTCATTAGTGGAAGTTCTGTCTATGGTGTTGAATAAGGAGATTCTGATTGAAGGATAAGTATGCTCAATTAATGTATAACACTATCTTGGCCTGAAGACTTTACTAGTGTCAACAAATACTAGTAATGCGCAGAAGGAGGATTTAATCAGCACATTGGTTAAGGGGTAATCCTTCTGTTGGAGAGTTTGAATCTTAGTAAAGCTTTCAAGAACACTAAGAAATGGTTGAAAGTTGGTTTCATACTATGGTTGCATGACATCTTAGCCATCCAAAGAGTCATGATAATATGTATGAAGGTGCAAGGGCATGAATCAGAGGTGTGCTGGTTACGTGACTAGTTCAGGGTACTTGGAGTTATTCCTAGTGAACTAGTGGGTGTTTAGTGTCGTGTTTTCTCCATAATGAAGTTTTGATTGTCCATGACAGGAGGAGTCAGTGGACTAATTGGTTTGTTTGGAGCTTGTGATGTTCAAGCATATAGAGTTATTGCCCTACAATGAAGATATTGTTGGATAACATATTGAGACATGTTGCTACAATATGTAGCTGTTTATGTCCTTATGAGTCTCTGAAGACTCTAGCCAAATGTTGCTAGAGTATACCATCCTTCTCCAAGATGATGTGTTGGTTCTGCGAGAATTTATCTTTCTCTACATCAGTGAATGGGATAAAGAAGACTATCCTGCTGATTGTTAGGAGATGTCACATCCTCTTCCAAGAGTATCAAGAATAAGACTATGTATAGTCCCCCAAAGCCCTGGAGTAAAGCAGTTCCTCCCTCCAATAAAAGAAAAGTTATACTTGATAACTCCTTAGATGATGATGTGGATGATGTCCAGGACATCTCTTCTTTGAAGAAGTCTGCAAGCAAGAAACCTTCTATCAGGGTGCCTGATGCTCCTCTTGATAAAATTTCCTTCCTTTCTATTGGGAATGCTGAAAAGTGGAAATATATGTTTCAAAGAAGATTTTCCCTTGAAAGAGAATTAGGAGCAGGTGCACTGGAGTGGAAAGAGATTATGGAGATGATTTCTTTTGTTGGCTTGTGCTGATCATAGAAGTAAGGAATATAGGAAAGTGTTTGTGTTGAATTTTCCCTTGTTGTCATCAATATTTATCTGGGCAGGTCTGAAGATAATTACTGTGAGATGTAACTGATAATCAGGTGTGCAAAGCCATTACTGCAAACAAGAATGTAAAACATACAGGAACCTATGCACCAACTGTATATTCTAATGGGATCTTCTTAAAGGATTTCTATGCACAATGAGTTCTTTAAATGATTTAGAACCAGTTTGTTTATGTTCTGTATTATTAACTTGATGTACCATATGATGTCTTAACATCATGATTGTTGATGGCTATTTTGTTTAATGCTTGGGATTTTTCATGTGAAGTTGGATGCTTAAGCATTATTGTGAGAAGTGGGATTTCTGACTATGGAGAGTCTAATCTTGTCTACAGTAGCATGCTTGATGAATGCATGACTATTTTGTTGAAGACTCCACGTATCAACAACTACTAGTGGATATAAAGGCAGAAGGCTGCTAACAGATACTTAAGGGGTATTTTTACTGCAAATCACTCCAGAAAAAGGTTGGTGATGTGAAAAAACTAAGAGTTTTTGGAGTTTGTGAGTGACTTGACACCTAGTATGCATGACATCTTACCTATTCAAAAGTTCATGATACATAGTGTGATTATGATAATACAATGATCAAATGTATCCTTGTGTTGTGAAGAAGTCAGGGTTCCTGGAAGTATTCTCAAGAAATGAGAATATCTGACTCTGTTATGACTCTACTGAGGGAGTCAAGGTTTAGAATATGCAGGAAGTGCTGAAGTTTCTCATCTTGTCTTCATCTTCAGTTGGAGAATTAGTTACTCATGACAAAGGGAGTCATGTGGATATTTGTAAATTGTTGCTGCAATGACACAAGTATTATCAAGCCAGAATACTGTTCATTTTTTTTGTAAAGGTTCTATGAGGAAATGATGTCAAAACAACATGCTGTGACATTATGAAGTCATGGATAAACTTAACAAGACATGGTTGTTTCTATGAGAAGCTTGGTGAAGATCAGAAGTTCACATATCTCTTAGAAGTTTATTGGGGAGTGTGGGAGAATTTATTTTTCTCTATAGATTTCAAAAAGACTCCTTAAGGGTCTATATGAAGTGGTGTCACAAATGTGATATTTTGATATTTTAGTATATGTCACTAAGTCTTAGTGAAAGAAGAACATTTAGAATCCAGTATGAACAGGTGGATAATCTGGTGAAGCATCCCTGATTGGTGGGAGAAGATGTATTGATCACTGAAATAAGAAGACAATGTATGACTAAGTGTCAAGACATTATACAGGACATGTTCCTGCATGGTCAACATAGGGTGGAGTGGCCTATATGTTCAAACATATGGCTGTAAACAGGGGGAGAAAAATCTGGCTGACTATGCATGTGTATGTACAGGAAGTAGCTATAGTATTCAAGGCCATTATGGATGGTGCACATTGATACTTGAAGTTTTCTCCTCAAACATCGTTTCCTTTTGACCAAGATTGATGCTACAATCTAGGATCGTTATTTTCCAAGTAAAAATCCCAATTATTTATAGAGAGTTTTCTTGTTTCTCTGTAACCCCGTGAGCTTCTTGAGTTCACAATTCTTATGGCTTTTATTCGAGTTTGGGTAAGCTGTGCTTGGGTCTGGTATTATGAAGGTCTCCTTTGCCTAGTTTTGGCTATAAAGGGGGAGAAAGGTGAATTATCTCAGATGCTGCTGCTCAAATGCTACTGCTGCTTCCACAAGTGGTTATTATTAATATTCACAGATGTCAAGTGGGTTATTATTTGTGACATATGATTTGAGTTATGAACACAATTATGACCTCTGTTCTAAGTTATCCGGGGCGATGGTTGATTTGGTCATAAGGAGTTATTGAGAGTTCTCTTATTCCACCATTGGTCTTCTATGTTTAGAAGATGTTCCTGCATTAAGGGGGAGTCCAAGTTGTCTTCTGTAATCTTCTTCCTCGTGTGCATCAACCAAACTTCAGGACTTTCCTTCCTTTTATCCTGAAACTGATGTTCGTTGGTGTTGATGCAATTGAGTTCTTCAGAGTGCTGGAAAGATGTCTAACAAGATGTTGAGACATCATTTTCAACTGAAGATCTATTGTTGTGTGCAGCAACTTCTGAATTGCTGCAAATTGTTTTTTAGATTATTTGTTTTAGCCAAAATTTTCCAAAGGGGTAGATTGTTAGTTCTCTTATTTTAGGATTGGCTTAATTTTTGTAAAACAAATAATAGCAACAATAATGTAATGTAGAATAGGATGTATAAACTTACTAAGAAGAACAGGTACAACAAGAAGTCCTATTACAATGTCAAAACATGTTGTGTTGAACTTTTTCAACAATTGGAACAACATGTCGAAGAAGATGTCTTGACATCACGCATGCTGAGCTGGATTAATGAGATTCAGTTTGTTCTCAACATTGGTAGAATATTCAGGAGAATATTATGCATCCTATGTTGCACATATTTAAAGGTCCAGAATATTAAATCAAAAATCAAGCAGGATGAAGACTTTCTAAATAAGGAGATTATTTAGGAAAGTAAAGATTGAAGACATTTCTTGGGGCAGAAGTTTCTGCAGTTTGTTACAGCTGATTTGTTGTGATTGAAGGCCCAAAACCAGTTGGGTAACATGTTATAAATAGAAGAGTTTGTAACCTAGGAAAGAACACGGATCAAGATGTAGAAGTCTAGGGTTTTGTCAAGGTAAACCTCCCGGGTTGTGGGAAGTTTACCATGTTCATCTTGAAGCCTGTAGGTAAGAGATACATTGTTCTTGGAGGAAACTTTGAAGCAAATCTGGTATGTGTTAGGAGAAAAGCCAACAAACAGTGGAGCTTGTCTTGGAGATTTAGTTAGGTTGTCATGGAAGTATGTCTTCCAAACTGTTTATCTGTGTGATCAGAATCTTGGTGAAGGGTCGTCTATGTAGTGAATGAGGTGTTGACTGCTAGACATCATTGTGATGATTGGAAGTGGGATGGGGATATTCCATATCTAGGGAGGACCTATGTAGAATGGTCATTAGGTAGTGATTAAGTGCGTAGATCGTCAATGGGTGTGTTGGTTATAGGGTCTACAAATTGATACTATTGATAGTGGACTTCATTCCTGGTTTGGTAGCCCCCAGATAGGTGTTATTGTACACTGAACTGGGTAAATAATTATGGTGTATTCTTTATCTTTTCAGTACTGTTTTATCTTGCATGAGTGTTTATGTCAGATCAGAGGTCTCGACATCCTTGTAGGACATCTGAGTCTGTTGTACTAGAGTTTCACTAACCAGAAGAGGTCTTTGTTCGCTTGTGTTTAATCCGGAAGAAATAAATCTGACTAGAAGAGGTCTTGGTTTGCCTGTCTTTAATCTGGAAGAAATAAATCTAACCAGAAGAGGTCTTTGTTCGCCTATCTTTAATCCGGAAGAAATAAATCTAACCAGAAGAGGTATTTCGTTTTGTTGATTGACTTTTCCTGCAAGGAAGAGGATTAGTTGCATGTAGATGTATGCATGACATGATGATGTTCTCAAAATAAACGAGACTATGCTATATGTATTCGTCATTGTAGCGATAGAAATGTTTAAGACTAAGCCATTGGATTTACTAGACTTTATACAAATCAAAATAAAAATCGCCACCGCGCTTTATTGTTTCCAAAGGAATCGGAAAAGAGCGAATAACCCAAAAAAAGGGGGAAAGATTTAGGTAAGGGGGTTGGTTATGCAAAGGGAAGTTATTAGCACCCTAAACATCTACGGTACTCCGCAGGAGCCTCTTTGTAAAATCTGTATATTTTGGCTATAAAAACTGTTCTATATAAAAAGTGGATGGTGGAGGTGAGGAAAGAAGCGTATTTATTTTATAATTTTTGCACCCGCCGCGGTGTCGAACCTTTAGTGCCTACGTACCACCTTTCGTGCAATAGGGGATCAGGGTATACGTAGTTCCTCTTTTAAAATTTTGAAACACAAATTTGTTGGTTAATTTTATAAGATGAAACATCATCGTCATTGTCCGTGTGGAAAACGCACCTACTACCCACAATCATGAGAAAGGAGAATTTGCATCATCTCAAAGTGGAGGATATGGCTTGGATTTTAAAATCAACAAAGCCTCACTCAACACCCAAGTGGAAAATCTCTCTCTTCACTATATATTGTAGAAGTATAGTCATTTGCATCACTACAAGGATTGACAAGAGTTTAATCTTTTAAGAAAAGTTTTAAAGGTAAAAAGCCAAAGTGGCAAAAATGGTCTGAAATGAGATTGATTGACTTTTAGTCTTCTCATAAAAAATGTCAAGGTATTATTAAGTTGATTGGAGGTTTATTTATGAAAATGTTTTGAAAATGCATGGACATAAGTCCAAGTTTATTATGAAAGTGGTTCAAGTTTAAAAATAAGAAGAGTTTTCAAAAGGAGGAAGAAGATTTTTGAAATTAAAGAAGATGGGAGGAGAAGAAAGGACTATCCTAAAGCATATGGTAAAAGCTAGGGATAAGAACCATCTAACCAACAAGAAGCCAAAACTTGACATTATAAGCCAAGATAGAATTCCCATTCCTTGGATTGAAACCAAGCAAGCAAAAATACTAGACCTCTTAAGAGAACCAAACTTCAAGTGTATTAAGTCTTCACAAAAATTGGGCAGAGTAACGGCTGTATGCGGGTGAATTCTAGATTACAAACAAATGATGTAATCACAAAACCCTGCACACAAAAACAAACAAGCAACCCAAGTCTTGAGGTAAACCTCAAGAACTCCAGACAAAATAATCAGATAAGATCTCCAAGATAGGCCAAGGTTTCTAATCCTAAGTCCAAGAAAAAGTCCCATGCTCCATAATGCCAAGGATAGTAACCAAATAGTCCAAGTATCATTAAAGATTTTTATGGTTTATGTTGATTATTAAGTATCTTCAGAAAGGAAAATAAAAGCTCAAGTGAGCAAAGTAAAAATGGTAGGAAAATAAATGCTCAAATGAGTAAAGATGGAAATGGCATGAAATGTAAATGCTAAAAGTAAATGGTATATAAAGCATAAAAAAAGAATAAAACCATAAGGTAAAACAAGTCAATAATTAGTGGTTAGTTGGATGACCATCTTGAAACTTTCATTTGGAACTCATTATAGGATTGGTAGAACCAAAGCCTCCACACACCAAGTTGCATTTTCTTTTTGTCAAGTATATCATCCATTTGGAATTCTCATAAGTACCATTTTATGATCAACGGTGTTTAAGTGATCCGCTTTGACCAAAGGTGTTGTAGATCCATTAGAGGATTAGTAGAACCAAAGCCTCCACATAATGAATCTCAAGGTTATTGGATCAAAGATATCAAATTAACATACTTGGGCTTGCAATCATAAGTTTGGGCCACGAATGATCATTTATTCGAATCAGGACAAAATTTAGCGCTATGTTAAGCAATCGTAAGTGTACTTATATAGAAGTCGCACCTATTTTGAGGCCGGTCAATAGCAATTTATGCACCATTTATTTTGAGACATGATATAGAGATCATGCTCCAACAACATCTAGTGCAATTAGAAAGGGATAAGATGAAGAGGGATGGGAAAAATGAATAAACTTCTTTTGAATAAAAAAATTAATCAAACTATTATTAAAATCATTCATCCATTTTGGTGGAGTTGAACTCAACACCCAAGATCCAATGATGTTAATAAAGTCATGATTAAAAAATCAACTCAAGACAGCCAGAAAATAATCACAAAATAATATTATATTTAATATATACATTAAAAGGGTTTAAAAAAAAGTTTAAAAATCAAAATAGGGGAGAAAAATATCAACTATGTTCAAATTAATCAAGAAAGAAAAGTAAGGCCATAGAAAAATCAGAAATGGATCCAAATATTTTTATAAAATTTTTGGTAATTTTAAAAGTCAGAAACTATTTTTTAAACTATTTAAAATTGCTCAAACAAACAGAAAATAGGTCAAAAATAGTAAATCTCAATATAAAATTCCATAAAATTTTCAGAAAGTAAAAAATATGCAAAATAATATTTATGAATTTTTTCAGAATTAAAAAATGTCAGAAAGTATTTTTTAAGTAATTAAAAGAAATAAAATAATTCAAAAAAAAAATCAAATATCAAAATAAAAATGTGAAAAAATAGTCATGAGATCAGAAATAATTCAAAGTATTTTTGTGAATTTTTTGATAATTTTTGGATGAGAATAAAAGAGTTATGATTTTTTAAAAATTTAATCAATAAAAATATAAAATCAGAAAATAAAATAAAACCAAAAAGATGTGCACCATCAGATCATAGTAAAAATGCGTTAGTAAGTTGATCCAATGGACTAGACGCACTGTGCTTGATATGAACCTTAGTGAGATACGCATAGGATCAGAAAAAGGGCAACCAATGAAATTAAAATGTTTGGCACGCTATCATTGGCTGAGACGAGACATGTCATCGTCTTAAACCTCCAGACACACTGCAATGGGGATTTTGTGAGATCCTTCAAATGGAAAAATTAGGATCCCAGGCTAGTATCATTGAACTCGTCTCTTTAAGACGATTCTAACACCACCATCGCGCCAAATTTATATATGGTATGGAGAGAGATATGAATAAAAAACCCAGAAAAATTGCGAGCACCTTCAATATGAGATTTCTCTCTCAATTCTCAATGGATTTAAAAATTGTAAGCAGCATTAGAATCAGGAGAAGGAGTAGAATAGATTAGTGCTTGATTTGGATCTAAATGGTGGAGAATTCTACCTTTTCGAAGTTCAAAGAAGAAGCTCTGAAACTGGACTTCTATAGCTTGAATTATGGCTCGTTTTGATTGGTTTAAGTGCTGGAGAGTTTATATGATGCTTAAGGATGATGAATACGCAAATAATTTTGGAAAATGGAGCTTAAATCTCAGAAACTGAATTCAAAAAAGATGGGTTCGTGTGAAGTTTTGGCAGGGTGTTTTTGGCTCTCAAAGCATGAAGAAATGAATGGGGGATGAACCTCTATTTATAGGGAAGTGAATGGGAATGAAAATTGGAAGAAACAAGGAAATTTGGAGGGAAATTGAGTGAAGGTTGAGCACAAGTGAAATGTGACTTCATTTCCATCAAAACTCAACCAAATCTCGCGTTTTGGGGTGCTAATCACTTTTGGAAAGTTTTCTAATCAATTTTAAATAAAAAATGCACATAAATCTTGTGTTTAGAAGTCACATTATGGATTTCAAAATTCTGACTTTGTGGAAAATTCAGTTTCAAGTTACCAAATTCAAATCCATGGCATTTCCAACTCAAGGGGTCTTAGCGCATGATTCTTGATGCTTTATAAAGATGAGGTTACAAGCTTTACAATGGAAAAGGAATGGAGTTAAATGACTACTTGAGATGAAAGTTTCATTGAGTTAAAGTTGAAGAATAAGGGTTGACTTTCCATACTTAGAAATATTTCAAATTCTTCTTCAAAAATGACCCATAATATTTTGCATCCAAATATGGCCTTCCACTTGGAATTTGCTTTTGACAAAAAAAGATGGAATGAAGTAGATCTCTTTAATGACATTTTGAAACTTGAACCACTCAAAATCTCCAAAAATTGAGCAAGTTATGACTTGTTGAAGTTGGCCTAATATCATGAAATGACCTATAATCTTTTGCATATTTAAGGCAACTTCCATCCATTTTAACACTTTTCACATAAAATAGGGCATAAAGTTCACATCTTCAAGATCATTATGGAAAAATAATATACTCAAGGTGATGAAAATTGACCAAGTTATGATCATTTGAAGTTACTTATGTAAAATTGGGGATTCATCTGGAGGACTTGTAATCTTTCTTCTTCACCAAGTTTCTTCCACATGAAAACTCCTTGGAACTTTTGAAGTGATTTGTTTATAATCCTTTGAAGAGAAGGATGTCTTTGGAATAACTCAAAAATACCAAAAGGTGAGCAAGATATACTCCTTTGAAGTTCAAAACCCTAGCTCCTAGATCAAGAAAATGCTTTGAAGAACTTTGACAAGCTTTAACAAACTTCTTCTACCAATATTCTTGCTTTGTGAATAAAAGTTGTTGAGGATGATAATGAAGATTCATAGCTACCAAAACCACTTCCATATCTTGAATTTTGAAAGAAATATGCTCTGGTGACCAATAGGAACAAGGCCTTGTCCAAACATGACAACTTCTCCAATCAACCCCTTGTACTTTTGAGTCAAATATAAGAACCTTGAAATGTGATTAACCAAAGAAAACTTGCCATGCCAATTCTCCCAAAACCAATCCAACAGTGAGTTTTAAACTTCTCAAGCTATATTGACTAGGGCATGGAAATAAACTCATGAACCCATGGAGTAACTTGTTAAATCTCATTGCCCTTACCTACATGGATAACAGGAAAGACATGCCAACATTGTATTTTATTAGTTAAGTGAAGAAATCAAAACAATATTCATGATCACAAAAGGAACATAAGTCAAGGTGCTTGGTAATCCCTCAAAAGGAGCAAAACTCAAAGTAGGGAGGGGAACGAAGAATCCTAGTGTGATCTTGTTATGAGTGAATAAACATGGTATGATGAAGGGATCTTAGGGGCAAAAATTGGGGTACAACAACTACCCATATTTAAGTTTCTTCTATCCGGAGATACGAAGGTTAAAAATCTTCGTGTCGACGCGATCGAAGATACTTAAATATAAAACAAACCCTGTTTTTGGCCCCAAGATACCATGCAAATGCTTATGATCATGAATGCATATGAACATGAACAAAGAGACGTAAAAATAACACTGGGGATGTAACAAAATTAAAGAAACAAAGGAGCACCCACCACCAGGAAAATAAATCACTGGGGGACCCAGAGAACTGAATCAGAGAGGATGGTAGGATGGTCAAAGGACACACCAACTTCTACTGAAGGCAAAGCTACCAACGTTTACTGAAGGCAGATAGAAAGATAACAAACATCGACGTTCACTGGCGATGGTCTACCAACTTTCACTGAAGGTAGAAAGAGAATATATATATATATTTATATATATATATATATATATATATATATATATATATATATATATATATATATATATATATATATATATATATATATATATATATATATATATATATATATATATATATATATATATAACCGCCGTTCACTGACGATGAACTACCAACGTTCACTGAGGGTAGCAAAAAGATAATAAACATCGACATTCACTGCTGATGGTCTACCAACTTTCACTGAAGGTAGAAATAGAATATATCATATCACTGCCGTTCACTAACGATGAACTACCAACGTTCACTGAAGGTAGAAAAAAGATAACAAACACTGACGTTCACTGCCGATGGTCTACCAACTTTCACTGAAGGTAGAAAGAGAATATATATATATATATATATATATATATATATATATATATATATATATATATATATATATATATATATATATATATATATATATATATATATATATATATATATATATATATATATATATATATATATATATATATATATATATATATATATATATATATATATATATATATATATATATATATATATATATATATATATATATATATATATATATATATATATCACCTCCGTTCACTAACGATGAACTACTAACGTTCACTGAGGATAGCAAAAAGATAATAAACATCGACGTTCACTGCCGATGTCCTACCAACTTTCACTAAAGGTAGAAAGAGAATATATCATATCACCACCGTTCACTAACGATGAACTACCAACGTTCACTGAAGATAGCAAAAAGATAACAAACACTGACGTTCACTGTCGATGGTCTACCAACTTTCACTGAAGGTAGAAAGAGAATATATCATATCATCGCCGTTCACAGGCGATGAACTATCCACGTTTACTGAAGATAGCAAAAAGATAACAAACACCGACATTCATTGCCGATGGCCTACCAACTTTTACTGAAGGTAGAAAAAGAATATAAAACATCGACGTTCACTGTCGATGGTCTACCAACTTTCACTGAAGGTAGAAAGAGAAAATATCATAGCATCACCGTTCACTGACGATGAACTATCCAAGTTTACTAAAGATAGCAAAAAGATAATAAACATTGACGTTCACTGCCGATGGTCTACCAACTTTCACTGAAGGTAGAAAGAGAATATCACAGCACCGCCGTTCACTGATGATGAACTATCAACGTTCACTGAAGATAGCAAAAAGATAACAAGTTTCCCCAAGATTCTGGTGTTTCGCCTAGAACGGGTCTTAACTTCTTCTTTAACCAAGGCACTCTTCCTGGAAAGGATAATACATAAGCTGTCTCAAATAAAGAGAACTTGCTATTTATGGTCATGGAGGATTGTAAAAGAAATGGCTTTTTGGGAAGGAGGTATGACTTCCTGGGGAGATACCATGATACTCTTGCTGAGGGGATGAAGTATTCTCGTGCAAAATAAATGCCCCAACCAAAATCTGGAGTTTTTCAGGATTCTAAAGTGAATAGCATTGCCAGGGAACCACAGATCCAAACCAGAAATAAATTGGAATGAAACAGTCAACCTGAATTCATCCTTTGAGAAATAAACTCAAGAGGGAAAACCAAATTTATCCAAACAAGGAGCTGTACCGGAAGGTTTAAAGCAAAATATTTTATGAGGGATAACTCATTAGGGAAATTGAAAGAATGTACATTTTCTGCTTAAGTCCAACATTCTGCTGAAGAGAGGACAACATAAATATGCAAAACAAGGTAATATGTCAAAAAATATTAACAAATGTCAATGAACAATGACTTTCCAATTTTAGCTATGCATGATGTATGTATGAATGTACGAGTGCTATCGTGCGTATGCTGACAAAACAGATACACAATCATTGGGAACAAACAAGCAAAACCGCCTCAGGCACTAACAACACTCGGCTAAACTTCATCCAAGATGATCATTCCAAGAAAGGTAAAGGTCAATTGCGGAAACCAAACCTACTGCCTGCTTTTAACTTTACTGAGGAGAAACATAATCCGGAAGTAGCCAAATCAAATAGATACTGGGATAGAACATCCTTCTTCAGGCTTCATCGGGGAAACCAGTGTTTTTTAAAAAGTAACATGCCTACTGTAGATTGCAAGAATAGTCTCAAATAAAGAAGACTGACACTGAAACAATCAAACTTCGCTGGGGAATTCAAGCCTACTTCACTGGAGAAAAACGCGGATTGAAACTTCACATCATGAAAACTCAGAAAAGAGGAGAAATGAATCCAAACTTGACCGAGGATACCGGAAACATAAACTCAATACAACGAAAACAACCCGAGTAGACCTTCCCGAGGGGAACAAAACTTCTCAAAACAACCGGAGTTTTCCCATTCCTGGGATCACCATTTTTGTTGTCATTGTTTCATCATAAATCTCAAAGTAAAAGTAAATTGTAAACATCTTTTTTTTTGAAAAATCAATTTTGTTTTTTTAATATCTTTGCTTTGAAAGTTATTATCAGTAATAAATGGAGTCTTTGCAAGCTAAATAAAATAAGAAACACAAAGAATTGGGTAAAAGCTCAAATTTCATTAATAGAATGGTAGTCTGCGAATGGCGAGACTCCATAGATGATTATAAAGTTTGGGAAATGGTAAAACATAATGGAAAATATACATTGAGATATAATGACCATTATCCCCCCTAACAACTTTTGAAATCCTGAGCAGTAGCTATTGTTGAAGTATGGTGAGGATCTGAGAAGATTGTTGCTTCAACGATCAAGTCTTGTCTGACGTAGTTACTTGCCAAGAAAATCCATAACTTTTGCCTAAGCTTCCTCTGCAGGTTTACAACTTAGCGGGAAATTTATTCTGTTTATGTCTCTAATTTTTTCCTAGACCGCCCTTTCGGTTTTTCGGCCTACCGAGACGCTCCTTTTTTGCCTAAGCCGCCCTTTTGGGTTTTCAACTTAGCGAGCTGTTCTTTTATTTCTTTAGGAAAAGTATTTCTTGACTGTGTCAGCATTCATGGGACGTGGGAACTCATTGCCATCCATAGTTTCAAGAATTAATGCACCACCAGAGAAGGCTTTCTTGACAACATACGGGCCTTCAAAATTAGGAGTCCACTTGCCCCTAGAATCAGTGTTGAAAGGCATGATCTTCTTGAGCACGAGGTCGCCTTCTCCGAATTCACGAGGTTTGACCTTTTTATCAAAAGCTTTCTTCATTCTTTTTTGATATAACTGGCCATGACACAAGGCTGTCATCCTCTTCTCCTCAATCAAATTCAATTGGTCAAACCTGTTCTGAACCCATTCAGCCTCCGTCAGCTTGGTTTCCATTATCACATGCAACGAGGGAATCTCTACCTCGATTGGGAGTATAACTTCCATTCCATACACTAAGGAGAACGATGATGCTCCTGTTGAAGTTTGGACGGATGTTCGATATCCATGCAAAGAAAAAGGGAGCATTTCATGCCAATCCTTATTAGTAACAACCATTTTCTGGATAATTCTCTTGATATTCTTATTAGCAGCTTCAACAACCCCATTCATCTTTGGCCTGTATGGAGATGAATTGTGATGGACAATCTTGAATTCTTCACACAGTTCTGTCATCATATTGTTGTTCAAATTTGAGCCATTGTCAGTGATGATTCAGATCGGCACACCATACTGGCATATAAGATTATTCTTAATGAAGCGCACAACCACCTGCTTAGTAACATTGGCATATGAAGCAGCCTCCACCCATTTGGTGAAGTAATCAATTGCTACCAAGATAAAACGGTGCCCATTCAAAGCTTTGGGTTATATCATCCCAATCATGTCAATACCCCACATAGAGAAAGGCCACGGGGAGGAAATCACATTGAGGAGTGTCAGAGGGCACATGGACCTTGTCTGCATAAATTTGGCATTTATGGCACTTCTTTGCAAATTTGTAACAGTTAGATTCCATTGTCAGCCAATAATAACCTTCCCTTAGCATCTTTTTAGCCATCGAATGTCCATTGGCATGAGTGCCAAATGAACCTTCATGAATCTCATGCATCAACATGTCTGCTTCGTGTCTATCCACGCATCTGAGTAAGACCATGTCATAATTTCTCTTGTATAACACATTTTCACTGAGGAAGAAACTACCTGCCAATCTTCTCAATGTTTTTCTATCTTTCTTCGACGCATTAATCAAGTATTCTTGAGTCTGAAGAAAATGATTGATATCATAATACCAAGGTTTTTCTTCTGCTACCTCATTTGCTGTAAACATATGAGCGGGCCTATCCAGCCGTTGAACCGTAATTTGGGGTATATCATTCCAAGTATTCACTTGGTACACAGAAGCCAGAGTTGCCAGAGCATCCGCCATTTGATTTTCATCTCTAGGGATGTGATGGAATTCAACTTTATTGAAGAATGGTAATAATCTTCTAGCATAATCTTTGTAAGGGATCAAGCCGGGGTGACGAGTATCCCATTCTCCTTTAATCTGATTTATTACCAAAGCTGAATCACCATACACATCTAGAATTTTTATTCTGAGATCAATAGCTTCCTCGAGACCCATGATGAAAGCCTCATATTCTGCCATATTATTAGTGCAATCAAATGTTAACCTTGCAGTAAAAGGAATGTGCGATCCATGAGGAGTGACAATCACAACACCAATTCCTTTACCATAAGAATTCATAGCTCCATCAAATATCATACTCCAACGAGATTCAGGGTTAGGACCTTCCTCAGGTAATGGTTCATCACAATATTTCACTTTCAGGAACATCACATCCTCATCGGGGAATTCAAATTCTGCAGACTGGTGATCCTCCACTGGTTGGTGAGCAAGATAATCTGCCAACACACTACTTTTAAAGCCTTTTGAGTGCAGTATTTGATATCATATTCAGATAACAACATCTGCCAGCGGGAAATTCTCCCAGTAAGAGCAGGTTTTTCAAAAATGTACTTGATTGGATCCATTTTGGAGATCAACCAAGTGTTGTGATTCAACATATACTGCCGCAAACACTTTGCCGCCCATGCCAAAGCACAACATGTTTTTTCCAGCATGGAATACCGTGACTCACAATCAGTGAATTTTTTACTGAGATAATAAATGGCGAACTCCTTCTTCCCTGTTTCATCCTGTTGTCCCAGAATACAACCCATGGATTTATCTAACACTGTCAGATACATAATCAACGGTCTTCCTTCTATGGGAGGGAGCAAGATAGGAGGTTCAAGCAGATATTCCTTAATACTCTCGAATGCCCTTTGGCAGTCATCCGTCCATACACAACCTTGATCTTTCTTTAACAACTTAAAGATCGGTTCACATGTTGCAGTCATGTGGGAAATGAATCTAGAAATATAATTCAAACGCCCGAGGAAACCTATGACTTGCTTTTCAGTTCTTGGTGCTAGCATTTCTTGAATTGCTTTGACTTTATCAAGGTAAAATTAAATTCCTTTCTGGATAATAACGAAACCCAACAACTTCCCCGATCAAACACCGAAGGTGAATTTATTTGGATTCAAGCGGAGACGATACTTCCTCAAACGCTGAAACAACTTCAACAAATCTTCTATATGCCCTTCTTCAGTCTGGGACTTAGAAATCATATCATCAACATATACTTCAATTTCCTTGTGCATTAGATCATGGAATAGGGTTGTCATAGCCCTCTGGTACGTTGCACTAGTGTTCTTCAACCCGAAGGGCATCACTCTATAACATAATGTTCCCCAGGGTGTGATAAACATTGTTTTTTCCATGTCCTCTGGAGCCATTCTTATTTGATTATACCTGGAAAATCTGTCCATGAACGAGAATACTTTGAATTTTGCTGTGCTATCCACTAACATGTCGATATGTGGCAATGGAAAATCATCTTTTGGACTAGCTTTATTTAGATCTCTGTAATCTACGCACATGCAGACTTTTATGTCTTTTTTCGGTTATGGGAAAATATTTGCAATCCATTGAGGATACACTGACGTCACAAGAAAACCAACATTAATCTGCTTTAGAACCTCCTCTTTGATCTTTACTGCCATATCTGGGTGAGTTCTTCTCAACTTTTGTTTAATTGGCGGACAGTCTGGCTTCAATGGCAAATGGTGCTCGACAATATCTGTATCTAGACCAGACATATCTTGGTAAGACCATGCAAAAATATCCACATACTATTTCAACAACTAAATCAACCTTCTCTTCACATCGGGATGCAACGTTGCTCCAATCTTGACTTCCTTTGGATCTTCTTTTGAACCCAAATTAATCACTTCCAAAGGCTCTTTATATGGATGAATGGTATTTCCCTCGTGCTCAAGCAACCGTGAGACCTCTTCTGGAATATCATCATAATCTTCTTCTTCAGCCTCAAACACAGGATATTCAAAGTTGGGAGAGGGTGCAGGGTCATTGTATTCAGCGGGTTTTTTAGTTAATCTGCACATATGATTTATGATTGCTTTTAGAAACGGACACATATAAGAAGTGATCATGCAGATTGAATTTCAGTTATTATTTATTTTGAAAGGTTTTATTTATTTATTACCATTTCCCAAGAAAAAGCAGGAAATAAAAACATAATTCGGGAAACAAAGACAACTTTTATTACTGATCTTAACAGTCACAACAAACAAATAAGCCCTACAACATTAATACTTCCACCTTGGGAAGAGTGAAAGCTTTTCAAGAAGAAAAGATTAACAAATTAAATTACTTTGAAACATGTATGCAAGAGGGAACATCAATGGTGACCCAGTTCTGAACCCTGACTCCATGTGTCACATAATTTGGCATTTCCTGCTCTGCTTCATCCTCCTCAACAACATTAATTCCAGAATCAGTTGGATGGAGGTAACCTCCACTGCAGAAAATGTCTTGATACCTGCCTGCAGAAGACTTCGGCCTCATGCCCTTACCTTTTTCATTCTTTGAAGAGAACCCTAAGCCAGTTATGTTCTTGTTCACGGGTGGATCCATAATTCGTCCCCAAACTACATTATGACCATTACGCACAACCTGTTGCGCGTCCTTCAGCGAGACCATGGAATTCTCATTTCCTCTTATGTTATTAATGGATAAGGCTTTGAATTGGGTTCCAACAACAGCTTCATCCTCCACAATGCTAAAAGAGGACAAATGAGATATCAATAATGCCTGCTCTCCATTTATAATTACCACTTTTCCTTCACGTACAAACTTCATCTTCTGGTGTAAAGTCGAAGTGACAGCCCTTGCCTCATGTATCTACGGCCGTCCCAGCAAGCAGCTATAAGCGGGTACAATATCCATGACCTGGAAAGTAATCTAAAACAAATGTGAGCCTATATGAATAGGCAAGTCCACTTCACCAATAACAGATTTCCTTGATCCATCAAACGCTTTTAAAATAATTCCACTTGGGCACATGGGCGTTCCTTGATATTTCAACTTCATAAGTGTGCTCCTCGGTGTAACATTCAATTCAGATCCATTATCAATCAGCACATTCAAAATTGAATCATTCTTGCAGTTCATAGATATGTGGAGGGCCAGGTTGTGATTCCTCCCTTCATCTGGTAATTCATCATCGCAGAAACTCAAGTTATTACATGACGTAATGTTTCCTATTACGCTGCTGAATTAATCTATTGGCATATCACTCTCCACAAAAGCTTGGTCTAGTACCCTCATCAAGGATTCTCTATGAGCAGAGGAGTTCATTAATAAAGCCAAGATGGATATTTTTGAAGGAGTCTGCAGTAGCTTATCTATAATTATATAGTCGCTCATCTTAATTATCTTCAAAATATCATCCACTTCTTTCTCTAGCGTAGCTCCACTAGTATCTCCTGTAGTCTTCTTAGGTTCATCATTCTCAGCAATTTTCTTTCTAGCAGCAACATCTCTCCGAACAACTGGCAAAAACACACGACCGCTATGGGTCACCCTGCTGTTTTCAGCTATATTTCCAACATCGGGCATTGGCTGGATGGGAACTTCCACCCCATCTTCTAATATTGTAGCGTTGTATTTGTAAGGCACAACCTTATCTGATTTGTAGGGGATAGGACCTGGAAAACTAATTACCAATGGGGTAAGATCTGGCTTGCTACGATACTCCACCTCAAAATGGGCTGGTGCACCGAAACAAGGCACAATGACGTTTACCCCTTCTTCAACACAACCAGTCATCAATAAGTCATTTCTGGAAAAACAATCTTCATCTGAAGAGAAATACTCATCCGTGGAGGCATACTCTTCCTCCGACTCTTCTTCCATTAAAAAAACCTCAACCATACTGTTGTACCCTAAAATTTTCCCTCTCATATTCCTCAAGATATTGCAAGAAAAAATCTCCAAGTTGCTCAAGTTTGCTCAAGAGTTAGTCAGACAAGCTATCTCCTAAGGCAGTCAACCCCAAATTAGGGTTTTGTGTTGCATCAAGATCCTTGAGTCCAAATTACCTCAAGTACTCCCAAATTTCCTAATATGTTCTCAAGATCATCCATGTCAAATTTCATGCCTTGCAGAGGAAGTTTACTCAGTCAATTCCTCAAAGGTCCAAAAATCGACTGTGCTAGGGCAAAAGTCAACTGTGACCTACAAACAGTCAAACTTCAAGATTTTTAGCCAAAATTCTCATTTTTACGGATATTTCATCATTTGATCAAGGGTTGATCATGATTCAACAAGGATTGTTAAAAATTCATCAAGATTCAAAAGTTGCTAAATTAGGGTTTTGTAGGAAAAGTCAACTAAACTTTGACCAAGCATTACTTTCTCATACATTATGAGAAATGACCCATCCAAAGCTAATTTTGAATAGGATTCAATTCCCTACAATCCATATTCATACCCCAAGATCAAAATACGCACTCATAAGAAGTTATGAATTTGGACATTATAGGTCATTTTGAAAAATCAACAAAATCACATTTTTTGTCAAAGCTTATAACTTTATCATGGAATATAAAAATGATATGAGACTAAAAGGTTTGCTTAGAGGACATATCAAGCTTTCTAAAAAGTCCAAGAACACCTCCAAAGAGTCAAAATTGAGAGAGATATGCATTGTCAAAGTTGGACAATTTTTGAAAAAAATGCATGAAGCAAATATTGACCAAACTTGGATTTTTTCCAAATGGGCCTATCTTTTCAAGTTTGAAACTCATTCCTAACATGGTCCACAACCTCTAAGCCCACCCATACATTTTCTACTATTTATGCTATTTATTTTGATATTTTATTCATTAAAATTCAGAATTAAATAAATAAATAATAGAAATAATGTAAATTTTGATGTGACTCCATTTTGGGAAAGTTTTATGCTGGTTTATGTCAATTGATTTCGTGCAATAACTTTTCAAATATGTCCAGGTTCATCCACATGTGAAAATGGCATAAAATCATCAAATATGGCATTTTTTTCAAATCTTGATCATGGTCTTAAAACACAACATTATGAGGGAGATTCTTTCCATGCTTTCTTGTCTCCTCATTCTCCTCTATAAATATAGAGCCATACAAGCTTGAAATACACGAAAATCATCTCTAAAAATCTCTCAAAAATCTCTTCAAAAAGCTCTCTAAAAGCTCTTCAAAAAGCTCTCCAGAAATCAAAGAATTGGTGCAAGTCATATCTCGAGGTTCCGGTCTCTCTCAATTGACATCAAGCCTCAAACCATCCTCTTGAAGTCCTCAAG
Organism: Vicia faba; assembly: GCA_948472305.1. NCBI lineage: Eukaryota > Viridiplantae > Streptophyta > Magnoliopsida > Fabales > Fabaceae > Vicia > Vicia faba. Next base: position 773,101,685 of record OX451740.1, on the reverse strand, counting down.
AGTCTTACAAGGCCCAAGAGCAATCCATCACACGCCTAGCACACCTCCATCTGACAACACCGATTTGGTAAAATTTTAAATTTCGAATCTCTAATTTTAATCACATTTTATGGTATGCTAACGTTTGCTTGAGTTTATATAGAACAATTATGGATGTTTGAATCATAGGTTCCATGCAAGAATTAAAAAAAACACCATAGTTAGAGCATGAAGCTTTCGAAGATTCGGGCCTAGAGATTTCTGATGATTGCACCCCCACATTGCAGGCCCAGTTTGCTTTTCTCTAATTCTTTTATATTTATATTATTTCATTTATTTATTTTACTAACCCATCAAATTATTTTCTTTTTTATCAAAAAATCACAAAACATTTTTCTATCCAATTAAATTCAAGATATTTATTTTTATTAAAAAAAGTAATTAGTTTAATTAGGTTATTAATTATTAGAAACTTTAATTTCTTTTTACATAATTAAAATTAATTAGAATAAATAGGTTTTATTACTAACTTAATTATTTTATTTCTTTCCTGAAATAACAAAAAACCAAAAATATATCATTTAATTATTTTCATTAATTAATTTAATAACCAATCAATTTTGCATTTAATTTAAAAATCTAATTTATTTTCTTAAAAAAATATTAAAAACAACAAAAAAACATTTTCTTTTTTTAATTAGGATAGAAGGGTCAAAACCCTAATTTCTCGTCGATCTAATTTTTAATCGCGCGCTTTATTATTATTTTGCCCAATTATTGTATCTGCTCACAGTTTGTAATAATTTAATTAGGACGGTTATTTACCTTTACCGCTTTTATTTATTTTTTTACGATATTGAATGTAACTGCTCATGGGATGTAATAGTTTAATTAGGACGTTTATTCTACATTTATCGCTTTAATTTCGAAGGGTTTGTTTTTGGCTATGTAAATACCCGAAGCCTTGTAATAGCTTAGTTTAATTTCCGCATTTTAAATTCCGCAAAATATTAACTGTTAGATGTATGATTTAGGATGCATGACAAGAATGTATGTTTAATTTTAAAACGGTTAGATAACCCTAAAAATGTGCAAAGATAACTAATCTGAAATTGAATCACTCGCACATGCACACTCCTAGGATATACTCCCACTTGGTTGCCTTCGGTAAACGGTCATTGAGTATAGGTTGTTTTAGAGGTCTCCCTCTTTTCTAAAAGATCATAGTTGCCTCGGAAAGGTCACCTCGGACATTGTCACCTCAGATAAATGATCTAAGACATTAGGGTTACCGCTAAGACGTCCTAACGTTACTTTAGTGACTGTATGTCCCTCTTTCGAATTGACCCTTAAAACTCCAACAATGGTGCTACCTACTCACTAATAGTGGGATAGCATTGTCTAAAAGAAATTAGCATATAACGATTCCTTTTTCGAGTAGGTAGATTAGCTCTTAGATACTTGCTCATTTAAAACAAAACTCTTTCACACTTACACTTTTTCAAACAAAGTTTTCAAAAACACTTCATTACACTCTTGAGGACAGAAGCAAGAGTTAAATCGAAGTTAAAACAAAAACTTTTCAAACCCACAAGCACAAAGAAAACAATTTTTGAAAACAATGAGCAAGTACTTAAGAGCCCATGGATAACCACGGATAGAAAGGGTGCTAATACCTTCCCTTTCTATAATCTACCCCCCGTACTCAGAAATATCTCGAAAAAGGAATTTTTCTGTGCTTTTTTCCTTTCCTTGTTAGATAAAATAAAAGTCAATGACGACTCTTTCTTACCGCGACATTTTGCAAATACAAACGCAAAATGCAAACCAGCATTCCAAAAAACAGTCAGTTCTTCCCACCATATCACAGAAATGGCGACTCTGCTGGGGATGAATAAGTGGGGTGTACCTTAGGATTAGTTCATCATAATGTTTTCAATTGCTTGATTTGTATGCTTTATCTTTGTGGGTTTGAATCGGAGTTACTATAGATCCTAACTCGGATCTGGGGGATACCTTTTAGGTAAGTAGAAATAGACTGTGAGGGAACTGTATGGCGTAGACCGATACAGTTGAAGCAGTAGCTATGTTGGTGTGGCACTTTAGTTTGTACCGATATCCCTTGTGGCGCAACGAGGAGAATATGGGTCTGCTAAGGGGTCATTAAGCACCAACTGACCTTAGAACCTATAATTGACCAACTTGGCCATAGAACAGTAGCAGTATGCTACACTCATTGAGACAAAACTCTCGCGATGATTCCGGCCGCAAGAAAAGGTTGCTAAACTGGAATTATGACCGATCGAGGGTGGTCAGTGATATTGAGATCCTCTAGAACCCAGTTACTCTTACTAGGACAGGTTGAACCAACTAAACTGAAAGAGGGTAATACCTAGACCCCATGCAAGCCTAAACTTAAGGCTGTTTGTTTGACTTGTGTGCCTTCAAACTTGAACTACTTGCACATTCTTGTTATCTGACAACATGAGTTCCTTGCAGGTTTTGTTTACAGTCCTTATCCAATAATTTGGATTTATTGCAGGGTTTACTTACATCACCTCACACTTTTGCTTAAACGCATAACATACACATCATAACATCATGCCTTAACATTTCCTTAACCATTTTAAGGATCTCAAGGGTTTGTGATGCAGTTTATGGTAAATCAAATGTCTAGCAAGGGGCAAAGGGGATTTATTTTCCTCTAGCCAATGTCGTCTAGATATCAAAACACGATGACTTGAGTCGGGGGCTATGACCCACTCGATATGGTGAGCTTGATTCTTGAATAAGGACTCTTAACGACACAAAGTTTCTTCAAACAAATTCTAACAAGTTTCTTGTTTACCCCGCGAGATCCTTGAAAACATTGCATACATATATCATACTTATCATTGCATAACAGGTCTCCCAGTACAGGTCTCTCATGTTCTCGCTATTTATTTCAGCAATGGCTCTCCAACAAAACAACCAAGATATTCAAACTCAAGAAGCTCTATTCAGGGACGTATTCCTAAACCTATCCAAGGGGCAGGAAGAGTTGAAAACACTCCTCGTCGGGAACTTGGTCAAGAAAAGTATTGAAGACAATAAGAACGAACGGCTGGAACAACTGCAAGCTGAGTTAGGTGCCATGAAAACCCAGATGCTGGGGCAGATGGCTCTTATCCAAGGCTTAGCTCGGGAACAAGAAGAGGTGAGAACCATTATCAACCAGCTTCATCAAGACAAATACAAAAGTATGAAGAAAACAGACGAGGCTGGGGACCAAGTCATTTATCAGCCTCCAAGAGGACAAGAGTTTGGTATGATGAAGAATGGACCTCTCCAAGTTGCAACTACATCACGAATCCAACAACAACCTCGCCAAAAACAACGGGTTAATCAGAGGTAGTTTACCAAGCTCAGCATGCCACTATCCCAAGCTTTGCAACCCCTGTTGAGATTGAATCTGGTGACGTTGGTAGGACCTCATCCGAATCCTAAAACTTCTTCACCCAACTACAATCCTGATGCAAGGTGTGCCTACCATTCTAACAGCCCGGAGCATGATACTGACGACTGTTGGAAGTTGAAGTACAAAATTCAAAACCTGATTGATGAAGGAGCATTGGAATTCACACAAGATGGTCAGGCTGAGTTCTTCTACCATCCCTCCAAGGCTCACCATTCGAAGTGACAAGTCCTGAGACGAGAAGACTTTTTGTTCATTAAAATTTTCAATTTGTAATTTTCTTTTGATTGTTCAGACATTTATTCATGTCAAACTTTGTTACTCTATCAATGCAATGCATATGTCTGTTTTGAATCAATCCATTCGTATTCACTATATTCAAATTGCTTTCATTTTGTGATGTTCAACTCTCGATTTAAAAATTCTAGGCCTTTAGAAGGAGGATGACGAAAATGATATCGAAATCTCTACAGTATGATTTTGAACAGACCCCGCTGACGAGGTACATGCGTTGTTTCAAATCCTAAACATTGGAGTTATAAGGAAGATAATCTCTAGTCAACCCCTTTGAGCCAAAGAAGTTGGAGTTTTTCTTTTCACAAATTAAAACCCTTAATTATAACCTGGGGCAGGGTAGTTTTCTCAGTTTATCCAAGTGCACAATGAATGGCATCAAAGAAGTCCTTCCAAAACAAAAGATGGTGATGGTTCCGTATAATCGTAAGGACAGGCAGTCATTATCTCTAAAAAAAAATAAAAAAATAAAAGCCCATTAAGTCAAAACCTATAAAGGAGACTTACAAAACGGGGGCATCCCGCTGACTGTAATCACAAAAAGAAACAATTCAGGCAAAAGACAGGGATAATAAGATAAAAAAGAAAGAGATCCTACAAACTCTCAACAAAAATGACTGCCTGTTCAAAATAAATTGTCAGTATCCGAACCATCACTGGAATATCAGAGCAAAGACTCAAACGGGATCTAATGCACGATTAGCTGAGTTTAGGATCTAAGAACATTACGAAGAACGGGTGGGTACAAATAAAATTTGAGCCTTTATCCTTTGTTTCTTGAACCGTGAACCAGGCCACGTTATAACCCTTAAAAGTCCTAGCTGAAGCATGGGTTAGTTTGGAAGCATACTGTTACAAAAGGTATCCTGACTCATGTAGGGCTTGCTGTATATCCCGAGTTGACATCACATTTTACAAAATTTTCCTGTTTTACTGAAAAAATGCATTTTCAAAAACTTCAATACAGACATAAGCTTTTCATTCTTAAAATAACATTGTTTGCATATGACTATTTGCTCAACAGCAGGGAAATTCGCACGACAAATATCTAGTGAACAAAAACCTTTTCAATAAAAAGGGTCACCTCAAGTGGAAAAAAACACTTCCAACCAAGGGGAGGACATGACCATTGTCTATCATCTGGGGCAGTCAAGTCAAGATTCAGAGAATCTCTCAAAGATTCCAAATAGCCAGGGGCAAATCTCCATCTGAGTCACTTGGGGCATTGAACATGAATTCCAACAACGAATCTTGTATGACTAACATCTTCTGGTAGTATGGCAACACAACGCTACCGACAGTGACAAATCCCTACACTCTGAGAGCATGGACATAGTCAGAAAATATTGCGCATGAACAAATACCTGCTAGGTCGACTGGTCTAGGAAAAAATAAGGGCATCCCGGCGAACCAAAAAAGGTTCGGGCAAAAATCAGGGATAAAAATCAAAAAAAAAAATTGTACACCCGGCAAGTCGAAAACCCGAAAGGGCGGCTTGGGAAAGAAAGGGTATCCCGGTGTACTGAAAATATGAAAAGACAGTCCAGGCAAAAGTTAGGGATTAAAGCGTACGACTATGTCCCGACATCTCATCACTTACCTACCAGAAGAAGACTTGTCACTTCAATCGAAAGTTACCAAGCACCTCATAGGTTGGGATAATACTCGATCCACAAGGCCTCCGCAGGCACCTTCTCCCGCAGATACAGGGGCAGAAAAGTCTCGATGCAAAGCCATCGTCATATCCTCAGCACGCGTCCTAGTAACATGCACTCCTCGCAGAGTAAGAGAAAGACAATAATATTAACTCTCCCCAGCTGAGACTTGCAACTGTGAATGAATCTATAGTATTCTCCCCAAGCAGAGTTTATCTATCATCAGCACTAAAAGTCTTATCATCCCCAGTGGAGTATAAAAAACATATCCCCAGTGGAGTTTGAAAATTTTCCCCAGTGCAGTCTGAAAAAGCTTCCCCAGTGGAGTTTGGAGAATCATCCCCAGTAGACTTTGGAAGATTGTCCCCAGTAGAGTCTAAAAGGTCATCCCCAGCGAGGTTGCAGCTGAAGATCATCCCCAGCGGAGTTCATTCCTTTCACAAACAAGAATTCAATCCCCAACAGGATTCAGTATCACCAGCAACAATAATTCATCCCCAGCGGAATTTATCAGTGGAATCCTCTACAGAGCATCTCTTCCCCACAGATTAATCTCCTCATCAGTTTATTCCCTAGCAAAGTTATCCTCTCCTGCAGGTCTATTCTCACAATCATCTTCGTTCGCCATCCCCAGCGGAAACGAAGAATTCAACTCTTTTCTCCAGCAGCTATCCGAGATTTATTTTCCCCAGCTAAAACATTACATTTCCATACATCATGACACATGCATATACGCATCATACAACATAATCTCATTTATTTTGAGAACATAATTGTTTGATACATATCATACATTTCATACAGCTAACCTTTACCTTTCAGGAAGGATGCAGTTAAATTCAAAGCTATGAAGCTTTTATCTCAGTCGAATTACTGACCAATTCTTAAATCTCAACAAAATTATCCTCAGTTGAATTACAGATATGGTTCTAAATCTCGACAAAGTTCCTCCGTCGAATTACTGACAGTTCTTAAATCTCAACATAATTATTCTCGGTTGAATTACAGACAAGTCCTAAATCTCGATGAAGATGTTTCCCTCAGTCGAAGTATTGACCGGTTCTTAAATCTCAATCGAATTATCCTTAATTGAATTACAGATAAGGTTCTAAATCTCGACAAGTTCCTCCCTCGAATTACAGGCGAGTTCCTAAATCTCAGCAGAGTTTTCTCAATTGAATTACGGGCGAGTTCTTAAATCTCGATGAAGATGTTTCCCTCAGTCGAAGTACTGACCGGTTCTTAAATCTCAACCGAATTATCCTCAGTTGAATTACAGATAAGGTTCTAAATCTCGACAAAGTTCCTCCGTCGAATTACTGACAGTTCTTAAATCTCAACAGAATGATTCTCGGTTGAATTACAGACAAGTGCTAAATCTCGATGAAGATGTTTCCCTCAGTCGAAGTACTGACCCGTTCTTAAATCTCAACAGAATTATCCTCAGTTGAATTACAGGTAAGGTTCTAAATCTCAACAAAGTTCCTCCGTTGAATTACTGACAGTTCTTAAATCTCAACAGAATCATCCTCCGTTGAATTACAGACAAGTCCTAAATCTCGATGAAGATGTTTCCCTCAGTCGAAGAACTGACCGGTTCTTAAATCTCAACTGAATTATCCTCAGTTGAATTACAGATAAGGTTCTAAATCTCGACAAAGTTCCTCCGTTGAATTACAGACAGTTCCTAAATCTCAGCAGAGTTTTCTCAGTTGAATTACGGGAAAGTTCTTAAATCTCGATGAAGATGTTTTCCCCCTCAGTTGAATTACAGACAAGTTCTTAAAACTCAGCAGAGATGTTCTCTCAGCTGAGGTAAGGCAAGTTCCTAAATCTCAACAAAAAATCAGACTTCCCCAGCGGAATCTTCTACAACAATAGGTATACAAGCTATCACTAAGGAATCTCTTATGCGATCGACACTCCTGCAGATGGCATCTTTAAGCCCATCCTCCCGCCAGCAACCTCCAAATGGCATCTGTAAGCCCATTCCCGACATCACAAGGCTGATACCACTTCATGCGAGTGCATATTTCTGGACACTTTAGTGTTCAATCATCTTCCACCTTCAGATCACGAAAGGTACGAAAGCCAATCTACATCCTCAGGTTTAAGAAGATTGAACAGGGGCAGCTGTTGTACCCTAAAATTTTCCCTCTCATATTCCTCAAGATATTGCAAGAAAAAATCTCCAAGTTGCTCAAGTTTGCTCAAGAGTTGGTCAGACAAGCTATCTCAAAAGGCAGTCAACCCCAAATTAGGGTTTTGTGTTTCATCAAGATCCTTGAGTCCAAATGACCTCAAGTGCTCCCCAATGTCCTAATATGTTCTCAAGATCATCCATGTCAAATTTCATGCCTTGCAGAGGAAGTTTACTCAGTCAATTGCTCAAAGGTCCAAAAATCGACTGTGCTATGGGCAAAAGTCAACTGTGACCTACAAACAGTCAAACTTCAAGATTTTTTGCCAACATTATCATTTTTAAGGATATTTAATCATTTGATCAAGGGTTGATCATGATTCATCAAGGATTACTCAAAATTCATCAAGATTCAAAAGTTGCTAAATTAGGGTTTTGTAGGAAAAGTCAACTCAACTTTGACCAAGCATAACTTTCTCATACTTTATGAGAAATGACCCATCCAAAGCTAATTTTGAATAGGATGAAATTCCCTACAATCCATATTCATACCCCAAGATCAAAATATGCACTCACAAGAAGTTATGAATTTGGACATTATAGGTCATTTTGAAAAGTCAACAAAATCACATTTTTTGTCAAAGCTTCTAACTTTAGCATGGAATATCAAAATGATATGAGAACAAAAGGGTTGGTTAGATAACATCTCAAGATTTCTAAAAAGTCCAAGAACACCTCCAAAGAGTCAAAATTGAGAGAGATATGCATTGTCAAAGTTGGACAATTTTTGAAAAAATGCATGAAGAAAATATTGACCAAACTTGGATTTTTTCCAAATGAGCCTATCTTTTCAAGTTTGAAACTCATTCCTAACATGGTCCACGACCTCTAAGCCCACCCATACATTTTTCTACTATTTATGCTATTTATTTTGATATTTTATTCATTAAAATTCAGAATTAAATATATAAATAATAGAAATAATGTAAATTTTGATGTGAATCCATTTTGGGAAAGTTTTATGCTGGTTTATGTCAATTGATTTCGTGCAATAACTTTTCAAATATGTCCAGGTTCATCCACATGTGAAAATGACATAAAATCATCAAATATGGCATTTTTTTTCAAATCTTGATCATGGTCTTAAAACACAACATTATGAGGGAGATTCTTTCCATGCTTTCTTGTCTCCTCATTCTCCTCTATAAATATAGAGCCATACAAGTTTGAAAGACACGAAAATCCTCTCTAAAAAGCTCTCAAAAAGCTCTCTAAAAGCTCTTCAAAAAGCTCTCTAGAAATCAAAGAATTAGTGCAAGTTATATCTCGAGGTTCCGGTCTCTCTCAATTGACATCAAGCCTCAAACCATCCTCTTGAAGTCCTCAAGAGTCTTACAAGGCCCAAGAACAATCCATCACACGCCTAGCACGCCTCCATTTGACAACACCGATTTGGTAAAATTTTAAATTTCGAATCTCTAATTTTAATCACATTTTATGGTATGCTAACGTTTGCTTGAGTTTATATAGAACAGTTATGGATGTTTGAATCATAGGTTCCACGCAAGAATAAAAAAAAACACCATAGTTAGAGCATGAAGCTTTCGAAGATTCAGGCCTAGAGATTTCTGATGATTGCATCCCCACATTGCAGGCCCAGTTTGCTTTTCTCTAATTCTTTTATATTTATATTATTTCATTTATTTATTTTACTAACCCATCAAATTATTTTCTTTTTTATCAAAAAATCACAAAACATTTTTCTATCCAATTAAATTCAAGATATTTATTTTTATTAAAAAAAAAGTAATTAATTTAATTAGGTTATTAATTATTAGACAACTTTAATTTCTTTTTACATAATTAAAATTAATTAGAATAACTAGGTTTGATTACTAACTTAATTATTTTATTTCTTTCCTAAAATAACAAAAAACCAAAAATATGTAATTTAATTATTTTCATTAATTAATTTAATAACCAATCAATTTTGCATTTAATTTAAAAATCTAATTTCTTTTCTTAAAAAAATATTAAAAACAACAAAAAAACATTTTCTTTTTTTAATTAGGATAGAAGGGTCAAAACCCTAATTTCTCGTCGATCTAATTTTTAATCGTGCGCTTTATTATTATTTAGCCCAATTATTGTATCTGCTCACAGTTTGTAATAATTTAATTAGGATGTTTATTTACCTTTACCGCTTTTATTTATTTTTTTACGATATTTAATGTAACTGCTCATGGGATGTAATAGTTTAATTAGCACGTTTGTTCTACATTTATCGCTTTAATTTCGAAGGGTTTGTTTTTGGCTATGTAAATACCCGAAGCCTTGTAATAGCTTAGTTTAATTTCCGCATTTTAAATTCTGCAAAATGTTAACTGTTAGATGTATGATTTAGGATGCATGACAAGAATGTATGTTTAATTTTAAAACGGTTAGATAACCCTAAAAATGTGCAAAGATAACTAATCTGAAATTGAATTACTCACACATGCGTACTCCTAGGATATACTCCCACTTGGTTGCCTTCGGTAAAAGGTCATTGAGTATAGGTTTTTTTAGAGGTCTCCCTCTTGTCTAAAAGATCATAGTTGCCTCGGAAAGGTCGCCTCAGACATTGTCGCCTCGGATAAATGATCTAAGACATTAGGGTTACCGCTAAGACGTCCTAACGTTGCTTTAGTGACTGTATGTCCCTCTTTCAAATTGACCCTTAAAACTCCAACGACGGTGCTACCTACTCACTAATAGTGGGATAGCATTGTCTAAAGGAAATTAGCATAGAACGATTCCTTTTTCGAGTAGGTAGATTAGCTCTTAGATACTTGCTCATTTAAAACAAAACTCTTTCACACTTACACTTTTTCAAACAAAATTTTCAAAAACACTTCATTACACTCTTGAGGACAGAAGCAAGAGTTAAATCGAAGTTAAAACAAAAACTTTTCAAACCCATAAGCACAAAGAAAACAATTTTTGAAAACAATGAGCAAGTACTTAAGAGCCCGCGGATAACCACAAATAGAAAGGATGCTAATACCTTCCCTTTCTATAATCTACCCCCCCGTACTCAGAAATATATCAAAAAACGAAATTTTCCGTGCTTTTTTACTTTCCTTGTTGGATAAAATAAAAGTCGGTGGCGACTCTTGCTTACCGCGACATTTTACAAATACAAACGCAAAACACAAACCAGCATTCCAAAAAACAGTCAGTTCTTCCCACCGCATCACACATACCAACCTCATGATAATCATCCCTCTGACCAGTGATCTTGATAGTTCCATTGTCTAACAGCAACTGAACACCCTTCTTCACGATTGAACACCCTCAGGGATCTCGATAGCAAACTAGGCAAGATCCATATTGGTGTTCCACCTGACCAGCCGTATGGCAGAAGGTAGCATGAAACTGCACGAGATCCTCATTCATATACTCCACATCAAAAATTCTGAATTCACCAGGACATCCAGAAACCATGTTCACTTCCTCTTCATACTCTGCCCTGGGCCTGATTATATGGATTAAGCCCTCATCCATCCTCTCCTGTAAATCAGCCTTTATCTTATCGCAACCCTCTATATCTATACTGCAAGTAGCACAACCGGTATGGTCATGTGTATAGTAGCTAAATTCATAGAGGTCTGCATGCATTTTCACCAAATCTCCTCTAACCAGATTAATGTCAAAAATCCAGAAGTCGCCTGGACAACCGGCCACCATATTCACATTATTTACTCCCCCATGCTTGGGTAGAGGATTATCTTTCACATTAGGTCCCATATCCTTGAAAGATAGAACACAAGACTTTACCAATTTTTGCACCTCATTATTCAAAGGATAACAATTCTCAAAATTATGCCCTGGTGCTTCTTGATGAAAAGCACATGTTTGGTCTGCCTTGTAATACCAAGGCAATGGTGATGGTACAACGGGAGGTGGTCGTGTCTGGACCAACTTTTTCTAAATCAATGTCGGTAGTAACTCTGTATAGGTCATGGGAATAGGGTCATAAATCCCCCTTCTCTGATTATACCCCTGATTCCCCTGCTGGGACGGTCTCTGATAAGCAACGGTAGTCGGAGCGACATTCATAACAGGAGTAACTGAGGCAACTTGCTGATGACGCTGATAATTCCTTCTAGGAGCGTTTACCATCCTCTCTTGCATAACAACATTTGCATCTCCTTCTTTCTTCTTGGCAAACCCATAAGATGGCTTCTTCGTACCTCTAGATCCTTCATTCTTTGTCAAACGGCCTTCTCTTACAGCCTCTTCCAAGCGGATACCCATTCCTACCATCTCAGTAAAGTCACTTGGCGCGCTTGCTACCATCCTCTCGTAGTAGAAAACACCCAGCGTCTTCAAGAAAATCTTAGTCATCTCCTTCTCTTCCATGGGAGGAATCACTTGGGCGGCTACCTCGCACCATCTCTGCGCATACTCTTTGAACGATTCCGTGTCTTTCTGAACCATGGCCCTAAGTTGATCACGGTCAGGCGCCATGTTCATGTTGTACTTGTATTGTTTGATGAATGCTTCTCCCAAATCATTAAAAGTATGGATATTGGCGCTATCCAAACTCATATACCACTTCAACGTAGCACCAGTCAAACTATCTTGAAAAAAGTGAATCAGCAGACGCTGATCATCAGTATGGGTAGACATTCTCCTCACGTACATCACCAGATGAGTACGAGGGCAAGTGTTTCCCTTATACTTCTTAAACTCCGGGACTTTAAACTTAACAGGTATCTTAACATTCGGGACCAAGCATAACTCATTCACATTCTGCCCAAATATCTCTTTTCCCATGAGGGCCTTCATCTCTCTTTGAAGCTTGTCAAACTGCTCTTGAAAATCATCTATTATGTCATAAAGATCCAAGTCTTCACTCGGCGGAGGGAAAGGACGACACACATCATCATTAATAAATGGAACCATATTCACCGAAGGAGGCGCAGCAGGAACAACATGCAACACAGGAGGTGCTAGAGTAACAATAGTCTGAACCATTAGAGTATCTTGAGGACCAAGATTGAAACCTTCAGATGCGAAATTCTCTGGCATTCCCCGTGGATAACCTTGAGGCATGCGATTCTGAACAACAGCCGGAGTAGCAGATACGGGAACAGCTGGAACTTCAGTATTTGCCCTTGTTGGTTGAGGTTGAACACTCAGTGGCTGATTCTGAGAAGCCACCACAACTTCCATTAGAGTAGTCAAATTGGCCATTCTGGCCTTCAAAGCAGAAACTTCCTCGTGCAGCTCGCGATTATCTTGTTCTAAGTTGTCCATCTTCTTTTTGAAATTACCCTGAGTGTTGTAGTGATGAGTCAGCTTGCTGAACGAAGTAAAGAAGCTTGGTAAGTCACCTGGATATGCATAACAAATGCAAGAAATATGTGCAATATGATGCATGATATGCAATGCACATGATTATTTTTACTTTGTTATTTAATACTTCAAGGGATTTAAAGTTTATAGACATATTGCAAACATCAAAGTAATAGTGTTTTTGAAGTACTGAAAATTTTATTATAATAACTCCAAAATGGATTACAAGTTTCAATGATCCCAAGTACAAGATGAAAATAAAATCTAAAACCCTGAGAAAAAGAACTGGTGGAGATCAATTTGTACGCTGGCGCTTCCCCGTGAGCCTGGATATCTGAGCTTTCAACCTTTGGTTTTCTTCCGTATATCTGATGGCAATCTCCTTCCAATCATCTGAATCAGGAAGTGAGTGATCATCACCTGATTGAGGCTTAGGAGAAAATAAATCCCCTTGCCTCTCCATAGACTCTACCGCTCGACTCTCAAGGATCTCAATCAAGTCATCTTTCTCCTTTAGGTCTGCTTTGTAGGAACTCTCTAAAGTCTGGAACTTGTTCTTCCAAGCATACCTTTCCTGTTGCATCCTAACCAAAGCAAGCTGCAGCTCTTCCAGATCATCTAATAAGGGAGGAGTGGTCTTCACAAATAGATCAGGCATGGGTGTCTCCCGGGTATACAGCATCTTTAACTGAATGGCTCTCGATCGGACCCACTGAAGATATGGCGCCAAAGAAACAACACCCCTAGGTCCCAAATCCTTCATACCCTTCTTATGAATGTGACGCCAGGCCTTCACAATTTTCTCCCTAGCTTCCCTATGGTCTTCCCCTTCTTTCAGAAAGAAACTACTCAAATGAATACTATTCAGTTTATCCCTCATCGGATAACCAAGCTGTCGCCGTGCAAGAACAGAGATATAGTTAATTCCTCCCTTTGTACCAAGAAGAGGTACATTGGGGAAACTACCACAAATGTCAATAATCTCTATATCCTGGTAAACTCGATGATACCAATCAATATCCGAGTGAGTAAGTGCCATGATCTTAGGAGCCCAACGGGGTTCCTTCGTGACATCCAAAAAAGCATCAGACTGAGGCATACGAGAGATAAACCACCGGTATAACAGAGGCGTGCAACAGATAATCATCCCCCCATGATAAGAATTCCGAAGATGAATAGAGTAATAAGCATCACCCAACAGTGTAAGAACTTGTTTTCCAATCATGAAAATCCTGATAGCGTTAATGTCGACAAACTGTTCCACATTAGGAAATAAGAACAATCCGTAAGCAAGTAGAGCAAAGATGGACACAAAAGCAACTGTACTCTTCATTCTGGCAAAGTAAATAACTTTCTCCAATAAGAACTGAGCTGGTAATCCTCTTATCCTTCCTTTAGTAGTCATATGGGCTTCCACCTCAGACTTCCCCAGATGAATCAAAGCATCAATCTCATGTGGTTTTAGCTCACCCTCCAAACTAGTAAAAGGAACACGATCGGTAACAGGTAAATCCAATAGATAAGAATACTCCTCTCGTGTAGGCATCAACTGATAGTCGGGAAAAGTAAAGCAATGATACATCAGATCATAGAATTGGACCACGATCGAGAGAATATCCTCCTTCATCTTCAGCTTCATGAGAGGAATAATGGATCCATACTTCTTATGAAAGTCTGCAGAACACTCGATCTCAGGAATTAGACTGATCAACTCATCTATCTTGGGATCCTTGAAACTGTATTTTCCGGTCTTTCTCTTTCCAGAATCCATGGTTAAAAAGTACCTGAGATATTCACAAATAGTCAACCTTTAAATTCCTTGAAATACGGTTTCTTCAAAAAATTCTTATGAGTGCATGGATGCATGATGCAACAATCACACACAAGATTACACATATAGGGTTCATAGGTTCAACGTCACGAGCATGAGGTTGAAGGTACTACCCATAAGGTGTTGGTCTAAAGTTATCACCTACCGAACAAGGTTCTAGAGGTTCCCAGAGTCTACATCCTTCCTTCGGATATTACCAACTTCCCGATTAACTCGGTACTTAGTAATATTCTTAAGAAAGACTCGTCCGAGTGTAGTATCATATGACATCTATTTCCTAATTACTCTGTCATAGCTTCCGCACTACACCTAAAAGGCTAAGATGGGTTTGGTATTCTACGGTCCTCACTTTCAGCAGGCCCCCAGGTCGAAAGCAGTACATCTTCCCGATTACTCGGTAAATGACACTACAGTCAAAGGAGCCTCCATTGAGTGAGGGATCTCATGCCTCCTTTTTTGGGATTACTCCCTCAAAGTTAACATGACTATACCGCCCATCCTATCTTAAAGTTTGCCCAAGTCCGGGTATAGGACTTATGAGTAATCACCAAGCACCCTGAAAACCAGAAAAATCCAGACAAACATATATACAACATATAACACAAAAACAACAATAACACATATACAAATATAAACAAAGATAGGCTTAACCCACTTAGGGATGAACCAGCAAGAGGTCAATCTGTCCCCAGTGAAGTCGCCATTTTTCTGTAGCGGTAGAAATGTTTAAGACTAAGTCATTGGATTGACTAGACTTTATACAAATCAAAATAAAAATTGCCACCGCGCTTTATTATTTCCAAAGGAATGGAAAAGAGAGAATAACCCAAAAAAGGGGGAAAGATTCAAGGTAAGGAGGTTGGTTATGCAAAGGGAAGGTATTAGGACCCTAAACATCTACGGTACTCCGCAGGAGCCTCTTTGTAAAATCTGTATATTTTGGCTATAAAAACTGTTGTATATAAAAAGTGGATGGTGGAGGTGAGGAAAGAAGCGTATTAATTTTATAATTTTTTCACCCACCGCGGTTGTGAACCTTTAGTGCCTACTTACCACCTTTCGTGCAATAGGGGATCAGGGTACACGTACTTCCTCTTTTAAAAATTTGAAACACAAATGTGTTGGTTAATTTTATAAGATAAAACATCATCGTCATTGTCCGTGTGGAAAACACACCTACTACCCACAATCATGAGAAAGGAGAATTTGCATCATCTAAAAGTAGAGGATATGGCTTGGATTTCAAAATCAACAATGTCTCACTCAACACCCAAGTGGAAAATATCTCTCTTCACTATATATTGTAGAAGTATAGTCGTTTGCATCACTACAAGGATTGACAAGAGTTTAATCTTTTAAGAAAACTTTTAAAGGTAAAAATCCAAAGTGGTAAAAATGGTTTGAAATGAGATTGATTGACTTTTAGTCTTCTCATAAAAAATGTCAAGGTATTATTAAGTTGATTGGAGGTTTATTTATGATTTTTTTTTGAAAATGCATGGACATAAGTCCAAGTTTATTATGAAAGTTGTTCAAGTTTAAAAACAAGAAGAGTTTTCAAAAGGAGGAAGAAGATTTTTGAAATTAAAGAAGATGGGAGGAGAAGAAAGGATTGTCCTAAAGCATAGGGTAAAAGCTAGGGATACGAACTATCTAACCAACAAGAAGCCAAAACTTGACATTATGAACCAAGATAGAATTCCCATTCCTTGGATTGAAACCAAGCAAGCAAAAATACTAGACCTCTTGAGAGAACCAAACTTCAAGTGTATTAAGTCTTCACAAAAATTGGGCAGAGTAACGGTTGTATGCGGGTGAATTCCAGATTACAAACAGAGGATGTAATCACAAAAACCTGCACACAAAAACAAACAAGCAATCCAATGTCTTGAGGTAAACCTCAAGAACTCCAGACAAAATAATCAGATAAGATCTCCAAGATAGGCCAAGGTTTCTAATCCTAAGTCCATGAAAAAGTCCCATGCTCCATAATGCCAAGGATAGTAACCAAATAGTCCAAGTACCATTAAAGATTTTTGTGGTTTATATTGATTATTAAGTATCTTAAGAAAGGAAAAGAAAAGCTCAAGTGAGCAAAGTTAAAATGGAAAGAAAATAAATGCTCAAATGAGCAAAGATGGAAATGGCATGAAATGTAAATTCTAAAAGTAAATGGTACATAAATCATAAAAAAAGAATAAAAGCATAAGGTAAAACAAGTCAATAATTAGTGGTTAGTTGGATGACCATCTTGAAACTTGCATTTGGAACTCATTATAGGATTGGTAGAACCAAAGCCTCCACACAACAAGTTGCATTTTCTTTTTGTCAAATATATCATCCATTTGGAATTCTCATAAGTACCATTTAATAATCAACGATGTTTAAGTGATCCGCATTGACCAAAGGTGTTGTAGATCCATTAGAGGATTGGTAGAACCAAAGCCTCCACATAATGAATCTCAAGGATATTGGATAAAAGAGATCAAATTAACATACTTGGGCTTGCAATCAGAAGTTTAGGCCACGAATGATTATTTATTTGAATCGGGACAAAATTTAGCGCTATGTTAAGCAATCGTAAGTGAACTTATATAAAAGTCGCACCTATTTTGTGGCCGGTCAATAGCAATTTATGCACCATTTGTTTTGAGACATGATATAGAGATCATGCTCCAACAACATCTAGTGTAATAAGAAAGGGATAAGATGAAGAGGGATGGGAAAATGAATAAACTTCTTTTGAATAAAAAATTTAATCAAACTATTATTAAAATCATTCATCCATTTTGGTGGAGTTGAACTCAACACCCAAGATCCAATGATGTTAATAAAGTCATGATAAAAAAATCAAATCAAGACAGCCAAAAAATAATCACAAAATAATACTATATTTAATATATACATTAAAAGGGTTTAAAATAATGTTTAAAAATCAAAATAGAGGAGAAAAATATCAACTATGTTCAAATTAATCAAGAAAGAAAAAGTAAGGCCATAGAAAAATCAGAAATGGATCCAAATATTTCTAAAATTTTTTGTAATTTTTAAAAGTCAGAAACTATTTTTTAAACTATTTAAAATTGCTCAAACAAACAGAAAATAGGTCAAAAATAGTAAACCTCAATATAAAGTTCCATTAAATTTTCAGAAAGTCAAATATGCAAAATAATATTTATGAATTTTTTCAGAATTTAAAAATGTCAGAAAGTTTTTTTAAGTAATTAAAAGAAAGCAAATAATTTTAAAAAAATACAAAAAATATCAAATTTCAAAATAAAAATGTGAAAAAATAGTCATGAGATCAGAAATAATTCAAAGTATTTTTGTGAATTTTTTTCATAATTTTTGGATAAAAAATAAAAGAGTTATGATTTTTTGAAAATTTAATCAATAAAATTATAAAATCAGAAAATAAAATAAAACCAAAAAGATGTGTACCATCAGATCATAGTCAAAACACATTAGTAAGCTGATCCAGTGGACCAGACGCGCTGTGCTTGATATGGACCTTAGTGAGATACGCATAGGATCAGAAAAAAGGGCAACCAATGAAATTAAAACGTTTGGCACGCTATCATTGGCTGAGACGAGACATGTCATTGTCTTCAACCTTCAGACACCCTGCAATGGGGATTTTGTGAGATTCTTCAAATGGAAAAATTAGGATCCCAGGCTAGTATCATTGAACTCGCCTCTTCAAGACGATTCTAACACCACCATCGCGCCAAATTTATATAAGGTATGGAGAGAGATATGAATCAAAAACCCAGAAAATAGCGAGCATCTTCAATTTGAGATTTCTCTCTCAATTATCAATGGATTTAAAAATTGTAAGCAGCATTAGAATCAGGAGAAGGAGTAGAATAGATTAGTGCTTGATTTGGATCCAAATGGTGGAGAATTCTAGCTTTTCGAAGTTCAAGGAAGAAGCTCTGAAACTGGACTTCTGTAGCTTGAATTATGGCTCGTTTTGATTGGTTTAAGTGCTGGAGAGTTTATATGATGCTTAAGGATGATGAATGCGCAAAGAATTTTGGAAAAGGGAGCTTAAATCTCAGAAACTGAATTCCAAAAAGATGGGTTCGTGTGAAGTTTTGGCAGGGTGTTTTTGGCTCTCAAAGCTTGAAGAAATGAATAGGGGATGACCCTCTATTTATAGGAAAGTGAATGGGAATGAAAATTGGAAGAAACAGGGAAGTTTGAAGGGAAATTGAGTGAAGGTTGAGCACGAGTGAAGTGTGACTTCATTTCCATCAAAACTCAACCAAATCTTGTGTTTTGGGGTGCTAATCACTTCTGGCAAGTTTGCTAATCAAGTTTAAATAAAAAATGCGCATAAATCTTGTGTTTACAAGTCACATTATGGATTTCAAAATTCTGACTTTGTGGAAAATTCAGTTTCAAGTTACCAAATTCAAATCCATGGCATTTCCAACTCAAGGGGTCTTAAGGCATGATTCTTGATGCTTTAGAAAGACGACGTTACAATCTTTTCAATGGAAAAAGAATGGAGTTAAATGGCTACTTGAGATTAAAGTTTCATTGAGTCAAAGTTGAAGAAAAAGGGTTGACTTTCCATACTTAGAAATATTTCAAATTCTTCTTCAAAAATGACCTATAATCTTTTGCATCCAAACATGGCCTTCCACTTGGAATTTGCTCTTGACCAAAAAGATGGAAGGAAGTAGATCTCTTGAATGAAATTTTGAAACTTGAACCACTCAAAATCTCCAAAAATTGAGCAAGTTATGACTTATTGAAGTTGGCCAAAAATCATGAAATGACCTACAATCTTTTGCATATTTAAGGCAACTTCCATCCATTTCCCAATTTGAACATAAAATAAGGCATAAAGTTCACATATTCAAGATCATTATGGAAAAATAATGGACTCAAGGTGATGAAAATTGACCAAGTTATGATCATTTGAAGTTACTTATGTAAAATTGGGGATTCATCTGGAGGACTTGTAATCTTTCTTCTTCACCAAGTTTCTTCCACATGAAAACTCCTTGGAACTTTTGAAGTGATTTGTTGATAACCCTTTTAAGAGAAGTATGTCTTTAGAATCACTCAAAAATACCAAAAGGTGAGCAAGATATACTCCTTTGTAGTTCAAAACCCTAGCTCCTAGACCAAGAAAATGCTTTGAAGAACTTTGACAAGCTTGAACAAACTTCTTGTACCAATATTCTTTCTTTGTGAATAGAAGTTGTTGAGGATGATAATTAAGATTAATAGCTACCAAAACCACTTCCATATCTTTAATTTTGAGAGAAATATGCTCTTGTGACCAATAGGAACAAGGCCTTGTCCAAACATGACAACTTCTCCAATCAACCCCTTGTACTTTTGAGTCAAATCTAATAACCTTGAAATGTGACGAACCAAATAAACCTTGCCATTCCAATTCTCACAAAACCAATCCAATGGTGAGGTTTGAACTTGTCAAGCTATATTGACTAGGGCATGGAAATAAACTCATGAACCCATGGAGTAACTTGTTAAATCCCATTGCCCTTACCTACATGGATAACAAGCAAGACAAGCCAACATTGTATTTTATTAGTTAAGTGAAGAAATAAAAACAATATTCATGATAAAAAAAGGAACATAAGTCAAGGTGCTTGGTAATCCCTCAAAAGGAGCAAAACTCAAAGTAGGAAGGGGAACCAAGAATCCTAGTGTGATCTTGTTGTGAGTGAATCAATATGGTATGATGAAGGGATCTTAGGGGCAAAAATTGGGGTAAAACACTCATGTATATGCTATTATGTATGAATGTGTGTTGTACCTAAAAATTTTCCCTCTCATTTATCAAATATTTTCTCACAAGATCTGATTGGGTTCAAGACTGCATAAGGATTGATCAGCTCAAGACACCTCCTTAAGCACTGATGAGTGAAATTAGGGGTTGAGATTGCATAAGGATAACTGAACTTTCAATGCTTCATATGAATTTCATGGATCATTATGGACCCCCAAGATTTCTCATGTCAAATTTCAAATCTTGGATCACATTTTTGCTCAGTTAATTGAGTAGTTGACCTAAAAATCAACTGTATTGGGGATAAAGTCAAATGTGGCCAATTTACAGTCAAACTTCATAATTTTGATCCATATCAACATTATAAGCTCATATGTATCATTTAATCAAGTTTGGACCATAATTCCTCAAGAAGTTTGATCAAATCATCAAAAGGGCAAAATTGTAAAAATTAGGGTTTTGACTGAGAAGGGGCAATTTCTGATTTTTGACCTAGAAAATGATTAATTGGTTTGAGACATGATCTCAACAGTTTAATTGCATCATTTTGACCTAGTGTCATGACTAAAAACATTTCTCAAGATCAATTGGATTGATAGTTGATTTTCAGTCAACTGATCAAAAGTCAATTGTACACTGAAAAGTCAAACTTTGACTTTTTGGTCAAAATCAAGTGTCAAAGATCACAATTCATCAAAACATGTTAAAATATGAAATTTGTTCATCAAGAAATCAAAAAGTCAAGATTTCATTTTGAAAAGTCAAAGTTTTCAAACTTAGAAATTTTTCTAAGTGTTGAAAACTTCATGTTTTTTCACAACTTTGAGCCAAATTTTTACCATGATGCAAGATGATTCAAAATAAAATATCAACATGAAAGTTGTAGATCTCCATGATATCTATAACACTTATTTACACAACTTCTCCTAGAAATGCTTGGTGTAACGTCCCGTTTTATTTAATATTAATTATATTAATATTTTCGAGTTACCGTTTGACGTTTATTTTTGCGACGAGAATATTTATATTAACCGTTATATCTGTTAATATATTCGGCGACATATTATTCAGACCGATAATTATTTTATTCGGTCTGGTATTTATTTTGAGGGACCGGTAATTATTTTATTCGGTCCGGTATTTGTTTTGAGGGACCAGTAATTATTTTATTCGGTCCGGTATCTGTTTTGAGGGACTGGTAATTATTTTATTTGGTTTGGTTTTTATTCTGTTCGGTTCAGTAAAATATTATTCGGACCGATATTTAATTATTTGGAGTTATTTTAATAATTTGGGTTACTAATATTATTTAGTGTTATTAATAGTAAGACAAGTTGGGGGTGTAATTGCAAATTAGAGGGAATTGGGTGTACACCCTATGGTCTTAGTAGTACAAACAAACCAAACCCACCATTTCCTTGTTTTGTTTCATTACAACACAAAACACACTTAGAGAGAACTAGAGAGAGTCTTGGAGAAAGAGAAGAACAAGAACACAAAGCTTGAGTTTTGGGTTGGTTGGAACATCAAGAATCATTCAAACATTTAAGGTAACGGGTTTGATTTTCCAATGCTTATAGTTAGAGTTTGATGTGGTATATTTTGGATTTGGGGAAAAATTGATGTTAGGATTCTTGAGTTTGTTGAGATAAATTATATGAGTTAAATTAGGTGTTGTTGTTGTTGGATTATGGTTATAATAATAGAAATGAAAATTAGAAATTAAACTAAATTATATTAAGTTAGAAATATATACTGTCAGGTTGCAAGATTAAGAATTATGCAGGTTTTCTGTTTGTTTTGGAAATGTATGGCATTTGGAAATGAAACAAAATCATGCCATGAGACTTTGAAACATTGGGACGGTATGTCCCTTTCCTTTTCCATATATGGGACGTTCGTCCCTTTGCCATACATGGGGAAGATCATGCTTCCATGTGTTTTGCAGTTTAGCATGTTCTGTTTTTTTTTTTTTGGTTTAGTATGTGTTTTCTACAATGAAAAAAAAAAGCTTATGTTTTATTTTAATTTCATAATTTCAATTATTAAATAATTATATTAATTAAATACAATTATGAAATAAGTTAGTCGATTTAATTTGGAACCCGATTATGTTCCGATTTCTCGATTTCGGCAATTTAGGCGACGGAGCAAGTTGCTCCGAAT
This sequence comes from Vicia faba, assembly GCA_948472305.1. NCBI lineage: Eukaryota > Viridiplantae > Streptophyta > Magnoliopsida > Fabales > Fabaceae > Vicia > Vicia faba. The sequence continues at coordinate 773,079,053 of OX451740.1, read as the reverse complement.
TGAACGAAAATTGACGTGCTAGCTAATTTCGACGTGTAGAACGTCATGGTGAGGTTATTTTTTTGATATCTTGAGTTTTTACGAAGCGACCCGAAATAGGCCAATTTATGGTTAATTTGAAACGGGTTGCGTTTTAGTCGGTTTAAGTCGCGTATGGACAATCCGATTGCGACGTTGATGATTATAATTGATGCCGATTATTATGAATGACTTTCGCGAAGAGTATTGATGTTTGACTATTTTTTCGTGTTTGGAATTTAGTGAATTATTTGATAATGATGTGGTGTGATTAAACATTATGTTTGCGACGGTTTATTTATAATGAATACTTGATGATATGCGATGCGATGATATGTTTATCTTGATGTGGATAAATATGTCGATGTGGGCTTTAAGCCAATTTTGATGTGCGACGATGATGTTTTTGTTGTGTCGTGTTTGTGATGTCGTGTTGTCGTGTCACATACATTGCATTGACGACGAGGGCTTTTATGCCAAGCGACGAGGGCTTTTATGCCAAAGCGACGATGGGCTTTATGCCAAATGTCCCTAATTATGGACAAAGCAACGGGTACCACATGCATAACATAGTCGTGTCTCATGGAGTCAGTTATGTTTATTTTTGAGTCTTTTGGCGTTGAGTTTTATTTGATGTTTTATGACGAATTGCGATGATACATGATACTTTGTTTTGTGATGATTTTTGTGTTGAACATAAAGTGAATATATGTGATGATTTCATGATGAGTAAGCGATGAATATAACATGACGGTAAAGCAACGATATGAGTTTATGGCGATGGATTTTATGTTTTGTTTTGATATGATTATGGTGATTATGTGATGAAATTAAAGTGTTGATTTTATACACTAAATGATGATTTTAAAGTATGTGAGATTTTGATATTTGTTGACATATTCTTATTAATCCTATATCATTTATGATTCTAAAACTATACATATATTTTATCATGCCTTAATTATATGTTTTGGAGTATATCACCCTTTACTTATTTCGCCGTTGCCTTTATATTGGTAACGTGCAGGTGATCTGCGAGGATGATGAGGATTAGCTCGAGTCTCTTTATTTTGAGTTGCTCTTCTCTGATAGTAGTAACACTCAGGTTTTGGGTGACGCTATTATTTTGGATAGGATAGTTTATGTATACTATCTTATGATGTTATAACTTTATGTATTGATGATAACATGATGATATGTACATTTTGTGAACACATTCGCTGTGCTATGAATAGACATATGTTTATATGACGATTTATGATATGAATCGGTATATCCGACTTTTGATTTTTGTGATGTGCGTTATAATGCAAAGTGATGGAAACACGAATATGTGATACCTCAATTTATGTTTGGATGAAATTTTGAAACTCTGATTTTATTATTAATTACGAGGGGTAGAATTGGGGTGTTACACTTGGATCTCAAGTTATTAATCCATGAAGTCCTGATCTTGAAACTAAACACTTAGTGGAAATTTTGCCTTAGTTTAGGTAGGATTTTGACCTAACTTCTTGGTAATTTTTCATTTAGTTCCAAGGAGAATTTTCAAAAGTGATTCAAAGAGGGGTTGTAGAGCATATTAGAAGCTTTCGAAAATGTCCAAGAACTCCTTGAGATCATTCTTGAGAAAGGAGAACGAAGAGAGGAATTTAGGGTTTCAAACTAAAATTATAGGTCATTTTCATGATGAAAAAAAATGCAATTTCAATGTTAGGCTGCATAATCTTGCTTTGCAGGCCTTCTAACTTGTGTATCTATCCATCATTAATGGATTACATAAACTTTTGAGCTTTAATCCAAGTGGTTTAAGCTTTATCCAATCCACATTTCCATTAATTGTACAAAGTGAACACTTCCATTTTGAAAAAGCAAGCTTTATGCATAAAGTCAATTCTTGAGCCTCTAACTTGTTCCCTTTGATCACACTCCATCTACAAAGTCAGAAGCAAGTTTGTTTAAAGCATAACCACTCTACAATAGCAAGTACACAAGGCATTGAAACTTGATTTCTCAAAAAATCACATGTTGAGCTTAAACATGTGATTTTGAATTCTGATCAGATACAAGCCTCCATACTTGTTGCTTATAAATAGAGGAACTATTTGTGAGCTAACACAGAAGCTCAAGCACCTGAAATACACCAAAACTCTCTCAAATCAGAAATTTCCCAAAAACTCCATTGTTGCACAGTTTCTGACCTTGAACACCAAACTCATATTTCCCTCGGGATTTTCTTGGTAATTTAGTTCCTAAAGCTTCCTTACATCAAGTGTAACTTATCCCTGTCCCTGTTTCATCACTGTAACATCATTTACCATAACCTCCATAACCAAAAATAGAGCATTGCACATTGACTTCTCCAAGCCATTTCAGCCACCCTTAACTCAAGCTAAGCATTGCATTAGCTTCCTAGAGACTAAAGGAAGCTAACCTGATCATTGCAGCACCTTGAATCAAGCTCATTTGCATTTCAAGATTTCCAATTTTGAGGTATTTTTCTTGAACTTCTATCTCATTACTTAGGCATTGTTAGGCTTGCATTTGTGAAGATAAAATGTAGGCATCATTGCCCTGAAGCTGTACATGTCCATAGATTTCATTTATATTGATTGAGCTAGGAGAATTTTAGGATTGAATCTATGAAAATAATTAGGTCAAAATTTGGTACTTTTAAAAATTCTCATTCATCTTTGATTTATAGTTCATGATATTTATATGGTTGGATTCGTATGAAAAAATGGAGCAACTTTCATGTTTGCATCTTCCATTTTGGATGAGAAATGGTGAAGTTACAGGTGGTCTAGTTGGAGGTTGAAGATGAAGTGTGTTCAGGACTTGTTTTGCCTTATATATATATATATATATATATATATATATATATATATATATATATATATATATATATATATATATATATATATATCATTTCAGTTATATTAACGGATGTATAGCCACCCCAGTGGTAAGGCAACGCGCTGGTAATCAAGAGGTCATGGGTTTGAACCTCAATGCGCTTCCTTTTTCATATTTTCCTTACATTTTTTTATTCTTGCAGCGCCTGGGCTTCCAAGATGACTGAGCTTTATTTTTTTTTCTACTTCTGACCCCCCTGCCTTGTTGTTTACACCCCTGGCCCATTTATTTTATTATTATTATTTTATTTTCTTTCTTTTTTTATTTCATTTTAATTCTATATTTTTTTATTATTAATATTACTATTATTATTATTATTATTATTATTATTATTATTATTATTATTATTATTTTCATTAATAAATAAAAAATCGAAAAAATATTTATATTTTATTATTTATATTTATTTAGTTTATTTTTCTTCACAAAAACAAAAGTAAAAAAACATTTCCTTTAAATAATTTAATTTTTTTCTTTTTTTAAAAGAGTACTTAGATAATTTAATTTTAATTATTAATAAATTACTTTCTTGTAAATTAAAATCAATTTAAAACTTAGGATATTTTATTTATTTATTTTTATTTACTAGTTTAATTAAATTCACAAAATCCCAAAAAATTTGTTTCCTTTAATTTCTTTTATTAACTTAAACATTAATTTTCTTATTCTTAGTTAATTATTTTATTAATTAGATCAAAAAAACCCCTTTCATAAAAAACCAAACAAAAATCACCTTTCTTTTTACATTTACATTCTTGGATTTTTACTTATTTAATTTTGTACATTTATTCAAATTCAATATGGTTGTAATAATTATTTAGATTTAATTTCTTGCAATTCCCCATTTGTAATTTGTACACCCCCTTTCCTAAATGATGTAATAGCGTAGTAATTTTAATTTCCGCAATTTAAACGCTTTATATACAAATGCTAGTAATTAGGGTTTTGTATGGCAAGAATAAAACCAACAAATAGAAAAACCTAATCAAAGACAAATCAAGCATGACAATCAATACACTTGCATACATACACCCCAAGGGTAAATCCACTTGGTTGCCTTACAAAAATGGCCATATTATGCATGTGAGGTATCTTAGCAAAAACAAGCAAAATACAAGATCATGGTCCCTCGATGATGCTATTCATGTTGCCTTTCAAAATGATCTTAGTCCCTAAAGAAAATGCTAAGATATCTTACAACATTGCTAATCATGGTTATACGATGACCCATGCCCGTCCCTTTTATATCTAAAGATAGGGTTACTTACCAAATCAATGGTAAGATGACAATGTCAAAGGAAAGAGGAAATGAATATGAAAGACTTTTGAGTAGGTAGAATGTTCCTAGTTACTTGCTCAATTTCAAAATAAAAACATCCTTTCTATTTTCAAAACAAACACTAACACTTTCAAAAACATCCTTGCTATTTTCAAAACAAACACCAACACTTTCAAAAACATATTTCAAACATGAAAACATTTTCAAAAGATCAAACACTTTGATTACATTCTTACGAACGATAATCATTACAAAGTTCGCCTAAACAAAGGCCTCTTTACAAAATACTTTCAAAAACCACACAAAGCACATTTTCAAACAAAAGCAAGTGATCTAGCAAGTAACTAAGAGCCCATGGAAAACCATGGATAAAAAGGGTGCTAATACCTTCCCCTTTTATAATCTACCCCCCGAACTCAAGAAGACATCTCAAAGGTCTTTCCTGTTCTTTTCAGCCTTTCCTTTTGGATAAAAGAAAAGACGGTGGCGACTCTTACTAACCGCAACATTTGCGATCAAACGCAAAACAACCAAGTTAGATCTCCCACCACGTTATAGAACTGGAGACTCTGCTGGGGAAAATTCTAAAAGTGGGGTTACCTTAGAGTTAGATCACATTTATTTGCTTTGAATCCTCTACCCGGATTTGGGATACCTTATAGGTAAGTAGCAATACATTATGGAAAATGTGCGGGGTATACCGACATGGTCTAAGAAATAGTTACGTTAGTGTGACATATTTGTGGCTACCAGTAGCCCTTGAGTAGTCAAGGAGAATATGGGGCCGCTGAGTGATGTTATGAAGCGCTAAGTAACTTCTAGAACCTTTACTTGACCAACTTGGCCTATAGGACGTAGTGAGATGACCGGCTTTGGTGCAGTCCGAAGTTGGTAGATACTCGATACTACACTCATTAAGGTTTGGTTTTTTGGGATATTTCGGTCGCTATTAAAGAGGCTTGCGCTGAAATAATGCTCGAGGAAACAAACCAGTGATATTAAGCTCCCTTAGAACCCGGTTACTATTGCTAGGACAGGTTTGAGCCAACTAAACTTCAAGAGGGTACTTACCTATGAGACCCCATGCAAGCCTAAACCTAAGGACTTGTTTGATTTGTTTGTATATATTTACTTGTACATAACATCATAAACATCATAACATCATACTCATACTTACTAACCATTTCAAGGATTTTGGGGATTTATATTTGTTCTGCTTTGTAGGACATGGATTTTATTCGCAGGAAAACCATTCAAGTCAATCTTGTAAGGATCCCTCCTCAACTTAAAGAGCTAGCATCAAGAATTCCTGAAAATTCTCCATTTACGGAAATACATGGTCGCCTCCTAAACTTGGTCACCTCCAACACTGATGAGGACATGATGAAGGTGCTCTTCTAGTTCTTTGATCCTCTACACCATTGCTTCACATTTCCCGATTATCAACTTGTGCCAACTTTGGAAGAATTATCCTAACTCTTGAGGATTACCATTCTCAATCAACTACCTTTCAACGGTACAGAAAGAGATGCAAATCCATAAGAGGTTGTTCAAGCTCTACACTTGCAACCATCTGATATCACAACTAATTGGGAGACAAGGAGTGGTGTCAAAGGTTTCCTAGTAAAGTTCTTGTTTGAGAAAGCCCAAAACTGTTGGAACTCTTTGGATTTGCAAGCTTTTGAGGAAATTGTGGCTCTCCTCATCTATGGGATGGTTTTGTTTCCAAATCCTGACCAACTCATAGATGTGAACATCGTCAAAATCTTCATGTCTCGTAACCCGATGCCTACTTTGCTAGGAGACATCCTACATTCTTTTCACACTTACACTATGAGAAAAAGAGGTATCCTTATGTGTTGTACTCCTCTTTTGGCAAGATGGTTTATTTTGCATCTTCCCCAATCTGTATTGAAGAACGAGCAAGGTTCAAGATGGTCACATAGGTTGATGACACTCAAACATTCAGACATTCATTGGTGTTCCCGATCTATAGAGAATGTTACTATCGGTTACCATTATGGAGAATTCCATAATGTCCCCTTACTTGGAATTAGAGGAGGTATCACCTATAACCCCTGCTTAGCCTTAAGACAGTTTGGTTACGCCCGAATGGATGGCCCACATGAGATGCTTATTCAAGGTTTTGTATTTGACTACGAGAATGACGATCAATGTCACCGCCAGAGGTTTATCCGAGCTTGTAGGATGTTGAACAAGGTAGATAGAAATACATTAGGGCACAAGAATTCCATCCCTCTGGAGCCTTACCTCAAATGGGTACGAACTTGTACTCAAAGACTTATAATGCCTTGCCCCTCCATTCTCTCGGTTATCATAGAGCCTATTATGGAAGGAGATGTTCCATACACTATCCTGTATCCTGACATGCCCACCTCTCTTGAAGACTTGCAAAGGGATTGGATACGGCTTAAAGGGGAGCGAGACACTTTCGAGGCCCAATTCTACACCAATGATAAGAAGGTTTTGGAACTCACCAAGCAGCTTCATGAGGAGCAGAGTCTGAACGCCTACATTGCACCAAAGAGGATGCGCACAACTTTTTAATCTTAGAGTTTTTTGTATTTCTTTGTAAGCCCAAAAGAGGCATGATGTACTCAAAATTTTATTTATTAATATAACATGCGTTCGTTTTTGGTCTAAAGAAAATTTAAATCTCTAATTTCCTTGAAATCATTGCATATGCATCTCCATTCATCATAACATAAGCAGGTTTCTTACAACAAGTCTCCTCATCTTTCTACTATTTATTTCAGTAAGATGGATCTCGAGCAGACAGTAAAAGACCTCCAGGCGCAGAATGCTAAGTTTCAACAGATGTTCTTAACTCTAGCCAAAGGACAAGAGGATTTGAAAACTTTGTTGATTGAAGAAAAGAAGAAGAAAGCAAAGAAAGCAACCGGTGTTCTGAATCTAGGAAGAAGGTTCCCAAGGGCAGCCAGAAAGATCTTAGACTTCGCAACATCACTGGTGAAAAAGACAATCAAGAAGGGAAAGGCAAGGAAGCAAATTCCCAGCCAGAATCTGAAGAGGAAGAGGAAGAAGACTACTATGAATAACAGTATCCCCCGACTGATGACAAATACAAACATCTGGAAGAGCGTCTAAGTGCAATGGAGATTCAGAAACTGCCCGGGCTGGACTTTGAAGAGCCGGGTTTGGTGTTTGGGATTGTTATTCCACCAAAATTCAAGGCACCAGTATTTGCTAAGTACGAAGGGGTTTCGTGTCCCAAGATGCACCTCCGATCTTATGCGAGGAAGATACAACCTCACACTGCTGACAAAGATTTGTGAGTCCACTTCTTTCAAGATAGTCTATCCGGGACTCAGCTAGATTGGTTCTATCAACTAGAAAGAGCCAATATCCGTAATTAGGAAGACCTTGCCGCTGCTTTTTATAAACAGTATCAATACAACGCAGACCTTGCTCCCACCTGTACTCAACTCCAGAGTATGGCCATGGTTTCAAGTGAAGGTTTCAAAGACTACGCTCAGAAATGGAGGGACTTAGCAGGAAGAGTCCAGCCTCCCCTGTCTGAAAGGGAACTAGTGGATATTATTCTAGGGACCTTGTCTGGTCCATTTTTCAATCACCTAATTGGAATCTCCTCAGCAGGCTTCATTGAATTAATCTTGACCGGGGAAAGAGTGGAAGCTGGGATTAAGAGTGGGAAGATCCAAAAGGATGCATCCTCCAGTGATGTGAGAAAACCACTTATTGGGAAGAAAAAAGTTGGTGCTGTGTATCCTCAAAGGAATCAAGATAGAATTGAACGCCGTCCAATGGTAGGGGCTGTCATGATCCCTAAGCATGTGCCTACTCAACAAAGGAGCAATCATCCTAGAACAGAAAGACCGGTAAGACAGTTTACCCGGATAAATATGACACTATCTCAAGTCCTGTCACATTTGTTAAGATCTAATCTGGTAACTTTGAAGGAAGCCCCGAAGAATCCCAACACCGCATCTTCTCATTACCACTCTAATGCTCGTTGTGCTTACCATTCAGAAAGTCCAGGCCATGATACCAAGAACTGTTGGGCTTTGAAAAAAAAGGTGCAAGACCTTCTTGAAGCAAAAGAAATTGAGTTTGATGCTCCTGAGATCCCAAATGTTATCACCGTTCCTATACCCAAGCATGGCCGTGATGTTAACGCTGTTGAAGATTATATGTTTGTTACTGCTTTTGATGAACTTGTTACTCCTCTCTTAACTGTCAATAAAAACCTGTTGAAGGCCGGTTTATTTCCAATTTGTGATGAAGGCTGCCACATCTGTTTATCCCTACCAACTGGTTATCATTTATTAAAATCAGGTCCAATGCCTAATGGATGACAAAGAGTTTTTGTTCGAAAAGACTCCCATTCCAACCATTTCTCACAATGATGTTTCAATAGTAACCATTTCCGCCAATCCTTCTGGGGTCTCCACCAAAAGACCCATTAGGATTACATTAGTTCCTAAAGTGGCTCCACTGATAATTACTATGCCAGGACCAATCCCGTACTCATCAGATAAAACTATCCCATGGAACTACGGGGGTGACGTCTACTATCACGGTGTCAAACAGGATTGGGTGGCTGATTAAGACTCAATTTTTGAGAAGGTTGACCCCGACATCAGTAACATTGCGGGAACCAACAAGACAACCCCAAGTGGCAGAGTATTCTCCCCCGAGATTGCTCCTCTTAAAACTGTTACTGGTTTTGTGATCATCCCTACTTCTGTTCCTGTTGACACTACTAATACTACAATCCTTATGGTTACCCCTACTGACACTCCTACCACCAAGTCAACCGAGACTCGGAGCAAAGACATTCTGGTTGAGCCTGTCCGGATGAAGGCGCAATCAGTATCTATCCTGGAGGCCTCCCAAAAGGAGATGGAAGAAATTCTGAAAATTATAAAGAGAAGCGACTACAACATAGTCGAACAGCTAGGGAAGACTCTGTCAAAGATTTCCATGGTAGCTTTACTGTTGTGCTCCGAGGCCCATGCAAAGGCCTTGGTAAAATTTCTTAAAACTTCCCATGTACCATAAGAAACCTCTTCTGATCAGTTCCAAGACTATGTGGCCAGTTTGGCCGCTGACAATGGTTTAGGTTTTTCTGATGCTGACGTGACACCTAGAGGGAGGAAACATAACGAGGCATTCCATGTCTCTGTCGAATGCAGGGGCACAACTTTGGCCCATGTCTTGGTTGATACTGGTTCATATTTGAATGTGCTACCTAAGAAAGCTCTTGATAGACTCGACTGTGAAGGTTTGACCTTAAAACCCAGCAACATAGTGGTAAGGGCCTTCGACGGTTCAAAGAGAATGGTGCATGGGGAGGTGGACATCCCCATAAAAGTGGGAACTCAAACCTTTAATTCAACTTTCTACGTGATGGACATTCGCCCTTCCTGTTCCTGTTTATTAGGCCAACCATGGATTCACAACGCTGGTGCCATCACTTCTACATTACATCAAATGCTAAAATACCCAACCAAGGGGAAAATCATTACTGCCCATGGAGAAGAGGAATATATGGTCAGTCACTTGAACTCCTTCAGATAGTGTAATTGGATGATGAACTCATTGAAACTCCGTTTCAGCATTTCGAGGAAGTCCCATAAACCGTGGAAGTAACCAAAACTGTTTCCTAAGTCCCGAAGATTACAAGACCTCCGCTAAAGATGTCTTCATTGAAATATGCCAAGGCCATAATTGAAGAAGGTGGGTGTATTATTTGGGGCCAACTCCCAGATATCCCATACAAATCCGACAAATTTAGTTTGGGTTTCACTTCAGGAGCCCAAAAAGCTATTCGTCATGCTCGTGACGGGGGACCATCTTTGAAGATCAGCAACCACAGGTCAACACGGTGGAGGATGATGATGATGACAGTTGTGACCTAGAAGATTGCCTTTTACCAACCATCAATGGAGGACTCAGCAACTGGGAAGCTAAAGATTTTGTCCCAATTACTTTAATCCAACAGTAATTACCTTTAATTTTTTCTCGGACCTGTAATATTTAAACAATTCAGACTCTTAAAGCCTTGTGTCTTACCCGAGGCACAATGGTCCATTTGTAAGGTTTGCTACCTCATTTTCATATGTCATCAGACCTTCCCTTTTTATAATCTACCCCTCGAACTCAAGAAAACATCTCAAAGTTCTTTCCTGTTCTTTTCATCCTTTCCTTTTGGATAAAAAAAGTCGGTGGTGACTCTTGCTAACCGCAACATTTACGATCAAATGCAAAACAACCAAGTCAGTTCTCCCACAACATTACAATGTGAAATGTTTATTGACGTGTATCCTTGTCTAGGAAAATAAATCCTTGACAGAATGCTGGGGAGCTTTGGGAAGTTAAATCCCGGAATGTTGTGGGGGATGAAGAGTATGCACATCTTCAGACCTTATTTAGAATGTTTCCGCTGGGGATTCCTGTTTTGTTGTTTGAGGAGAAATCCGTTGGGGAACATTGATTTTGGCTCTTTGCTTGAGGAAACTCTACGGGGAGTGTTGATTTGTGCTTGGGGGAATGAGTTCATGAGTTGTCCATTACTCTACTGGGGAATTATATTTGACTGGGGAGAGTGAAAGTTAGTTGTTATCTGGTCGAAATCCAAGCTTCGTAGCAACTTTTGACTTGCTGGGGATGATAAAGTTACTTGTTATCTGGTCGTATTCTAGGCTTCGCAGCAACTTACTAGGGAAGATGAAGTTAACTGTTATCTGGTCGGATTGCAGGCTTCACAACAACTTTCGGGGATAGTAACGACTGTGTTGGGGATTAGAGGTTTTGTCCATTAATTTGTAATGATCTCAAAGAAAGACTTGTATTAGGGAATTTGTAGTTTGTTGGGGGAAATAAACCCTGTTGAGGATAATATTTTGACAACCTACCGGGGAAGTGAATTATTTAGGAAGAACTCCACAAGGTTTCTTTTTTAAGACCAACTCAGCTTGGGAGAGGGTTTCTAAGAGATTGGAACTCTGGATGTACGAATTTAACTCAGTGGGGAAAATTTTGTTAAAGTAACTCTGCGGGGATATCCCAAATCCTTAAGGAAATTATTATTATCGTTTTTATGGTGTCCATTTGTTAATAGTTTAATCATGTTGATGAGCATATGTTCATTCAATTTTAGTCATTGGACACTTTTGCACTCAAAATAGTAAAAACAAAAAGTTTGCACTTCAAAGTATATTTGTATTGATGTTTGCCTATAAACAGGTATTTTTGTACAAGGAGACAGAGATCCTAGTAAGAGGAAATCGTCGAAAGAATGAAAGGAATACAAAGTGAAAACAAAAATAATAGCCATGTGGAAGTGATCTCATTGGGTTCCAACTCCTCTATTTCCCCTATGTCTTTGAACATTATCCCTTTCCATTGAAAGAAGTTAATTGAATTGATTTTATACCATTGAATTTGGACCTTGGTAATAAAGCTAGCTGCAGAGATCCAATGGGACATAGACGTACGCTTTAATACCTAACTTTTGCTTGGACCACCCTTTCGGGTTTTCAATCCACCAGGATACCCATTTTTGCCCAAGCCGCCCTTTCGGGTTTTCGACTTATCGGGTGTACAATTTTTGTATATATCCCTAACTTTTTCCTAAATCCTTTTGGTTCACCGGGATGCCCTTATTTTTGCCTAGGTATGTCAACCTAGCGGGTCATTCTTTATGCATAGTATTTTTTAACTATGTCCGTGTTCACAGGATGTGGGAAATATTCACCGTCCATAGTTGTTAGCATCATGGCACCGCCAGAGAATACTTTCTTGACAATAAATTGCCCTTCATAAGTGGGATTCTATTTGCCCATGGGATCTCCTTGTGGCAAAATAATGCGCTTTATTACCAAGTCACCAGTCTGATACACTTGAGGCTTGATCTTCTTGTTAAAAGCTTTGATCATACGCTTTTGATACATTTGACCATGACAAATAGAAGCCAGTCTCTTCTCGTCAATCATGTTCAACTGATCCAATCTAGTCTGAATCTATTCGTCTTCGCCTAAGCCTGCTTCTTTCATAATCCTTAGAGAAGGAATCTGAACTTCGACAGGCAATACAACTTCTATGCCATAGACTAAAGAAAACGGGGTTGCCCCAGTTAACATTCGTGCCGAGGTACAGTAGCCGTGGAGAGAAAATGGTAGCATCTCATGCCAATCTTTGTAGGTCACCACCATCTTTTGCACAAGCTTCTTTATGTTTTTATTGGAAGCTTCCACTGCGCCATTCATCTTAGGTCTGCATGGGGAAGAATTGTGATGCTTGATCTTGAACTGTGTACAGAGTTCAGTAATCATAGCATTGTTGAGATTGGTTTTGTTGTCGGTGATGATCCTCTCAAGGATACCGTATCGACAGATGAGGTTATTCTTGATAAATCGGGCTACAGCGTTCTTAGTGACTGAGGCAAACGAAGCAACTTCAACCCATTTGGTGAAGTAATCAATGGGAACAAGGATGAAACTATTTCCATTAGAGGCAGTGGGCTTGATCTCTCCAATCATATCAATGCCCCACATTTCAAATGGCCACAGAGCAGTCATGACAATCAAAGGTATTGCAGGCACGTGAGCTTTGTTGGCATAGATTTAACACTTATGGCAAGTCCTTGAATGGTGGTGACAATCAGTTTCCATAGTCGACCAATAGTAACCAGCCCTTAGAATTTTCTTGGCCATAGTGTGCCCACTAGAGTGGGTTCCGAAGATGCCCTCATGCATGTCTTCCATGATTTTCTCTGATTCTTTCTTGCCCATGAAACAAAGCAGATTAGAATCATGACTGCGCTTGTATAGGATCCTATTGCTTAGGAAGAATTTGGCTGAGAACCTTCGCAGGAATTTCTTGTCGTTGATGGAAGCTCCTTCAGGATACTCTTGTGCTTTAAGATATCTCCTTACTTCATGGTACCGTGGCTTCTCTTCGTCAATGTTAAGCTCATAACAGTGCCTAGGTCCGTCAAATCTTTCGATTGTAATTATGGGATCTTCATTGTCCCAATTGAACTTGAACATGGATGACATTGTTGCTAAAGCATCTGCCAACTGATTTTCTTCTCTCGGGAAGTGTTCAAAAGTAACCTCCTCAAAGTGTGGGATCAGGGTTAACACAATCTCTTTGTAAGGAATTAAGTTAGGATGCTTGGTATCCTATTCTCCTTTGACTTGACTGATTACTAGAGCAGAATATCCATACACGTTTAAGAACTTGATCCTTAGGTCAATAGAAGCCTTTAGACCAAAAATGCATGCCTCATATTTGGCCATGTTATTCGTACAGTCGAAGCACAGTATGGCAGTGAAAGGCGCATGGCCGCCTTCGGGGGAAATGATTACATCACCAATTATGTTAGCAAAAGCGTTAGAAGCTCCATCAAAAACCATAGTCCATCGGAATCCTTGTTCAGGTCCGTCATACAGTCTAGGCTTTTCACAATCAGTTATCAACATGATATTCTCATCCAAAAATTCAAAGTTCATGGATTGGTAATCATCAACAGCTTGATGGGTCAAATGATCTTCCAGGACACTTCCCTTGATTGCCTTTTGTGTAGTGTATTGGATGTCATATTCGGTCAAAATCATTTTCCATCTAGCTATTCGTCCAAAGAGAGTTGGCTTCTCCAAGATATACTTGATAGGATCCATATTAGAAATCAACAAAGTGGTGTGAGTAAACATATATTTGTCTTAGCCGGCGATCATCCCATGCTAGAGCGCATCAAATTTTCTCGAGCAGTGAATATCTTGTTTAACAGTCAGTAAAAATTTTTCTCAAGTAGTATATTGCATGCTCTTTTTGGCCAGACTCTTCATGTTGGCCCAACACACCCCCCATTGAATTCTATAACACAGTCAAGTACATAATCAGAGGTCTTCCTTCAACTGGAGGCATCAGGATTGGAGGTTCTTGTAAATATTCCTTGATCTTGTCAAAGGCTGCTTGGCAGTCGTCGTTCCATCTGACTACTTGATCTTTCTTCAAGAGTTTGAAGATTGGATCACAAGTAGTAGTTAGGTGAGATATGAATCGAGTAATGTAGTTAAGTCGACCCAAGAAACCTCTGACTTCCTTCTCAGAGCGGGGAGCTGGAATTTCTTGTATGGCTTTAACCTTCGCAGGATCAACTTCAATGCCTTTGCTACTGACGACAAACCCTAAGAGTTTTCCAGATCTTACCCCGAAGGTGCATTTCTTGGGATTCAGCCTTAGCTTGTATTTCTTCAACCTCTCAAACAACTTATGAAGATGATCAAGGTGTTGTTCTTCAGTTTGCGACCTTGCAATCATATCATCAACATAGACTTCTATCTCATGCTGGATCATGTCATGGAATAGGGTTATCATAGCTCATTGATAGGTTTCCCCTGCATTCTTCAAAACGAAAGGAATGACCTTGTAACAAAAAGTGCCTCACTGTGTGACAAAGGTGGACTTCTCCATGTCCTCGGGAGCCATTTTGATTTGATAATAATTGGAGAATCTATCCATGAAGGAGAAAACTTTGTATTGAGTTGTGTTGTCGACCAAGACATCAATATGAAGTAGTGAGAAATCAAATTTGGGGCTTTCCCTATTCAAATCTCTATAGTCTATGCACATACAGACCTTTCCATTCTTCTTTGGTACGGGGACCAAATTTGCCACCCATTGGGGATAGGATGTTACTTCCAGAAAACCTGTATTGAATTGCTTCATTACCTCAGCTTTTATTTTCTCAGACATGTATGATCGCATACGACGAACCTTTTACTTGACTGGAGGACAATCTTCCTTTGTTGGTAGACAATGAACTACAATGTCAGTATCAAGTCCCGCCATATCTTCATATGACCAAGCAAACACCTCAACGTAGTCGTGCTACATCTGGACCAATATGCTTTTCACACTGTTTTCCAAGTTGGCGCCAATATTGACATCCCTCTTGTCTGTCTCAGAACCTAAGTTGATCACTTCAACTTGTTCATCGCGCGGTTGAATGGCCATATCCTCTTGCATCAGAAGTCTGGCTAGTTACCCTGGTATTTCACAATCTTCTCTGTCTTCGTCTTTGTCTTGGTTGATTGGATGTTCAAAGATATAGTTGGCAATAGTGGAGTCGTTGGAAATGATATCCAGAGTGGATAAGGATCTGCAAATGTGTATGTGTGTGTGCATGTAAGATACATGGCTATTTTGAAAATGCAATAAGAAAAAGAAAGACAATGAGCGTAAAATTTGAATGCCAAGAGTCCAATGTTTTTCATTGAATGATCATATGGCATATGAAAATGAATAAACCCTTAACAAATGGACCATGGTGCCCCGGGCAAGGCACATGGCTTAAAGTTATTGTTTGAATAAAATTACAGACAAAAGTTCTTGAATGAATAAGACAGTAAATGGTAATTACTCCTCGTTGAAGGAGATGGGAATGAAATCCTCGACACGCCAGTTGTTGAGCCCTTCCTCGGAAGTTGGGTAGATCTAATCATCAAAGTCACAGTCATTATCAGAGTCTTCAATATCATTCACTTCATGATTACCAATGTGAGGAGGTGGTTTTCCTATGCGAGCACGTCTGACCTCCTTTTGAGCTTTGGCAGTGAAACCCAACCCAAACTTGTCTGATTTGAAAGGAATGTCATGGAGTTGTCCCTAAATTGTACAACCTCCATCTTCAATCATAGCGCGAGCATCTTTGAGGGAAGCCATACTTGGCACATCTTGAGTAGCTTTTGGAATGTCAAGATAAACTTTAGCGGCAACAACCATGGGAGAGACCACTTCGAAGGCTTGACATGGAGTTTCTATGAACTCGCCGTCCATCTCGACATACTTAAACGAATTCAGGTGGCTAACCATGAACTCTTCTTCACCATAAACGGTAACAATCTTTCCTTTGACTGGATATTTCAATTTTTGATGAAGAGTGGAGGTCACCGCTCCTGCCCCATGTATCCAAGGGCGTCCCAGTAGGCAAGAGTAGGCAAGACCGATGTCCATCACGTAGAAAGTCGAATTAAAAGTTTGAGAACCAACCTTGATGGGGAGGTTAACCCCTCCATGAACCATCCTCTTAGATCCGTCAAAAGCCCTTACCACTATGTCACTTGGCTTCAACACCAAACCTTCACAATCCAACCGATCTAGGGCACCTTTGGGTAGGATATTCAGAGAGGACCCAATATCCACCAATACACGGGCTAAAGTAGTTCCTTTGCATTTGATAGAGACATGCAATGCCTTGTTGTGGTTTCTTCCAATTGGAGTCAGATCAGCATCAGAGAACCCCAATCCATTATCGGCAGTCAAACTCGCCACATAATTTTCAAACTGATCGGCTGTAGTCTCTTGAGGAACTGTGCATTCTTCAAAAAATTTATCAATGCTTGAGCATGCGCATCAGAACATAGTAATAAAGATATCAAAAAACTCTTTGAGGGGGTTTGCCCCAACTGCTCTACTATCTTATAATCACTCTTCCTTATGATCTTCAAAATCTCCTCCATATCTTGGGTGGAGGGTTCCTCAGTAGTAACGTCCTTGGCAGGCGCCTCCATCCTGAAAGGCTCAATCATCTTCTCTTTTCCCCTAGTATCAGTACTAGGTTTATCAATAGTAATGCGAACAGGTGTAACTGTGGTGGTTGGAGGTTAAATGTTAAGAGAGAAGATTATCCATGTCCTTGTCACCTTGCTAGATCCAACAATATTGGTAATGTAATTAGTCTTATCTTCATCAATCTAGGAGTCATGTTTAATGCCATGGTAGCATACTTCAACCCCATAATTCTAGGGTACCTCTTTATTAGAAGAATACGGGATTGGCCCCGGTGTGGTAATTATTAGTGGAGCGATCTTTGGTTCATTGGAAAGCCTAATAGGGCCTTTTGAAGTGATCCTAATAGGTTTGTTGGATATGGTGATGATGGATATTTCTTCATCTTTTTCAGGTATAACTTCAGTCAAACCTTTTATGGACAGAGTCCTTTCGAATAAAATCTCATGGCTATATATTAGGTGTTGGACACCCTTTTTCATCCATTCATATCCATTAACTTGTTTGGCATACAATGACAGTCTTCAAGACAAGCAGGGAAGACCCCAGCTTTCAGCAAATTTTCTTTAACAATGTTTAGTGGAGTAGTCAAATCTTTAACTGAGGAAACAAAAGCAGTATCTTAAATTGCATTGACACCTTTGCCATGATTTGGAATTGGTGCGGTGATTAGATTCGGAGTTATAGGAGGATCAAACTCAATGGTCTTATTGTCAATGAAGTCTTGGATTCTGCATTTTAACGCCCAACAATGGTCAGTGTCATGCTCATGGCTATTGGAGTGATAAGCGCATTTAGCGTTCGGGAAAAGTTTGAAGATTGAGTCATAGGGAAAATTTCAAACAAGACAAAGCTTAGGATTTGTAACTTGAAATTTTTTAACTTAAAACTACATCCTTGTTGTTTACATGAAAACTTGTAACAACTTGAATTATCTTGAATTATGATGAAAAGATGTCATGAAGTAATGTAATTAACATGTATAAAAAACACTTAGAAAAATTTATAAGTATTGCAAAGTTTGATTTTTGACTTTCTTGATTTCTTGATGATCAAATTTCATATTTTTGAATGTCTTGATGGAATGTGATCTTTGAAACTCAAATTTGATCAAAAAGTCAAAGTTTGACTTTTCAGTGTATAATTGACCTTTTTTATCAATTGACTAAATTTCATCTATCAATCCACTGATCTTGAGAGATGAACTGAAATATGAAGTTAGGTCAAAATGATGTATTGAATCCTTGAGATCATGTTTCAAACCAATAAGTCAGGTACTAGGTCAAAAGTCAAAGATTGGTCATTCTCAATCAAAACCCTAATTTTGACCATTTTGCCCTTTTGATGGTTTGAACAATTTTCTTGGGGAATTGTGATCCAATCTTGATCAAATGATACATATGACTTCAAAATGTTGATATTGGTAAAAAATCTTGAAGTTTGACTGTAGGTTGACCATAGTTGACTTTTTTACCCAATATAGTTGATTTTAGGCCACCTGATCAATTGATTAAGCAATTTTTGTGATCCAAGACTTAAAACTTGACAGGAGCAATCTTGAGGGTCTATAATGATCCATTAAAGTCATTTGAAATATTTTAAGTCAACCTGTCCTTGTGCAAACTCAAACCCTAATTTGAGGCATCAGTGTTGAGGATATGGCTTGACCTAGTCAATACTTGTGCAAGCTTGAATCATTGAAGATCTTTGTGGGAAATATCTTGAGAAAAGGGAGGGAAAATTTTGGGGTACAAATGTCACATAGATAGTTGCCCCGTCTTGTTTTTGGAATTAATCTTGGACCCATTTGAGAATTGTTGATGATACTCGTCTGTTTGTGAATTTTAACTGAAAAGATAGAGTTAGTTGTATGCAATGTCATGATATATGAAGTACATTGTGTAATGATGTTCTCAAATTAAATGAGACTGTGCTATATGCATTTCGTATGCATATGCTATGACATTTGTAATTGATGTAAAATGTGTTTGGAATGCATTTGTAAACCCGTGCAGTATCTTTGTGTGAGAAAATAAATCCCTGACTGTTGTTGGGGATGAAGAATATGTGTAATATTCGATCTTATCTAGAATGCTTCTGCTGAGGATTCTTGCTTGCTGTTTTTAAGAAACTCTGCTGGGGAATGTTGATTTTTGTTTGGGGAGAAGAGTTCAGAAACATTGGTCATTCATCGCTCTACTAGGGAGTTCAATTTCTTATATACCATGATTGGGGATGAAAGAGATGGATAACCTTTCGATTTGTCTTGGGAAGATACAATTGAATGATATCTGGTCCGGTTCCAGGTTCCATAGCAATCTCTGGGGATAGTTGTGATTTCACTGGAGAGAGGAATCTTGTTGGTGATTCATAACAATCTAAGGAATCGACTTAAGTTGGGGAGACTGTAATTTATTGGGGGAAATAAACCTTGTTGGGGACATAAACTTGTTGACGGAGAAATATTCTGCTGAGGAAACAAGCTCTCTTGGGGAAATTTGAAGTTTGCTAGAGAGAAGAAATCTACAAAGATGTTTTACAGTTTTTTAGAGGAATATACTCAACTGGGGAAGAGTATTTCCATGAACTATATTTATTAGAACTCAGTAGGTGGGTGATCATTTACTTTTATCTGCTAGGGCGATCTGTCGGAGAAAATGCGGGAAATGTATCTTTATTTGTGAAGATTACTCTGTGGGGATAATCTCATGGAAGTGGCTCTGTGGGGATTTGTGGATAGCTTTGGATGTTACTCTAAATCCTGGAGTCTTGAATAAATGCTTATTTATGTTCTTATGCATATATTTATTAACAGTTAATCATGTTCACATGCATATGTTCATTCGATTTTAGTCATTGGACATTTTTGCAAACAAAACAGAAAAAACAAAAAGTTTGAATTTGAAATGGTATTTGCATTGATAGTTTTCCTATAAACAGGCGATTTTGTACAAAGAGACGGAAATCCTAGTAAGAGGAAGTCATCGTGAAATGAAGAGACTACAAAGTGAAAACAAAATATATAGCTATATGGAAATGATCTTGTTGGGTTCCAACTTCACTATTGCCCCTATGCCTTCGAACATCTCATCCCTTGCTGTCGAAAGAAGTTGATTGAACTAATCTGTACCATTTTGACTGTGGTAATAAATCTTATTGTAAGTGATCTAATGGGACATAGTCATACGCTTTTAATCCCTAACTTTTGCCTCGACCGTCCTTTCGGGTTTTCAGTCCACCGGGATACCCTTTTTTGCCCAAGCCGCCTTTTCAGGTTTTTGACTTGTCGGGTGTATAATATATATATATATATATATATATATATATATATATATATATATATATATATATATATATATATATATATATATATATATATATATATATATATATATATGTATATATATGTATATATATATATATATATATATATATATATATATATATATATATATATATATATATATATATATATATATATATATATATATATATATATATATATATATATATATCCCTAATTTTTGCTCGAACCCTTTTGGTTTTCCGGGATGCCCTTACTTTTTCCTAGGCCACTCAACCTAGTGGGTCGTTTTCATGTGTAGTATCTTTTGAGTATGTTCGCATTCACAGGATGCGGGAAATCTTCACAGTCCATGGTGGCCAGTATCATAGCACCGCCCTAGAATACTTTCTTGATAACAAATGACCCTTCGTAGGTGGGAGTCCATTTTCCCCTGGGATCACCTTGTTGTAGAATGATGCATTTTATTACCAAGTCACCAGCCTGATATACCTGATTCTTGATTCTATTTTTAAATGCTTTGATCATACTTTTCTGGTACATCTGACCGTGACAGACAACCGTAAGTCTTTTTTCTTCAATCAAATTCAACTGGTCTAGCCTGGTATGAATGCACTCGTCTTTGTCTAAGTCTGCATCTTTTATAATCCTTAGAGAAGGAATCTGAACTTCGACGGGCAGAACAACTTCCATGCCATAGACTAGAAAGAATGGGATTGCCCCAGGTAATGTTTGGGCTAAAGTGCGATATCCATGAAGAGAAAATCGTAAAATCTTGTGCCAGTCTTTAAAAGTCACAACCATCTTTTGCACAATCTTCTTTATATTCTTATTGACGGCTTCCACTGCGCCGTTCATCTTTGGTCTATATGGAGAAGAGTTGTGGTGCTGTTTACATAGGGATTTGGTAAACAACCGCTGATCCTCCAAATGGTTACTTATTTGGTTACTCGCAGGATCGATCAGATTGATCCTAGGACATAGGTTGATTTTGAAGCTTTGATTAAATTGGATAAGGCTTTAAATAAAGAGGTTTCAAGTAAATTGCATGAAGAAAGGACTTGGTAAAATAAACAAGGCTTAAAGTAAAAGGCTTCGACAGGAATGTAAAGAGGAAAGCAAGTAAATTTCTGGAAAAGTAAATGACTTTGATTAATAAAATTGGTGTTTCACACATACATTTCTCAACAATTCTTTCTCACACGCTGGGTACTCGAATCTATATGAGTGACTTTGTATAGAATTGTGAACACACACGAGAAACTACATGTCTACTCCTATTTATACTAAAACATCCCAAGTAACTGTCGGGCAGTTACACTGCTTCGAGATCAATCCACTTGGCACGTTCTCCACGCTCGACGCTCCAGATCCTTGCACGTTTGCACGTGGTAACTGCTGGAAACCGTTTTCCCTCCAAACGCTTGAATTTCAAACTGCTCCACTCTGAACCATCGAACACTTTCGTCAAGAGACATCTTCGACGAGAAACCCCTTCGACGTCGAAGGCAACCAGCCTCCTTCCTTGGAAGAAATCTTCTAAGTACTTTGCCAATCTTTCGACGGGCCTTTCGACAGACTTATCCAGTCGAAGACATCCTTCAGCCTTAATGGCTGACATCAACAAAACAAAGGTGTCGAATTTAGGAGCCAACAAATTTCCCCCCAAGAATGCCTTATTTCGACTCTGAAAGAAAAAGGCATTCTTTGAAACGCCATTCGACACCTGTCTTTCCACGCTTAGTCACAAATTAACTTGTGCACTTTTTGTGGTTAATTTAGTCTTGTTCTTTTATTATTTTATTTTTATCTCTTGAAGTGTAGGTTTGTATTTCTTCAAATATTTACCATTTACTCTCAAGAGTCTTTTATCTCCACTTAACTCTTCGACTTCATAGGCTCCACCAGAAAAGTTTGGATAACTCTGAAGGGTCCTTCCCATTTGGGTGACCATTTCCCCATGCTTCGATCCCTTCGATCCATGGGAAGAATTACCTTCCAAACTAGTTCTTCAGGCAAAAATACCTTAGGTTTTACCTTTCTATTATAAGAGTCTTCTACTCTTTTCTTCTGAAGCCTGAGTAGGTCGAGAGCGCGTAATCTCTCTTCGTCTAAATCCACCAGTTCGTCTAACATCATGTTCCAATAGACTTCAGAAGGGATATCATAATGCCTCTGAACCCTTGCAGATTGAAGACAAATTTCTGCTGGTAACACTGCATCATGGCCAAAAGTTAGCCTATACGGTGTTGTACCAGTGGCTTCTTTCGGGGACGTTCGACAAGCCCACAGAATCTGGTCTAACGTCTTATGCCAATTCTTTAGTTTCTTCCCAACATGTTTCTTTATCAAGCCAATCACCACTTTGTTAGCTGCTTCGACTTGACCATTCGCCTGTGCATAATAAGGCGTTGATGTTAGGAGTTTGAAACCTGTTTCCTGAGCAAATTCCTGCATCTTTCGACCGGTGAAAACTGACCCTTGATCAGTTGTTATCGTCTCAGGGATTCCATACCGAAAGATAATGTTCTTTTGAATGAATTCAATGACATTTTCTTGGTCTACATTGACTAAAGGGACAGCTTCAATCCATTTAGTAAAGTAATCAATGCCTACCAGTATGTATTTCTGACTCTTTGATGATGCTGGTCGAATCTCTCCAATGAGATCCAACGCCCATCCTCTAAAAGGCCAAGGCTTCACTATCGAGTGAAGTTCGCTTGCTGGTACATGTTGGATGCCTGTATGGACTTGACACTCTTGACAACCCTTGGCGAACTCAACACAATCTTTCAGCATAGTGGGCCAATATAGTCCTTGTCGAAACAACAACCATTTCATCTTATGGCCTGCTTGGTGAGCCCCACATGCCCCAGCATGCGTAGTCGAAAGGGCTATGTATGCTTCAATTTCACTTAAGCATTTTAGCAATACCCCTTCAGGCGTTTTCTTGAATAACTCATTACCCATGAGTACATAACTCAACGCCCTATACTTTGTTTTTCGTTCTGTCGAAGCTCCTGGATTTTGAAGATAGTCCACAATGGGTTTCCTCCAATCTTGCTCTGACAAATTATCAATGAACGAAATCTCGAAGTTACTGTGATCAGCATATCCTAGTCTCGTCGATTCCAAGTCTGATGGTGATAGACAAGTTGCCTTTATCTTTTCTCGAACTTCGATTGCTCTTTGTAATCTCGTTTTTGGAATCTTATACCCAGATGCAATTTGTGCCAAGTCATTGGCTATTTGATTCTCGACTCTGGGTATGTGTCGAATATTGATCGTTTCAAATTTTTTCAATAAACGATTTGCTATCACAAAGTACATAATGAGGTTCTCTCTTATGCATTTATATTCCTTTGTGACTTGCTTAATGACTAACTCTGAGTCTCCCATTATTTCGACTCGAGTTGCCCCCAATTCCAACAATATCTCAAGGCCAGTAATTAGAGCTTCATACTCAGCCTCATTGTTCGAACAAGAACCTGCTATTTTGTACTTGAATGTTGTTGGAATTTTATCTGGAGAAATAATCAAGACTCCTACCCCTGTTCCATCTTTATGGCTGGAACCATCGAAGTAGAATTTCCAAGGCTCTATCTCCACATAATTAATATCCTCGACTTGAATTGAGTGGTCGACTATGAAGTCTGCAACCACTTGTCCTTTTACTGCCTTAAGAGGCATAAAGGTCAAGGAGTATTCAGTTAATGCTAATGCCCACTTGCCAATTCGACTATGCAAGATAGGTTTCGACAACATATATTTGAAAACATCAAAATGAGACGAAACATAAACATCAACTGGTTTTATATATTTCTTGAGTTTTGTACAAGAGAAATACAGACATAGACACAATTTTTCAACTTCGCTATATCTAGTTTCTGCATCATTCAAAACTCTACTGAGATAATAAATGGGTCTTTCGACTCCATTCTCATCCTCTTGGGCTAACATGCTTCCTAGAGTTTTGTCGGATGCAGCTATGTACAATCTCATACTCCTATTGCTACAAGGAGGCACCAAAATAGGTGGCTTAGTGAGGTATCCTTTGATTTTGTCGAAGGCTTCTTGTTGCTCCTGCCCCCATTCGAACCCCTCTTTATTCAGTCGAAGTAAGGGTGAAAAGGCCTGAGCTTTCCCACTTAGATTAGATATAAACCTCCTTAAGAAATTTATCTTGCCTAAGAGAGATTGCAATTCCTTCTTATTCGATGGCGCTTTCGCTTCCAGAATTGCCTTCGTCTTGTTCTGGTTTATTTCGATTCCTTTCTTGTGGACAACGAAGCCCAAGAAATCTCCAGCTTTCACACAGAACGCACACTTCAAAGGGTTCATCTTCAGACCATGTTTTCTCATTCTTTCGAATGATTGTCGAAGGTGGTCAATATGATTCTTCCTGGAAACAGATTTTATAACAATATCATCAATATATACTTGCATAAAAGTGTTAATAAAATCATGGAAGATAGTATTCATTGCTCGCTGGTACGTTGCCCCAGCGTTTTTTAGGCCAAAAGGCATCACCACCCATTCGTAAGTGCCTAAGGCCCCAGGGCATCGAAAAGCTGTTTTCGACACATCCTCTTCAGCAATGAATATTTGATTATATCCTGAATAACCATCGAGCATACTCAGGTATTCATAACCAGCGGCAGAATCGACTAGCATTTCCGCCACAGGCATTGGATATTCATCTTTGGGGGTGGCAGCATTCAAGTCTCTGAAATCTATGCACACCCTTAACGTGCCATTTTTCTTAATTACTGGCACAATGTTTGCAATCCATTCGACATACCTTGTAACACGGATGAATTTGCATTTCAGAAGTCTTTCGACCTCCGTTTTGATCTTCGACAGTATTTCTGGAGCGAAGCGCCTTGGATTTTGCTTGATTGGCTTCTTCCCAGGTTTGATTGGCAACTGAAGTTCTACCAATCCTCTGTCGAGACCAGGCATTTCGTCATAATCCCATGCAAAACAGTCTTTAAACTCTTTCAGCAATTGGATTACTTCCAACCTAAGTTCTGGATCGATTTTGGCGCTGATGTAAGTTGGCCTTTTCTATGATCCTTCGCCTAAGTTGATTTCTTCTAAAGGGTCTTGCGCTAACATTTTTATGTTGTTCGCCAAGGGGTCCTTTTCGAAGCCCAAAGGCTCATCGTCATAGATGGCGTCGAGCCTCTGTTCCTGCATTTCTTCTGACACGGTATCAAGAGGTTTTGGATCGAAATCCTTTCCTGGACCTATAGCAGATAACTGTTGATCATTGGCCTGTGTGGCCATGTACTTTACTTCGGCTTCGAGAGCCGTTATCATCTTGGTTTCGGCTACATAAGCCGAAATTCGCTTCAAAGATTGCGACTCAGTCATTATCACTGAATTCGCTTCCCCAACCAGTTGGTTGGATATCAGTTAACCCACTGAAGTCTATGTGGGACAAGTCTTCTCTGTCCCATTGGAAACCATGCTCAGGATGCAGGTATAGGGAACAAAAAGTGTTTGGCGCTGGCGCCATGTCGAAGTCAGGTGTTGGACATGGCCCTATGTGAGCCAAATTCTTGTCGAAATCTGCCAAACCCAGGTGATTCACTTTGCCAAGGTAATAGCTTTGATCTGCCTCTATGTTTTCGACCATCCCATCTGGACGCCATAGCAGCAGCCTTTGGTGCATTGATGAAGGCACAGCGCCAACACCATGAATCCATTCACGACCTAACAAAAGATTGTAGTTAGGTTTGGCCGATATGACCATAAACATCGTTGGTCGAAGGATCGACCCCACTTTGATATCTAGCTGGATCACTCCCATAGTGGTCCCTATGCCGCCCTCATAGTTCGACAGGACCATGTTGTGAGGCTTAATGTCCTCATCCCTTTTGCCAATTTTCCTTAGCATAGAGTGAGGGATAATATTGATGGTTGCCCCACAATCGACCAATATTTTATTCACAGTAGTCTCTTCGAGTTTAGCCCTTATGAATAAAGGCTTGAGGTGATTTTTCATCGCCTCTGTAGGTGGCTCGAAGAAGCCATTTTGTTCCTCAGTAGTGCCATTGTCCATGACAAAATAGCACACTGGCCTATGTTTGGCCATTTCTTGCTCCACTTCCCAGTCACTTGCTTCGACTTCTACCTGTCGATTGAATTCTCTGGGTAGCACTGAAACGATATTCACCATTATGTCCAAAGTATCGTCAGACTCAGCATCGTCTTCGTCTTCGACTTCACTTTGGTTAGGCCAAACTAGCCCGTTGGTTACTGGCTCTCTCTCTCTAGAGGTTTCCTTTGTTTCCTTTGAGGAACATTCGAACTAGTTTCTGCCTTAGGTTCGTTGGCAGCCTCCCTTTCAGCTTTTCGTCTCCTTTGATATCTCCTCCATTGAGATCGAGACATAGGATTTTTACCCTTGTAGTTGCTGGACACTTGTGCAACCTTAGGTGCAGCAACTTGAGGCTCTTTCTTTTGAGTCAAAGAGGAACCTCTTGGCACATCGAAAGAATGCCATTTCTCCTCACTTGGCCTTTTCCGACCAGAGGTTTTGTACCAAGTATCTACTGGCACATTTGTTGGAGGCCTAAAAGTTAATGGCCTCTTTTCTTGGTTAGAATCTCTTTGGGAGGCTCTTCTGGGATCATGTCGAAGGTCAACATTCTCCCTTCTCTTATTCGCTGCTCTTACGCCTTGAATGTGCTCAGCAGCTTTTTTATCAAAGATCGAACTGCATCTTGGACACAGCATCACCTCTGATTTCTTATTCTGGCATCTTTGTAGAAAATCTGCCAAGTTTTCATTTTCCCGAGGGAAAGCAGTCTTATTAGCTTGTTCTTGCCTCATGGCCTCTTCTGATGCTTTAGGGTCAGAAAGTTCGACCATGTTGATATTCATTGTATCTTTGTTAGCAAGAGTTAACTGCTTCATTTGCATCTCCAGATTCTCCGTCTGGCCTTGAACAGTGGCCAAGTGGGAACTGGGTTTTGATCCAGTTTTTTGTGCTTCAGCGGTCTCCGACTTCGGGTTTTCGACCGCTTTCTGGACAGCTTCAATTGTCTTCCTGGATAAATTTCCAGAAAAACTGCCAAAGATTGGCATGTTGATGTGGTCCTTTGAGACTTCGACCATGGTAATTCCTGGCTTCTTCGACTGAATCCTGGTTGCCTCTATCACGTTCACCTCAGAGGGTGCAGCATAGTGGGCTTCAGCCTGCAATGGATTTGAGTCGACAGCCATGGGGGATTTGTCAGCAAACTTCAATCTCCCTTCTTCGATAGCGTCTTGCACAAGATTCCTGAAAAGAAAACATTGAGAAGTTTTATGGCCCAAAAAATTATGATATTTGCAAAAACCTCTCTTCTTTCTTTGATCAAGAGGAGGTACTTTTACCCCTGAGGGTACTATCATTTGGCCATCTTTAACCAGTAAGTCGAATATTTCATCACATTTTGTGATGTCAAAACTATAAGTCTTTTTTGGGAACCTATCGTTGGTCCTTTCTGGACCAATGGGGTTTTTCCCATTTGAGGGGACTAACAGTTTACAAGAGTATGGTGGCCCTTGTTTCAGTTCTGCTAAATCGACTTCTCCTTCTTCGACAGTTAAAGTATCGTCGAAGGATTCTAGATCTTCGTCATCCATCTCAACATACGCTATCCTCTCTCTCTTATGAGTTTTCGTTGCCTTAGCTTTTTCAGCTTTGAGGCGTTCTACCTGTCGAACTCTATCGGCCAGTTGGGCCATGTCTCTTAGGTACTGGGTGTCTAGCTTCTTCCTAATGGAATAATCTAAACCGCCTGCGGCTATTTCGACCAACTCATGTTCTGGCACTTGTGTGAAACATCTCGCCTTGAGCAACCTAAACCTATTTAGATATTCGTCTATAGGTTCAGTGAAACGTCTCTTCACACTGGCCAGTTCTTTCAGGCTTATCTTGGTTTGCCCCATATAGAATTGTTCATGGAACAATCTTTCCAACTGGGTCCAATGATGGATCGAATTGGGGGGGAGAGTCGTAAACCAAGTAAAAGCGTTCTTGGTTAAAGAACTTGGGAAGTACTTGATCCTTAGGTTTTCGTTATTCGAAATGTCACCCGCTTCAATCAAATATCTCGCCACGTGCTCGACAGTAGATTCTGTCGTGTCCCCAGAGAACTTAGTAAATTTGGGGACTTTGCATCTAGGAGGTAAGTCCGTTTGTAACACGTATTCTGACAATGGAGATGTAAAGTTGGGCCTTCGAAAGCCCATGTTCATCCCATTCTGAGTCATGATCCTTTCAATCATGGTTGCCAGATTGTTTTCCAAACCCATGTTTTGGTATTGGATATGCTGAACCACTTCGTCAGCATTTTGGTTTCTGTTAACTAACCTTACCTCTGGGGTTATTACCCTAGGTTCCTCGACAGGTTGTTCCAATCGTGCCCTAAGGTTTTCTTCGACAGGCTGTTGAGCCTGGTTAATGGTGGTTTCTTCCTCTAAAAATATCCCCTGGTTTCCCCTTATTTGCGCCCTTTGGGGCTGTCGAATAGGTTGGGGTACTCCAAAGAAATCAGCTAAACGCCCCATTTGCGCTGTCATTTGCTGATTCGATTGAGTAGTGTTTTGTATTAGAGGGTTTAGCACTGTACTCAAAGTTTGTGCCAACATTTGCACCATATCATGGTTGCTTTCGTCCATTTGTTGCCTCAAGACTGCTGTCGAGGCATTTGTAAGGCCATGGGCTACTTGGGACGTTCCTCCTAAGAGTTGGGTCCTATTTCTATTCGCCATGCCTACTCCAGAGCCTTGGAGTGGCGAAGAGGCACTCACTAAAGGGTCTGAAAAAGTGGACGCAGCATTCGTCAGGCTTGCCACTTCAGAAGTTGGCATACCATAGAATGGAATAAATCCTGGGGGAACCAAAGGCCTTGTGCCTAAATTTCCCCTTGGTGGGGGAGTTCCCAAAGGCATCCTGGGGCCTGTTAACGAAGGTATTGGCCCCGTGGTTGTGACCGATACTGCTGGTGTCGAACCAACATTCGTCGCTTCACTTACGGTCATACTAACCGTTGCTCCCACAGTCGTTTGTGGGATTTCGTTATTGTTTGGCGGATTCGCCATCTCTTCCCTTCTTCTGGCAGTATTGTTATCGTTAGTGTATATTCTACCACTTCTCAATAACATACAACTCGAAAAGATGAGATTATTTTCAACAATCAACACACAGTCCCACCGGGTGTGCCAATTTGTTTACATAGGGATTTGGTAAACAACCGCTGATCCTCCAAATGGTTACTTATTTGGTTACTCGCAGGATCGATCAGATTGATCCTAGGACATAGGTTGATTTTGAAGCTTTGATTAAATTGGATAAGGCTTTAAATAAAGAGGTTTCAAGTAAATTGCATGAAGAAAGGACTTGGTAAAATAAACAAGGCTTAAAGTAAAAGGCTTCGACAGGAATGTAAAGAGGAAAGCAAGTAAATTTCTGGAAAAGTAAATGACTTTGATTAATAAAATTGGTGTTTCACACATACATTTCTCAACAATTCTTTCTCACACGCTGGGTACTCGAATCTATATGAGTGACTTTGTATAGAATTGTGAACACACACGAGAAACTACATGTCTACTCCTATTTATACTAAAACATCCCAAGTAACCGTCGGGCAGTTACACTGCTTCGAGATCAATCCACTTGGCACGTTCTCCACGCTCGACGCTCCAGATCCTTGCACGTTTGCACGTGGTAACTGCTGGAAACCGTTTTCCCTCCAAACGCTTGAATTTCAAACTGCTCCACTCTGAACCATCGAACACTTTCGTCAAGAGACATCTTCGACGAGAAACCCCTTCGACGTCGAAGGCAACCAGCCTCCTTCCTTGGAAGAAATCTTTTAAGTACTTTGCCAATCTTTCGACGGGCCTTTCGACAGACTTATCCAGTCGAAGACATCCTTCAGCCTTAATAGCTGACATCAACAAAACAAAGGTGTCGAATTTAGGAGCCAACAGGTGCTTGATCTTGAACTATATGCAGAGTTCAGTGACCATGGTATTGTTGAGGTTGGTACCATTTTCCGTGATAATTCTTTCGAGGATACCATATCGGCATATGAGGTTATGTTTTATGAACTGGGCAACCATATTCTTGGTAACAGAGGCGAACGAGACTGCTTTAACCCATTTCGTGAAGTAGTCAATGGAGACAAGAATGAAGTGATGTCCGTTAGAAGCAGTAAGATTAATTTCTCCGATCATATCAATACCCCACATTATGAATGGCCAAGGAGCAGTCATGACGTTCAAAGGTACTGGAGGCACATGAACTTTGTCAGCATAGATCTGGCATTTGTGACAAGTTCGGGAGTGGTGGTGACAATTATTTTCCATAGTTGACCAATAGTAACCCGCTCTTAGAATCTTATTAGCCATAGTATGCCCACTGAAATGAGTACCAAATACACCTTCATGCATATCTTCCATAATCTTCTCCGCCTCCTTCTTGTCCATACAACGAAGCAGAGCTGAATCATGATTGCATTTGTACAAAATTCCATTGCTCAAGAAGAACTTAGCCGAGAACCTCCATAGGAATTTCTTGTTGTTGATTGATGCCCCTTCAGGGTATTCTTGAGCTTCAAGGTACCTTTTTACTTCATGAAACTAGGGTTTTTCTTCTACTCCGTCAGTGTTAACCTCATAGCAATGTGTTGGTTCATCGAATCTTTCAACAGTAATTCTGGGAGCTTCGTTATCCCATATGACCTTGAACATGGATGAAATGGTAACTAAGGCGTCAGCCAACTGATTCTCTTCTCTTGGGATATGTTCAAAAGTAATCTCTTCGAAGTATGGAATCAAGGTTAGCATATGTTCTCGGTAAGGGATGAGATTCAGATGCTTTATATTGCATTCTCCCTTGACCTTACTAATTACCAAGGCTGAATCCTCATATATGCTCAGGAATTTGATTCTTAGGTCAATATCAGCTTTGATATCCAAGATACACGCTTCATATTCAACCATGTTATTGGTGCAGTCAAAGCAGAGTGTGGCAGTGAAAGGTGTTTGACAACCCTGGGGAGAGACAATTACGACACCAATCCCATTTCCAAGTGCGTTAGAAGCCCCATCGAAAACCATAATCCATCAGGATCGTAGCTCAGGTCCTTCATACGGTCCAGGTTCTTTATAATCCGTTACTAACATAATGTTCTCATCCGGGAATTCGAAGGTCATAGACTGATAGTCGTCTACAACTTGATGTGCCAAATGATATGCCAATATACTTCCTTTGATTTCTTTTTGAGTGGTGTATTGAATGTCGTATTCTGTTAAGACCATTTTCCATCGGGCTATTCTTCCGGAGAGATCTGGCTTCTCGAATATGTACTTGATGGGATCCATTTTAGAGATCAATAAAATAGTATGAGTCAACATATAATGTCTTAGTCAGCGAGCAGCCCATGCCAAAGCACAACAAGTTTTCTCATGCAGTGAATATCTTGTTTCACAGTCGGTAAATTTTTTTCTAAGGTAGTATATTGCATTCTCTTTTTGACCAGACTCGTCATGCTGCCCTAGTACACACTCCATTGAATTCTCTAGCACTGTTAGGTACATGATTAATGGTCTTCCTTCAACTGGTGGAATCAAAATCAAAGTTTCTTGTAAGTACTCCTAGATTTTGTCAAAGGCTACTTGACAATCTTCATTCCACTTTACTACTTGATCTTTATTCAACAACTTGAAGAGTGGCACACAGGTAGCAGTCAAATTTGAAATGAACCAAGCAATGTAATTCAGTCGTTCTAAGAAGCCCCTGACCTCTTTTTCAGTACAAGGAGCTGATATTTCTTGAATAGCTTTGACTTTTGTAGGATCAACTTCAATACCCTTACCATTGACGACAAAACCTAGGAGTTTTCCAGACCTCACCCCAAAGGTGCACTTGTTCGGATTTAGCCTTAGTTTGTACATCTTCAGCCTTTCAAACAGTTTATGCAGGTGATCGAGATGTTCTTCTTCAGTCTGAGATCTTGCTATCATATCATCAACGTAGACTTCTAATTCATGATGAATCATGTCATGGAATAAAGCTACCATGGCAGGTTGTTAAGTCGCCCCGACATTCTTCAACCCAAAAGGCATGACCTTATAACAAAAAGTGTCCCACTGTGTGATGAAAGTGGTTTTGCCATGTCTTCATACGCCATCTTAATTTTATTATAACCCGAGAAGCCATCCATGAAAGATAATACCTTATATTAAGCAGTGTTGTCAACTAAGACATCAATATGTGGAAGTGGGAAGTCATCCTTGGGGCTTGCCCTATTCAGATCTGTGTAATCTACATACATACATACCTTGCCATCTTTCTTTGGTACAAGGAAGACATTAGCAACCCATTGAGGATACGACGTCACTGCCAAGAACCCTGCATTAAACTGTTTCATGACCCCGACTTTGATCTTCTCACACATTTCCAGACGTATACGACGAACCTTCTGCTTAATCGAAGGACAACCCTCTTACATAGGCATATGGCTAACCATAATGTCAGTATCAAGCCCTGGAATTTATTCATATGAACAAGCAAACACTTCAACAAAGTCGTGCAACATCTGAATCAATCTTCTTTTGACATTGTGTTCTAGGTTGGTCCCAATCTTGACTTCTTTATTGTCTTCCTCAGTACCCAAGTTCACAACCTCGACTGGATCTTCATGCGATTGTATGGCTCTTTCTTCCTGTATTAACAATCTAGCAAGTTCTCCAGGTACTTCACAATCTTCCTCACCTTTGTCTTCGGCTTGGTAGATTAGATTTTCGAAGTCATAAGCGGCAATAGTGGAGTCATTATCAACAAGATCCTGGGTGGATCTGGATCTACAATGTAGTGTGTGTGTGTGTGTGTGTGTGTGCATGTAAGAAGACATAGCTATTTTGAAAAATGTAATAAAGTAAATAAAGACAGAGAGAATAAAATTTTGAATGCAAAGACGTTCGATGTTTTCATTAAATGAAGATATGACAAATGAAATGACAACCCTTAACAAATGGGCCATTGTTCCCCAGACAAGGAACACAGTTTAAAGAAATTACATAACCAAACTTCTCAAAGCAATAAATAACAAAAGTAATTATTACTCCTGGCTAAAGGAGACGGAGATAATGTCTTATTCCTTCAAATTGTTGAGTCTGTTGTTGGTAGTGCAAAAGATCCAACTATTGAAATCACAGCCACTGTCGGCATCCTCTATCATGTTAACTCCATTGTTGCTTACACGGAATGGAGGACTTCCAGCTCGAGCATAACGAACAACCTTTTGACCATTCATAGTGAATCCTGGACTAAACTTGTCATATTTGTATGGAATGTCAGGAAGCTGAACCCATGTAGTGCAACCGCCTTCTTCTACCACAGCTCTAACATTTTCAGAGAGGCCATTTTAGGCGGAACCTTGATAACTTTAGGAATAACATAAACGTCTTGAATATAAGCAAGGGAAGTGAATCCTAGAATAAAAGATTTCAGTCTATATGGATGAAAACAAACTAAAATCGGCCTTAGAGGCTGAAGTGAAGTTCATCGATATCAAAGCTAACGAAGATGAGGGAAACCTTGAGGGTCCTGGAAATAACTTCGATCCCGAACCACCTGATAAGGTTCAAAATGAAGTACAAGGCCAGAGGCTTGACACCATTTATGATGACGAGCCTTTGGGCTTCGAAAAGGACCCGTTAGCAAACAATACGAAGATGCTAACGTAAGACCCACTCGAAGAGATAGACCTGGGCGAAGGGGAGATCAAAAGTCCAACATGCATTAGCGCCAATCTCAACCCAAAACTCAGGATCGATGTAATTAAAATATTGAAGTAGTTCAAGGATTGCTTTGCATGGGATTATGAAAAAATGCCTGGTTTAAGAAGGGATCTTGTCGAACCGAAGCTGCCAATAAAGCATGGGAATAAGCCAATCAAGCAGACTCCAAGGCATTTTTCACCTAAAGTTTTGTCCAAGATCAAAGAAGAGGTAGAAAGGCTCCTTCAATGTAATTTCATTCAAACAGCTAGGTATGTTGAATGGATTTCCAATATAGTTCTAGTTATTAAGAAAAATGGAAGTCTTAGCATTTGCATAGATTTTAGAGATTTAAATTTTGCGACCCCAAAAGACGAATACCTAATGCCTGTAGTGGAAATGTTGGTTGATTCTGTTGTAGGACATGAATACCTTTGTATGCTTGATAGGTACTCCAGTTATAATCAAATTTTCATTGTTGAGGAAGATGTGCAAAAAACGGAATTTCAATGCCCTGGAGCCTTGGGCACCTATGAATGGGTGGTAATGCCTTTTGGCTTAAAAAATGTAGGGGCAACTTATCAAAGGGCAATGAATTCCATTTTCCACGACTTTATAGAAACATTAATTCAAATTTACATTGATGATATTATTGTCAAGTCTGTTTTAGGAAAAAGTCATATAGACCATCTTCAGCAGTCCTTCGAAAGAATTAGGAAACATGGTCTAAAGATGAATCCTCTCAAATGCGCTTTTTGCGTGGAGGTTATGGATTTTTTAGGCTTTATGGTCCACAAGAAAGGAATTGAAATAATAATAATAAGACCAAGGCCATTATGGAAGCTAAAGCGCCATCAAATAAGAAGAAACTTCATTCACCACATGGGAAAATTAACTTCTTAAGGAGGTTTATTTCGAACCTAAGTGGCAAGACTCAAGCCTTCTCACTAGTGTTTCGACTCAAGAATGAAGGTTTTGAATGGAGGCAAGCTCAACAAGAAGTGTTTGACAAGATCAAAGATTATATTGTTAAACCTCAAATCTTATCTCCTCCTTGTAGAAATAAGAGCATGAAATTATACATATCCGCGCCTGATGTAACTTTAGGGAGCATGTTGGCTCAAGAGAATGGAAATGGCGTCGAAAGGGTCATTTATTATCTTAGTAGAGTTATGAATGATGCATAAATTAGATATAGTACAGTTGAGAAGCTATGTCTATGTCTATATTTTTCATGTAAAAAAGTTGAAGCATTATATAAAACCAGTTGATGTTTATGTCTCGTCTCATTTCGACACTATTATGCACATGTTATCTAAACCTATATTACATAGTCGATGGAAAATGGGCTCTTACGTTAAATGAATATTCACTGACATATACACCTTTAAAGGCCATTAAAGGATAAATAGTGGTAGACTTGGACCACTCTGTAGTCGAAAGTCCTTTGGTTTATCTTGAACTTGATCCTTGGAAATTATATTTTGATGGCTCTAGTCATAAAAATGGAACAGGTGTAGGTGTGTTAATTATTTCTCCTAATAAAATCCAACAAAATTCAAGTATAAGGTCAAAGGCCTTTGTTCAAATAATGAGACTGAGTACGAGGCTTTGATAGCCGGACTTGAAATATTATTGGAATTAGGGGAAACTCGAGTCAAAATAATGGGTGACTCAGCGTTAGCTATAAAGAAAATTACAAAAGAATATAAATTTGTTAAATAAAATATCATAATGTATTTTTTATTAGCTATCCGGCTCCTACAGAGGTTCGAAATGGTAAGTATTCAAAATATACCTCATCTTGAAAATCAAGAGGCCAACAATTTGGCCCAAATTACTTTTGGGTACAAAATATCAAAAGAAAAGTTACAAGACACAATTGAAGTTAGAGGAAGAGTTTTTGCAACCAAATTATCCCCCATCAGATTTAAAGACTACAATTCAAGGGTACGCTGACAAAGAGAATTTTGAAATCCTATCCATAGACAGTTTAACAGACAGAGATGGGAGGAAGCCAATAGTAGAGTATTTGGAAAATCTAACAAATTCTGTCGAAAGGAAAATTAGTTACTGAGCTTTAAGTTATATTCTTATGGGTAATGAGTTATTTAAAAATACACCTGAGAGAGTCTTACTTAAATGTCTTAGCGAATCTGAGGCATATATAGCCCTCTCTAGTGTCCATAGTGGTACATGTGGGGCACATCAAGTAGGCGATAAAATGAAATGGCTTTTGTTTCGACAAGGAATGTATTTGCCCATCATGCTTAAAGATTGTGTGGATTTCGCTAAAGGATTCCAAGAGTGCCAAATAGATGCAGACATACGACATGTTCATGCAAGCGAATTACATTCCATTGTGAAACCTTGGCCTTTTAGAGGATGGGCTTTAGACATAGTTGTAGAGATTCGACCAGTGTTGTCATAAAATTAAAGGTATATTTTGGTAGGTATTGATTACTTCACCAAATGGGTCGAAGCGACACCATTAGCGAACATTGATCAAGAAGATGTAGTCGAATTCATCCAAAAGCATTTCATCTATAAGTTTGGAATCCTAGAGACTATCACCATAGACTAAGGATCAATTTTTACTGGTCATAAGGTTCGGGAGTGTTCTAATGAAATGTGATTCAAGTTACTGGCAATAACATGTTATTACGCCAAGGTAAATGGCTAGCTCGAAGCAGAAAATAAGGTAGTTATTGGGTTGATTAAGAAACATGTGGCGAAAAATCCAAAGAATTGGCATAAGGCGTTGGACCAAATTTGATGGGCTTATCAACTTCCCCTAAAGAAGCTATAAATGCTACACCATTTCGACTGGCATATGGCCATGATGTAGTGTTTCTAGTTGAAATTTACCTACAATCAACTAGGATTTAGAGACAACATGAGATTCCATCTGAGACATATTGGAATATGATGTTGGATGAATTAGTTGAACTAGACAAAGAAAGACTAATTGCCTTAGAGTTACTAAGAAGGCAGAAAAATAGGGTGGAAAAATCTTATAACAAGAAGGTGAAAGTAAAATCATTTTCGATTGATGACTTAGTTTGGAAAGTAATTCTACCCATGGATCGAATAGATAAAATATTGGGAAAATGGTCCCCTCAGTGGGAAGTCCCTTTTCCAAGTTATCCAAGTTTTTTCTAATGGTGCGTATGAAATTAAAGAATTAAATGAAGATAAAAGAATCTTGAAGGTGAATGGAAAAATTTAAAGAAATATAAGTCTTATCTTTAAGAAATTAAAATAACACAATAATAATTTGCACATAACAACTTAAGCCAACATGGTATTCTTAAAGCAAGTAATACCAAAATGGCCGTGTTCGAAAGAAAATTACATAATAAGAGTTGCATAAAAAAACAACTTAGAAATATCATCAAATTAAAAGGGTAACTTCATCTTCATTCGATCATATTTAATCCACGCCAATCGTAATCGATAATCAATAGAGGACTGCACAATTTTGAGTGTAATATCCTCTTCTTCCAGCTTTTCCACTTTTTCAACGTACTAAATGCTTAAGGAAATCATCTCATCGATCTCAATATGATCTTGGTTCTTAATCTCTTTTTGATAAGCTTCTGCTAGGGCAATTTTTTTCTTCAAGTTCCTTTATTTGTTTTCTCTAGAGAGATATTGATCGAGTATTAACGTTGAACTCTTCTTGGGCTGTCTTGTAAGCTTTCTCCTTTTCTTCAGCATTTTTTGAAGTAAC
This sequence comes from Vicia faba, assembly GCA_948472305.1. Classification (NCBI taxonomy): domain Eukaryota; kingdom Viridiplantae; phylum Streptophyta; class Magnoliopsida; order Fabales; family Fabaceae; genus Vicia; species Vicia faba. The sequence continues at coordinate 773,041,433 of OX451740.1, read as the reverse complement.
TTGCGCCCATCCAGCAGCTTGAGCAGCTTGTACTATGTGAAGTTTAGATAGAGTATCACACTCTCGATTGAAATTTGCACGGACTTGGTTGATAAGATTGCCTATTTCAACCAACACTTTATCCACTTCGGGGGGGCAAGTGACTATGTTGATTTGGTTGATTAGCTTCTTCAAACCATAACATGCAGTGGCATCTTTCTTCAAGATATTAAACAAATTTGCGTCAAATATTTTTTCTTTGACCTTCTGAAAAAGTTGATTAAAAGTGGCATAGAGCCTCCACTGGAAGTTGTTGAAGGGCTTGAATGAGTTTTTCCGAAGCAGGACTTCTTCTGCTCACCATTTCCTTAACATTATCAAATGGATTTTTATTTTTTAAAGTATTCAACTCCTCTGGTGAAAGTTGTGGTGGAAGTTTGTTGTTGTATGTTTGAGTGCATATTTGGTGTTATCTTTGGAATCATTATGAACAGTCACCTCTTTTTCATCTTCTTCTCGAAAATACTTTTCTATATCATCATAAAGATATTCCTCTTATTCAAGAAAGTCATCATTAAGTTTCATTCTCTTCGGAGAAGAATCACTAGGACTGTCATCATCTTGCCCTTCGTCAGCGGATTTCCTTTTAGTGCTAATTTGTTGTTCCTCCTGAGTAGTATCAGGTTGTGGTGAAAGTTCTTTGTCAAACTGTGCAGTAGAATCAAGTTGTTTCACATCTGTGGAGGAACCTTTGTTCTAATCCTTATTGGTGGATAGAGGGCAATAATAAGAAGTGCCACTGCTGGGTGGAACTTCGTACACAATGGGTGACTTAGTCGAAGCTGGATGAACATCCTACAAAGAAGCAGCGTAAAAAGCATATTGAAAAGGGATCGTCGAAGAGGATAATTTCATAAAAGTACATTAGGTCCTTCAACTCCTTGGCTCAAATTATCACTCTTAATCTTTTCCAAGACAACTTTGTCATATGGCAATGAACTATCTGTCTTTTTAGGCGCAAGAGGCAACATTTTGACTTCAACAGGCTTTGGTGGTTGAGAAGAAGCTGTGTCAAAAGTTGGAGCTTTCTTCTTATTTTTTTAACCTTTTTTGTCCTTAGAGGAATGGGAGATACATCTTCATCATCTTCAATTGTTACTAGGATCTCCATAGTCGAAGGTCGTTTCTTTGGAGTAAGAGGAGGTTTTCGACTAGCCTGAAAAGACAAAAAGAGTTAATAAAAGTGGCGTAATAAAAGAAGAAAGCAAACATGCAAAACCATACCTTGCTCGTTTCCTTTGGTTTCTCAGTAGTAGGAACGACACTCTTCGAGGAAGTTGTTGTTTGTTTGGGTGCATCCGTCGATCCTGTCATCGAAGTAAGTTTTTCCTTCTTCGCTTGTTTCTTTTCAACATCTAGAATGAAATTGTGAAACAACAGATGTTAGCATTAAAAATGAAAAAAAGAACATATGAATTGAAATATTCGAAGGATCCATTGGTTTTACACCTTCACCTTCCGGATAGAGCATTGTGACATGTTCTAAATCATAGTGAAGGAAGCCTTTGAAACTATTCAAGGTATGGTTAGTCAGAACCACTCGTTCAACAAGTGTTTTAGACTGTTGTTGTAAAAAAATATAATAATTCCCACAGACGAACCAGTCTGGGTAAGGAAGATAAAATGCCAATCTAAAATCAGCGCTAGGTAATTTTGGGAATTTTGGTGGTTCGAGTTTAAAAGCTAAATCATACTTGTCTTCAGGCTTGACACATGCAGGAATACTTAAATGAGGAATCATTTTTGTAAACTTCTCTTTTAGAGTTTTCATTGTGTTGTGAATGGTTCGAATAAGATTAGTTGTGCCATAGACATTTTCAAAGTACTTTTGGAACGCCTGGATTTATTTTATGTGAATCTTCATACCTTTCTTGACGCGATTTTGCACAGAGGAGAAAGTTGTTGTCAGATGTTGGTGGAGGAGAATAGCATCGAGCACATTTCTAGAGTAATACTCTTTCCACTAAGAGTCAAATTCTTGTGTGCAATATAAGGATGTTTGAAAAGGGATTAAAGTAAACTCAGAAAATATGGCATAATGAGCCATGCGTGTATCTTGATCCAGGAGTGAAAAGTTCATTCCTTGGATGCAAAAAGCTTTTTTCTTGTAAAAAAGAGGCTTGGGATTCACTTGGAAAAGTCCAAATTATAGGGAAACGAAGTTGGGTTGGTAAGAAAGCATGGTTATGTGACTTTTGATTGGCATGAGTCTTGTGACTATCAACCTAAGAAACAAAAAGGCTTTCCATATGTCCAGAGTGTCTGTGTCTTGAGGGGATATAATGTTAGAAATGGGTTTCATAAACCATGTTGGACCGTGGGTTCTATTAGCGAAAGGAGCCATAGAGGGAGTAAAATTATGGCGTTTCACGAACATCATAGCATATTTGGTGAAACACTACTCTAAGTTTTTTCCATCCTCATTGGGTGTCAATTGAACTAAACTAGTCCCTTCGATAGTTTGATTTCAAATTTTAGGGTCTGTTTTGTCTACTATTCCAGAAGTAGAGAGAAAGGGTTTGAATGTTTCATTTAGCCATAATTGGAGAAGCCAATATGGGCCAGCTAGCAAAATATTGGTTCCCACTTCATATTCCTTCAAAGATGTGATTTTCTTCTCCCAGACACTCATATAGTCCATCAATGATTTATTCGTTACGGAAGACATTTCAACCTAAGTGGAGTTGATTGGATAAGGTTAAGAACTTCTTAGAAACCTGGAGGGATTTGTTGCAGAAAATGCACCTAGAAAACCATAGAGCAAGAAAGGTTATATGTTCGTTGTCTGATACTTCACTTCCTTCTGTATGATACTACTCCATATACTTGGTGAAGCCAACATGATCGACTTTAAAGGTGATGGTGTTTTTAGATTTCACAGAGGGGTTAAAAGCTTCCTCGGTGGGTTGAAGTCCAGTAATTATGGACACATCGAATAAAGTAGAAGTGATCATTCCGCAAGGAACATGAAAGATGTTAAAGGTATTGTCCCAGAAATACAGAGATGCCATCAACATGTGCTGGCAATAGCTAGACCCAACCTTCGACAGTTGGATCAAGTCAATGATGCCAATATCCTTCCAGAATTGAGATTTTTGTTTTTTCGATCTTGGTTAACCAGTCAAGGTACTATTTATTATCTTTTGTTGGGCATGGTCTAAATGGTTTAAAAAGGTCAATTATATAATTCAGGTGAAAAGGTTTTTTTGTATTAGCAGAATCTGAAGAAGTTCCTTCTTGAGGAATTTCTACATTAGATTCTATGGAATCTATATCAACATTTTCACCTACATTCTTTTTAGGTATAAGTTTACTTGCTTTGGGACTGGTTCCATGATATGTAGAGAAAAAATCCTTAAAATTTGCTAAATCATCAGCATGAACTAGAGGAACCATATACTCTAAGATTTAATCAACAAGAGTGAAAGGGATAATTACCTGGGATCATAGATTGCTTTTTGTTATGCAGAAAGTACTGGTGTTGGCGCGAATTCTTGATTTCCAACCATAATGGGTCTTTATGCATTTCCAATGGGCTTGGAAGTAGCGTCCATGTTGTTCTTCACGTATTTACTAGCCTTGGTGTTTTTCTTTATGGGAGAACTGACTTTTGCGTTTTGTGTTTTATCGCAAATGTTGCGGATAGCAAGAGTCGCCACCGACTTTTCTTTTATAACGGAAAGGGTGAAAAGAACAAGAAAGACCTTTGAGAATTTTCTTGAGTTCGGGGGGTAGTTTATAAAAAGGGAATGTATTAGCACCCTTTTCATCCGTAGTTATCTACGGGCTCTTAATTGCTAGCTCACTTTTTAAAATGCTTTGTGTTTTGTGTATGTTTGAAAATATTTTGAAAGAATATCTAAGTGCGGAAATTTTGTAATGATTCTCATATCGTTGAGAATGTATATGTGATACGGTGGGAGAACTGACTTGGGATTTTGCGTTTGTGTTCGCACTTGTTCGGTTTAGCAAGAGTCGCCACCGACTTTTTATTTTATCCAAAGGAAAGGTCAAAAAGCACAGGAAAGACCTTTGAGATGTTTTCTTGGGTTCGGGGGGTAGATTAAGAAAAGGGAAGGTGTTAGCACCCTTTTCATCCATGGTTATCCATGGGCTCTTAGTTACTTGTTTTAGATCACTTGCCTTTGCTTTTCAATTGTTTGAAATGGTGCTTTGTGTGTGTGGTTTTGAAAATGTTTTGAAAAAGATGCCTTGTCTAGGCAACCTTTGTAATGATTCTTGTTTGAATATATACAAAGGTGTGTGTCTTTTTGAAAAGATATTTCAATGTTTTGAAATTTGTTTTGAATTTGTTTTTAAGTTTGTGTTGTGAAGTGTGTTTGAAAATGGCAAGGATGTTTTGCAAGTTTTTTGATCAAGTAACTAAGAGTTGTCTACCCTATTTTACTCAAAGATCTTTCTTATGTTTTTAACCCTTTTAACAGTTTTGTTTCACCATTGTGTTTGGTGAACAACCTTGTGTTAGGATGTTTAAACGGGACAGGCGCGGGTCATTGTATACAATCATTGAAAGCAACTTGTGAGACGCTCTAGAAATTTTGTAAGGGACGAGATCGTTTTATCGAAGGTAACATCGAGGGTCATCAAGGGACTACGATATTTGTTTATCGAAGGGGCATTTTCTAGAGTGTCACATACTCGAGGGACATGATTGCATTTTCCGAGGCAACAAGCGAGGTTACCCTAGAGGTGCGCATGTGAATTGTGTATTGATTTCCATGCATTTATCTTGTATTAGGTCATCTAGCGATTGATTTTGAATCTTCGCATACAAATCCTAATTACTATACAGTATATGGAAAGCGATAAATTGCGGGAATTTAAAGTCTAAGTTATTACAAATAAGTATCCGGGGATGAGGGTACAAATGTTTACAAATGGGGATGAGTCTTATCATAATAGTAATGTCCAAGTATATATTACAACCAAATCGAACTGTCGCATTCTCAATTATAACAAGGTATAAGATAATAAAAAATCAAAGAAAATATGAGATGCGTATATTTATTTACAAATGCTCAAATAAAAAATAACCTAATTCAAGACTTAAGTATTTATTATTGTTTTTTATTGGCGTTTTATGTGTTTTTTAGGAACTTATATAAAAAGATTAATTAAACATAGTATTCTTTTATATTTAATTAAATATACAAATATTAAAGAAAATATATCAAAACAAACTTTAATTTATTATTTCTTTTTTTAATTAACAAAACAAAATTTTTAGAATAGAAAAATAAAAAAAGAAAAGTATTGATTCAAAGGAAATTAATTAGTAAAAGAAAAGTTTGAATATTAATTTAAAAAATTGAAAGGGAAAAAAGATGGGCCTAAGGAGTTAGTATATGGCGCCAGTAGAAATATTGGGCTTGCTGGTTTTGTTTGGGCGAAGGCCCATATGGAAGGTTGAACAAATTTAGGGTTAATTCATTTTTGTTAGGAATTAGGGTTTACAGTCTAACGGCGCCGCTCCTCTCATCTTCTTCGCCTCTCTTCTCGTTCTCAACTAAACGATGATTCGTCCACCTCCACGCTGCCAGAGCATTGCCTCCATCCTCTCCTCTCCGTGACTATACAAGGTGGTGATTTGAAAGGTATCATTTTCGTTCTTGACGCGTTTTTATAGTTTAGGTTTGATTCTTGCATGTTATCGTTTTACAATGTTTTAATCTTTGATGTTTTGGGTGTGAGATGTAGGAAAGTTGAGGGAAAAATACCTTGGCGTTTTGTTCTCTGGAAAGGATGGTGGAGAGAGGACTTGGAACGGCGACGCTCTTGGTGGCCAGAGAAGGAGGACGAGGATGACAGCGTTGCTAGCTCACCTCTGGTATTTCTGTATCTTTACGTTGTTTGATGATGACTTCGTTTCTGAAAACCCTATATCGTTTTGCTTCTAGATTTTTCCTCTTTCTTCTGGGTTCAATGATTTTCTGATGATGATGAACTTAGAAATTTGTCTCTTTGCATGTTTGGTGATGATGAATATTTCTGAAAACTTATTCTTCTGAGTTGAACTTTCGTTGATGATGAATTTTTTGAGACCTATTATTATTTTGATCTTTCACTTCTAGACTTCTTCCTCTTCTTTGAGTGTTGGCTTTTGATGATGAAATCTGTTTTGTTCTTTGTTTTGGTTAATGATGAACAAGTATTCTGAGATTTGGTCTTTGTTGTTGCTATGTTTTTGTCGATGAATGTTTTATGATGATGTTTTCTGAAAACTATGCTTCTGAGTTCTCTCTTCTTCTTTTGGGTACCCTGTTTATTTGATGATGAACATATGTATTCTGAAACCTTTTGTTTTATTTCTAAAAACTCTTCCTTTCTTTGGGCGTTGGATATTAGATGATGAGACTGTGATGAATCTGAAAACTATTGTGTTTTGGTCTTGTTGATGGTGAAAACTGAAAACCATTGTTATGGTCTTGATTTTTTGTTGGGCAAACAAGGTTATTACAGTTTGTTGATTTTTTTGGATCTTGGTGAAGGTTTAGCAGTTTTGCTCACTGGTTTGTTGGCCTGAGTGTTTGGAAGGCAGTTTTACATATTGAACTGGCTTGTGTGATTTGTGAGGCAGGCTGATGAGTATCTGAGTTTTAATTGTGTTTACAAGCTTGCAGCTTTGTAAACCTGTAATACAGGTTTTAGTTGGAAGCTGGCTTTGTGGGTTATGCAGGTTATGCAGGCTTGTGTGATTTGTGGTGGAGTTTTGGAAAGCAGCCTGAGTGTTAGTACAGGCAGGCTTGTAGCTTTGTCTTTTGTTTGATGGTTTTAGTTTTGCAGGTTGAGTTTGTAACACAGGTTTTGTGATTTTGGAGTTCTGAGTTCTGGTGAGCTTGAGAGGATTCTGAGTTTTGAAGCAGGCTTGGTAAGCTTTAGGCAGGCTTGTGTTTGCTTCTTGGATGCAGGTTTTCTATTTTGTAAGGCAGGTTCTGCTATTTTGTGAGGCAGGTTCTGCTATTTTTGTGACGCAGGTTCTGGCATTTTTGCTTGCACGTTCGGGATAGTTATGCAATATTTTTATTCTATCTCCCCCCTTTGACTGTTTACAGTCTTGTTCTCTTATATCTTTTAAGTCTGCCAAATCTGCAAACCTTTTTTCTGATTCTCTCTTTCTCTCTCCATAAAAGAATTTTAAATTGCTTAATGTATTTTTTATTCTGAAAAGCTTTGTTGGCCAGAATATGATGAGAAGTTTGACAAGCCTGCTTGCTTGTATCTTGGTTTATCTCTGCATTGTACTTGCTTCCAGATTTCCTACATTGTATGCTTTTTTTTGACAGCTTGTGTACTTGCTGTGATAGTTTTGCAACTTAGTTTGCTTTGCCTTGCTGCCTTTGGTTGACTAATGCAGTTTGGGAATCCAGTTTGCTTTGCCTTGCTGCCTTATATCTTTGCATTTAATTGTATGCTTGCAAATTATTTTTACTTTCCTCTTTGTGAACCAAGAAGAGAAATCTTCTTGTGATTTGCAAAGAGGACAAGTAAAATATGATGAACCCAATAACAATCTGATTCCGACCAACAAGCTTTAATGATGACTTTATATTTATCTGCTTGAAAATGTTTTTCAGTTTAACTGCACTGATTTCTTTTTTCTTCTGTCCTTTGCAGGTAAGTACCAGTTGAATAATGGAGGATGCAGTAAAAGTAGAAGATTTCAAGAGATTTAGGCTTTAGATTTATTTTCTTTTCATTTATTGTAATAAATATTATTGTAAACACTGTAAATTATAAATTTACAGTATTCGAACAAAATTTGTAACAATATTTGAAATAAATAAATAAACAAAGTCTTTGTCAAATACGAATTCTTTACTGTCAAATATTTCCTTCTTTCCTTTGCACTGTCTATTTAATTATTTAAATCTCTTAAGTTAAAACAAACTGGAAATGCATCCCAATAACTTTAATCCAGATGAAATAAATAATCAACAAACTTTGCCGTCTCGCAATCTCGCATTAATCACAATACGCCTGTCACTCCAATTAACCATGCTTTGTACAGTTAAACAAACAAGCATTCCATACACTTTTCACTCCACTGATCAAACAAATGCCTCAAAGTTTCAAACAAAGCCTCAGCTCCTATCTCAGATATTTAGGTTTTGAGAAACAACCGGTAATCTGGAACAAGCGTAAAAATAATGTAACAGTCAATTGAATTATTGTGGATTCAATTTCTTTTGAGAAATACGAGCGAAAACCCTAATTCCAGGTTTGTCGTCAAAGAAAAGTCTGCTTGATCAATTCCTGAGCCAATCTCAACCCAATCAATGGAAACCCTAATTCTGGACTTGTTGTCAAAGAAAAGTCTGTTTGATCAATTCCTGAGCCAATCTTAACAAAATCAGTGGAAACCCTAATTCTGGATTTACTTGATAAAGAAAAGTCTATTTGACCGATTCTTGAGCCAATCTTAACAAAATCAGTGGAAACCCTAATTCTGGATTTACTTGATAAAGAAAAGTATGTTTGACCGATTCTTGAGCCAATCTTGAAAGATCAGGGAAAACCCTGAAGTTGTGATTTCTTGTGAAAAAGGGAGGACAAATTTTGGGGTACAACAGTTGCCCCTGTTCAATCTTCTTGAACCTAAAGAGTTAAATTGGCCATTTTTCCGTTCGCGACTCGAAGGTAAAAGATGATTGGACACTAGAGTGCCCAGAAAATGTGCACTCGTCAAAGCGTAGTTTAGGGAATGGGCTTAAAGATGCCATTTGGAGACGTGATAGGATCTTGTCGGAGATGGGCTTAAAGATGCCATCCAAGAATGTTTGCTGAATTGTACGTTATAGGTGAGTGGGTGAGTATCAGAAAGGTGTCTATGTTTAGAACGTCTCTGAGTTGGGAGTCTGAATAGGCAACAGGTTGACATCCATGTTGGGAAGAAACCGTAAACTGTTTTCAAAAGTTGAATCTGAGCAAGCGATAGATTAACATCCGTGTTTGGAGAATCCGTAAACTGTTTTCAGAAGTCTTGAAGTTGAATAATAAATAGATTAACATCCGTGTTGGGAAGCACCCGTAAACTGTTTTCAAAAGTTAAGGCCTGTATGAGTAGCAGAATGACTTCCGTGTCTGGAGTATATCTGAGACTGTAACTGGAATTGGGATCTGTATGAGTAGCAGAATGACTTTCGTGTCTGGAGTATATCTGAGACTATAACTGGAATTGGGATCTGTATGAGTAGCAGAATGACTTCCGTGTCTGGAGTATATCTGATACTATAACTGGGATTTGAATAAGTGACAGAATGACTTCCGTGGCGAATGCACTGGGGAAGATTAAACTGCTGGTGCAAAGGTCAGAATGGCATCCGTGTTTGGAGCATATCTGAACTTGAAGTTGATAGTTGAATCTGAATGAGAGATAGAATGGCCGCCGCGTCTGGAGCATATCTAGTCTGTATAGGATTGCTGAAGTCTGAATGAGTAGTAGAATGGCCGCCGTGTCTGGGGTATATCTGTAATGTATTTCACTAATTATTAACGATAGCCTTTTAATCTTATCCTGAAAAGGGTAAAATGTTAGCTAAAACATAAAGTCATGTTGCATGATATGTATGATGCAGTGAACTGTACTTCATCAATGTTTATGATATGAATGTAATGGATGCGCATGTAAGCTGAGTAGCTGTCTTGCTGAGGAAGATAAATCCTGGATAATGAAATCTTTGACTGCTGCCGGGGAAAGTAAATCCTTGACTGCTGCTGGGGATTGAAAATCCTTTGATCGTTGAAAATGAGAAGTCTTGGGACCACTGTTGGGGAAATCAGGAGTTTGGGTTGTATGCCAATCTACTGGGGATTCCTGTTTTGAGGAGATCTTCACTGGGGAATATCTGAATACTCTGTGAGGAACTGAGGATGAGAGTCTTCATTCTGCTTGGGGAATAAGAATTCTGTGGGGAATAGCCATACTGTTGAAAAGTAGTTATCCTGTTGGAGAGTAAAACTCAGGATTCTGGAAAAAGCTTATTCCTGTCTGGAAGAAGTTCAGGTTTAGGTTGTATGCCACTTTAAGAATGAGAATCTTCACTCTGTCGGGAATATCAGAAATTCAGATGTTATACCACTTTGAGAAATGAGAATCTTCATTCTGTCGGGAATATCTGGAGGTTGGGTGTATGCCAATCTACTGGGGAAGCCAAAATGAGAATCTTCATTCAGGTCTTGGGTCATAAGATTAGGTGTATGCCAATATCTTGAGGTTTTAAGGATGAGAATCTTCATTCTGTTAAGGGTCAGGAGGTTGGGAGTATACCAATCTTTTGAGGTTTTAAGGATGAGAATCTTCATTCTGTTAAGGGTCAGGAGGTTGGGAGTATACCAATCTTCTGAGGTTTCAAGGATGAGAATCTTCATTCTGTTAAGGGTCAGGAGGTTGGGAGTATACAAATATTCTGAGGTTTTAAGGATGATAATCTTCATTCTGTTAAGGGTCAGGAAGTTGGGAGTATACCAATCTTCTGAGGTTTCAAGGATGAAAATCTTCATTCTGTTAAGGGTCAGGAGGTTGGGAGTATACCAATCTGTTGAGGTTTCAAGGATGAGAGTCTTCATTCTGTTAAGGATCATGAAGTTGGGAGTATACCAATCTTCTGAGGTTTCAAGGATGAGAATCTTCATTTTGTTAAGGGTCAGGAAGTTGGGAGTATACCAATCTTCTAAGGTTTCAAGGATGAGAATCTTCATTCTGTTAAGGGTCAGGAAAGTAGGAGTATACCAATCTTCTGAGGTTTCAAAGATGAGAATCTTCATTCTGTTAAGGGTCAGGAAGTTGGGAGTATACCAACCTTCTGAGGTTTCAAGGATGAGAGTCTTCATTCTGTTAAGGGTCAGGAAGTTGGGAGTATACCATCCTTCTGAGGTTTTAATGATGAGAATCTTCATTCTGTTAAGGGTCAGGAAGTTGGGAGTATACCAATCTTCTGAGGTTTCAAGGATGAGAATCTTCATTCTGTTAAGGGTCAGGAAGTTGGGAGTATACCAATCTTCTGAGGTTTCAAGGATGAGAATCTTCATTCTGTTAAGGGTCAGGAAGTTGGGAGTATACCAACCTTCTGAGGTTTCAAGGATGAGAGTCTTCATTCCGTTAAGGGTCAGGAAGTTGGGAGTATACCAACCTTCTATGGTTTTAAGGATGAGAATCTTCATTTTTGAGAGAAACAGATTTTTAGGAGTTTCAGTTGTCCGTTATTCTGTTGGTGGCTGTAACTTCCAACAGGTGATGAAGGAATTTTTGATGACGACCGTAACTTCCAGCAGGTGATGAAGGAAATTTTTGATGACGACCGTAACTTCCAGCAGGTGATGAAGGAAATTTTTAACGACCGTTCAACTTGAAATGTAATTTGTTTTGGAGAATAAATCCTTGGTAAATGTTGGGGAAATAAACCCATGACTGCTGGTCTTCTTAGAGAGGTGATAAACTTCTCGAGGACGTTTGAACTTCTTTTCAGAAAGATTTCGGAGAGGTTCATCACTGCCCCTAGTATCAGATGTTTGTGGTATTGCCAGGAAACTTGGACTGCACGTAACCCTTTGTTGAGATTGACGTTTAAATGCCCCAAGTGATGGTGAGGGAGACTTGCCCCAGGTTATCCTGCAATTGAGATATTTCTTGAAATCTTGACTGGACTGCCCCAGATTTAATGGGCTTTGAAAGATTTGTTGAAATCTTGACTGGACTGCCCCAGGTTTACTGAACTTTGAAAGATTTGTTGAAATCCTGACTGGACTGCCCCAGGTTTACTGAACTATACCAAACCAAGTCCCCTTCTTGTTGATAGGAGATCTTTGCAACAGGAGTGTCATCCCACTTGAAGTGATTTCATTCAATGAGAGAGCTTTCGTTTCTCCAAACATTCATTGTATGAATTTCTTTGTTTTCAAACAAATAACCATGTGCAAACAGCGATATTCAAATATGCAAAATTTATGCTTGTCTCGAAGTTTTGAAAAATGCGTTTTTTAGCAGAAAACTTTTTATAAGACAAATTCAACATAAGATTTAGGGCAAAGCCTTACAGGAGTCAAGATACCTTTTGTAACAGTATGCTTTCGAACTAACCCATGCTTCAATTAGGACTTTTGAAGGGTTGTAACGTGGCTTGGTTCACGGTTTAAGAAACAAAGGATATAGGCTCAAAGTATATTTGTACCCACCCGCTCTTCGTGATGTCCTTCAATCCTATACTCAGTTAATTGTGCGTCAAACTCTATTAGAGTTTGGAACGACGTTTTGGTGATGGTTCACACAAGTTGAATTTTATGGGAAGGTAGTCATCTTTGCAACATTTTCCATGTTGTTGAGGATGTATAATGACCTCTTTCTTTTGATTTGTTATCCCTAATTTTTACCTGATTGTTCCTGTTTTCGAGATTACAGTCAGCGGGATGCCCCAGCTTTCTTAAGCCTCCTTTGTAGGTTTTGGCTCAGTGGGCTTTTCACTTTTGAGAGATAATGACTACCTATGAGATAAAGAACCATCACTGTCTTTTGGTTCCAAAGGGATGTTTTTGATGTCATTCATTGTATTACGAACTGAGAGTTTGCGACTTCAATGCACATTTTTTTTGAATTAACTGAGAGACTACCCTGTCCCAGGTTTAATCAAAGGTTTCAATTCATGTTTAAAAACAGAAAACTTCTACTTCTTTGGCTCGAAGGGGTTGACTAGGGATTATCTTCCTTAAAACTCTAGTGTTTAGGGTTTGCAAGAAACGCCTGTACATCGTCAGCAAGGTCTATCCAAAAGCATACTGCATGAGATTATGGTATTGTTTCGTCATCCTCCCTCTAAAGGCTTGTAACTTTTATCAAGAGTTAAATATCATAGAGAAAGTAGGAAGCATAATTCAAGAATAGTGAAAACGAATGGATGAATTCAAGACAAACATATGCAATGCATTAATGAAATAGAGTTTGACATCAACAGATAATTGTTTGAATAACAAAAGAAATTACAACTTGAAAATTCAAATGAAACAAAAGTCTCTTAGTTCGAACTTGTCATTTCAGGTGGAGAATCCTCAGCGAAAGATTTTCATCTCGCCATCCGGCATGAATTTCAGCACTCCATTGTCAATCAAGTCTTGGATCTTGTTTTTCAAAGCCCAACAGTCGTCGGTGTCATGTCCAGGACTATAGGAGTGGTATACACAAAATGCATCGGGGTGATAGCTAGGAGTAGAGGTATTGGGCTTCCGAATAGGATCCTTTAAAGCAGTCAGATTGACCTCCAACAAGCGTTCCAGTATTAGAGATGATGGTATGTCGGTCTCAGTAAACTGTCTTCCAGACGTATTTTGCTTACGCCGATTACCCCGTTGACGCTGGCGAGGTTGTTGTTGGGCTTGTGACCCTGAAGCAAGTTGAGAAGCTTTTCCCTTGTCTTCTTGTCTCAAAGGAGGTTGAATGATGACTTGATCTTCAACCGTAGTTGTTTGCCCCACTTGGTTATCTTGAAGCAGTTTGTTGACGAGGACCCTGAGCTCTTCTTGTCTTTGAGCCAGGTCTTGAATGAGAGCCATTTGGCCCACCAATTGTCCCATCATCTGGATCTTCATTGTTGCCAGCTCAATCTGTAGCTCTTCCAACTGATCATTCCTAACGCCGCCTGAATTCCCCAGGACCATGCCCCTTGTGAGGAGAGCTTTCACTTCTTCTTACCCCTGGGACAGGTTCAAGAACATTTCTTGAAGTTGAGCATTTTGAGCCTGGATATCTTCGACAGTCCTCTCTAGAGCCATCTCTACTGAAATAAACAGTAGGAGAATAAGGAAACCTGAAAAGGAAAACCTGTTATGATACAATGCATTATATGTGGATGCATATTTTCAAGGATCTCTCGGGGTAAACACAAGAAAATGTTAGGGGTTTAATTTTGATCAATATTTTTGAGTGGAGAACTTTGTATCGGTGGATGTCTTTCCACAAGAATCAAGCTCACCATGTCGAGTGTGTCATAGCCCCTGATTCAAGTTATTGCACTTGATCTTTAATGGCGTTTGTTTAGAGGAAAACCCTTTTTCCCTTTGGTAGATGTCTGGTTCAACGTGCCCCTGCATCAAAAGACCCTCGAGATCCTTGAAATGGTCATTGAAAATTATATGGTATGATGTTATGATGTTATGTACATGTATGCAAAAGTAGGCAAGTCTATATACAGACAGTCATATTTACACAAAGCAGACAAGTCCTTAGGTTTAGGCTTGCATGGGGTTTGTAGGTAAGTACCCTCTTGAAGTTAGTTGGCTCAACCTGTCCTAAAATAGAAATTGGGTTCTAAGGAGCTCAATATTATTGGAATATTTTTTGTGTTCATTGTTTTGGTTTAGCCACTTAACTGGCGACCAAAATATTCCAAGAAAACAATCCTCAATGAGTGTAGTATCGAGTATCTACCAACTTCGGACTGCACCAAAGTCGGTCATCTCACTACCCCTAAAAAGGCCAAGATGGTCAAGTAAGGTTCTAAGAGTTCGTTAGTGCTTCATGACATCACTCAGCGGCCCCGTATTCTCTTTGATTAACTCAAAGGCTACCGGTACCCACAAATATGTCACACTAACGTAGCTACTACTTCAACCATGTCGGTATACCCCGCACAGTTCCCTCACAGTTTATTGCTACTTACCTAAAAGGTGTCCCCAAATCCGGGTGTAGGATTTAAAACAAGCCCAAACAAGGAACCCAAAAAGTAAAGCATAAAAATCAAGCAAGATAAGCATGTAAAAGTGATCTAAAACCCTAAGGTAACACCACTTTTAAAATTTCTCCCCAGCAGAGTCGCCAATTCTGTGATACGGTGGGAGAACTGACTTGGGATTGTGTGTTTGTGTTCTCACTTGTTCGGTTTAGCAAGAGTCGCCACCGACTTTTTATTTTATCCAAAGGAAAGGTCAAAAAGCACAGGAAAGACCTTTGAGATGTTTTCTTGGGTTCAGGGGGTAGATTATGAAAAGGGAAGGTGCTAGCACCCTTTTCATCCATGGTTATCCATGGGCTCTTAGTTACTTGTTTTAGATCACTTGCCTTTGCTTTTCAATTGTTTAAAATGGTGCTTTGTGTGTGTGGTTTTGAAAATGTTTTGAAAAAGATGCCTTGTCTAGGCAACCTTTGTAATGATTCTTGTTTGAATATATACAAAGGTGTGTGTCTTTTTGAAAAGATATTTCAATGTTTTGAAAGTTGTTTTGAATTTGTTTTGAAGTTTGTGTTGTGAAGTGTGTTTGAAAATGGCAAGGATGTTTTGCAAGTTTTTTGATCAAGTAACTAAGAGTTGTCTACCCTATTTTACTCAAAGATCTTTCTTATGTTTTTAACCCTTTTAACAGTGTTGTTTCACCATTGTGTTTGGTGAACAACCTTGTGTTAGGATGTTTAAACGGGACAGGCACGGGTCATTGTATACAATCATTGAAAGCAACTTGTGAGACGCTCTAGCAATTTTGTAAGGGACGAGATCATTCTATCGAAGGCAACATCGAGGGTCATCGAGGGACTACGATCTTTGTTTATCGAAGGGGCATTTGCTAGAGTGTCACATACTCGAGGGACATGATTGCATTTTCCGAGGCAACAAGCGAGGTTACCCTAGAGGTGCACGTGTGAATTGTGTATTGATTTCCATGCATTTATCTTGTATTAGGTCATCTAACGATTGATTTTGAATCTTCGCATACAAACCCTAATTACTATACAGTATATGGAAAACGATAAATTGCGGGAATTTAAAGTCTAAGTTATTACAAATAAGTATCCGGGGATGGGGGTACAAATGTTTACAAATGGGGATGAGTCTTATCAGAATAGTAATGTCCAAGTATATATTACAACCAAATCGAATTGTCGCATTCTCAATTATAACAAGGTATAAGATAATAAAAAATCAAAGAAAATATGAGATGCGTATGTTTATTTACAAATGCTCAAATAAAAAATTACCTAATTAAAGACTTAAGTATTTATTATTGTTTTTTATTGGCGTTTTATGTGTTTTTAAGGAACTTATATAAAAAGATTAATTAAACATAGTATTCTTTTATATTTAATTAAATATACAAATATTAAAGAAAATATATCAAAACAAACTTTAATTTATTATTTCTTTTTTTTATTAACAAAACAAAATTTTTAGAATAGAAAAATAAAAAAAAGAAAAGTATTGGTTCAAAGGAAATTAATTAGTAAAATAAAAGTTTGAATATTAATTTAAAAAATTGAAAGGGAAAAAAGATGGGCCTAAGGAGTTAGTATATGTCCCAAGTAAAAAACAAAAAAAAAATTGGATAGAGGGGGGGGGTGCAGGCGCCAGTAGAAATATTGGGCTTGCTGGTTTTGTTTGGGCGAAGGCCCATATGGAAGGTTGAACAAATTTAGGGTTAATTCATTTTTGTTAGGAATTAGGGTTTACAGTCTAACGGCGCCGCTCCTCTCATCTTCTTCGCCTCTCTTCTCGTTCTCAACTAAACGATGATTCGTCCACCTCCACGCTTCCAGAGCATTGCCTCCATCCTCTCCTCTCCGTGACTATACAAGGCGGTGATTTGAAAGGTATCATTTTCGTTCTTGACGCATTTTTACAGTTTAGGTTTGATTCTTGCATGTTATCGTTTTACAATGTTTTAATCTTTGATGTTTTGGGTGTGAGATGTAGGAAAGTTGAGGGAAAAATACCTTGGCGTTTTGTTCTCTGGAAAGGATGGTGGAGAGAGGACTTGGAACGGCGGCGCTCTTGGTGGCCGAAGAAGGAGGACGAGGATGACAGCGTTGCTAGCTCACCTCTGGTATTTCTGTATCTTTACGTTGTTTGATGATGACTTCATTTCTGAAAACCCTATATCGTTTTGCTTCTAGATTTTTCCTCTTTCTTCTGGGTTCAATGATGTTCTGATGATGATGAACTTTGAAATTTGTCTCTTTGCACGTTTGGTGATGATGAATATTTCTGAAAACTTATTCTTCTGAGTTGAACTTTCGTTGATGATGAATTTTTTCTGAGACCTTTTGTTGTTTTGATCTTTCACTTTTGGACTTCTTCCTCTTCTTTGAGTGTTGGCTTTTGATGATGAACTCTGTTTGTTCTTTGTTTTGGTTAATGATGAACAAGTATTCTGAGATTTGGTCTTTGTTGTTGCTATGTTTTTGTCGATGAGTGTTTTATGATGATGTTTTCTGAAAACTATGCTTCTGAGTTCTCTCTTCTTCTTTTGGGTACCCTGTTTATTTGATGATGAACATATGTATTCTGAAACCTTTTGTTTTATTTCTAAAAACTCTTCCTTTCTTTGGGCGTTGGATATTAGATGATGAGATTATGATGAATCTGAAAACAATTGTGTTTTGGTCTTGTTAATGGTGAGAACTGAAAACCACTGTTATCTTCTTGCTTTTTTGTTGGGCAAACAGGGTTATTATAGTTAGTGGCTTTTTTTGGATTTTGGTGAAGGTTTAGCAGTTTTGCTCACTGGTTTGTTGGCCTAAGTGTTTGGAAGGCAGTTTTACAGATTGAACTGGCTTGTGTGATTTGTGAGGCAGGCTGATGAGTAATTGAGTTTTGTTTGTGTTTACAAGCTTGCAGCTTTGTAAACCTGTAATGCAGGTTTTAGTTGGAAGCTGGCTTTGTGGGTTATGCAGGTTATGCAGGCTTGTGTGATTTGTGGTGGAGTTTTGGAAAGCAGCCTGAGTGTTAGTACAGGTAGGCTTGTAGCTTTGTCTTTTGTTTGATGGTTTTAGTTTTGCAGGTTGAGTTTGTAACACAGGTTTTGTGATTTTGGAGTTCTGAGTTCTGGTGAGCTTGAGAGGCTTCTGAGTTTTGAAGCAGGCTTGGTAAGCTTTAGGAAGGCTTGTGTTTTCTTCTTGGATGCAGGTTTGCTATTTTTTAAGGCAGGTTCTTCTATTTTGTGAGGCAGGTTCTGCTATTTTTGTGAGGCAGGTTCTGGCGTTTTTGCTTGCAAGTTTGGGATAGTTATGCAATATTTTTATTCTATCTCCCCCCTTTGACTGTTTACAGTCTTGTTCTCTTATATCTTTTAAGTCTGCCAAAACTACAAACCTTTTTTCTGATTCTCTCTTTCTCTCTCCATAAAAGCATTTTAAATTGCTTAATGTATTTTTTATTCTGAAAAGCTTTGTTGGCCAAAATATGATGAGAAGTTTGACAAGCCTGCTTGCTTGTATCTTGGTTTATCTATGCATTGTACTTGCTTCTAGATTTCCTGCATTGTATGCTTTTTTTTGACAGCTTGTGTACTTTCTGTGACAGTTTTACAACTTAGTTTGCTTTGCCTTGCTGTCTTTGGTTGACTAATGCAGTTTGGGAATCCAGTTTGCTTTTCCTTGCTGCCTTATATCTTTGCATTTAATTATATGCTTGCAAATTATTTTTACTTTCCTCTTTGTGAACCAAGAAGAGAAATCTTCTCGTGATTTGCAAAGAGGACAAGTAAAATATGATGAACCCAATAACAATCTGATTCTGGCCAACAAGCTTTAATGATGACTTTATATTTATCTGCTTGAAAATGTTTTTCAATTTAACTGCACTGATTTCTTTTTTCTTCTGTCCTTTGCAGGTAAGTACCAGTTGAATAATGGAGGATGCAGTAAAAGTAGAAGATTTCAAGAGATTTAGGCTTTAGATTTATTTTCTTTTCTTTTATTGTAATAAATATTATTGTAAACACTGTAAATTATAAATTTACAGTATTCGAACAAAATTTGGAACAATATTTGAAATAAATAAATAAACAAAGTCTTTGTCAAATACGAATTCTTTACTGTCAAATATTTCCTTCTTTCCTTTGCACTATCTATTTAATTATTTAAATCTCTTAAGTTAAAACAAATTGGAAATGCATCCCAATAACTTTAATCCAGATGAAATAAATAATCAACAAACTTTGTCGTCTCGCAATCTCGCATTAATCACAATACGCCTGTCACTCCAATTAACCATGCTTTGTACAATTAAAGAAACAAGCATTCCATACACTTTTCACTCCACTGATCAAACCAATGCCTCAAAGTTTCAAACAAAGCCTCAGCTCCTATCTCAGATATTTAGGTTTTGAGAAACAATCGGTAATCTGGAACAAGTGTAAAAATAATGTAATAGTCAATTGAACTATTGTGGATTCAATTTCTTCTGAGAAATACGAGCGAAAACCCTAATTCCAGGTTTGTCGTCAAAGAAAAGTCTGCTTGATCAATTCCTGAGCCAATCTCAACCCAATCAATGGAAACCCTAATTCTGGACTTGTTGTCAAAGAAAAGTCTGTTTGATCAATTCCTGAGCCAATCTTAACAAAATCAGTGGAAACCCTAATTCTGGATTTACTTGATAAAGAAAAGTCTGTTTGACCGATTCTTGAGCCAATCTTAACAAAATCAGTGGAAACCCTAATTCTGGATTTACTTGATAAAGAAAAGTCTGTTTGACCGATTCTTGAGCCAATCTTGAAAGATCAGGGAAAACCCTGAAGTTGTGATTTCTTGTGAAAAAGGGAGGGCAAATTTTGGGGTACAACAGTATACAAAATGTTTGTTTTGAAAATATTTTGAAAGAAAGTGTTGTTTTGTGAAAAATGTTTTGAATATGCCAATGTAAGGCAATTTTCTTTATAATAACCCTTGTATCAGTCCTCAAGAGTGTTTATAAAGTTCTTTGAAAGTAATTATTTTGAAAGTTTGTGGTGTGAAAATTGTCTTAGTTTGTGAGCAAGCGATTCCGAGTGATCTACCTACTCAAAAAGTCTTTGTTCTTTTCCTCCTCCTTTAGATAATGTTACCCTACCATTAGTTAGTAGGAAACCCTAATCATTGGATGTAAGGGTCATGCGTGGGTCGTCGTACAGTCATAAAAAGCAACTGGTAAGACGCTTTAACAATTGTCGTAAGGGACTAAGATCGTTTAACGAAGGCAACATCGAAGGGTCTTCGAGGGACTTACGATCTTTTAATCGAGGGTCTTTGCTAAAGTACCTCACGTTCGAGGGACATGACTGTTTTATCTGAAGGCAACAAGTGAGGTTTACCCTAAAGGTGCATGTGTGCAAAGTGTTTTGATTTCATTTAATTTGTCTTGGATTTATAGTTGTCTAATATTTTATTTTTAATCTTACCATACAATCCTATTAAACTAACAATAATAAGGAAAGCGGTAAATTATGGAATTGAAATGTCCTACGCTATTACAATGCTTCGGGAATGGGGGTGAAAAGCAGTAAACCCTAATTATCTATTACATACCATTTAGCAGTTACAAATATTATAAAAAATATTAAGGTGAAAGAAAAAGTGCACAAAGATGGTGAAAAGGGAAAAATGTTTAAAACACTAAAAAATAGATTCTGATGTTTTTGGTGTTTGAGACAAATGTATGCATCACAATTATTTTTGAAAGTTATGGAGCGTAACTTTTGATTTTTTGTACATGTTTCAAGTTTTAATGTGAATTTGGTTGAAAAAAAAGTCCTAAAAAATCCAACTATCATGAAATGTTTACTCAAGTGTCTAGATATATTAAGAGAATCAAGGCCCATCATGGTGAAATCAAACTTTGTGAGCAAGGTTGAAAATTGATCAAAAAAATCTTTCAAAAGTCTCTTTTAAAAACCCTAAAAAGTGATGACTTTGGTTTAATTAAAAAAATAGTGAAATAAAAAATATTTTTGTGATATTTTTTAATACTCATGAAATAGATATGGTACACTAATAGTATGCAAAAAATTAGCCTAAACAAATTAAATTTGAATGCAAAAATAATTGATTGAAAATGATGAAAACAAGTAAAAAAATGAAGTTTAAAAATGAAAAAAAGCAAAAGGGTACCACTGGGGCTCGAACCCAGGTCCCTAACATAAATGCGCACTTCCTTTACCACTGGGATGGTTGTTTCATCCGGTCATTATACAACATGCACTAAATATAAAATGAACTCAATTTCAAATTTTGAAATTTTCACTTCTTATTTTTCCTCGTGCCAGTATCCACAACAACAATTTTTGATTTTGTAAAAGCTTCAATTCTCAACCAAACACGAAAGTATAAACATGAAACTTGCTCAGAATTTCCTCACGAATTCAACCACATAACTTTCAAAAGCTATAGATAAATGGTTAGGACGAATTTTTCTTGGTACCAAACTGAACCCTAAAGCTTCATAAAAATTCAGTTCCAAAATTCTCATCACACAGTCAATTAAAATGAGATTTAAGGACATGGTTAGCTTCATAGACATGATATCTACATTTTATCTTTTGAAATCGAAAGCAAATGATGTATGGATAAGGATATTACAGCTTAGAAAATTTACCTCTTGAAGTGCAATCTCATAACGTGTATGGGTGCTTCCAGTTGAAAATAAATGATTGATTAAGCTTCCTTGGATCTCCCTGAAGCTATTCCAATCCTTACTCTATGCTGAAAGTTGTTGAATCACTCCAACCAAGTCGAGTTGCAATGGTGAAAAGTGAAAATGGTGGATGATGAATATGATGTTACAATGAGGAAACAGAGGTATGGATGAGTTGTATATGATGTATATTAAATGTTTAGATGGTTAGTTTGGACAAAAGTTGTAAGTTTTGAGAGATTCTAAGATTTGGACTTCAAAGCTCAAAAATAGAGATTTTATGTGCAGTTCTGACTTGGGAGAGTTTGAGAGGGTTAGGGGGATTGTGAACTCGTGTATTGGATTGAAAATGGCCTCTATATTTATAGAGAAAAGGTTTGAGGGCAAGAGCTGACCAGGTTTGCAAGATCACATGTTATGGTTTGGTTGGCTTAGTTATGAAGCAACTTTGAAGAACATGAATCCAATATCTTGTACCATGCCTTTTAGAACGGCTAAATACTTTAAACATGTTTCTTATGATTTTCTAGGTTGAGTATGATCATAGGGAACATGTTAGAGGCTCAAGGAGAGTTGACATTGTATAAAGCTTGCTTTTCAAAAATGGAAGTGTTATCTTTTTCCCTTTAATGTAAAAATGGATTGGATAATGCTTGAATAAAATGGATCATGGCTCAAAAGTTTGGGTAATCTTCTGATTATGGATAGATTTATGGGTTAAATGGCCTACAAAATTAGATTATGCAACATGGCATGAAGATTTGGTTATGTGTTCATCAAAGAAATGACTTGTAATTCAAGAATGAAATGCCAACTTCATCTCTTCGAGTCTCCTAGCTCAAGCATGATAAATTCATGCTATTGGATCCGTTTTGGAAAGCTTGAAACATGATTTTAACTTTCATGTTGATCATTTTGGCTAAATAAAATGAGAACTTGGTGAAAATTGGCCAAGAAGTTAAGATGAAAAACTGACCAAAACTTGTTGATAAATTATGTAACTGTTAGATAAAAATATCACAACTTTATGAGCCTATATCTCCTAATTTGAGCACTTTTTGGAGATCAACCCTCAAGGACAAAGTTGTATAATTCATCAATCTCTACAACTTTCATGTTGAAAGTTTTCTTAGAATGTGAAAAATGGTCATGAAGTAGTGACTTAGTTAAGAACAAAACACTAACACTTAGAAATTTTTCTAAATGTTGAAAAAATTTCTAACTTTGACTTTTGTTGACTTTGTTGATTCTTGATGATCAAACTTGATAATTTTGAATTTTTTGATGATTCTTTATTTTTGAATTCTAATGTTGATCGAAAAGTTAAGATTTGACTTTTTGATGACTGTTGACTTTCATCAATTGATTCAATTTTTATACTATCAATCGCTTGTATCTTTCGAAATGTCTTGAGTTATGTAATTAGGTCAAGATTTTGTATTTTATTCCTTGATATCATGTTTTAGGGCATTAGGTCATGCACTAGGTCAAAAGTCAATGATCAGTCATTTTCAGTCAAAAACCCTAATTTGGCAATTTAGGGCTTTTGATGATTTGAGTGATTTCCTTGAGGAATCATGATTAAACCTTGATCAAATGATGAATATCACTTCAAAATGTTGATGTTGGCAAAAAATCTTGAAGTTTGACTGTATGTTGACCACAATTGACTTTTCACCCAATACAGTTGATTTTCAATCATTTGAGCAATTGACTGAGCAAATTTGTGATGCAAGAAAATGGGAAGGCAAATTTTGGGGTACAACATTGATGATTTGAAGAAAAGAGAGAAGAAAATGTTCACCAGTTTTCCAGAAGAAGAAGAATAATGGAAGTTGAGAAAATGTTTTTTGAAGATAAAAAGAGTATTTTTATAATGGAAAATGCTTCAGTTTTTGGTGAAGAATAGTGGGACACGTGTTAGCTTCCTATAAGCTAAGAAAATGGTTATTACATTTTGGGAAGCCACTATTTATGCCTACATAAGTATGGTAATGATGAATCTGCATCAGCGCACGTCTCGATAGGACGTTTGAAGAAAATAATCATGATGACTATGAGGTCATAATAATAAAGGTCATCATGAGATAGCTATTGTATTGAAATTGAAAGCTATTCAAAAATTGTCTATTTCTTCATACATTTCGAAAGACACAATTTTGGGGGGCAATTTTTTAGCTGGAAATTTCGATAATAATATGTAAAAGATCAAGAGTTGAAGACTACGTTATTTTTGAGAAAGATGTTTGGTGGATATTTCAATTGGCTGTATGTTAAGTGGTTCAATTTATTATTTCTGAATGGACGGTCGAAGATCAAATACTTAAAGAAGATTATATGTTGAAGAGTTCGAAGTATTTGAGTTTGAATTCGAATAGTCTTCTTGAAGTGTTGTTGCTCTCCGTGAACGTGACATTAGGGTCATTAGGGTCGAATTATTATATATAGGGGTCTTAGTGATAGATTCGTGTGTTTATTCGTTTTTGTACAAAATCTCAAAAAACTCAAAGTATCTGTGTGTTGAGAAAAGAGTCATCTGAGAAATATATGTGTAAACAACTTTTATTTTAATAAATTTTATCATTCCAAAAATCTATTTTAGCAATTTACTTTCATTTTTTGACTGCATTGTATTTACAAGTTTCATAAACTTTACTTTAGAAAGTTATTTTAATCTAAACCAATATTTTCAAAGAACTATGAATGTTGTCGAAGTATTCTAACTTTCCAAGAACAAAAGTTTGAATTAGAACACATGTCTTGGGATCAATCTAGTCGATCATGTGAGTAACTAACTACTTTTTTGTTGTTTTTAGAAGACTAGCGCTTGTTTATCAATTTTCATGGTAAACAGGTACATAAACGATTCACAAAGGTGGTTGTAGCGATAGGAGGCACGAGCGAGGGTTCTCCCTTACCTATGTTCCTTGTTGTTGTGCTGGCTACTAGAGGAATTGCGCGTATGGGGTCTCTTGTCAATATGGCTCCGGTTAACCTTGTTGTTTTGACCCAGATGGAAGTTCAAGATTCTATGGATTGAGTTATGGAGAAAAGTCGTCAAACTTCAGCCATTTTGGCTTTTGGTGCCACCAAATAAGGAGGTGTTTTCTTGCTCTACCGTCTCTGGAAGGAAAACGAAGTGCTTTAAGAACACACCAGTGCTCTTACCATTGAGAAGGTCTTGTACCTAAAGGAGCTAAAAAATGAGGTCACCTTGTCGTCAGAAATAGGGGTTGATGCAAAGACTTTCGGGTACCCTGACTTGCTGGTTGAGAAGGTCCAGTCATTAGTACAAGAGATGAAAATGAAGGATAAAACTCTGAACAGTGCTTGAGTGACCTTATCCTAGAAATATGATCCCATTATTTAAGTGAACCACGCATTAGAGTCTTCCTGTAAGACGATGATGGAGTTGGATCTTTCTTTGAGCAAGGCTCAAAAAGGCTAGAAGAAAGCTGAAGACGACCTTCTGGAGATGTATCTTGAAAACCTTTCCTTATCTAAGGAGTATGTGAAGTAGATGGAACATAGTTTCTCCATCATGATAATATCTTTTGAAAATGCATCGTAGAAGGTGGAATGCTTTCATCCAAGGGTGTATATTTTTCGAGAACAATATGTCATGATCAAGAAATGGTGAATGGGAAGTTATTATTTGTTGAAGATGATCCAGATTCATAACTTCTCATATGCTATTTTTAGTCAGATATGCTCTTACCTGATGTAACTTTGTTTAATAAATAAACTTTATGGTCCCTGCTTGGGGGTATATATATCTTACTTGATTTACTTACAATTATTTTTACATGTTATAACATTGTTTTGAGCTCTGAGGTCACTTCCATTTAAATAGCTCATTTTTCGAGGTTGTGCATGATGATTTCTTAGAAGTCTTTGAGGATTGTGTCTGGCCAAAGGAATTTTCCTCTTCCCTTTCCCAAAATTAAAACTTGGTTCGAGGATGACGTATTTTGGACTCACCACTTATGCTCTAGAGTGGATAACTATTAAAAGAGGGTGATCCCTTAATCACCACTTTGTGATCTGTTTTATTTATCCATGTGACTTTCACTGTGGGGTTTTGATTGCTTTAGTTATATACATGTGTTGAGCCATTCTTCATGAGATTTTAATTTCTTTGGTCGTATGCTTACATCGTTTGCGATAACGCGCCTAATTCATTGTCATCCTTTATGAACACAAGGAAGAGAACTGAGTGGAAGTTTATTCACTAGTACTGAAAAAAAAGGTATTACATTATAATAAAAGGTGTGTGTTACGAATATGATCACAATAAATTTAACCAAGTGATGTGATCGCTACTTATTTTCCTTCAGGTGTACTAGTATGGCGTTCCATGGCGGCCACAATCTTTATTCAGATTTGTCCCTTATATTTGTCAAGTCAGGATTATTCACATCATACCTTTTGGTATCCTTAGTCCTTTCTTTTGGGGTTTTGATTGCAATTTGTTTTAAAATCTAACGAGGGACACCAAGTTGTTTTCCTTCAAATTCTCATTGTCTTTCCCCTTTTGGTTGTGCTGCAAAGCTTTATATACCCTTCATGCTCCGAACAAGTTAACACATATTATAACTGGGGGGCCATAATATCCATCATTGTCGTGAAAGGTTTCCCCAAGATGCAATTATAAACACTACTATAAGGAATTACTATTATTTTTAGGCCAATCGTCTTGGTCTCTATCACTTCTCCCAAGGTAACCATCAACTCAATATACCCTCATGGGTTAGTAGCTGTTAAAGTCTTGAATATCGTATCCCTCATACACCCATAACTCCTGCTTTCTCAATTCAAGCATTTCAACAAGATATGTGTACATAATATCACAATAGCTCCCCCATCAATGAGGTTCCTGGATACCTTAAAGTTTATCATGATTATCGTTATCACTAGAGGAAAATCATGTTTAGGATTCCGCTTACCTTTTCATTATCCTAGAATCCAAGTATAGGTCTTTACCTGTTACCGTGATGAGTTGTTTCTCCTTCTTTGTTGATTGCCATTAACTCAACCATCCTCTTCTTCATAGTCCCCATGGAATGATTTTTTGCTATGGGAAGGTCTCTAGTAATAGAAGTGATATATTGTTGTTTCCCTTTTCTATATTACTCTTCCTCACTGCTACTAATTTTATTTCCCTTGGCTCCACTCACAACCTCGATAACTTTCTTAGGGTATGTTTTCTCCGGACAAGAGCAATGTTTCTTCTTTGGAAACTCATCCCTCCCCTTGTGATTTATTTTTTGGTCTTGGTCATCTCTTTGGCCTCCTTCCTGGGTATATCTGAGGAGTCGTCCTTTTTGATCAATTATGAATTTATATCTTTTATGTGGATGCATTTATTAGTGTTATGGTTGTGACTTTTGTGGAAACATAAGTATTCCGACTTATCCGTCTTAGTCGACTGTTTCACTATATAAGAGTTTTTTTTATCCTTGCTTCTTTGAATTAAATATTTGTGAATTTTCTCTAGATTTTCTTCCTTGATGAGTTTAAACCAGTGTATGCAGAAACTATGGCTCGGGGTCCTCGGTTTTCGTTGTCTCTACCATAATTCCTATCTTTTATGGAGCTTGGTTGTATTTGGGGTTTCTCATTTTAGTTATTTTCTTCGTCTAAAAGCTCTTCCATGTAGTGTATATAGGGTTGGTCCCTAGTCAGCATGTCACTTAAGATATAAGATCCTCTTAGCCCTAGTTTTTTCTCAAGACATGCAATGTTACCTCATACCTTTTTAATATCCAACATTTTAATTCATAATTTGTTATCTTCCACCTCTACCTTGTTAAATTGGTCAATGTACTACCGTAGGGTCTCTTTCTTCTTTAACGTGATCCTGTTGAGTACATCCATAATAGTGTGTTATCACTTTTGAGTGATAAATAGAGCAGTGAATGGGTCATATAGTTCTTTCCATGAATCTATGATCTCGTCTGGGAGGGTTTTAAACAGTTCATAACATCTCTCTTAATAGTTAATGAAAATAAATTGCATTTCATAACTTCTTGGGTGTGGTAATAATCTAATATATTTTCCACATGTTTGACATTTTTTTACGTGTTTTTCCACATGTTGTCAAAAATACGTATGAAGAGCGGGTTCCTCTTTCACTTACAGGTCGATGTGTCTATGACATGTCTTTCTTTTCTTTGGAAGTGGTGTGTCGGCAACCTACATGGATGGTGAACCTCCAATGGAGTATGGCTCATACTTCTCCCTCTGGAGTCTGGTAGAGGAGTCTGATGCCCTTTATTTCAGCTACAACTCGGTGATCTCAATATTGCTCCATGCAATAATATTTCATCTATTAGAGTCGATGGTGGTATGACCCTTTGGTTACTGCCTAAAGTTGCCTCACACATGGTGCTAGTTCTCAAAGGAAAGCACAGTGGGTTCTCTTTAATCCTTAGTATCTTTTTTGTTGAGGCTTGAGAGTTTTGTTGTTGTACAAAGTTATATATATTTTTTAGCATATCAATAGCTCCTTGCGTGCCTAGGTTAGCCCACAAATTTTGAATTTGGGAGCATCTCTTGTCTGGGTATTAACAATTGTGACGGAGGTTGCTTTGAAGGTTGGTTTAGGAAAAGTTATTGTAGAGTTTGAAAGAAATGAAAGGGCTTGAAACGTTCCCCTACCAACTCTCAGATGAAAAAAATATTATTGTACATGAACAAACAAAGAGATCACTAGAAATGGATCATCTTCTATCATAAGATGAGGTGGGGCCTTTTTAGCGTCAGCAAATGAATCAGTGTCGTGGTGCTAAGTGACGAATCTAGTAATATCTTATGTCACCATGGCTTTGCGAGTTCCATATGTGATTCATTCAAGAAAGTGACTGGGGCCACGTGAGAAGATTATTTGTGGTCTAAATCTTATGCGAAGAGACAATGATTTTTTGTGGAAAATTGCAGGAACCAACAGTCGGTTCCCATATACGACGTCATTGTTTCGATCGGAAAACTAAATATAGGAGATAGAGTGAAGGAATGGAGATCAAATGAAACTATTCATTCTTCGGGTGAGATGGATCAGACTTCTAGTGCATAGATATTGGAAGGACTCGCGAGGTTAGCACTCTAATGCTAAAGTCAGTTAATAAGTTAAAAATAGTTTGAGAATGAGAATGAATTGAATACCTGAATGATAAAAAATGATCTTTATATAGTATGGACGGTTAAAATTATTCGTGTGTAATTCAACATCTTGTATGGGTTGTAGTTCGATTAGATCTAACAATAAGAGATATGATGGAGGATGTGCTTGTATGTTTTTGACAGACGATAGGGTCCGCCAATTTTGTGTGCTTTCTTATTCAACACTCGTTGTTGGACGTTCTTCATAGGTATTACAGACGACTCAGAATAATGGAGAATAAGACTTATTGTTATAGTTTGTTCATGAAACATTACCAATTCATTTTTTTTACCAATTACTCTTTTAATTTCTTAATTAGTTTTTTGAAGTATTCTTCTTATACAACTCATTGAATTATTTAATTAAACATAATTAAATGTATTATATTTGATATTGTTGTACCCCAAAATTTACACTCTTTATTTTAACTTTATTTTGCTTATGTTTCTTTATCATGTGCATACATACATATCATCGGTTCTATGGTCATAGGATCAAGGCACTTCTCTTAAGCTCTTTCAAGCTATGAAAGACGGTTGTTTCGTCAATCAGTGTAGTGAAGCATGCACTCAAGGTTTCAGAATTGAAATGCACTAATCGCATTTCCCCAGGTTATTCAATCAGTGATTAATCAAGTCCTTATCATAAGCTCCCTTGTATTCCTACATGCCTTGAATTCTAAATAAAATCAAGCATTTCAGTTTATTCGAAACAATTTGGGCCAAAAATTAACATTTCAGCGTGACTTCAAAAATTCATAAATTTTGTGCGCAACAATATTTTTTAGTGGGTCTTTGGGCAAAAGGATCTTCTCGTCATCCTCTCCATTTCATATGTTCAGGTTGGGAGCCAATTCTGTATGGAAGATCTCCGAAAATGCAAAAAAATGTTGAAAATTATATGGTGAAGAGGATTTCCAGTCAACTATTTTTCAATATTGTAATAATCATAACTTTCTCGATTTTCAACAATCCGGGACGACTCTCGCAGCATGATATCACAAATTTTGTCATCTACAATTTTGCTTCAAGAATTGAGTTCGAATTATGCTAAAAAAATTTCGATTTATGGCTCGCTTCTCAAATTGAACATGAAAATATGATGAAAAAGCTGCGCAACCATAAAAAAGAGGGAAATGTGACTCCAAAAATCAATTTTTCTTATTCCAAATTCCAAATATCTCTCTCTCTCTCTCTCTCTCTCTCTCTCTCTCTCTCTCTCTCTCTCTCTCTTTATATATATATATATATATATATATATATATATATATATATATATATATATATATATATATATATATATATATATATATATATATATATATATATATTGTTTTTTTCTCAAATTCAAAAGTGATTCCATCATTATTACAAATTCATTCTCAAAGTTTAAGAAAGCTCTCAAGAGAACTCTCTCTCCATCTATCAAGTTTTCTGATCAACCAACGTGTAGGACCACTGCCGACCACCGTCAGACCGCCGCCCGACACTGCCCGAACCTCCACACACCCTGCACCTCCGCACCGATCTCCCTTCGTCTGTATTTTCACCGCTGTCACGCCTCCCCTTCCACCACGACCTCCTTCTCACTGCATCACCTCTTCCTCCAGACCGATCGCGTGATTTTTCCTCTCTGTTCATTGCTCCGATCATCTCTTTTGGTAAAATTTCTTGATCTCTTGAATTGATTGTTGTGCTGAATTTTAATTCTTGAATTAATTAAGTTTATGTTGACGTAGCATGCATTAATTCTTGAATTGTGGAAATTATGGATTCTTGATAAATCTTCATGTCAATGATGTTGATAATTGTTGGAATTGGTTGATTACTTGAATTATTTGTTGAAACTCACGCGTCGGAATTGATAATTGTTGATGATTGTTGAAGTTTACGCGTCGAAGTTTGATTCTGAGTTGATACTTGTTGGTAATTGTTGAAATTAATGTGTCAGTGCTTAATTTCGAGTTGATTAATTGTTTTAGACACTTGAATAATTTTTGTATTGATGCTTAAGAATCATTGTACCAATGTGGATTTAATTGTTGCAATTTATTTGTGAATTCCAAGTGAAGTTTCACGTGCCGGTGTTCAATTTTTGCGCGTTAAAATGTTGATTTCCAATTGATTTTTGGTGAATACCGACACATGAAACGTTTCTTACCGGTATTCATAAATACATTCTAAATGTGATTTAATTCTTTGTCAATTCATGTTTGGACTTAACTCGATAATTGTTTAATATCGGTGTTGAGTTTTATTGGTTTTAAAGTGAATTTTGGAAGATTTCACGAGTTGAAAATGTTATTGTCTGGAAATTGTTTTTTGCATGCAAATCGTGATTTAATTCTTTCTTAATTCATGATTGAATTTAATTTGATGATTTCTTGATGTTGGTGTTGAGTTTTGTTGATTTTACATCGACTTTTTGAGCATTTTCATGAGTCAGAATGGTGCTGTCCGGTAATTGTTTTTGTTGTTCCGACACTTGTTTGGAACTTGTTTCTTCATGAATGAAGCTTGATTTGAGTTATGATATGAATTCTTAACTTCGGTTATCACTCCTTGTTATTTCTAACTCATTTGTCGATTTGTGCAAGCTTCTTAAGACGCTTCAAGAGATTATTCAATTGATTAATTAGTTCTTGTTTATTCGATTAAAGCCTTTATCTCACTTCTTTGTGGTTCAGATTTGCTTCTAACGCGTTTGAGTGTGGATTCTCATTTCATGAGACTTGTGGATTGTTGTTGTTTGTCTGGAATTGTGTTTTATGCAGGACTATTACTTGATATTAAGATATGCTTGACGCACTTTCTGCTTGTGGTTTATTTTCATGTTGACGATGCTTCGACACTTATCTTGTGCATTCGATTTATGATTATTTTATTTGTTGGTGAAGCTTTTGCGAAGATCTTCGGGTTTCTTATGCTTTATTAGGCAAAGGCAACAAACCTTTCTCTGTTTCGTACTTTTCTCATTTATCTTATTTCCGCATTGTCTTTTCGATTTCTTTGCCATGAGAAGTAGGAATAGAGATGCATGTCTGGAAGTCCTATTGTTATAGGAATTATTTGATCTTGAAGTCCTACTTTGTAGGAAATGTATTTGTGGTTGTTAGTTTATCTTTGTGCTTGCAATCGAGTTAATAAAAGTGGAAGGAGCGCTCGCAATCGACACCCACATTTCAAGTCCCTTGGTCATTCTTAGCTTGCATCCTACGTTGATGCTTTGAATCGTGCTTATCTTATTATCGAGTAGGTAAAAGTGGAAGGAGGGATCGCAACAGGCTCCCACATTTTTTCTTCATTTCGATGATACTTAGCTCACGTTTCTAAAATGTTGTTACTCAATTTATGCTTGAGCTATTCTAGTGGAAGGAGAATCTTTAAATTTAAAGATTCTTTTGACTCCCACACTGTAATCCACCTTGGATCCTTGTTTTTGCTAGCTCATGCTTAGTTCCTAGTTGGTCACCTATAGCTTGTGTGTATGTTGCTTCAATGCTTTCTTCATTATGTAAGTATGCTTTAGGCATCTTGGTTATGATCCTAACTTATGAGTAAGTGGTTACTTCTCATATTATGTGTGTTTGATTTCATGTCTTGTTTAAGTAAGTGTTTTATTGCATTCTTTCTTTCTCTTCTTGTGTGATCACATGTTCCCCATAGGATCCTTAGTTCATTCTTGGTCAAGATTGAACTAAGTAGACTTTAGGATTGATATTCATGCATGCCAATATTAGGTAGAATTCCCTTGATCCCAACTTTAGGTCCACAAGCATGACAACAAGTAGGATCGAGATTCCCCTTTTGTTAGTGTTTTCTTTTTAGCGTCCTTCTAAAACTAAAACCCCTTTTCTTAATCAAATTCATAAAACACTCTAACATTACTCAAATCCTTTTTCAAGGTAAAAACACAAACCAAATGCAAACCATTTTTGTCTTCAGACTTTTTCTTTTAAAACCTTTTCGATAAGGGTGTGTTGTTTCAAGTTAGAGCAACCTTGAAATGCTAAGTGTGCGAGTGTTCGAGCATGAGTCTCTTTACGAGCTGCAACACCAAGCACGAATTGCAATCCTAACCGCAAGGATTTTAACATAGAATTATCCATAAAACGTACACAACAAACCAACATTTTTGAGGTGAACTACAAGTGCCTTGATCTCTCATTACACAGAGAGGGTACGTAGGCACAAAGATTCGCAACTGAGGCAGGCACAACTAATAAAAACTTTCTTTTTTGTACATAATCCTTTGCATCCATTCATTCCCCTTACATCTTAGCTTTAGATATAAAACACACTATTTGATTAGAACAATAAGAGTGGATCGCGTGGAGTACCACGAACGTGAGGAGTACCACCAACATTTTTGAGGTGAACTACAAGTGCCTTGATCTCTCATTACACAGAGAGGGTACGTAGGCACAAAGATTCGCAACTGAGGTAGGAACAACTAATAAAAAATTTCTTTTTTGTACATAATCCTTTGCATCCATTCATTCCCCTTACATCTTAGCTTTAGATATAAAACACACTATTTGATTAGAACAATAAGAGTGGATCGCGTGGAGTACCACGAACGCGAGGGGTGCTAATACCTTTCCCCTCGCATACTCGACTCCCATACCTGTATTTCTTGGTCGTGAGACCATGATATTCTCCCTTACCAGATTTTCTTTGATGTTTTCCTTTCCCTTCTTCGGGATAAATAAATACTCGATGGCGACTTCATTATTTGTTGTTTTTTTAGAGATTTATTTTTCTCTAGCCGCTTCAGCTGGCGACTTCACTGGGGACCCTTTCCTAAATAAGTCAGTCTTAGCTCTTGTTTTCTTTATTTCCATTGGGAATTTATTTCTTTTTAGATTTATGGCTTGATCATACGTGTATATGTGTTTATCTGTGTATATGTTTGTATTGCATTTTATTTCCATTGCTCTTATATACTGGACTGTTTGTGTTTTCTTGGTGGGTGGGTTGTTACTGTGAGGTAAAAGGCCCAATACACTTGCCAGAGTTGTAAACCAATAGGAACACATAAGATTCGAGTGGAGAGTCATGAAGGATAATAGGCGTATGCCCTATCAAGTTCGATCAAGAGAGTCACGCTCAGACGAGGTTCAAATGGGGTGCTATCATTATCACATATGTGTAACAACGATAGTACTTTCACGCAGACTGTTGACTCTGTTTCCCCCAACCTAGACTTCACCCGTGAGCGGGGAGGGAATTATTTTACAGGTATTATTGGTGACTATGTGTTCTTTTGGTGCATGTTCCAGAATTTTGATCTTGTGACCTCTGTTTATTTTGGCAGTTCAATAGTAATCTAGTGTTGTGGAAGCTTTGATCCTGTCATATTGCATCATAGAATTTTTGTAAAAAAATATATATAACTAACTTTCATATGCATGTCAATTCTAGGGTGTTTAAAAAGTCACTTTCTTCATCAAAGATGGATAGCATCACTGATAATGGAAAAGAGGTTACCAGACACACTTATGGCTACCAGTTTTTCACGACCGAAGTGTCACTTTTGAAGGGGTTGAGTGCTCTAGTAGTTGATGACAATCTGAAGAAGACCAGTGACAATTAGGACAATCTTTTATGGTTACTTGACATCACGGTTGATTAGAAGGCCTTGTTGAGTCTCCTACAATTTTATGATCCGAGGTTGAGATGCTTCATATTTCAAGATTACCAATTGGCTCCTACACTAGAGGAGCACACCTATCTCCTAAGCCTGAAGGTTAATGATCATGTACCTTTTGTTTGCATGCCCGAGAAGGTAAAAGAAGAACTCATTGCATGTGCTCTTTATTTGAGCTTGAAGGAGGTAACAAATAACTGGAAACCTAATGGTGATACTCATGGTTTTGCTTTAGCTTTCCTGGAGAGAATAGCTAAAGAGGTAGAAAAGAAAGGGAATTGGGTTGCATTCAATGTGATATTGGCCGTCATGGTCTATGGCATAGTCCTCTTTCCTAATAAATAGAATTTTGTAGATTTTGCTGCTATATGTGTTTTCATGAATAAGATCCCTATACCAACATTGCTAGCAGATACCTATTATGTCATTCACACAAGGCATAAGAAGAAAGGAATTGTTAACTTTTTCTTACCTATATTTTACAAGTGGTTCATGCTTCACCTTCCTACGAAGGGGCCGTTTGTAGACACTAAAGATTCTCTTCCATGGTCAAAGAGGCTTTTGGCGCTCACTTCCTATGACATAAGGTGGCATTATATCTCGGGCGAAGGTCCAAATATCATCACCAGATGTGGGGAACTCCACAATGTTCCTCTCATGGGACCAAAGGGTTACATGAATTACAATCTTGTTCTGGCTCTCCGACAGTTGGGAGATGCTATGAATGACCAACCCAAGAAGGTAGAAGTTAAGGAGACTGTTTACTTTGAGAAGGGAAAGAACCTAGAGTTGTTGTTGAAGATAAAGAATGCTTGGAAGGAGATTCACAAAAAGAACATAGACTCCATAGGGAATAAAGTTTCTATTAACAGAGCTCTGATCGCACTAAATCGCACTATGTTTCTGACTCAAATATCACATGTTTTCCTTAGTTTTTATTGTCATTTTCTCGTATTATGTTCCTTTTTCCTTTGTTTTCAGGATTCTTGTCATTTCAGAGCCTTCTGTGAAGAAACGAGCCAAAACGCCAAGAAATTAGGGTTTTTCAAGATATTTTGCACTTATGGCGTTCAGCACCGCGCTGGCTACAGGAAACGCGATGACGTGGCCCACTTTCACCCAGAGATCAACTGCCACGTTCCCATGATGTGGCGGTTCCAGGCACCGCGCCCGAAGCCACCCTCACCACGCCCGCGGCCTTCACAAAAAGGTTCCCGCTCAAAAGAAGTTAAGGGGCATGCTGGTCCTTACGCACCTCAAAGTTCCTCTATAAATAGCTTTCGATTCTCATTCTTTAGTTTCATCCAAGCTTAGTACAATCTTAAGCCATATACTATCAGTTTCTGTAAAGTAATAATCTCTTCACATCGGGGAGTTATTGCGGTGTAGATTGAGTTGTAATCGAGTCTTGGAGCACTTTGGTTGAAGTTCATCATACCGGCCTTACTTTTCCGTAGATTTGTATCAGATTCAAGTCTCCGACCGGAGCAAGGTTCTATTTTATTGCATTTCTTTATTTAATTGCTCTTACCATAGTCTACACGTTTTATAGACTTTAAATGCTCTTACCATAGTCTACACGTTTTATAGACTTTAAATGCTCTTACCATAGTCTACACGTTTTATAGACTTTAAATGCTCTTACCATAGTCTACACGTTTTATAGACTTTAAATGCTCTTACCATAGTCTACACGTTTTATAGACTTTAAATGCTCTTACCATAGTCTACACGTTTTATAGACTTTAAATGCTCTTACCATAGTCTACACGTTTTATAGACTTTAAATGCTCTTACCATAGTCTACACGTTTTATAGACTTTAAATGCTCTTACCATAGTCTACACGTTTTATAGACTCGCACTTATTATGTCTGGCTAAACTATAAAGGTTAGGGTGTAATGATGGTCATCATGGTTGTGTTCCAATTATCATGCTAGTGAAAATACTTTGGGGATGTTTTGCTTCTAACTTAAGTCAATTGTGTTTAAATGTTTATTGGGTAAGATCGAAAGCCGTCCAAACTAATGATACGACTTGATTATTATTTAACCAAACAAAAAGAGTGAAAGCCGTTGATTGGTTAAATAGGAATCATTGACCTTTTTAGAAAATGATTTTGAAACTATTTTCGGACGCGTTTGTAGGTTTGAAATCTGACTCTTGGTCAAAAAGCCAAAAGTCTCTTTAAGTTAATCTTTCCAAGTAAAACCACTTTTCTGTTAAGTCAAAACTATCAATTTCTTAAAAATAGGTTTACCTCTTTAACGCAGAAGGCACCCTTTATATGTGACAATAAAGGAATTTAATTTAAAGAGTAAACTCGGTTCTTAGTAGTCAAAAGCTACAAGTTCCCGTTAAATTGATTCTTTGCTATCAATAGAAAATACTGCCCCATAAGTAGGTTCATCTACGCATGACCGGACCAATATCTGATTACATGATTTACATTCCAACCTGTCTTTTAAACTGTTATTTCCCTCGCATATTTACTTTGTGCACTGCACTCACATCAATATCCTTATTCGCCTTAGATAAGCACCTTAGCAATAGAGTTGATAGATTGACAATTGGTCTCTGTGGTTCGATAATCTTATATATTACTTCGATAGGCTGTACACTTGCAGTACTACATTTAGGCTATACGTTACAGATTAAACCCATCAAGTTTTTGGCGTCGTTGTCGGGGACCAACTTCGTCAAATTTCGTACCCTATTGTTATCCCGTTTAGACTAAGGCTATTCTAGCCGGTAGATGCTTAGAAATCATAGCACCGACAACCTAATAGATCCTTTAGTAGAACCTGAACGTTACGCTCGTGCCCGTCTTTTTATTCGCAAGATAAGAAGAGCTATGGCAGAAGATCGTAACCAAAGACCGCTCAAGGAATTCGCCCAACCATCTAACGAGGAACCTAGTTCTAGTATAGTAAACCCTGCTATAACTACCAACAACTTTGAACTAAAGCCCTCGTTACTACAATTAGTACAACAAAACCAATTCGCTGGTCTCGCTACCGAGAACCCGAATCAACATTTAAAGGTATTTATCCAGTTAGCTGACACCCTTAAGGCAAATGGAGCCACGCCCGAAGCTATCCGATTAAGACTATTTCCTTTTTCCCTTAGAGGTAAAGCTCACGACTGGTTAGACGCCCTTCCAACTAACTCAATAACAACTTGGGAAGACCTTAGGAGAGCTTTTCTTGCGAGGTATTTTCCACCAAGCAAGACCGCTGTTCTTAGGAACCTGATCACTTGTTTCACCCAAAACCAAGGCGAATCACTTTTTGATGCCTGGGAGAGATATAAAGAACTTTTAAGAGCCTGTCCGCACCATGGCCTAGAGCAATGGTTAATCATACATACCTTCTATAATGGACTCCATTACAACACAAAGATGTCCATAGACGCTGCCGCTGGCGGAGCGTTGATGAACAAACCTTACCCTGACGCTTGTGCCCTAATAGAGGACATGGCCCAAAACCACGCCCAATGGGGATTAGAACGAGCGATAGTAGAGAAAAAGGAGAGCCATGGAGGAAAGCATGAGGTAAGTTGCATGGACATGATCAATGCCAAGATGGACGCCCTAGCCTTGAGAGTCGAGAACATGTCTCAAAACCCAACCACAGTAGCAGCAATCCAATCGGAGTGCGAACTCTGTGGAACTCAAGGACATCAAACCGTTGACTGTAACCTTTTGAACGAATCAAGCTCAGACCAAGTTAACTATACTCAAGGAAACCCTTTCTCGAATACCTACAATCCTGGATGGAGGAACCACCCGAATTTCTCTTACAAAAACAACAACCCTATCCAAAATCCCGGACCTTCGAGACCTCAAGGATTCCAAACGCAAAAACAAAACCAACCTATGAAAATAGTACCCCCAAGACCAAACCTTAAAGAAACCATAGACACCTTTATTCAAGCTCAAACCCAGCAAAATAAGGAGTTTATGAACCAACATATTCACACGAACGAACTGGTTACTCAACTAGCAACCAAGTTTGACCAGATAATAACCCACACCAAAATGCTTGAGACTCAGATTTCCCAAGTAGCACAAAACACCTCTGTACAAGTTGCACCTGGAGGACAATTCCCTGGACAAACTCAACCAAATCCAAAAGGCCAAGCAAATTCTATCACACTAAGAAGTGGAACCGCTTATGAAGGACCTAGAAATCCTGACTTAAGCACATCAGAAAAACCTATGGAAGATGCTACGCCCAAAGACCAGGTGGAGGAACCAGAGAAACCAGGAAAGCAATCAAAACCAGAAGTAGAGAAAAACACTCAACAACCTTATAAACCACATATTCCATTCCCACAGAGGCTGAAAAACACCAAAGTAGAAAACCAGTACCAAGAGTTTATTAAAGTAATAGAGAAACTCCATGTTGAGATTCCTTTTACTGAAGCTATAACCCAGATACCATCATATGCTAAGTTTCTGAAAGATATTTTGACCAATAAACGACGACTCGATGATCCCAAGCCTTTAGAATGTCATTTTATATCCGAAAATAAACTCGCCAAGAAAGATAAAGACCCTGGAAGTTTTTCTATCCCTTGCATCCTAGGTAACCATATGATAGACAAAGCATTTTTAGACCTAGGAGCAAGTGTAAGTCTGATGCCTCTGGCCGTCTATAAAAGGTTAAAATTAGGAGAACTTCAACCTACTAAGATGTCCTTACAACTAGCTGATAGATCTGTCAAATATCCCATGGGTATTTTAGAAGACATACCTGTCAAGATTGGTCAGTTGTACATTCCGACCGACTTCGTCGTAATGGATATCAAAGAAGATGAAGACATCCCAATCCTCTTAGGAAGACCCTTCCTATCAACCGCCGGAGCTATAATAGATGTTAAGAAAGGGAAACTGACTTTCGAGGTAGGAGATGAAAAGATTGAGTTCATTTTATCCAAATTTCTAATGGCACCAGTGATAGGAGATGCGTGCTATGCCATCGACATCATTGATGAATGTGTAAATGAGCTCGAACAAAACGAATTCTTAACCAAATTACCATCAACCCCTATTTTAGAGGATGACGGATTTGAGAGTATCGAACCGTACATTGACGACAACCTTTTCGAATGCTTAGCTCTTACCCATGACCTTATGCCACGTACTGAGAAAACCACTATAGAACTTAAGGAACTACCCAAGAATCTAAGATATGAGTTTTTGGATGAGGAGATGAATAGACCTGTTATAATTAGCGCCACTCTAAACCAAATAGAAACAAATCAACTATTAGATACCTTGCGAAAATATCCCTCAGCTTTAGGGTATAAAGTTTCAGATTTAAGAGGTATAAGCCCATCCGTATGCATGCATCGGATTATGCTAGAAAAAGATTCGAAACCCTAAAGAGAACATCAAAGAAGAATAAACCCTATCATGAGTGATGTAGTCAATAAAGAAGTTCTTAAGTTATTAGAGGCTGGTATCATATACCAAATTTCGGACAGTGAATGGGTAAGCCCAGTCCATGTGGTACCCAAGAAAGGAGGTATCACTGTTCTAAAAAATGAGAAAGGTGAGCATGTGGCAAAACGAACAGAAGGAGGATGGCGAATGTGTATAGATTACAGAAGGTTGAATAAGGCAACAAGAAAAGACCATTTCCCTCTCCCATTTATAGATCAGATGCTTGAACGTCTAGCAAGACACTCATGTTTCTGCTATCTTGATGGATATTCGGGATTTTTCCAAATCCCTATTCACCCAGAGGACCAAGAAAAAACCACATTTACCTGCCCTTATGGAACATTCGCTTATAGACGAATGCCCTTTGGACTCTGTAATGCACCTGCCACTTTCCAACGTTGTATGATGTCAATTTTCGCAGACTACCTAGATGGAATTATGGAAGTATTTATGGACGATTTTTCAGTATGTGGGTTTGATTTCAAAAACTGCCTCTCGAACTTGGAGAAAATCTTAAAAAGATGTGTGGAAGTAAACCTTGTGTTGAATTGGGAAAAGTGCCACTTTATGGTAAGTGAAGGGATAGTCTTGGGACACATTATTTCTGAAAGAGGTATAGAAGTCGATAAGGCCAAGATAGAAGTTATAGAACACTTAAACCCGCCTAAGACCGTTAGGGAAATAAGAAGTTTCCTAGGACATGCCGGGTTCTACCGACGTTTCATCAAGAATTTTTCCGCAATAACTAAACCCTTAACTAACTTATTGATGAAGGATGTCGAGTTTGAATTCGACCAAAAATGTCTTGAGGTCTTTGAAGTTTTAAAGAAAGCTCTTATTTCAGCACCTATCATAAGACCACCTGATTGGACACAACCCTTTGAAATCATGTGCGATGCTAGTGATTTCGCTGTAGGGGCTGTACTAGGGCAAAGAAAAGACAAAAAACTGCATGCAATTTACTACGCTAGTAGAACACTAGACGCCGCCCAGCTAAATTATACAACCACAGAAAAAGAATTGCTAGCCGTAGTTTTTGCTATTGATAAATTTCGATCTTATTTGGTGGGAGCAAAAATAATAGTATACACAGATCATGCAGCAATCCGGTACTTGTTAAGTAAGAAAGATGCTAAGCCTAGATTGCTCAGATGGGTACTTTTACTCCAAGAATTTGACTTGGATATTAAGGATAAAAAAGGAGCTGAAAACTTAGTAGCTGATCATCTCTCCAGGTTAGAACACCTTAAGCCTGAACTTATACCTATAGACGATCACTCTACTTATGAAAGATTAATAGCTGGGATAAACTCAACTGAAGAAGAGACCTATGAGGAAATCTCAACCATGAACAACATACCATGGTACGCAGATATTGTAAATTATCTAGCCGCTGATATCATACCCCCCGACTTAAGCTACCAACAGAAGAAGAAGTTTTTTAGAGATGTTAAACACTTCTTTTGGGATGAACCCCTCCTATTCAAAAGAGTAATAGATAATATATTCCGACGATGTGTGCCGGAGGAAGAAGTAGACAATGTCATTAAACATTGTCATGCTTCACCTTATGGTGGACATGCAAGCACGTCTAAAACATGCGCCAAAATATTTCAAGCAGGTTTTTATTGGCCTACTGTATGGCGCGATGTCCACACTTACATTACAAAATGTGACCGATGCCAACGCACTGGGAACATCTCAAGACGTGATGAAATGCCTTTAAGAAACATCCAAGAAGTGGAAATATTTGATGTCTGGGGTATTGATTTCATGGGACCTTTTCCTTCCTCAATGGGTAACAAGTATATCCTAGTAGCTGTCGATTATGTCTCAAAGTGGATCGAAGTTGTTGCATCACCCACAAACGATACCAAGGTAGTTATCAAACTGTTTAAGAATATTATTTTTCCTAGGTTTGGAACCCCGAGGTTAGTCATAAGTGATGGAGGATCGCATTTTATATCTAAGATATTTGACAAGCTTCTAAGCAAATACGGAGTAAAACATAGAGTAGCATCACCATATCACCCGCAAACCAGTGGCCAAGTAGAGGTATCGAATAGGGAGATTAAGCAGATCCTAGAAAAAACCGTATCATTATCCAGAAAAGACTGGTCTGGAAAACTTAAAGACGCCTTATGGGCTTATAGAACGGCTTATAAAACCCCTATTGGAACAACTCCTTATCAATTGGTTTATGGAAAGTCCTGTCATTTACCCTTCGAATTAGAACATAAAGCCTATTGGGCCATTAAATCCTTGAATCTAGATTACCTGAAAGCCGGAGAAAAACGTATCCTGGACATTCACAAGCTAGAAGAGCTTCGCTTGAATTCCTATGAGAATGCCATCATATATAAGGAAAGAACCAAAATGTGGCATGATAAAAAAATCATCAAGAAAGATTTCAACATTGGTGATCCTGTTCTCCTATTTAACTCAAGGTTACGACTTTTTCCTGGTAAGCTTCGTTCAAGATGGACAGGTCCATTTGAAGTGTCAAAAGTTCTAAAATCTGGAGCAGTAGAAATCAAAAACAATTCATGTGCTCCATTTGTGGTAAATGGACAAAGACTGAAGCTCTACAAAGGAGGCGATTTGCCTGTTGACTACTCTAGTCATATTCTTATAGACCCACCAATACCCACATAAAGTAAGATCTAATCGTCAAGCTAAACGACGTTAAACAAGCGCTGCATGGGAGGCAACCCATGGTTTATTTTTCATTTTATTTTATTTTAGTAATTTATATATTTTATCTGGACTAATTTCTTGTGTTTATATTTTCAGGATGCATTACCCCGATGGTATGGTTGTGATTTTCAGAGATGAAGCACAAAAGGCCCGATTTGCTACCTTATCTGCTAGACCTATGGTACCCACTAGGTACCCCGATCAGAGCTGCATGGAGGCACTCGGGATTGAGCCAAGTATTCGGTATCTATGCAACCAACTTAGCTGGGATTCTTATGCCGATGATGTCCACAAAACCTACAGGAACCTTACTCTGGAGTTTCTTAGCTCTATGGACTATAATCCACGAGTAGGTGAAGGAGATGAGCGAGGACGCCTGAGTTTCAGATTGTTTGGCACTGAGTATACCCTGACCACCAAAGAATTTGGGGATTTGCTTGGTTTCCAAACTGGACCGACCGCTATAACTGAGTTCCCATTGAGTTGCTACATGGACAGAGACATTGATAAATTTTGGCAAGACATTACTGATAGAGCCAGTCTTGACCCCTCTACCCAGTTGTCCCGGAAGATCCATAACCCGGCCTTCCGATACTTCGAGATGATCCTATGCCACACTTTCTTTGGGAGGAGTTACTGTGACCACTTGGTCACCGCTGAGGAGATCCTTTTCTTATACTGTGCTAGTCAGTCCAGACCTATAGCTAGTGGAGGTTTTCTGATAGAGAGCCTCGAGCAGACTGCTCGATCCGCTGTAGGGCTCATTCATTCCGGAGGGAATGTGACACAGATAGCTTCTGCTTTGGGTTTAGACAGTATGATAGCACAGCTGACCCCATACTGTGGATATACTTTTCTGGATTTAGACTTTTGCATGGATCGTGGATTCATGAGGAGGGCCTCTTTCCACCCATATCGGTACAGATTGCTTATCAATGACCAGACAGTTTACACCTTCACCATGCCAGACCCTCAGATGACTTGTGTTTCCAACTCTGCTAACTGGAACTATTCTGTAGAAGGTTGGGGTGAGATATCAGAGTACACTCCAGAATACACTCCTGCTTCCGAAGATCTCACTCCAGAATACACTCCTGCTTCCGAAGATCCCACTCAGGACTACACTCCTGCTTCCGAGGACTCCGCTCCGGATCACACATCCCGACCCGAGGTTACACACACTACTGTTCTTACTAATAACCTCAGCTTGCAGGAACCTGATATTCGCACTCTATTGACTGCTATGCGCACTGAGATAACCACTCTCCGCAATGAGGTGGCTGACCTTCATTTGCAGTTGGAAGTGAATGATGTTACCTTTGCTGGTGAGTTAGATGAATTAGCTCACGAGGTGGCAGAGATTCGACGCCAGCTGACTGAGCTGCGTGGCCCAGGCACTCCTGCAGAGCATCCTACCGGTTGGCAATAGATCTTTATTGTTCACAAGATATCTAGTTTCAGTATTATTAGTATTATGTTGATTTCCTTTTCAGACTCATTTTTATTTTTGCATTATCTGTTTCCTGAGTTGTTAATATTTATTTTGATGACCCAATGTCCGTACCTATATCTATATATATATATATGCATATGTTTTATTTATTTACTAATGTTTTTGTTTTTCTAGGTCACCATAGTTTTAATATAAAAATAAAATAAATGAACATGTGTATATGTATTCACGTACATATATGCACATTTATAAGAAAAATAGGTACACCTCCAGAAATTGAAGATAATGGCGAGGAAGAAAAAGCCCAATGGAAAGAAAGCCAGGCCAGCCCAACTGACCTCGACCTCACCGCGCCCGCGGTAGGCCCTGCCGCGCCCGCGGTGACGCAACGGTCACCTAACGGCTAGTAGCTCGTTTTTCCCCCCATTTTACCACTTTTTTCATTCCCAATCCCATTTTCTTCCATTTTTAACCCACTTTATTACCCATACCAACCCACTACATTTATTTCCATTATTTTCATCATAAATATTTACAACCACCATTTTCTTTCTTCCCTTCCTATAAATACCCCCTACTATATCATTTTCTTCCTCACACCTTCATTACTTCTACATCCCATTCTTTCTCTCTTTTTATCCACAAGAAAATCCTATGGAATATCACGGTTACATTTTACGTGGTGGTCAAGCCGGAGAAAGGCAACTAAAGCGGCTTGAAAAATTGCTGACAACACCAATACACTCTACCAGGTATATCGATGAAAACTGTCTATATTCATTAGGTATATACCATAGTGTATTCTTCCTTCTAGATAAAATAGGTATGCATGATATTTTTGCTACTCAAGCA
Organism: Vicia faba; assembly: GCA_948472305.1. Classification (NCBI taxonomy): domain Eukaryota; kingdom Viridiplantae; phylum Streptophyta; class Magnoliopsida; order Fabales; family Fabaceae; genus Vicia; species Vicia faba. The sequence continues at coordinate 772,996,746 of OX451740.1, read as the reverse complement.
CCAACCTACCCTAGGCTGACGTTCGAGTTTTTAAGTTCTTTAATTTATAACGTCTCCCCTAACACTGCTAGCACCGTAGGTGGAGTCAAATTTAGAATGTTTAATGTCGAATATGATTACTCCACTGACGGTCTAGCCGCCATGTTAGGATTGCCTTATGGGGATGGTGCCATTTGTGAAGCACCTTTAGACACAGATTGGGCATTTGAAGCATTTTGGGCCAGAATTACTAAACAAAATGCAACATCTTTTGATGGCCTTCTTGCTTCTCACATCCACAATCCTGCCCTTCGTGTCTTTAGATTTCTTTTAGCATCCACCATCTTTGCTCGGGAAAACCCAAACAAGGTGAATGCTAAGGAATTAATTATCATGCAGAGCTGCCTCACAGACACCAAAGTTAATCCCGTCCCATTCATGATTGCCCACATGCACCATGTTTTAAGAAAAGGTGGGCCGATTTCCTTTGGTGGACTGATTACCACTATTGCCCGTGCCATAGGATTGGATACGGAACTTGCCACCCTAGAACCACTTCCTCCTCGGATTGCAAATCTTAAATTTTTCAGGGATATGCGTTTATGCAAGACGAGGAAGGAAGGTGGTTACTTCCTAATGGTTGGAGGTGCTGCTGTACCCAGTGTTGTTATGCCTTGCACCCGTCGTACTGATATTCGATTTGAGCGTAACTGGACCTACGATCTCAACGCTCCTGCTTTTATTGGTCTGTTGCCCCCAAATCTACCTTTAAATGAGGGTAACAACACTGATGATGAGTACGATTTCCAAACAGAGGAACCACCCCATTTTTCACCTCCACACACGGCACCTTCGACCTCTAACCCACATGCAGGTACAGCTCCTAGTTTCCATGTCACTGAGGACATGTGGCGTGAGCATATGGCCCGAGAGGCCCAGAGGGACACCCTCCTTGCTACCTTGCAGCAACAGGCGGCCGACAACATGGCCTTCATGCAAGCGTCCCAAGAACAAAATGCTAGCTCTCTGCGCACTATTATGGAAAGTCAGCTGGCTTTTCAGAGAGAACAGCACCTACACCAGACCACATACGCTCGTCACTTCCAATTGATGGAGGCAACCCAAGGCACCCTCATTGGTCGGACCCAAGAGCTACAAGCGGCAAATGCCACCTTGTCAGAGAGACTGGAGCAGCTTGTTTTGGACCGAGATAGCCGCCGTTCCGGTCGTACCAACCAGGATGGTGAAGGTCCTAGTGGCCCCCACTAGTGTTTTCAGGTACCTCCTCCTACCTTATTTTGGGACATTGAGGACAATGTCTGATTTAAGTGTGGGAGGAGCATTTATCGCTTTTATTTCCCATTTTCGCTTTTATCGCTTTTATTTCCCATTTTTTCTGTTTTTATTTCCCTTCCGCATTTTTCCTTTTTTTTTAGTTAATAAAATGCATGTGATAGGCGAGTCTTTCCGCGTAGTGTACCCTTTCATTTTCCCCACCTTTTAGCTCTACAAAATTTTTATTTTTCAAAGATTTATGGTTGTTTTTAAGGATTTGGGCTATGAGACAGGTCCTAGATAGGGTCTGTTTCTCGGACACTCACTTTTTGAAAAATTCGTTATTATTTTTTACACCATAAGCCTTTTTGAATATTTAGATTAGATCCTTTCTCCCCAATATGCTATGATTTCGAATAAAACTGTACAAATAGGTCTTCAAGTAGTTTATCTTAGCAGTCAGCTCCGGCCTAAGCATGCTCTAAGTGTGGGATCGATGAATATAAGTGGATGATCTCTATTTTTGCCTTAAAAGCTACAAAATAAAGTATGAATACGACTACGAGTTGGGTGATCCTCACAAAGATTACTTAACTCAAGAAAGTTGTAAGCACTAACAAAAACAAAGAAAAAAAATATATAAGGCATATCTGTTGTAGTTGGTTCAGAGGTATCTGGTGCTGAACTTGGTAGGGCGGACTACGGTCCGATCCCCCGCAACTGCAAATGGGTAAAATAAAAAGGGATTAAACCAACTCTTGTACCAGAATCCCATCACTTGAGATCAGAGTCACTAACCGGTCACTACAACATGAGTATGTACGGATAACGGGCTTAATGTGATTGCGCCTGAATGAAAAAGGACCTCGTACAAAAAGAAGTCTTAGCATAGTAAGGATATTTGGATCAATCTGTATACTTATGAGGTTTATGTCTGCATTTCTGCGAGTAGTGTAATTACGATACCCTTGATTCAGATAGTTAGTGCCTGACAACACACCCTTACTCGGACTTAGAAGCCCTCTTTGCCCAAAACCTGTATACACCATAAATTTCTTTCATCCACTTTTAAGAGTTGTTGCTTGAGGACAAGCAAAGGTCTAAGCGTGGGAGGATTTGATCGCACTAAATCGCACTATGTTTCTGACTCAAATATCACATGTTTTCCTTAGTTTTTATTGTCATTTTCTCGTATTATGTTCCTTTTTCCTTTGTTTTCAGGATTCTTGTCATTTCAGAGCCTTCTGTGAAGAAACGAGCCAAAACGCCAAGAAATTAGGGTTTTTCAAGATATTTTGCACTTATGGCGTTCAGCACCGCGCTGGCTACAGGAAACGCGATGACGTGGCCCACTTTCACCCAGAGATCAACTGCCACGTTCCCATGATGTGGCGGTTCCAGGCACCGCGCCCGCGGCCACCCTCACCGCGCCCGCGGCCTTCACAAAAAGGTTCCCGCTCAAAAGAAGTTAAGGGGCATGCTGGTCCTTACGCACCTCAAAGTTCCTCTATAAATAGCTTTCGATTCTCATTCTTTAGTTTCATCCAAGCTTAGTACAATCTTAAGCCATATACTATCAGTTTCTGTAAAGTAATAATCTCTTCACATCGGGGAGTTATTGCGGTGTAGATTGAGTTGTAATCGAGTCTTGGAGCACTTTGGTTGAAGTTCATCATACCGGCCTTACTTTTCCGTAGATTTGTATCAGATTCAAGTCTCCGACCGGAGCAAGGTTCTATTTTATTGCATTTCTTTATTTAATTGCTCTTACCATAGTCTACACGTTTTATAGACTTTAAATGCTCTTACCATAGTCTACACGTTTTATAGACTTTAAATGCTCTTACCATAGTCTACACGTTTTATAGACTTTAAATGCTCTTACCATAGTCTACACGTTTTATAGACTTTAAATGCTCTTACCATAGTCTACACGTTTTATAGACTTTAAATGCTCTTACCATAGTCTACACGTTTTATAGACTTTAAATGCTCTTACCATAGTCTACACGTTTTATAGACTTTAAATGCTCTTACCATAGTCTACACGTTTTATAGACTTTAAATGCTCTTACCATAGTCTACACGTTTTATAGACTCGCACTTATTATGTCTGGCTAAACTATAAAGGTTAGGGTGTAATGATGGTCATCATGGTTGTGTTCCAATTATCATGCTAGTGAAAATACTTTGGGGATGTTTTGCTTCTAACTTAAGTCAATTGTGTTTAAATGTTTATTGGGTAAGATCGAAAGCCGTCCAAACTAATGATACGACTTGATTATTATTTAACCAAACAAAAAGAGCGAAAGCCGTTGATTGGTTAAATAGGAATCATTGACCTTTTTAGAAAATGATTTTGAAACTATTTTCGGACGCGTTTGTAGGTTTGAAATCTGACTCTTGGTCAAAAAGCCAAAAGTCTCTTTAAGTTAATCTTTCCAAGTAAAACCACTTTTCTGTTAAGTCAAAACTATCAATTTCTTAAAAATAGGTTTACCTCTTTAACGCGGAAGGCACCCTTTATATGTGACAATAAAGGAATTTAATTTAAAGAGTAAACTCGGTTCTTAGTAGTCAAAAGCTACAAGTTCCCGTTAAATTGATTCTTTGCTATCAATAGAAAATACTGCCCCATAAGTAGGTTCATCTACGCATGACCGAACCAATATCTGATTACATGATTTACATTCCAACCTGTCTTTTAAACTGTTATTTCCCTCGCATATTTACTTTGTGCCCTGCACTCACATCAATATCCTTATTCGCCTTAGATAAGCACCTTAGCAATAGAGTTGATAGATTGACAATTGGTCTCTGTGGTTCGATAATCTTATATATTACTTCGATAGGCTGTACACTTGCAGTACTACATTTAGGCTATACGTTACAGATTAAACCCATCAAGCTCCTTATATAGAATGAGTCAAAAAGAGAGTGGAAACCCTTATATTTCCTTTTCCAAGGGAGAACCCATTGTATGAACAACCACCTCTTGTTTTGTTGTAATTTGTGCCTATAGAAGAATATAATCTGGTTCAAGTTGAAAATATAAAACTCCGCAAGAAAGAGCATGAGACTAGAATTGAGCTCTTTATAGTTTCCCAAGAGAAGACCCAACTAGCTCATAAGCTTAAGAGAGTTGAAGGGATTACATCTGGAAGGGGGAAGGCTACGAAGAGAGCTAGAGCTGAAGACAATTTTGTTTTTGTTGAAGATCACCAGAAGGTTTTTGCTGAAATTGAAAAGAAGTTCAAACAAAAGTGTTGAGATAATGAGATCCTTAAAGCATCCAAAGTTGAAATGGAAAAGAGGTACAAGGATAAGATTGAAGAGTTGGAGAAGAAATTTATAGCCAAAGGTGCCCATTCTGAAGAGGAGAAGACTCATAGGCTCGCAGTAGAGACTCGGCTCAAGGGAAGTAACATTCGCGTAGCATAAGTTATAGAAGAGAATGCAAAGCTCAAGATTCAATTGAAAGAGAGCCTAAGAGGCAGGGATCTTTAAGCTATCTGGAGTTGGATATTTTTTATTGTTTTTCTCTTTTTCTGAAGATCACCACCAGATTTGTTTGATGGGATCATTTATATTATGACTTTTCATGTATTAAACTCCTTTGGAATCTTCATTTGTCTTAAATAAATGAGCAGTTTTTGTTGATGTTATCTTCTGTGTTTATTGCCTTCTCTTATCATGATGTTTGTTACTCTTGATGGTTGACAAAAAATTTGAACACCCTAGAGACAACAAGCATTGCATGCATTACATGCACTCATGCTTCCATGTATCTCATGCATAATATGTTTTTTAGTTGGTCTTCTTATCTTGATTCTGATTTTATTTAACAGAGATTGCAAATCAGACGTTTCACCGTTATCGCACAAGGAGTAATCAACTTCAACAAATGGAGCAAGTTCAAGCTGATTTGGCAACAATGAAGGTTCAGATGGATACACAGATGGCTCAGTTTAAGGAAGTGATTACCAACATGAATCATGGCCAATAAGAGTTGAGGGATCTTGTTGAGAGGCCTCGTAATGAAGAGAGGCATCTTGAGAATATGTTTGAAGACATCTCCGTGGGACAGCCACATCCTGTTGGTGCTTTGGGTTACGATTGGTTTTAAAATTAGGAGTCGTCACTATTAGTTTTTATCCTAAGGAAGAGAATCTAACAGAAAACCCTAATTCGCAGACAGAGATTCTAGATTTCGGACTCTATTAGACGAAAGGAAGGTGTTAGGCACCTTTCATCTACCTTGTTCACAAGGATACTAGGTTTAGGTTTAGATTTGGGGTAAACAGGGTTTTAAATTTTATTAGGGGAACTCGCCACAATTTTTGATCGTATGCTTACGTATGCTCTTATGAGGAATCAGAGTCCCAATTCATAGTTCGTATGAGGTTTGTGTTTTTTAGGGGTTGCAAGTGTATTTTGAATCACTTTGCATTTGACCGGTTGTAGTGATTGCGGAGATTTTGGCTAAATGCGCGATTAGTCAAAATCTGTTTGAAACCCTTGTGCAAAAACAGTTTGTTTTAGATTAACTAATTGTGAAAAATAGTTTGATGATTTGTTGTGTGTTTTTTAGTTGTATTAATTGCGAAATATCTTATTAATGCATGATAAAAAATATTTAATGCAAATAATATAAGAAAATAATATATGCATTTTGTATAAAATAATTTTTTTTCATGATATAATAAATAACAATATATAATAATAATAATAAATATAAAATTTAATAATAATAATAATAAATATAAAATTTAATAATAATAATAATAATAATAATAATTGCAAATATAAATAATAATTATCTAAAAAATATAATATAATAAGTATAAGAATTAAAAAAATAGATAATATAATGTAATAGAAATAATGTAATAGAAATAATGAAGGAAAAAATTTGATTAAATCTGGGGGTGTAGTTTCTAGTTATCAAGTAAAAGCACGGTGGTGCTGAAAACAATTTGAATTAGGCCTAAAACAGTTTTGAAAGGGGGGTATGGTTCGTTTGGGTAGCTTAGTAATTCAGAGGCAGTGTGGTGTGGAAAGTATTGGGCTCAGGCCAAAATGGTTTGGGAGGAGGGTCGGTGTGATCTAATGTTGCAAGGGAGTATGGATTAGCGTGTGACTTGGCCTAATAGCCGTTAGATAAAAAATCAACGGATAAGAATGAGGGAGCATGTAAGTTACGGTGTACCAGCGCATAGGGAATCAGACGAAGATAATATTTTGATTAAACAATTTTCATTTATTCTTGTTTATTTTTGTTTTTTACAACAAGATCATCATCTCTTTCTCTCTCACGCTAACACAAACCCTTCTTCTTCTTTCAAACCCTTTCTCCCCTCTACTGCCGGCGACAGGTATAGAACCATAACCCCACCATCAAAAAACCAAAATATAAACAATAATCAGGAGCTAAGAATTACCCTCTTTCGCAATTGTACTGATTATGATTCTTGGGCTGTTTCGATTTGGTGTTGGTCCCCGGTTCTTCTTCTCTTTTACAAGTGGCCACAGCGGTGTCAAGCGATTGAAGATGGCGATGAGTTACGGCGGAGACGATGGTGATGAGAGCGGCGGAGACAACGGTAACTAGGGTTTTAGATATCGAAACCCCAGTTGTCGCTTCTTCTTCTACGATAGCTGGTGTTCTTCAAGTTCTTCTTTATGACGAAAATTCGCTTGCTCCTCCATACTGTTCTTGTTCTTCTTTCATCCCCTGTATTTTCTGTGTTTCAATTTTTTATGTCCCCCTCTCTATGTTTTCCATTTTATTTATAGGGTTTTAGATTTTGGGCTTGAATCAAATTTGTTCGCATAAATTTAGGAACATAGCACAATTAGGTCTTTATGTTAATTGATTTATGTATATATTGTAATTGAATTTGAATTTCTGTATTGTAATTTTTGGATTTGATTTGTAATAGAGATTGGATTTGTTTGGATTTTTAGATTTGTAATTTCCTGGATTTTGATTTGTTTAGATTTTATACTGTAAAAAAATCTGGAATTTGCTTCTATAGAAGATTTGATTTGCTGCGTTTGATCTCTACAGTATTAGTTTGTAACCAACAAACATGCGCTGATTTAGGTGTAATGGAAACAATACATGTTTTTTCTATTTTTGGGCCATCGCTAATTGTTGCTAGCAAACATGGGCATGCGTGTAATTCCAGCCTGCAATGTTATTATTTGTATTACAGCATAAATAAGTTTTTAATTTAATTGGGCTTGCACATTTCCTATCTTATTCAGCCCAGCATCACTGTATTTTCTCACAGTAAACATTTTCTTTTCAATTCAGATTGGGCTTCAATTGGCCCAAATAGCAACTTTTTACTAAACTAGTATCATTTTTATTAAACGTTTTATCAACAAGAAAATAAAAAACAAATATTACATTTTCTTTTAATAAAAAAAATATTATTTATTTATCCTTATAAAAAGTTTAATATTAATACCCTCTTTTTCTAAAGAAGACAACAACATATAATGGGCTTGTTATTCCGAAATTACACCCTCTTTTCTTTTGTTTGGATAACAAAAATGGAAATGGGCGAAATAAGTAAATTGCAACGACACCCCCTTTTTTACTGACAACAACAAACACTTAAATAGGCTTAGTTAATACTTAATTTCCCACCTCTTTTTCTAATAACTACTGTTCAATAATTAAGAACTTAATAGTTACTCGAATATTTTTTATTTTCGAATCGCATGGGTCATTGGCCAACATGCCTCGCAAACATTCACGGATACACGAGTCTTTCTGATTTAGAAAGCCTCGCTCTCCTGGATTTAAAATACACCCCCAGTCTTGGATAAATATGGGCCATCAGATACTGTTGTACCATCTTTAATTAAATACTTCTTCTATTTTAAATATTGAAATTATGATCGTAGGGGTAGGGTAAATTTGGGATACGATAGTTGCCCCTATTCAATCATCTTCCAATCGAATAGCGTGAGAAAACGCGAGTCTTGCGCATTCTGATTGGGAGTTTATTGAATACTTGGATTACCCAAAATTTGTTCGACCAACCATAAGGTTACACTGATATAGCATACCCTTACGAGTCTTGAGGAAGTAGGCAAAGCTGATGATATATCGCTTACCAGGGTTTGATGATGAGGCAAATGGTCTTGAGCTTTGAGAGCGCAATTTTGTTTGTCTTGGTCTAGTTTTGATGATTCACCCATTTGGAGGATGAATAAAACAATAATTGATGATGCATGGCTGCTTGAAGATTGAGGCCATGGGTTATGCTCGCGAATCGTTGCACGACGTCTTAGGCGATAAGCTAGGTTTTGGTTTTCGAGCATCGCTGCATGAAGTCTGAGGCGATGGTCTGTGTTGCGGAATAAAGAAACACATTGCTGCATGAAGTATTAGGCAATGGGTTAGGTTCGCAAATTGCTGCGTGAAGTCTAAGGTGATAGGCTAGATTTTATCTTCGAGCATCACTACATGAAGTCTGAGGCGATGGGCTATGTTGCAAAATAAAGAAGCACATTGTTGCACGACGTCTTAGGCAATGGTCATTATTACGGTGCATGGGACCGCACTTCTGCGTGATGTCTTAGGTAGTGGGTTATGTTGCATTGCTGCCGAAGGTCTTAAGCAATAAACTAAGTTTTGTTTCTAAAAATCGCTACATGTCATCTTAAGAGATGTCGGGGTTGTGGAATAAAGAAGCACATTGTTGCACGACATCTTAGGAAATGGTCTATATTACCGAACAAGGAACCGCATTGCTGCATGATGTCAGCAATGGGTTAAGTTGCATTGATGCTCGAGGTCTTAGGCAATGAACTAGGTTTTGTTTCCGAACATTGCTGCTTGTCGTCTTAGGCGATGCTTGGTTTGCGGAATAAAGAAGCACATTGCTGCACGACGTCTTAGGAAATGGTCTATATTACCGAACAAGGAACCAAACTAATGCACAATGTCTTAGGCAGTGGGTTAGATAAGGAGAATACATTGCGCGTGGAGGCAATGTACTGAGCTTCGTACATTACTGTATGGAGACTTAGGTAATGGACTACTTTGTAAGGAACTCATCACTGCATTGAGACTTAGGTGATGGGATGAACGCGTCATGACATGGAGACTTAAGTGATGGGTTGAATCGTAGGAGAAGTGTTTGTTTGTTGTGTGATACAGGCGTATGCTATCTGATATTGAGATAGAACCCTAGGTGTATGTGTGTTGAATTTTTGTATGTATGCAGGATGTGTGATATTGATATGGAACCCTGAGCGTATGCATGTTGAATGTTTGTATGTGTGTGTAATGTATGCTTTGGATATGCAAAATGTATGTATGAAATGTGTGTAAAATGCGTGTATGCCTTGATGCTACTAAGACTATTTCTAGAATTCTCTCCTTTAAACCATTGGTTTTGAATTATCACTTCTATGGCGTTGTATGTTGTCTCGTCGTGGCATCGTTGAATTTGATTTGAATGCGGTGGAAAGTGTCTAGTTAGTTTTTGAACACTGATTTTCTATATTGTAAGCGCAGGTGTAGACGTAGATATATGTATTGGCATATGTATAGACTTTTATGTTGTAAGTGCAGACATAGGTGTAGACGCATGTGCAGACATAGACTTTGTGTTGTAGGCGTAGACATAGGAGTAGATATGTATAGATTTTTGTGTTGCAGGCGCAGGCCTAGGCGAAGACATGTGTATAGACTTTGTATTATGAGTGCAAGCATAGGCGTAGACGTGGGTATGGATACGGTCATGGATTTTCTTTGGAAGTTTTTCTAACCCAAAATGTTTTTCGATGTTTTATCAAATGCTTTTATTTGTTAATTTCCCCGAAATGATTTCAAGATAATATTCACAAATAATAATCATAGTATTTTGCAAACAAGTCTAAGAAAAGAAAAAACAATTTGAAAGATGAAAAGAAAAGTGGAATATTTTATTAAGATGCCTCTGAATAGGCGAGAGTACAAGATGCAATTCTTAGAAAAAGGTAATTACATAAATATTTAAAACTGTAAATGGCAATGAAAAATGATAATTGTTGTTGTTGTTGTTCCCCAATATCCTTTTAATATCCCTTATCTCCTTTGCTTCTGAGTTGTATGATTCTGATCCATCTCTCCCTTCGTGGATCATAGTCGAAGTTCTTAGATCAATGTTTTTGTTCTTTATTTCTTTGTATGAAATCCCTAATTTTTGCCTGGATTTCCCTTTCGGGTTTTCAATCCACCGGGATAGTTTTTTTTGTTTATATGCCCCTAATTTTTTCCTGGATCACCCTTTAGGCTTTTCGATTCACCGAGACGCTCCTTTTTGCCTAAGTCTCCCGTTAAAGATTCGATCTTAGCGAGCTTCTTATACATAGTATTTTTTGACTGCATCTAAATTTGCCAGATATGGTAGTTCTTCCCCATCCATTGTTGTGAGGATGAGACCACCACCGGAGAATGTTGTTTTGACTACATATGGACCTTCGTAGTTGGGTGTCCGTTTACCACGTGAATCAAGGCGAGGTAGCATAATCTTCTTGAGCACTAGATCCCCTTCTTTGAATATTCGAGGGTGAACTTTCGCAGGGTCCGTCTGTCAATGATAGAGGCATTTTCTGGATATTCTTGCTTTTTAAGGTATTTTTTGATGTTGTAAAACCAAGGCTTGTTGTCTGACCCTTCTTTAATAGCAAGGCAATGTGCTGGCTCTTTGAAGTGTATGTTTGTTATGCGCGGTTTGTGGTTCGGCCAAGTAACTTTGAACATAGCTTATATAGTTGCTAGAGCGTCTGCCATTTGATTTTCTTCTCATGGGATGTGACTGAAAGTGATCTTTGTGAATTCAGCAGTCAGTTTTCAAAACATGATCTCGATATGGAATTAGTTTTGGATGTTTTAGTATTCCATTCGTTGTTTACTAAGTATATGAATAATGCGGAATCCCTAAATACTTCGAGATGATTTATTATCAGATCAATGGCAACTTCCAGTCCTAGTAAACAAGCTTTGTACTTGGTGTAGTCAAAACACAATCTTGCAGTATAGGGCTTGTGATAATTCTTTGGAGAAGTTAAAATTGCCTTGATATCGTGCCCCAGTGCATTTGAAGCCCCGTCGAACATGAGTATCCAACGTGCCCCTGGCTCGGGTTCTTTGTTAGATCCTGTTATTTCATAGTTACCCATAGCCATGACATCTCTGTCTGGAAAGATGAACTTCATAGGTTGATATTCTGGCAGTGGTTGGTGAGCTACATAATAGCTTGATCGGCCTTTCTTTGACGCTCTGCTCTAACATTGCCCCTAGCTTGATTTCTTCCTTTGTACGTAGATTAATAGTCTCAATAGCCTCTTGATACGGTTGTACGTTGCCAGCCTTTCGCTCTATTTACCTCGCCATTTCTTTAGAGAGTTCAAGATCTCCATCACCTTCCTCTTTGGCTTGGTTGATGGGAGCATCAAAATTATATTGGGTCGCAACAATAACATTATCGGTGGTTTTGGGCATGAATTTGCACGTTTTATCATGTTTTGGTGCAAATTTAGTATATGAAATTTGAAAATGCATATGCAGAGAAAGTATTGCCATTTTGAAATTTAAGAGATAAATGCAAGAGAAAGAAAGGGATCTTAATTGAAAACAAAATATAACTTTTATTAATTGTAAATATTGTTTAAAACAAAATGGGGGAACCCTTACAAGCAACCCCTATACCTCGAGCTTGACATAGGTTCTTTTTAAAACAAAGAAAAATTACTTAGGGAAGAAAAATATCTCGGGAATCTCCACAGTAGTTCATATTTTGAGTTCTTCTCCTGGGGCCCATTCTCGGATGCAGTCAGTTTCCCTTTTGGTATTGACTTTGTTGGATATCATCGCCACATGTCTGCCATGCTCTACTCCCTTGTTGACAAAGGTCTCTTAGATCGGAGGAAATGCGATTCGCCCTTCAGAGTAGCTTTATATTATTCTTCAGGGTATGGTCTGAATTGGACTATACCATGGTCCATTAGCTTTTGTAGCATTCTCTCGAAAACTTCATTATGTTCTAGCAGGAATCCACATCCCAACAGATATTCTTTCAATAATCTTATCAGGGTTTTTGCTTGTCTGGTTTCCCCAAAGTTAGTGACTACGTCAATTACGTTTATTGCTGGCCCACCATGTGGAGGCATAGGGTTTGATTTGATGTTAGGTTTCTCAAAAGTGATGTCTTGAGATTCTAACAAATCATGCAATTTATGTTTAAATGCCCATTATTTTTCTATGGTGTGCTGATGCGTGGTATTCGCGAGTGTATGAATCGCGTTAGAGTAATATAAAAGATTATCGATCCACAGAGACCAATCGTCAATCTATCGTTTCCTATTGTTAAGGTGTTTAGCTAAGTCAATATCAAACATGGAATTGAGCATGCAAGAAAGTAAAGTGCGGCGAAATAAACTTCAGATATAAAAGTAGGGTCGAATGTAATTCACATAGTCAAATGATATTCGCAATGCTTCGAATAGAACTACTTATAGGGAAATATTTTCTACTAAAGAAAAGAACTAATTTAACAGGAATTGCCGCTTTCGCATAATCAGAACCGAGTTTACTCTCTAATCAGACCTTCTTATCGTCACTTATAAAAAGGCGCACATTGCGTTAAAGTAATAAACCTATTTTTAAGAAATAAAGTACTTGAGCAAGTTGAAAAGTATTTTGATATGGAATTTCTAATAAAAAGGGGACCTAACTTTAACCCTATAAACGCGTCCGAAAATAGTTTCAAAATTAATTTCTTTGATAATAAAAATCCCTAACTAACCGGACAAAGCGCTTTCGCTTCCTTTGACCGGTTAGAACTAACCGAGTTTAACAAAGGGTTGGACGACTTTCGATCTTACCCAACAATAATAAAGTACATAAAACTCGTATTAAAAACAAAAATAGCCCTTAAGCATTTCTATTGACACATTATTTGGAATATCGATCTAACTAGATTCCTTACATTCTAGCCCAGTAAGGTTCATCCTGACATGGGAATGTAAACAGACATGTTAAAATAAATCACGCGAGAAAGTAAATAATTTAAAGTGCGCTGTAGGAAATAAACAAAGTAAAAGCAGGTGCGGGAAATAAACAAAGTAAAAGCAGGTGCGGGAAATAAATAAAGTAAAAGCAGGTGCAGGAAATAAACAAAGTAAAAGCAGTGCGGGAAATAAACAAAGTAAAAGCAGATGCGGGAAATAAACAAAGTAAAAGCAGTGCGGAATATATAAATAGAAATCTGCTCCAAACTGGGAGGTTTTAAATATGGTACCGTGATACGGTGGGAGAACTGACTTGAAAGTTTTGCGTTTTATTGCAAATGTTGCCGTTAGTAAGAGTCGCCACCGACTTTTCTTTTATCCAAAAGGAAAGCTGAAAAAGTACAGGAATGACCTTTGAGATTGTTTCTTGAGTTCGGGGGGTAGATTATGAAAAGGGAAGGTATTAGCAGCCTTTTCATCCATGGTTTTCCATGGGCTCTTAGTTACTTTCTAGATCACTTGCTTTTGTTTGAAATTGTGTTTTGTGTGGCTTTGAAAGTATTTTGTAAAAGAGGCTATTGTTTAGGAAATCTTTGTAACGATTCTCGTTCGTAAGAATGTATACAAAGATGTTTGTCTTTTTGAAAATGTTTTCAAGTTTGTAAGATGTTTTGAAAAATGTGTGTTTGTTTTGAAAATAGAAAGGATATTTGTTTGAAATGGAGAAAGTAACTAAAAGTAATCTACCTACTCAAATGTCTTTCTTGTTCATTTTATTTTTCTTTGATATTAAGGCAACCAAGTGGGATAACCCTAAGGGTGTCTTGTATGCAAGTGTTTCATTTTCATGCTTGATTTTGTCTTGGATTAGGGTTTTCTATTTGATTGATTTTATATTACCATACAAGCCCTAATTACTAGCATGTTATGTAAAGCGATAAATTGCGAAATTTAAAGATTACTACGCTATTACAACATTTTGTGTGTGTGTGTGTGGGGGGGGGGGGGGGGGGGGGTATATAATTGATGAATGGGGATTGCGATAATATAAACATAATTAATATATTACAACCAAATTGAATTTATACAAGTATTGTAATAAATAATGTACAAGATAATTTAAATATGCAAAGATATGTAAATGCAAAAGAAGGTTTTGTTTTGTTCTTTTTTATGTAAAAAAGTTTTAACCTAAGCCTAATAAACAAATCAAGATTAAACTTAAATCAATTAAGGAAGGAAATTATTTTTTAGAAAAGATTTTGATTAAACCCTAATTCTAATTTATTAAAAGGAAATAAATTTCTTAAAGTATTTTTGTATTTTTGTATTGAAAATAATATATGGTATTTATGAAGTATTTTGGTCTTTTTATATGTTAAAATAAATATTTAATAGGTATGAAGAAAAAATAAGTATTTAACCTAATTTTAATTCAATTCACAAGCTTAAATAAAGAAAAGGATAGTATATAACTTTAAACAAAAATAAATATTATTTATGAGAAAATAAAATAAAACAAAAATATAATATTTATCATTTTTATATTTTTATGATTTTTTATTACTAAGAAAATATATTTGATAAAATAAAAATAAAAATAAAACAAATAAATAAAATATTTGGGCCAGGGGTGTTGAAAGCAAATGGGAGGCAGGAAGTTAACAAAAACATAGGGGCCCAATGTGTTGAAGCCCATGTTGCAAAAACAACAAAAAAATGGAAAAAAGTATGAAAAATTGCAAAAGGCAGCGCCAAGGCTCGAACCCGTGACCTAGGGCATTTTTGCGCGCTGCCTTACCACTGGGGTGGGTGTACATCCATTAGTATAAATGAAAACAAAAATACATAACATGAAATACTTCTTTGCCCTGTACTTCATCTTCAACCTTTGGCCAGCCAGATCCCCTGTAACTTTTTCATTTCTCAACAAAAATGGAAAGTGATAACATGAACGTTACAACATTTTACTTCACGATTCTAACCATATGCATAACTAAAACTATAAGTCCAAGATCAGAGAGAATTTTGTTGGCCCTAATTCTTAGCCTAATTTTTTCAGAAACTTCAAACTTAAAATTCTCTAAACTCAAGCCAAATAAATGCAAGCTATAGATATGTACAGTTTCGTAGCAATGATGTCTACAATCTATATTCACAAATGGAAACTAACTATGCCTGTATAAAGAGTTAGAAAAACAGAAAACTCACCTTGAAAATGGAAATCGTGTTTTGAAAATGAGCTTTCTTTAGGATACTGTGATGATCAGGTTAGCTTCCTTGGACCTCTAGAAAGCTAATGCAATGCTTACCTTGTCTTGAGGGTGGCTGGAATGGTCTGGAGAAGTCCAACTATGTTACTCTGTTTTTGAACTTCACCAATGGGGAAGATGGAGTTACATGGATGTTTCAGGGTGTGGGATAGTTTACTTATATGGTAAGGAAACTTGAGAAAGCAAAAGGCCTGAAAACGCACGAGTGGAATGGAAGATTCAGTTTACAAGTCATAAATGGCAAGTTTGGAGGCTTGGTATGCAATTTCTGATTCTAAGGTGTTTCAAGGCTTGGCCATGCGTAGTTTTAGTTGCAAAATGATGGCTTTATATATAGCATTGTCCAAAGGTGGCACCCACCATAGAGGCCATGGCACCCGCCATGAGTGTAAATGAAAGGAAGTGGGGAACGTGGCAGTTGAGGTCAGCAGGAGGTGGTCCACGTCATGGCCTACCCAATGGTTAGCGCCATGGTGGACGCCATGAGTGCAAATTTGACCTAAACTCATGTTTTTCATCCTGTTTTCCTTCATTTCTTCAGGGGAGCTCTGGATAATTAAAATACCTGAAAAGGAAACAAAAGATAGGCATAATACGATAAAAAAAAATAAAAAACCTAAATAACATGTGAAATCAGAGTAAAAAACAAGTGTAAAGTAAGTGTTATCAAATTCTCCCTCACTTAAACCTTTGCTTGTCCTCAAGCAAAAACTCTAAATAGATTAAGAAGAAAAACGGTGTTAGTGAACAAGTTGGGCTGCAAGGGGCCTCTGGAATTAGAACAGGGATGTATTGATAGGTACTGACTGATTCAAACCAAGGATATCGTAGTGACACTCTTCCGTAACCAGACATAAGCTTCGTTCTTTTACGAACCAATCCATATTGTGCCACTATGCTTAGGCCTATATTTTTTCTATTTTCAAATCCTTTTTCGTTCAGTCGCAATCACATTAAGCTCGTTATTCGTACATGCTCATAGTAAAGTGACCGGGTGGTGATTCTGATCATAAATCGCAGGGCTCTGGTATAAAAAGTTGGTGTAACCCGTTTTATTGACCCGTTTATAGTTGCGGGGGATTGGATCGTAATCCTCCTTACCAAGTTCAGCACCAGATACTTCTGAACCAACTAAAGATGTTTACAATTTTTCTTTTTCTTTTTCTTTTTCTTCTTCTTTTGCTTGTGCTTTTGCTTTATTTTTCAACATACAACTTTTGTTGAGTTAAATGACTTTTTGAGGGTCACCTATCCCGGGGTTGTAGTTTATAATAAGAACATAGCATATAGATCATTCACTTCTTTTCAATCCCCTACGTAGAGCATGCTTAGACCATAGCTGACTGCTACGATAAACTATTCAAGGATTTAAGAATGAAAATTTTAAGGCCACGACATAGGGGGTGTCTAGATCGAATTCCTAAATTTATGAATCTTAAGGTGTAAAAACGATGTCGATGCTTCAAAAGGGCTTTCCCAAGTCATACTACATCCTATCTCAACCAGATCTTATAGCCCAACTAAGTTCAAAACACAGTGTTTTTCTTAGGAAAAATTTTCGGTTAGGCTCAAGAAATGGGGGAGTGGACATACACTAGACCATACAGATATAGATGACTTGTCAAACACATGTATTATTTTGAAAAGAAAGCAAACAAGCAAACTAAAGAAAATAATGAAGTAAAATAACGAGAAGGAAAATCCAGGAAAGTAAAAATAAAGCGAGTAAATTTCCTCCCACACTTAAATCTAACATTGTCCCCAATGTTACGAAATAAGATAAGGAAAGAGTCACCTGGTAAAGTACTAAGGCTGGCTGGGTTCCTCTACATCCTGCGGTGAATGTCTAGGATGACGGGATCGGCTGTGATGACGACTACTCTGAGAAGCCTCAAACGGGTCGAATCTGGCAGACAAGGCAATCAGTGAACTCTGAATCTCGCGAAGGTTGCCTAAAAGGGAACCTTGAGTGGCCTCCATGAGGGCGGAGTGCCTCTGAAACTGAGCTTGTTTCCTATGTTGCTCGTGGGATATCGCCAATTGAGATTCCATAAGACTTTGAAAAGAGCGGTCCAACTGCTATTGTGACGCCTCCATAAAACTCATGTTATCTTCCAGCTGTTGTTGGATGGCAGAAAGTAAACCATCTCTTCTATCCTTCCAGGCTAGCTGGTCACGCCACATCTCTTCAGTGATGTAGAAGCCAGGAGTCATACCTGCAAAAGTGTTAGAAGTAGAAGGTGCAATGTGTGCGGGTGAAGCATGGCGGGGGGACACAGGTGGGGCATGAGGTTCATCCCTCTGCTCGTAATCTTCACCAGTATCGTGTCTGTCCCCAAGTGGAATATTAGGAGGTAATAGACCCATAAAAGGTGGAGCATCTAGATCGTAGGTCCAGTTCCTCGCAATTCATACATTAGTACGTCTAGTGCAAGGCAGAACGACTGATGGGATAGCGACACCCCAAACCATAAGTTCAAAGCCACCTGCTCTCCTCACCTTGCACAATTTCGTATCTTTTATAAATTTCAAATTAATTGTGCGGGGAGGCAGGGGTGTTAAGGTAGCTATCTTAGCGTCAAGGTGCAAAGCTCTAGCAATAGATGCAATTAGTCCTCCAAAAGCTATGGTCCCCGTGTGTCTCAGGACAACAATCATGTGAGCAATCATAAACCGACTGAATTAATTCTTCTATTAGTGAGACTACCTTGCAAAAATAGAAGTTCTCTAGCATTTACCTTGTTTGGATTCTTCCGGCCAAAAATAGTACAGGCGAGCATATATCAAAAAATTCGAATAGCCGGGTTATGGATCAATGATGCTAAAATTCCTTCAAAATAATTTATAGAAGAGTTTGACAATTGATGCTAGAAGGAAAATGCATCAGTGGACCATTCAGAATCCAAAGGGGTCTCACAAATAGCGCAATCACCATGAGGAATACCCAACAGAGCTGCTAGCTCATCGGTGCTATATTCATATTCAACATTAAACATACATAATTTAACCGTACCGACGGTACTAGCAGTGTCGGGGTGAACCAAATAAATTAGGGAACTTAAAAATTCCCGAGTTAGCCTCTCAAAGGTGGGCTCTTTTCTAGTAAAAATGTCATGCAATCCTAGGATTTCATCTAAATGAAAAAACTATGATAAAGTCCTAAAGTATAAAGACAATCTTCATCGACATACCTGGTTGAGACAATTTCTCGTCCTTGCAATTTTTCAAGGATTTTTCGTTGTCGGTCTCCGGGTTTGCCTTCACGAAGAACGTATATGTTGAACTCCATTGTTGCTCCTTTGGAAGAAAATTGAAAAAGATGGGTTTCAAAATGGGTGTTGGAGATTGGGAGGACAAATTTTGAATTTTTATGAAGGTTTAGAAAAATGGATGTTTGGAGTGGTTAATGGGGTAGTAGGTGGTTGAGAAAATGAGAGTTTTTGGGTGGTTTTGGGGTTGAAAATGGAGAAAGTGGGAGGTTTTTGAAAATCTGCCCGTTATAATCCCAGACCTCGTGGCGGGCACCATGTTTGAAAATTGGGCTGGGCTCAAATTTCTTTGTTTTGTTGGTTTGGGCTTCTTATTCCAATTTCTTCTCGTAGGTGCAAACAACAATTTTTCATTTGGTGCTTCCAAGGATTGGTGTATTGAATTTTTTTCTTTTATGTTTATAACTTGAAAAATAATAAACTCATAAAAATAAAATAAACAATTTATTAAAGAGAGAAAAAAATGATAAAATAGAAATATACTTAATTATGGTAAGTCACGAAAAAAGTAAGAAGAAAGTAGAATGCAAGAGTTAGGCATATAAATAGATAAGTCTGAAAAAAGGAAACAACATGATAAAAGAAAAAACAAAATAGAAAAACAGTGCAGATGTGAATCAAGATCATCAAGGAGTAGTAAGTTCCTTGGTCGACTCAGAACCATGAGCTGCAACTAACTTACTGTGAAGATCATCAATTTCCTGCTGTAGGAGGTCTGCCTCAGTAGAGTGAGTAGCATCAGAAACCATAACCTGAAGAGAGAGGGCTTTAACTGTCTGATGAAGTTGGGCTACCTCTCTAGGCAACTCAGCAACCTGTGCATAGATGTCGCGTTGCTGCAAAGACACTATGCCAGAAATAACCTACGAAAGCGCTTTTTTTGGGCTTTAAAAGCGCTTAAAAGCGCTCTTGTAGGTGGCGCTGCTAAAGGTTTTAGCAGCGCTTTTTGTTCAGAAAAAAGCGCTCTCGTAGGCCTACCTATGAAAGCGCTTTTAAGTAAAAAGCGCTTTCATAGGTAGGCCTAAGAGAGCGCTTTTTCCTGAAAAAGCGCTTTCATAGGTGTATTCAGAATGCATATAAAGTAGGCCTATGAAAGCGCTTTTTGTTCAGAAAAAAGCGCTCTCTTAGGCCTACCTATGAAAGCGCTTTTTTCTTAAAAGCGCTTTCATAGGTAGGCCTAAGAGAGCGCTTTTTTCTGAACAAAAAGCGCTTTCATAGGTGTATTCAGAATGCATATAAAGTAGGTCTATAAGAGCGCTTTTTGTTCAGAAAAAAGCGCTCTCTTAGGCCTACCTATGAAAGCGCTTTTTACTTAAAAGCGCTTTCATAGGTAGGCCTAAGAGAGCGCTTTTTCTTAAAAGCGCTTTCATAGGTTTTCTACTGAAAAATCTAAAATTTAAAAAATTTCTAAACCTGCATTTTTTTTGCAGCAAACCTGTAATTCTTAAACCGGTATTTTACAATCTAATCTAGAAATACCAATATATATTAGTTTTAATCCAAATACCAAATGTAATTCAAATACCAAATATTATATATATATACACAAATACCATTATAATCAATTCATATCCAAAATATATATACACCATTGTAATTCAATATTTACATGTTTTTAAACGTAACAAAATACACCCGAAGAAATCAGCTATATAACACTAAGTAAATCAATCCTAATCTACATATATATCCAAGGTCCTGATCCTGCAATATGAACATAATAACACGGTCAGTGTTGTATACACAAAATAATATATTCATAATTAACCAATTTTCACACAACAATGTAATCGTACCTTATTATATGATTCTTAGCTCAATAAAATATTGGCACAACTCCTCTTTGAGTTCTTCCAATTGACGTGGCGAGTAATATGGACAATTGTATTGATCAAAATACTACATTACAAAACAAAATATATGCATGATTTAGTTTAATGTAATAAATTATATGCAAAATCCGATAAGTAATAAAACAAAGTATAAATCCATACCGTGATTGGAATCTCGATTTCATTCATTTGAATGATTTCTTTGATAAACATCAAAACAAAGTATCCGCAATCTATGCCGTTTTGTTGTTGAGGGCACTACATAGAAAAACAAATAAGATTATACACATCTATTGATTTATCAAGTAGCATAAATATTATAAGCAAAATTGTTGAAATTTATATACCTGTACTTTGATCCAATTAATGTTGTTTGATCTAGACCGTGGTACTCGTGCTCCCCTTTCACATCGGAATACTTGTATTGAACTGATGACAAAATTAAAATATTTATTTAGAACAATGACATTGAAATAATTAAATATATAAACACAAACGAATATTTAGAATAATGTCACTTACGTATCAATCACTAGCTTCATTTCCGGATAATTTGTCCAATCACCGTCAACCGAATTCAGGTAATAGACCACTTCTTTTATGGGATTGATTGCAAGCAACAACCAGTGACATCTATAAATTAAAGCAACAATTTAGAAGCGAATTTTAATGTAAAAAATACAAATATTAAAAGGAGCTTAGAATGAAAATCTAACCCTGTATTATAAGGCAAAAGATACAAGCTCTCTGTACTGGCAGTTGTCCTGAATCTTTCGACCAAGTGTTCTCTTACTGAATCAGGTTCCCTAGAAATTGTTGCTCCGCTAACACGGGAGGTTGACACGAAACGGAATCTATTTGACAATTGATTCCCGCGCATCAATTTGTCAAATAACATCCTTAAATAAAAACATAATTAATATTAGACTATTTCAATTAAATGTTTAAAAAAAATGTTCAACCAATCAAATAATATATTGATCGGGTTACCGGATGTACGAGTGCATCACACTGATGCCTAACTCTCGATGATGAAAGATTTGTTCCATGTCCTCTAATCCAATGGTTTCGGTACATGGAAAACCAAAGACAATTTCATCCACATCGATTTGACGAATTCCATCATTCATCAAATCTGATGTGCCAACTAGTGTCTCCAGACACTGTCGATACCTAGGCACAAATTTACGGACAGGAACCTTCTTCTTAGGTGGAACCCTACTAGCTTTATGGCTCACCTGCTGTGACTGATCTTGAGAAGGTACCTTAAAAATCATATAGAATTATGTAAGATACAAAGTTATGCAGTTTTTTATTCCGATCATAAATGAAATTCACTATAAAAGTACCTGTCTTTGCGATGCAATACACTCGCCGTGCTGCAAAATCCCTTTATCCTTAGATGCGGGTTTTGCAGGAGTCTAAAATTACCATGTATAAAATTCAGGTCAGAACTGTCAGTTGAATACTTAAAGATTCATAATGGTTTTCAACATACCTGATCATCTATGCAGATGAGGTCTGATGGCCATGCCACAAAAGATCCTACTGCATCTCGCAGCAATGTGGTCTCCGCAACAATGTCAGGTACCGGTAGCAATGCATTCATATCTAAAACAACATCAACCGATACCTTCATGTGGCCATCCGGGAGCGGTCTATGGTGAATTAAATCTCCCGAGGTGTTGTGCACTTTTCCCTTGCCAACTACCCGATAAGTCGGAGAAGCTAGATACAGCTGACAACATGAAATGCCCTAAACCAATAATAACCGTTAGACTTCCTTTAATGTTGACAATAATAACCGTTATAATTATACTTTCTCTAAATATAATGGATTATCATCTTAATTACCTCGGGAAAATTTTGTTGACGGTTGATACTAGCCTTGTCACTAGTTTCTTTGAACTGTGAACTGCTCCTTTCGGCCATATACCTCTCTTTGTCCCTCTGCAGTTCACGGACTTGTGCTTGTAAATCCTGCAATGTTTGCATCACTTCCGCATTGCTAGGATTTCTTCTTCTTGGATTGTTATAAAGAGAGGTAGGAGTCACACCATGGCCTTTACCCCTCACTCGTCCCGGATACTCAGCAACACATAGTGCTCGACTGAGTACGCTCCTGATATTCGAGTCATCACCCGAGGATACCGATTGCGATATAGTCTCCTGTAATTCATTTAAATATCGATAATTAAAGACACAACGTTAATTATATATTAATTAAAGACATAATGGTATACTTACACACTCATCATAAATATGTTGCAGATCGGGGTTAACAACTTTATCTCTGCCAACACGAGCTTCCTTCCACAGCACATGTGCAGGTAGTGATGTTTCGTCACTCTGCGTCTCCTCCAACTACGCATTGTTACAAATAATAAAATCATCAATACACATTGTTACAAATTAATAATACACATTGAGATAATTTATAAGATCGTAGAATTGAGATTTACTTACAATTTTTTCCTGTAAGCGTGCATATCCCAAACGACCTTTTTTATATGGATATGCGGGTTTTGACGCTCTATCCCGATTTACAGCACTCACTTTCTTGAAATTATCGTCTTTTCTTTGGCCCACAAAAGCAACCCATTCTTCGGGTGTAATGAAGCTCTCATATTTTTTTGGTCGTTCAGGTTCCTCTTCAACAAAATTTCCTTCATTGTCTTTAAGAAACTTATTTGTCAAAAAATTTCTCCACCCTCTATGTCTTTTTCCGGCCAAGCCCATTATATACTTTTTGCGGGCATCTTCAATGTTAAAAGACCTCTACAAAAAAATATACGCATAGAGGGTGTTAGTATATGTAATTTAAAAACAATAATTTCGTCAAAATAAAGCAAATAACAACAACCATATATGATACCTTTATCTCGGTCCAAATTCTTTCTTTAGCATCCAACTCTCCTTTTTTCCAGCTAGTAGTGGTGATCGGAATGTGCATACGAACAAGCGTACCGATGTAGCTTGTCAGCTTTGCAGAATTAGGCCCAATCAGTTGGTCATCATTATTCCACTCTACATTATACGTAATACCTCTATCTCTATCACGGATGATTCCCCGCATGATAGTTATGCCTCGTGTGATGTCCTTATCTGAAGTGTCTTGTGGAACACTATCTTGTGGAACATCTCCTTGAGGAACATTTTCTGCATCATCTTGTGGAACATCCCATTGTGGAACATCGTGATACATTTTCTGTCAAAACACAAAGTATACACGGAATGAATTAAATAGAATGTTATTCAATATTTCGGACAATGGATTAAATAGAATGAAAAGATGGATACTATTAAATTTATGATTAAATAGTTTCGAACTGATAAAGAATGAAAAAGAAATATACCTACATCAAAACATAAATAAAACAATCCTAAATATTTCAAAAAACTAAGATGTCAGATAACAAATTTTTAGTCTACTTGCTAAATTTTAAACAGTGCCACAAAGTGTTTTAAAAAGAGTGGTCTAGTACGCTATTCAATCATTTTTTTGGTGACAAGAACTATTTTTCAAAATCATTTTAAATATGAAAATAAAGATGTCTGGAATCTGGATCCCAAGGGCATGAAGTGCAAGATGTAAAATCATTTGCTTCCCGTGAAATATGCAGCTCATTCAAAAGCCATTTTGCATTTACATAAATTATATACTATATGAATTTAATTAACATCAATTTTCAATGATTCTTTATGGGAATTGACTACTTGAAGTATGATAATTGTGAGATCAATGATGTAAACACCAAAGAAAGGTATATATGTGTCTTTCAAATGCATAAACAAACTAACTAAATTGGTGATCATGTTTCTCTTACATGCTTTCATCAAGAGCTTTTACGCAATATAATCCGCAAATAATAAGTTATATGTAAATCCTTTGAAATATATGAAACATGAGACTTGCTATAAAAGAGACTATAAAATACTTGGTTGTGCATCAAAGACAAAAACTGCATATAACAATGCTCCCACAAAACACTATTCTTATACTTGCATACACAGAAATTGACAGAACCTGGAAAACTGCTTTGGAAGTTTACAAGGATATGCTTCTTTATACGAAGGTATTGGACTAGCTAATACTAAACCAAAAGCATTCAATTTTATTGATGAAAGCATGACTAAACCAAAAACAATAGAATTAGATACTAAATATTTCAACTAGAATTTAGCAGCACCAGCAATTATGTAAAAAACAGAAGCATGCTTCCTACTTAGCATTCAAGTTATAAACTTTAAGCCTAGGGACCAAACTATTTGAAGACCATTTCAGTTATCAATACTTGTCTTTAGTGCATATTTAATTAGATTTTGAAGCTGTAATGAGGCCTTGGTTTATCATTTTATAACAGTTAAGCTTCATAAGATTTAATTATGCAGAAATACAAGTATTACAAAGAAAAAAGAAATATTAGGTGGTTGATCTCTATCATACATCTCATTGCCAAACTCCAAACATATGATATTCTCTCAGATTTGTAAGCTATTGTATAATGAATGATTTTTCTACAAAGCATTTATTCAAATACATTCATAGCTTTAACCACCATTTAAATCCAAACATGTAATAGTGATCATACCGGGGGTGATGACTTAATTTATAGTAGTTGGACTTATAAGCGCTTCATGCAATTTTTATTTCCACTAAAGTGGTCTTTGAGATTGTTAATAGATAAACACAATTGTAATAATATAATTTGAAAATGAAATAGTTAATGACAATTATCTAATATGCTTCATATAACTAACAGTCTGGGTGTGAGCTCATCAGGGCTTTTAGATTATTATTGACAATGGAATAGATAATGACACTTATCTAATTTGAATATGCTATATAATTCAACATTAGGAGTGTGAGCATAGCAAGATTAGTGTCAGCACATAAGTTTTCTGGGTTGAACTTGGGAGTGGATTAACGCATCATATCATCCTTTAATCACAAAATGATCACCTTACTACTGGGCTCGTTTAGACCCTTTGAGAGATAAACATTCTAGGTAAAGAGAAATTTAAGTACAAAAGGAAATAAAAGTAACTTTCAATTAATAATAGATGTAAGGTGAAAGTCTAAGAACTTTAGTTTTCAAATTTATATTGCAGCTTCGCAAAGCGCATCCACCAGATCGACCAGCTGGGAACTACCAGTTTATGAGTTGTTCAGGAAAAATGCTACTCGACCATGACCCACCAAACCAGCATACACAACAGCTAAAAAATAGCAGATTCAGTTAGAATTTTAGAGTCGCCTACTCGCTGCAGCACAACTGCCAGACCACACAGCATATCGACTAGGTCGGCCTGCTGGCAACAAACTATTAATTTTATCAAAATATGTGATAATATGCTTTAAAGAATTAAGGGTCCAAGTTTATTTTTAAGATCAATCCCCTCCTAATTTTTGTTGATGGTTAAAAGTTTCTGATTTTAGATTTTGTTTCCTAATTTTTATTGATGGTTAAAAGTTTCTGATTTTAGATGTTCTGATTTTAGATGTTCTGATTTTAGATGTTCTGATTTTAGTTTTTGTTCATACATTATCGATCGACAGACTATTCTGCACAGAAAGATTTAAAAAACAATACCATCAAATACACAAAACAACGATTAAAATTGCAAAGTAATGCACCCAAATTCATATTACAATTTTTAGGACTTCGTTTCAACAAAAGCATTAATATGCAACCACAAAGAAATAAGTGAGGCTAAACCATTCAAATACATTTCTTGTAAAGGGGATAATGGATGGATTCAAGTATTCAACCACCAAGCTTATGATCCAAACAAAGGGGATAACCCAGTTCATGTAATAAAAATCATATCCAAAAACCACATTACAACAACCATTAATAATTGGAACTAAACCTAGGCCGTGGAAGCAGATAATGGAAGAAGATAATGGAAGAAGAAGAAACTTACCAAGATGGAGAAGACGGAACGAACGGCGGCGACGACTGAAGAAGACGGAAGGAACGGCGGCGGCAACGAAGACGGCAGAATGAAGAAGACGAAGAAATGAAGAAGAGTACTGAACGAACGAATCTGAGGGCAAATATCAGATTTGGTGATTTTTAATTTAATTATAAAAACAACCTACGAAAGCGCTTTTAAAAGCGCTTTCGTATGCCCCCATATGAGAGCGCTTCTGAGGTAAAAAGCGCTTTCGTATGCCCCCCATATAAGAGCGCTTTAGAAAGCGCTTTCGTAGGTCCCCCTTTCAGAGCGCTTTTCAAAAGCGCTTTTATAGGGCCACCTATAAGAGCGCTTTTCAAAAGCGCTTTCGTAGGTTAGATATTTCAAATACCTATGAAAGCGCTTTCTGAAAAGCGCTTTTGTAGGAAACCCTATAAAAGCGCTTTTTTAAGCGAATTTTTTTTAAAGGCTACGAAAGCGCTTTCTCTTAAAAGCACTTTCGTAGATGCGCTGCCAAAAACTGTTTTTGTTGTAGTGAGAGAAATTATTAGAGAATACAGTGGTCCTTTTTGGCGATGGACATGGATGATACTCAAGTACCGGAGGTGATTTTCGCTCGTCGAAGGTCTCTCCAAGACCTTCTAAGGCATATGTCCAATTGGCAGGGTTATGGACATTGGTCATCATGGGATCAGGCAAGGTAAAATAGTGAACGGTTTCATTATCAATCAGGAGTCTATATTGGTTAGGATTAAAGTAGACTTTTCTCATCAGCCCGCGATCCAAACAAAAATCAATGTCCATTTTAGTATATCCACAGCAGGAGGTAAGGTGAGATAACTTACTTGTATGACCAAAAGCAGAAGCAATCTGAGTCACTGTCCCTCCCACATGGAGGATACCTTCAGCAGACTAAGAAGTCATCATGAGATTCCACAGTAGAAAATTTCCACAGGCTACAGGGCGAGACTGGGTTGCACAGTAGAGCAAAAAGATCTCCTCCTCGCTAACATGGGTATCAGTGTCATCCTTCCCTAGGAAAGTGTGAGCAATAACCATCTGAAAATACATGAAAGCGGGATTGTCAATAATAGGGGATAACTGAGTGGAAGGATAAAGGCTCCATCCAGCAGTAATATCTCTCCAGAATTTCTCTATGTCCCTAGTCATGAAATAGCCAACTGGTAGCTCAAGTATAACATCGGGTGTGGTCTGGAAGCCTAGCAAGTCGCCAAACTCCCTCTGGGTAAAAAATTATTCTATCTCGAATAGTCTGAAAGTGAGATATCCATCCTGGCCATTATAGGGTTCAAACTAGAATGAACTGAGGAATTCTAAGGTGAGGTTCCTGTAGGTAACATTTAGGTCATTTGCATACTCGTCCCACTTTAGCTGGTCGCATAGATACTTGGTATTGGCTTCAAAGCCAAGAGCTTTCATGCAAATCTGGTCTGGATATCTGGTCGGTGCCATGGGTCGCTGTGAAAGGACCGCACAGTGTTGTCTCTGAGTGTCATCTCTGAAGGAAACATGCATGTCATCGAAATGCTCCATCCTGAAAAATGTAGTTAGCAAAGACGGCTAGCAGGTGATGCCTGAAATCATAAATTTTGCAACTGTTAGTATAAAGATAAAAATAAAATTTGATAAAGTAAAAAGTATATAAATGCAAAAAATAAAAATAAACCCATGGGTTGCCTCCCATGCAGCGCATGTTTAACATCGTTAGCTTGACGAGTAAACTTCATATATCAGAAACTGGTACTGGTGGATCAATCAGAGTGTGGCTAGAGTAGTTGGTGGGAATTTCACCTCCTTCATAGTGCTTCAACCTCTGCCAATTGACGATGAATGGGCTACAAGAATTTTTCTCGATCTTGACTGCTCCAGATCTTAGGATTCTAGAAACCTCAAAAGGACCACTCCATCTTGAACGTAGCTTGCCAGGAAAAAGTCGCAACCTGGAATTAAAAGGAGAACAAGGTCGCCTAATTGAAATCTTTCTTTATA
This sequence comes from Vicia faba, assembly GCA_948472305.1. Lineage (NCBI taxonomy): Eukaryota > Viridiplantae > Streptophyta > Magnoliopsida > Fabales > Fabaceae > Vicia > Vicia faba. Next base: position 772,968,168 of record OX451740.1, on the reverse strand, counting down.
ATTCTTCTGTCATTCCAAGTTTTGGTTCTTTCTTTATATATTATAGCATTCTCATAGGCAGACTGGCGGAATTCCTCCAATTTATGAATGTCAAGGATGCGCTTTTCACTAGCAGTCAAATATTCCAAATTCAGGGTCTTAATGGCCCAATAGGCTTTATGCTCTAACTCGAAGGGTAAATGACAAGATTTTCCATAGACTAATTGGTAAGGGGTTGTTCTAATAGGGATTTTAAAAGCTGTTCTGTAGGCCCATAGTGCTTCATGTAGCTTTTGAGACCAATCTTTTCTGGAAATTGAAACGTTTTTTCTAAGATTTGTTTAATTTCCCTGTTAGACACTTCTACTTGGCCATTAGTCTGTGGATGATAAGGTGTTGCTACTATGTGCTTTACTCCGTACTTACTCAAGAGCTTATCAAAGATTATGGATATGAAATGTGATTCTCCATCACTTATAACGAGACGGGGTGTTCCAAACCTCGGAAAAATGATATTCTTAAATAACTTGACTACCACTCTTGGGTCGTTTATGGGTGATGTAAAAGCCTCAATCCATTTAGACATGTATTCCACAGCTACCAAAATGTACCTATTTCCCATTGAAGGTGGAAATGATCCCATAAAGTCTATACGCCAAACATTAAAGAGTCCAACTTCCTAGATATTCCTCATTGGCATCTCGTCACGTCTTGATATGTTCCCGGTGCGTTGGAATCAGTCGCACTTGACAATGTAGGTATGAACATCGCGCCATAAAGTTGGCCAATAGAGGCCTGCTTGAAGAATCTTGGCGTGCGTTTTAGATATACCTGCATGTCCACCATAAGGTGCAGAATGACATTGTCTGATGATGTCTTCTATTTCCTCTTCTGGGACGTAATGCCTGAAAATATTATTTATTCCTCTCTTAAATAGGAGTGGTTCATCCCAGTATAAATGTTCAACATCTTTGAAGAACTTCTTTTTCTGTTGGTAATTTAGATCAGGGGGTATGATATCTGCAACTAGGTAGTTTACAAAATCAGCGTACCAAGGTACACTCTTCATTACTGAAATTTTTTCAAAATCTTTATCTCTGTAAGGCTCTAAATCTTCAATCTTAGCTATAAGTCTGTCATAGGTGAAATCATCATTTATATGCAATAAATCAGGTTTTAAGTGTTCTAATCTAGAGAGGTGGTCAGCGACAACATTCTTTGTGCCTTTCTTATCCTTAATGTCTAGATCAAACTCTTGGAGTAACATGATCCATCTAAGTAATCTAGGTTTAGTGTCCTTTTTATTTAATAGATAACGTATGGCAACATGATCAGTGTAAACAATGATCTTTGCTCCAACTAGGTATGACCTAAACCTATCTATCGCAAAAATTACCGCTAGTAATTCTTTCTCTGTTGTTGCATAGTTGAGCTGGGTGGTATCTAGGGTTCTACTAGCATAATATATAACATGTAATTTCTTGTCTTTTCGTTGTCCTAGAACAACACCAACTGCATAATTGCTGGCATCACACATGATTTCAAAAGGTTGTATCCAATCTGGGGGTTGCATGATCAGAGCTGAAATCAGTGCTTGTTTTAAAAATTTAAAAGCTTCGAGACATTTCTCGTCAAAATCAAATTCAACGTCCTTCATTAGAAGATTAGTCAAAGGTTTGTTATTTAGAGAAGTCTTTTATAAAACACCGATAAAAACCAGCATGTCCAAGAAAACTTCTAATCTCCCTAATGGTTTTAGGTGGGCTGAGGTTTCCTATAACTTCAATTTTGGCTCTAGCGACCTCAATGCCTCTTTCGTAGACAGTTTGTCCTAATACTAAACCTTCATTAACCATAAAATGGCATTTTTCCCAGTTTAGCACTAGGTTCACCTCTACGCATCTTTCAAGGATTTTTTGAGGTTGGAGAGACAATCTTTAAAATTGAATCCACACACCGAGAAATCGTCCATGAAAACTACCATTATTCCATCTAGGTAATCTGCAAATATAGACATCATACAACGTTGAAAAGTGGCAGGGGCATTATAGAGTCCGAAGGGCATTCGTCTATAGGCGAACATTCCATAAGGACAACTGAAGGTTGTTTTCTCTTGATCCTCAGGGTGAATAGGTATTTGGAAAAATCCTGAGTATCCATCTAGATAACAAAAGTGCGTGTGTCTAGCTAGACGTTCGAGCATTTGATCTATAAATGGAATAGGGAAATGATCCTTCCTGATTGCTTTGTTTAATTTTCTATAATTTATACACATACGCCAACCTCCTTCTGTTCGTTTAGCAATATGCTCACCTTTCTCATTTTCTATGACTGTGATGCCTCCTTTCTTTGGCACCACATGCACATGTCTCACCCAATTACTATTTGATATTTGGTAAATTATACCAGCCTCTAGTAACTTAAGAACTTATCTTTTAACAACATCACTCATTATAGGGTTTATTCTTATTTGATGTTCTCTTGAGGGTTTTGAGTTTTCCTCTAACAAGATCCATTGCATGCACACCGATGGACTTATTCCTTTTAAATCGGAGATGTTATACCCTAAAGCTGGGGGATATTTTCGTAAGATCTCTAAGAGTTGAGTTGACTCGTCTTGACTTAAAATAGCATTAAGTATACCATGACGATTCATCTCTTTATCTAAGAATTCATATCTGAGGTTCTTGGGAAGTTCATTCAGTTCAAAAGATGGTTTCAAAGGGAAAGGCATGGGACCGGGAGTAAGCGATAAACATTCATAGAGGTCGTCATCGATGTAAGGTTCTAAACTTTTAAATCCATCATCCTCCATAATGGGGGTCGAAGTTAACTTGATATTTTTGTTAGATTCCTCTTGCTTAAGTTCCAATATAAACTCGTCAATGACACCGATGGCATAACATGCATCTCCTATGACTGGTGCCATTAAGAACTTTGAAAGAATAAATTCTATATTTTCATCACCTACCTCAAATGTTAATTTTCCTTTCTTAACGTCAATTATGGCTCCGACTGTTGATAGGAATGGTCTACCTAAGAGGATTGGGATTTCTTCGTCTTCTTTAATATCCATAACCACGAAATCAGTTGGGATATATAGCTGACCGATCTTAACTGGTATGTCTTCAAGTATGCCTATAGGATACTTAATTGATCTATCAGCCAGCTGGAGAGACATTTTAGTCGGTTGCAATTCTCCTAAGTTTAACCTTCTACAAACTCCTAAAGGCATAAGGCTGACGATAGCTCCTAGATCTAAGAAGGCTTTGTCAATAGTATGATTTCCTAAGATACAAGGAATGGAAAAACTTCCTGGATCCTTTTCTTTCTTGGCAAGTTTATTTTCTGAAATAAAATTGCATTCGATAAGTTTTGGATCATCAAGTCTACGCTTGTTGGTCAGGATGCCTTTTAGGAATTTAGCATAAGATGGTATCTGAGTGATGGCTTCGGTGAAAGGAATCTCTACATGGAGTTTTTCTATAACTTTAACGAATCTATGGTATTGATTGTCAAGTTTGGTTTGTTTAAGTCTTTGCGGAAATGGGACTGGGGGTTTGTACGGGGGTGGTGATTTATTAGTTTTATCTTTTAATTCTGGTTCTTTATGCTTTTCAGGTTCCTCTGGTTCCTCCACTTGGTCTGTAGGCAAAACATTTGTCTTAGGTTGTGAGGGTGTACTTATGGTTGGATTCTTGGGTCCATCGATAGTAGTCCCACTTTGTAAGGAAATGGAATTAGCTTTCCCTTTAGGATTTGGTTGAGGTTGTCTAGGGAATTGTCCTCCAGGTGTAGTTTGTAGGGCTTGTGTTTTGGCTATCTGTGAGATCTGGGTTTCAAGCATCTTGTTATGCATAATTATCTTATCAACCTTAGTTCCTAATTGCGTGATTAGTTTGTTTAAGTGAATATTCTGATTTAGGAACTCTTTGTTTTGCTGAGTTTGAGATGAAATGAAATTTTCCATGATTTTCTCAAGGTTTGGTTTGGGTGCCACAACTTGCATAGGTTGATTTGGTCTTTGGGCTTGGAAACCTGTAGGTCTCGGAGGTGCAGAGTTTTGTATTGGGCTATTATTTTTATAAGAAAAGTTTGGGTGATTCCTCCATCCGGGGTTGTAAGTGTTTGAAAATGGGTTTCCTTGGGTGTAGTTTACTTGGTCTGAGCAAGGCTCATTCAACAAGTTACATTCCGCAGGTTGATGTCCTTGGGTCCCACAGAGTTCGCATTCTGAAGCTACTGTGGCTACAATATTAGGGTTTTAAGACATGTTTTGAACTTTTAAGGCAAGAGCGACCATTTTAACTTGCATCATGTCTAGAGAACTTATCTCATGTTTTCCTCCTTGGGTCTCCTTTTTCTATACCGTAGCTTGTTTTGTTCCCCATTGGTAATGGTTTTGGGCCATGTCCTCAATGAGAGCGCAAACATCTAGGTAAGGTTTATTCATTAATGCACCACCAACGGCAGCATCGATAGACATCTTTGTGTTGTAATGGAGTCCATTATAGAAGGTGTGGATGATTAGCCATTGTTCTAGGCCATGGTGTGGGAAGGCTCTTAAAAGGCCCTTATATCTCTCCCATGCTTCAAAATGTGATTCTCCCAGGTTTTGGTTAAATCTAGTGATTTGGTTTCTAAGGACAGCAGTTTTGCTGGGCGGAAAATATCTTGCGAGAAATACTCTCCTAAGGTCTTCCAGGGTTGTTATTGAATTGGGTGGAAGGGAATCCAACCAATCTCGTGCTTTATCTCTGAGGGAAAAAGGGAATAATCTTAGTCGTATGGCCTCAGGCGAAGCACCATTGCATTTTAAAGTGTCTGCTAATTGTATACAAGTTTTTAAGTGTTGATTCAGGTTCTCAGTAGCGAGACCACCAAATTGGTTTTGTTGCACCAATTGTATCAATGAGGGTTTTATTTTGAAATTATTTGTGGTTATAGCTGGGTTTACGATACTTGAACTAGGTTCCTTATCTGACGGTTGGGAAAATTCCTTAAGAAGTCTGTGGTTACGATTCTCGGCCATAGTTTTTCTAATCCTACGGAGAAAATGGATGTAACGTTCAGGTTCCGCTAAAGGATTGAATAAGGTTCCTGTGTTGCGAGATCTTCACATCAACCGGAATGTAAAACTTAGTCTAGATGGTGCAACTATAAGGGGAGAAATTTGATGAAATTGGTCCCCGACAACGGCGCCAAAAACTTGATGCATGGTATTCGCAAGTGTACGAATCACATCAGAGTAATATAAAATATTATCAATCCACAGAGACCAATCGTGAATCTCTCGTTTCCTATGGTTACGGTGTTTAGCTAAGTCAATATGAAAAAGGAAATTAAGCATGCAAGAAAGTAAAGTGAGGCAAAATAAACTTCAGATATAAAAGCAGGATCGAATGTAATTCACATAGTCAGATGATATTTGCAATGCTTCAAAATATAACTACTTATAGGGAAATATTTTCTACTAAAGAAAAGAAATAATTTAACAGGAACTGTTGCTTTCGCGTAATCAGAAATGAGTTTACTCTCTAATCATACCTTCTTATCGTCACTTATAAAAAGGTGCGCATTGCGTTAAAGTAATAAACCTATTTTTAAGAAATAAAGTACTTGACCAAGTTGAAAAGTATTTTGATATGGAATTTCTAATAAAAAGGGGACCTAACTTTAACCCTATAAACGCGTCCGAAAATAGTTTCAAAATTGATTTCTTTGATAATAAAAATCCCTAACTAACCAGACAAAGTGCTTTCGCTTCCGTTGACCGGTTAGAACTAACCGAGTTTAACAAAGGGTTGGACGGCTTTCGATCTTACCCAACAACAATAAAGTACAGAAAAATCGTATTAAAAACCAAAATAGCCCTTAAGAATTTCTATTGAAACATTATTTGGAATATCAATCTAACTAGATTCCTTACATTCTAGCCCAATAAGGTTCAACCTGGCATGGAAATGTAAACAGGCATGTTAAAATAAATCATGCGAGAAAGTAAATAATTTAAAGTGCGGTGAGGGAAATAAACAAAGTAAAGGCAGGTTCAGGAAATAAACAAAGTAAAAGCAATTGCGGGAAGTAAACAAAGTAAAAGCAGATGCAGGAAATAAACAAAGTAAAAGCAGTGCGGGAAATAAACAAAGTAAAAGCAGATGCGGGAAATAAACAAAGTAAAAGCAGAGCGGAATATATAAATAGAAACCTGCTCCAAACAGGGAGGTTTTAAATCTGGTACAAACTGGAAGTAAAATGTGACTGGAAATAAACAGTAGTTGAAAATAAATGTGGCAAGATAAACTTCTTCCGAAGTTCTCCAAACTCGATTATAGACTCAATCTATGAACTCGATCACATACTCAATCAACAGTGCAATAATTCCCTGATGTGAAGAATTATCGCTTTACAATAGTGAAATTATATGGATTAAGTTTGCAACTATGGTTGGATCAAGTTGTAACTAAGCTTGGGTGATTTGAAATGAAATCATGAACTTCTATTTATAGAGGATGAAGAATGCAGGAAATCATAGGAATGCCCCCCAACTCCTTTTGGGGGGAAAGCATCGTCCAAAGGTGGCGCCCGCCATGGAGGCCATGGCGCCCGCCATGAGTGTAAATGAAAGGAAGTGGGGAATGTGGAAGTTGAGGTCAGCAGGAGGTGGTCCATGTCATGGCCTACCCTATGGTTGGCGCCATGGTGGACGCCATGAGTGCAAATTTGACCTAAACTTCTATTTTTCAGCCTATTTTCCTCCATTTCTTCAGGGGAGCTCTGGATAATTGAAATACCTGAAAAGGAAACAAAAGATAGGCATAATACGAGAAATCAATAATAAAAAACAGAAATCAATTGTACTAGGTCAAAAGTCAATTGTGGCCCACATAAATTAAAACTTCAAGATTTTTGGTAAAAATCAACATTTTGAAGCGACTTTCATCATTTGATCAAGGGTTGATCATGATACCTCAAGGAATGCTCCTAATTCATCAAAACTCAAAAGTTGCTAAATTAGGGTTTTTTAGGAAAAGTCAACCAAACTTTGACCAAGCATAACTTCCTCATACTTTATCAGAAATTTTCCATCCAAGGCTCATTTTGAAGAGGATGAAATTATCTACAATTCATCTTCATCCCTCAAGTTCAAAATATGCACTCATCAAAAGATATGAATTTCCATATTATAGGTCCTTTTGAAAAGTCAACAAAAACACCTTTTGGATCAAAGCTTCTTACATGAACATGGAAGACCCAATTGAGATGAGACCAAAAGGGTTGTTTAGGAGACATCCTAAAATTTCTAAAAAGTCAAAGAACACCTCTCTAGGGTTAAAATTGGAAGAGATATACCTTGTCAAAGTTGACCATTTTTGCAAAATTTTCTAAAAGTCAAATGTGCTCAAAGATGCATTTTTTGCCAATGGGCCTAACTCTTTATGCATGCACCTCACTCATAACATGGTCCACGACCCAAATACTCACCCACACATTGTTTGCTTCATTTTTCATTTTATTTTGATTTTTTATTAATTAAAAATTGAATTAAATCAAATAAATGACAACTAATAGTAAAGATTTGTTTTGATCTGATTTTTGAATAGGATCACAAGCTAATGATGTTGATATATCAGGATCAAATCGAATCATGGTGGATTGGCACAAGAATGGCATGATTAGGCCTAATTTGGAAACAAATCATACAAGGAAGGAATGAGATCAAGTCTTCAAAATTTTCAAAGATACATGTAGTTTTTATAACCCTAATTCATTCAGGGATATATATTGAGCAAGGCCAGGCACGAAACAAAAGGGCTAGAAGTCGTGGAAAGCACAAAGAAGAACTCAAATTTTTGGAAAAAATTGGTGAATCGGATTTCAGCATATAGACTAATTTAAAGCATTCAAACACTCCCAATCGCATCCTAGAGCATCTCTGAAGCTAACTAGATCAATTGAAAGTACTTTCACGCCCATAAACGCACGCTACAACTCACACGATTTTCTCCTTTTTTCAAAATCGATTACAGTAATTCCTACATCATTAGCGCATTTAATCGATATATTTATGATTGTTGAGATGTTTGCAACATGACTGATTGATTTAATTGAATTTTTGATGCTTGTATATGCATTTGCCATGGCTAGGGTTTTGGTGTTCGTTTTAGGATTTTTGTCCACAAGTAAAATTAGACCACGAACAGGGCATCATGATGATCGTGGCATCAAGACCAATTGAATTCTGCTCTTTAAATTCATTTATCATGTGTATTTTTTAATGTTTGAAGCACGCAGGTTTTAGTTACAAACGTTGTCGTGGGTATAGGGTGAACATCTAAGACGAAGGACAAAAGGAAGAAGACGGTGATTTGTCACCACCTCACTGGTCCATTCAAACTGGGTGCGCGTTTTCTATTTTACTCACTAATCCATTTTGTTTTCATATAATATTGTTTGTTTTTTATTATAATAACAAGAAAGAGCAAGTGGCCCAGTGGTGAAGCGCACATGGTATGAGTGGGAGGACTTGGGTTCGATCCCAGGTCCCAGCAAGTTTTCATTATTTTCGTAATTCTCACTTGCAGATCTAGTGTTTCATAACCCCACGCATCCATCATGCGCCTTATTGATCCAACCAATGGATCACAATCTATCCAGATCCAACGCCCCAGGCAAGGAGGGAACATGATGCACCATCAGAAGGAGCCAGCATTGGATCCCATGCAAGGACTGGGCTTGAGCATAATGGGCCTAACAAATTCAGCAACCCACCCCCTGATTTCTTCAATACAGGCCCTTTTCTCATCTTTTTATTTTAATTATTTTTTGATTATTTCCTTAATTATTTTCTTTTAATTATCATCAAAAATTAATTTTTTTATTTAATCAAAAAATCACAAAAACATCAAAAATCATTTTTTTAATATAAAATATTTTTATTTCTTAATTAATTAGTTTAATTAAGTTAGGGAAATTTAATTCTTTTCTTTTACAATTAAAAGCAATTAGAATTAGGGTTTCAATTTTGCACATAACCTAATTAATTTTTCTTCAAAAAAATAACCTAAATATTTTCTCAATTAGATTTTTTAGGGTTCCTAACTATTTTCGCATTTAATTCACCGCGCGTATTTTAATTTCCTTTTTATTATTATTGTATATGCTCTAGGTTTGTAATAGTAATTAGGGTTTTACATTTTTGCATTTTATTTTCAGTCTAAATAATTATGTATCTACAAAAGCCCTGTAATAGCTAGGACCTTTTTAACTTTCCCGACTTTTAATTTCCGTAAACTATAAGCTGCTTAGATGTATGCTAATAGGATTGTAGGGAAAGAATACTTGAAAATTAATACGGTAGATAACCCTAATTGTGCAAAGACTAAATTAACTGAAACATAAACACATGCACATGTTCACTCCTAGAGTTTGCCTCACTTCGGATGCCTTCGGTAAACAGTCACTAAGCATAGGGAATTTTAGTGGTTGCCCTCCAGTATAAATGATAAAAAATGACCCATTCGAATGTTGCCTCGGAAAGATCTTTAGGACTTTAGGGTAATTACTTAGGTTTCCTAGTCATTGCTTTAGTGACTGTATTTGTCCCTTTCAAACGTCCCTTAAAAACTCCAACGACGGTGCTACCTATTCCTTAATAATGGGATAGCGTTGTCAAAAGGAAAATGAATAGACTTTTTTCGAGTAGGTAGATTAACTCTTAAGTACTTGCTCAATCAATCAAACAAAACTCTTTACACAAACACTTTTTCAAAACAACTTCGTCACACCCTTGAGGACTGACACAAGGGTTATCACAAAGTAAAACTTTTTTTTCAAAACAAGCACACATACACAAGAAATTTTAAAATGAGCAAGTACCTAAGAGCCCGTGGAAAACCACCGATAGAAAGGGTGCTAACACCTCCCCTTTCTATAATCTACCCCCCGTACTCAGAAATATTCTCGAAATAGGTTTTTTCTGTTCTTTTTCCTTTTCCTGATTGGATAAAATAAAATTCGGTGGCGACTCTTGCATACCGCAACATTTGCAAACAAAAAATGCAAACCAATATTAACAGTTGGTTCTGCCACCGTATCACAGAACTGGCGACTCTGCTTGGGAAATAAAAAAATAAAGTGGGGTTTACCTTAGGATCTAAGTCATTTTAAAATTTCTTTCTTATTTGTTTGCTTTATTCTTAAAGGGTTTTGCTTAGGTTACTATAGATCCTACACCCAGATCTGGGGGCACTTTTTAGGTAAACAACAATAGATCGTGGAGATTGTACGACATAGACTGATATGGTTTAAGAGATGGCTGTATGGGTGTGTCACCTTGGTCGGTACCAGTATCCTTCGTGGGGAAACGAGGAGAATAAGGGGCCGCCGCATGGTGTCGTGAAGGACTAACGGACCTTAGAACCTTAGTTGAACAAACTTGGCCATTAGAAAGTAGTTAGATAGTCGACCTCGGTATAGAGTTGAGGATTGGTTGATACTCGATGCTACACTCATTGAGATTAGACTTTCGGGATATTTTGGCTGCAAGAAAAGATTGCTTGAGATGAAACAATGCCCGATAAAGGATGGTCAGTGATATTGAGAATCTTTAGAACCCGGTTACTTTTCTAAGATAGGTTGAAACCAACTAAACTTCAAGAGGGTACTTACCTTTAACCTCATGCAAGCCTTATACCTAAGAGCTTGGTATGATTTGTCTGTGTTTGCTATACCTGTAATTTATCATGATATCATGCATCATAACATAGCATCCATTCTTATTGCACTAACCATTTCAAGGACCAAAGGAATTTATCTTTATTCTGTTTTGCAGATCATGGCTTATGTTCGTAGAAACACTATCCGAATCAGCTTTATGAAGATACTTTCCCAACTCAAATAGCTAGTATCAAAGGTTTCCAAAACATCTGCGTTCACTAAGAGACATGGTCGACTTCTCAACCTGGTTACTTCAAACTTTAATGAAAATATGATGAGTGTACTATTTCAATTCTTCGATCCCAAGTACCACTATTTCACCTTTCTAGACTATCAGTTGGTGCCTACCATGGAAGAATTCTCTCAGCTGTTGGATATACCCATTCTTGAACAGTTGCCCTTCACAGGTCTGGAAGAGGTTCCTAAGCCAGAAGTCATTGCCTCAGCTTTGCATCTGAAACGGGTTGACGTGGTATCCAATTGAGAAACAAGAAGCGAAGTCAAGGGTTTTCTATCCAAGTCCCTGATAGACAAGGCCCAGCTGTTTTGGGATTATATGGATTTTCAAGCTTTTGAGGAGGCCTTGGCCCTTCTAATCTATGGGTTAGTACTATTCCCTAATCCAGACTTATTCATAGATGTGAATGCTATCAATATCTTCCTATCTCGCAACCCCGTGCCTACCTTGCTAGGGGATATTTTTCATGCTCTCCATACTCGTACCATGAAGAGAAGAGGGGTTCTTATGTGCTGCATGCCATTGCTGTCGAGGTGGTTTATTACTCACCTCCCTAAGTCCGTACTGAAGAATGAAGAAGGTTTGGGTTGGTCACAAAGGATAATGTCACTCGCTCACATGGATATTCTCTTATGCTCCCGAGCTATAGAAAACACTGCTATTATTGACTGCTGCGGGGAGTACCCTAATGTCCCGTTACTTGGCATCAGTGGGGGTATAACCTATAATCCTTGTTTAGCTCTGCGACAATTTGGTTACGCTCAAAGGGATGGTCCCCATGAGTTACTTATCAAAGGAATTGTATTCAACTATGAGGATGACGTTCAAGAGTATCGCCGGAGGTTCATACGAGCTTAGGGCATGGTAAACAGACCTGGCACCAAGGCTTTGGGGCCAAAGGCTTCCATTCTTATGGAACCTTACCTCCAATGGGTACGAGCTCGCGCCCAGAAACTTATAATACCCTATATGGCCGTTCTACCAGTGATTATGGAACCCACTACTGAAGGGGGTATTCCTTACATGATTCTCTATCCTGATATGCCCACTGATCCTGGAGAATTATAGAGGTCTTGGATACAGTTGAAGAAAGAGCGGGATACTTACAGGGATTAATTCTATGCCCAGGAGAGGAAGGTTTTAGAGATCACAAAGCAACTCCATGAGGAAAGAGGGCTCAATGTCTATCTTGGCACGAAGAGGAAGCATCCATGGGAATTTTGATTTTTTTTCTAGTTTTAGATTTGTTTTTAATTGTAACGCCTAAACGGAATTTGAACTTTGAATTCAACTAATAAAATATTTGTTTCATTTTGGTTTGCAAATTTAAATTTCCCAAAGTCTTTGAAATCATTGCATGTGCATCCCATTCATGACATTGCATGTACATGTACCATTACAGGTTTCTCATCTTCTTAGTTGTTTATTTTAGCAGAAATGTCTTCCGAACAAAGCATCAAGGACCTTCAGGCACAAAACACCCAGTTCCAGCAAATGTTCATAAATCTGGAAAAAGGGCAGGAGGATCTGAAAGCCCTCATCCTGAAAGAGAAAAAGAAAAAGAAGAAGGTTATCGGTATTCTGAATATGGGCAGAAGGTTTACAGGGCCATTAAAGCAATAAGTCGATCTGAACTCTTCATCCAAGGAAGGGAAGAATCAAGAAGAAGAGACAAGGGAGAAGGATCCCAGTCCTAAAGTTTCTGACAATGATACCGACTACAATGATGAGCAGTATCCTCCCACTGAGGATAGATACAAGCAGTTGGAAGATCACTTGAGTTCTATGGATGTCCAGAAGATACATGGGCTGGATTTCGAAGAATTGGGATTGGTGTCGGGAGTGGTCATCCCGCAGAAGTTCAAAGCTCCAATTTTTGCAAAGTATGATGGAGTGTCCTGCCCAAAACTCTATCTCCACTCTTATGTCAGAAAGATCCAGCCCTACACCGCTGATAGAAATTTATGGGTTCATTTCTTTCAAGATAGTCTGTCATGGACTCGGCTTGAATGGTTATACCAACTGGAGAGAGCCAATGTCCGAAATTGGGAAGATATGGCTGCTGCTTTCTATAAGCAGTACCAGTATAACACTGACCTTGCTCCTACTCTTACTCAACTCCATAGTATGTCCAAGGGGGCGGGTGAAGACTTTAAGGACTATGCACAGAAGTGGAGAGACTTGGCTGGAAGAGTCCAACCCTTGTTGTCCGATAGGGAGTTGGTTGATATGTTTCTGGAGACCCTATCTGGTCCATTCTTTAATCATTTGATTGGCAGCTCGTCAGCTAGTTTCACCGAGCTGATTCTGACTGGAGAGAGAGAGTAGAAGCTGGGATTCAGAGCGGCAAGGTACAGAAGGATACCTATTCAAGTTCAGTAAAGAAGCCTTTTGCTGGTAAGAAAGAAGCCAATGTCGTCTACAGCCTGAGGGGCCAAAACAGAGCTGAACATCGCCAGACAGTAAATGCCTGTTGTACCCCAATTTTTGCCCCTAAGATTCCTTCATTGTACCATGTTGATTCAATTACAACAAGATCATATTAGGGCTTTTGGTTTTTCTCCCTATCTTTAGCCTTGCTCTTTTGAGGAGTTACCAAGCACCTTGACTTGTTTTCTTTTGTGATCATGAATATTTCTCTTTGATTTTCTCTCTAATTAATAAAATGCAATGTTGGTTTTACTTACTTGTTAATAATGTAGGTAAAGGCAATAAGGTTTAGCAAGTTGCTTCATGGGTTCATGAGTTTATTTCCATGCCCTAGTCAATAGCTTGAGAAATTCAAACTTCACTATTGGAGTGATTTTTGAAGAAATGGCATGACAAGGCTTATTTTGGTTCAACATATCTCAAAGTTATCAAAATTGATTCAAAAATACAAAGGGTTAAGGGAAGAAGTTGTCATGATTGGACAAGGTCTTGTTCCTATTGGTCACAAGAGCATATTTATCTCTAATTTCAAGATATGGAAATGGTTTTGGTGGCTATGAGTCCTCATCATCATCCGCAACAAATTTTATTCACAAAGGAAGAATATTGGCACAAGAAGTTTGTTCAAACTTGTCAAAGGTCCTCAAAGCATTCTCTTGATCTATAGGCTAGGGTTTTGAACTTCAAAGGAGCATACCTTGCCCATCTTTTGGTATTTTTGAGTGATTCCAAAGACATCTTTCTCTTCAAAGAGTTACCAACAAATCACTTCAAAAGTTCCAAGGAGTTTTCATGTGGAAGGAACTTGGTGAAGAAGAAAGATTACAAGTCTTCCAGATGAATCCCCAATTTTCCATATGTGACTTCAAATGGTCATAACATGGTCAATATTTATCACCTTGGGCCCATTCTTTTTCCATGATGATCTTAAGGATGTGTACTTCATGCCTTATTTTATGTGAAAAGTAAGAAAATGGATGGAAGTTGCCTTAAGAATGCAAAAGATTATAGGTCATTTTATGATTTTTGGCCAACTTCAACAAGTCATAACTTGCACAATTTTAGGAGATTTTGAGTGGTTCAAATTGAAAACTGTCATTCAAGAGATCTAATTCATTCCATCTTTTTTGGTCAAGAGGAAATTCTAAGTGGAAGGCCATGTTTGGATACAAAAGATTATAGGTCATTTTTAAAGAAGAATTTGAAATATTTCTAAGTATGGAAAATCAACTCTTTTTCTTCAACTTTGACTCCATATAACTTTCAGCTCAATCATCCATTTGATTCCATTATTTTCCCATTGCAAAGCTTGTAACCTCATCTTTCTAAAGCATCAATAATTATGCTCTAAGACCCCTTGAGTTGGAAATGCCATGGATTTGAATTTGGTAGTTTGAAACTGAATTTTTCACAAAGTCAGGATTTTGAAATCTTTGTTTTGGCTTCTAATCACAAGTTTTCCACGTGTTTTTGTTTCTAATCATGATTATCAACGTTCCAGAAGTGATTAGCATCATGAAACGCACGTTTTGGCTGAGTTTTGATCAAGTTTGAGTCACATATTCTTCATGATGCAGACCCATACGAATTCCCTCCAAAACACATCATCCACTCTTCCTTTTGATCCCTTTTGCTTCCCTATAAATAGAGGGTCATACCCCATCCATTTTCCCAAGCTTAGATAGCCAGAATCACCCTGCCAAACTTATTTCACAATCCAGAATTCAGCAACTTCGAAATCAATTCTCAAGCCTTTTTCAATCCTTTTTTTCTCAATTCACCTTCCTTGATATTCCTTGAAGCTAACCATATAATTACATTCAATAATCGTGCCCTATATTGTTCCATAGAAGTCCAGTTTCAGAGCTCTGCAACTCAACTTCCATAAGTAGATTCCTTCATCAATTCTTCAAAACTCTGATATCATTGTGTTGCTCTCATTCCCCTGGTTTTAGTCGCAACACTTACATTTCACTGGAAATACATTTTGACCATGAATTTTCAAATCCCTTTTAAAAACTTCATTTCCAAATTGCTTGAGCTACAGTTTATATAAATTTGGCGCGAGGGTGTGGTTGTTTTCGTCTTAAAGAGACGAAGCGATTGGCATAGGTCTGAGCTTCTGATTTTACAGTTTGAGAGACCTGCAAATCACGTTGGCTGGAGGTTGAAGATGACCTACGTGTCATCTTCCAACCAATGATGGTACGCCACTTGTTATTTTCACAAATCTGATTTATATTTGATTCTGTACATTATTCACTAAGGACCATGATATGCACAACGCGCCAGATCCCTTGGATTTGATTACTAACGCGTTTTGACTCTCATCCAATTGTCCACATATTTTACTTTTATTTTCTTTTTCTGATTTTTATATTTTAATTGTTTATAATTTCAAAAAATCATAGAAAATTCATTTTTAGTCCAAAAAATCTGGAAAAAATTATGAAAAATATTTTTGATTATTCTCTTTCTGATTTTTATTTTTTCACAATTTAATTTTGTGTTTTGGTATTTTTTTATAAATTTTACACTTATTTGATTTGTTTAAAATGTTTAAAAATACTTTTATACATTTTTAAATTCTGAGAAAATTATGGAATGATCCAATGATATTGTGACAAATATTGGTGACCTTATTTTATTTTTGTTTCTGACTTTACTATTTTTTACTATTTTTGTTTATTTTACCCATTTATTTTAATTTTAAAAATAGTTTCTGAC
This sequence comes from Vicia faba, assembly GCA_948472305.1. Taxonomy (NCBI): domain Eukaryota; kingdom Viridiplantae; phylum Streptophyta; class Magnoliopsida; order Fabales; family Fabaceae; genus Vicia; species Vicia faba. The sequence goes on along the minus strand of OX451740.1, from coordinate 772,952,075 downwards.
TTTTAAAAATTACCAAAATTTTATAAAAATATTTGGATCCATTTCTGATTTTTCTATGGCCTTATTTTTCATTTCTAGATTAATTTGATCATAATTGATATTTTCCTCATTATTTTCCATTTTTTAAACATTTTTAAACCTTTTAATGTATATATTAAATATGATATTATTTTGTGATTATTTTCTGGCTGTCTTGAGTTGATTTTTTTGATCATGGATTTATTAACATCATTGGATCTTAGGTGTTGAGTTCAACTCCACCAAAATGGATGAATGATTTTAATAATAGTTTGATTAAATTTTTAATTCAAAAGTGGTTTATTCATCTTTTTGCCCTAATCCTCTTCATCTCATCCCCTTCTCATTGCACTAAATGTTGTTGGAGCATGATCTCTATATCATGTCTCAAAACAAATGGTGCATAGATTGCTATTGACCGGCTTCAAAATAGGTGCGACTTCTATATAAGTCCACTTACGATTGCTTAACATAGTGCTAAATTTTGTCCCGATTCGAATAAATAATCATTCGTGGCCCGAACTTATGATTGCAAGCCCAAGTATGTTAATTTGATCTCTTTGATCCAATAACCTTGAGATTCATTGTGTGGAGGATTTGGTTCTACCAATCCTCTAATGGATCTACAACACCTTTGGTCAATGCGGATCACTTAAACATCGTTGATCATTAAATGGTACTTATAAGAATTCCAAATGGATGATATAATTGACAAAAAGCAAATGCAACTTGTTGTGTGGAGGCTTTGGTTCTACCAATCCTCTAATGAGTTCCAAATGCAAGTTTCAAGATGGTCATCCAACTAACCACTAATTACTGACTTGTTTATCTTATGCTTTTATTCTTTTTTATGCTTTATGTACTATTTATTTTTTAGCATTTTCATTTCATGCCATTTTCATCTTTGCTCATTTGAGCATTTATTTTCTTGTCATTTTTACTTTGCTCACTTGAGCTTTTCTTTTCTTTTCTTAAGATACTTAATAATCAACATAAACCCTAAAAAACTCTTAATGGTACTTGGACTATTTGGTTACTATCCTTGGCATTATGGAGCATGGGACTATTTCTTGGACTTAGGATTAGAAACCTTGGCCTATCTTGGAGACCTTGTGATCTTATCTGATTATTTTGTCTGGAGTTCTTGAGGTTTACCTCAAGACATTGGGTTGCTTGTTTGTTTTTGTGTGCAGGTTTTTGTGATTACATTCTTTGTTCGTAATCTGGAATTCACCCGTATACAACCGTTACTCTGCCCAATTTTTGTGAAGACTTAATACACTTGAAGAGGTCTAGTATCTTTGCTTGCTTGGTTTCTATCCAAAGGATGGGAATTCTATCTTGGCTCATAATGTCAAGTATTGGCTTCTTGTTGGTTAGATGGATCTTATCCTTAGCTTTTACCTTATGCTTTAGGATTGTCTCTTATTCTCCTCTCATCTTCTTTAATTTCAAAAATCTTCTCCCTCCTTTTTAAACTCTTGTTGTTTTCAAACTTAAACTACTTTCATAATAAACTTGGACTTATGTCCATGCATTTTCAAAACATTTTCATAAATAAACTTCAATAAATTTAATAATACTTTGACATTTTTGTGAGAAAACTAAAATTCAATCAATCTCATTTCAAACTATTTTGTCACTTTGGTTTTTATCTTTAAACTTTTATCAAAAGGTTAGACACTTGTCAATCCTTGTAGTGATGCAAAAAACTATACTTCTATAATATGTAGTGAAGAGAGATATTTTCCACTTGGGTGTTGAGTGAGGCATTATTGATTTTAAAATTCAAGCCATATCTTCCACTTTGAGATGATGCAAATTCTCCTTTCTCATGATTGTGGGTAGTAAGTATGTTTTTCCACACGGACAATGACGATGATGTCTTATCTCATAAAATTAACCAACACACTTGTGTTTTAAATTTTTAAAAGAGGAACTACGTGTACCCTGACCCCCTATTGCATAAAAGGTGGTACATAGGCACTGAAGGTTCGCAACCGCGGCGGGTGAAAAAATCATAAAAAATATATTTCTTTTCTCACCTCCACCATCCATTTTATATACAACACATCTTTATAGCCAAAATATACATATTTTTCAAAGAGGTTCCTGCGGAGTATCGTAGATGTTTAGGGTGCTAATACCTTCCCTTTGCATAACCAACCCCCTTACCTTGAATCTTTCCCCCTCTTTTGGGTTATTCACTCTTTTCCCATTCCTTTGGAAACAATAAAGCGCGATGGCGATTTTTATTTTGATTTGTATAAAGTCTAGTCAATCTAATGGCTTAGTCTTGAACATTTCTACCGATATAGAAAAAATGGAGACTCCACTGGGGATAGATTGACCTCTTTCTGGTCCATCCCTAAGTGGGTTGAGCCTATCTTTGTTTATTATCAGTATATGTGCTATTGTTGTTTATGTGTTATATTTTGTATATACGTTTGTTTGGATTTTCCTGGTTTTCAGGGTGCTTGGTGATTACTCATAAATCCTATACTCGGACTTGGGCAAACTTTAAGATAAGACGGGCGGTATAGTCATGATAACTTTGAGGGAGTAATCCCAAAAAAGGAGGCATGAGATCCCCCACTCAGTGGAGTCCCCTTTGACTGTAGTTTCGTTTACCGAGTAATTGGGAAGATGTGCTACTTTCGACCTGGGAGCCTGCTAAAACTGAGGACCGTAGAATACCAAACCCATCTTGGCCTTTTAGGTGTAGTGCGGAAGCTATGACGGAGTAATTCGGAAATAGTTGTCACACGATACTATGCTCGGACGAGTCTTTCTTGGGAATATTACTAATTACCGAGTTAATCAGGAAGTTGGTAATATCCGAAGGAAGGATGTAGACTCTGGGAACCTCTAGAACCTTGTTCGGCGGGTGATAACTCTTAGACCAACACCTTATGGGTAGTACCTTCGACCTCATGATCGTGACGTTGAACCTATGAACCCTATATGTGTGATCTTATGTGTGATTGTTGTATCATGCATCCATGCACTCATAAGCATCTTTTGAAGAAAACAATATTTTAAGGGATTTAAAGGTTGACTATTTGTGAATATCTCAGGTACTGTTAACCATGGATTCTGGAAAGAGAAAGACCAGGAAATACAGTTTCAATGATTCCAAGATAGATGAGTTGATCATTCTAATTCCAGAGATCGAGTGTTTTGCATACTTTCAGAAGAAGTATAGATCCATTATTCCTCTCATGAAGCTGAAGATGAAGGAGGGTATTCTCTTGACCTTGGTACAATTCTATGATCTGGTGTATCACTGCTTTACTTTTCCCGATTATCAGTTGATGCCTACACTGGAGGAGTATTCCTATCTATTGGATTTACCCGTTATCGATCATGTTCCTTTTACTGGTTTGGAGGGTGAGCCAAAACCACATGAGATTGCTGCTTTGATTCATTTGGGGAAGTCTAAGGTGGAAGCCCATATGATTACTAAAGGAGGGATTAGAGGATTACCAGCTCAGTTCTTATTGGAGAAAGCTCGTTACTTTTCCAGAATGAAGAGTACGGTTGCTTTTGAGGCCACCTTTTCTTTACGTGCTTATGGATTATTCTTATTTCCTAGTGTGGACAAGTTTGTCGACATTAACGCTATCAGGATTTTCATGATTGGAAACCCGGTTCCTACACTATTGGGTGATGCTTATTACTCTGTTCCTCTTCTGAATTCTTATCACGGGGGAATGATTATCTATTGCACGCCTCTGTTGTACCGGTGGTTCATCTCTCATATGCCTCAGTCTGATGCTTTTTGGGATGTCAAGAAGGAACCCCGTTGGGCTCCTAAGTTCATGGCACTTACTCACTCGAATATTGATTGGTATCATTGAGCTTATCAGATATAGAGATTAGTGACAGTTGTGGTAGTTTCCCCAATGTGCCTCTTCTTGGTACAAAGGGAGGAATTAACTATAACCTTGTTCTTGCACGACGACAACTTGGTTATCCGATGAGGGATAAACCGAATAGTATTCATTTGAGTAGTTTCTTTCTGAAGGAAGGAGAAGACCATAGGGAAGCTAGGGAGAAGATTGCGAAGGCCTGGCGTCACATTCATAAGAAGAGTAGGAAGGATTTGGGACCTAGGGGTGTTGTTTCTTTGGAGCCATATCTTCAGTGGGTCCGATCGAGAGCCATTCAGTTGAAGATGTCGTATACTCGGGAGACACCCATGCCTGATTTGTTTGTGAAGACCACTCCTCCCTTATTAGACGATCTATAAGAGCTGCAACTCGCTTTGGTTAGGATGCAACAGGAAAGGGATGCTTGGAAGAACAAGTTCCAGACTTTAGAGAGTTCCTACAGAGCAGACCTGAAGGAGAAAGACGATTTGATCGAGATCCTTGAGAGTCGAGCGGTAGAGTCTATAGAGAGGCAAGGGGATTTATTTTCTCCTAAGCCTAAAACAGGTGCTGATTACTCACTTCCTGATCCAGATGATTGGAAAGAGGTTGCCATCAGACATGTGGAAGAAAACTAGAGGTTGGGGGCTCAGATTGCCAGGCTCACAGGGAAGCGCCAGCGTACAGATTGATCTCTATCAGTTCTTTTTCTCAGGATTTTTAGATTGTATTTTCATCTTGTACTTGGGATCATTGAAACTTGTAATCCATTTTGGAGTTATTATAATAAAAAATTTCAGTATTTCAAATGCGTTATTATTTTGATGTTTGCAATATGTCTATAAACGTTAAATCCCTTGAAATATTAAATGATAAAGTAAAAAATTAATTATATGCATTGCATATCATGCATCATATTGCACATATTTATTGCATTTATTATGCATATCCATGTGCCTTACCCAGCTTTTTACTTCGTTCAGCAAGCTAACTCATCACTACAACACTCAGGCTAATTTCAAAAAGAAGATGGATAACTTAGAACAGGAGAATCGCGAGCTACATGAAGAAGTTTCTGCTTTTAAGGGTGGCTTGGCCAATTTGACTACTCTGATGGAAGCTCTGGTGGTTGCTGAGAATAAGCCACTGAGTGTTCAACCTCAACCAACAAGGGAAAATACTGAAGTTCCGACTGTTCCTGTATCCGCTACTCCGACTGTTGTTCAAAACCGTATGCCTCAAGGTTATCCGTGGGGAATGCCAGAGAATTTCGCACCTGAAGGTTTCAATCTTGGCCCTCAAGATGCTCTAGTGCTTCAGACTGTTGTTACTCTGGCGCCTCCTGTGGTGCATGCTATCCCTGCTGCACCTCCTTCGGCGAATATGGTTTCGTTTTTTAATGAATATGTGTCGTCCTTTCCCTATGTCGAGTGAAGACTTGGGTCTCTATGATAGAATGGATGATTTTCAAGAGTAGTTTGATAGAATGAAAAGATAGATGAAGGCTCTTAGGGGAAAAGAGCTATTTGGGAAGAATGTGAATGAGTTGTGTTTGGTCCCGAATGTTAAAGTACCTGCTAAGTTCAAAGTCCCGGAGTTTGAGAAGTACAACGATAACACTTGCCATCGTGCTCACTTGGTGATGTACGTGAGGAGAATGTCTACCCACACCGATGATCAGCGTCCGCTGATTCACTTTTTCCAGGATAGTCTGACCGGCGCATCATTGAAGTGGTACATGAGTTTATACAGCACCAACATCCATACTTTTAATGATTTGGGAGAAGCATTCATCAAACAATACAAATACAATGTGGACATGGTGCACGACCGTGACTAGCTTAGGGCCATGGTTCAGAAAGACAGGGAATCGTTCAAAGAGTATGCGCAGAGATGGCGCGAAGTGGATGCCCAAGTGATTCCTCCCATGGAGGAGAAGGAAATGACTAAAAATTTTCTGAAAACGCTGGGCGCTTTCTACTACAAAAGAATTGTAGCAAGTTCCCCAAGTGATTTTACAGAGATGATAGGGATGGGTGTCCGCCTAGAAGAGGCAGTAAGAGAAGGCCGTTTGGCGAAGGGTGAAGGATCTGGAGGTGTGAAAAAGCCATCTTATGGGTTTACCAAGAAGAAAGAGGGGGATACAAATGCTGTCATACAAGAGAGGAGAGTAAACGCTCCTAGAAGGAATTATCAGCGTCACCAGCAAGTCGCCTCAGTTACTCCTGTAATGAGTGTCGCTCCGACTACCGTTACTGATCAAAGACCGTCCCAGCAGGGGAACCAAGGGAATAATCAGAGTAGGGAGAACTATGACCATATTCCCATGAGATATGTATAGCTACTACCGGTATTTATTCATAAGAAGTTGGTCCAGACACGACCACCTCCCGCCGTACCATCACCATTTCCTTGGTATTACAAAGTAGACCAGACGTGTGGCTTTCATCAGGGAGCACCAATGCATAGTGTTGAGAATTGTTATCCTTTAAGGACTGAAGTGCAAAAGTTGGTGAAGTATGGAATTCTATCTTTGAAAGTCATGGGACTTAATGTGAAAGATAATCCTCTACCCAAGCACGAGGGGGTGAATGTTGTGAATATGGTGGCCGGTTGTCCATGCAACTTCCGTATTTTTGACATTAATCTGGTTAGAGGAGATTTGGTGAAGATGCACGCAGACCTCTATGAATTCAGCTACTATACGCATGACCATGTCGGTTGTGCTGTTTGTAGTACAAACATACAGGGAGGCGAGAAGATAAAGGCTGATTCACAGGAGATGATGGATGAGGGTTTAATCCATATAATCAGGCCTAGGGCAGAATATGAAGAGGCAGTGAATATGTTTTCTGGATGTCCTGGTGAATTCAGAATTTTTGATGTGGAGTATTTGAATGAGGATCTTGTGCAGTTGCATGCTACCTTCTTTCGTACTGCTGGTCAGATGGAACACCAATATGGATCTTGCATAGTTTGCTGTCGAGACCCCCGAGGATGTTCTATTGTGAGGGAGGGTGTTCAGCTGCTGTTAGACAATGGAACTATCAATATCACATGTCAGAGAGATGATTATCATGAGATTGATATGGTTGAAGTTTGTTTAATGGAGGAAGAGTCAGAGGAAGAGTATGCCTCATCGGATGAGTATTTCTCTTCAGACGAAGATTTGTTTGCCGGAAATGACTTTTTGATGCCTGATTGTGTTGAGGAAGGGGTAAACATCATTGTACCTTGTTTTGGTGCACCCGCTCATCTTGAAGTGGAATACGATAGCAAACCAGCTGTTACCCCATTGGTAATTAGTCTTCCAGGTCTTATTCCTTATAAATCAGATAAGGCTGTGCCTTACAAATACAACGCTACAATCTTAGAAGATGGGGTGGAAGTTCCCATCCAGCAATTGCCTGATGTTGGAAATATAGATGAAAATAGCAGGGTGACCCGTAGCGGTCGTGTGTTTGTGCCGGTTGTACGAAGAGATTTTGTTGCTGGAAAGAAAATTGATGAGAATGATGAGCCTAAGAAGGCTACAGGAGAGACTAGCAGAGCTACATTAGAGAAAGAAGTGGATGATATTTTGAATATAATTAAGATGAGCGACTACAGAATTGTAGATCATCTACTGCAGACTCCTTCAAAGATATATATCCTGGTGTGATACGGTGTGAGAACTGACTTGAGGTTTTGCGTTTGTGTTTGCAAATGTTGCGGTTTAGCAAGAGTCGCCACCGACTTTTCTTTTATCCAAAAGGAAAGGTGAAAAAGAACAGGAAAGACCTTTGAGATGTTTTCTTGAGTTCGGGGGGTAGATTATGAAAAGGGAAGGTATTAGCACCCTTTTCATCCATGGTTTTCCATGGGCTCTTAGTTACTTGCTAGATCACTTGCTTTTGTTTGAATGTGTGCTTGTGGTGGTGATTATTGAAAGTATTTTGAAAATGGAACTTCGTAATGGTTCTCATTTCTACAAGAACACCTACAAATTGTTTGTTTCAAAAATAGTCCGAAGGTGTGTTTGTGAGATGTGTAAAATGTTTTTTGTCGTGAGCAAGCGAGTAACTGAGAGCGAACCTACCTACTCGAAAGGTCTTAAATGTTCTTTTCCTCCTCCTTTAGATGTGGCTATCTTACAATTGATTTGGTAAGAAGCCCCATCGTTGGATGTGAAGGGACGGGCGTTGGGGCGTTTGTATAGTCATAGAAGGCAACATATGGGACGTTTTAGCAATGTCGTTTTAGGGACTAGATCGTTTACCGAAGGCAACATCAAGGGTCATCGAGGGAGTATGATCTTTTATCGAGGGTCTTTGCTAAAATGCCCATGTTCGAGGGACATGACTATTTTCTGATAGGCAACAAGTGGAATTACCCTAAGGGTGCATGTGTGCAAAGTGTGTTTGATTGCATGCATTTTGTCTTGATTAGGGGTTGTCTACTTGTTGTTTCTATTTTGCCATACACACCTAATTACTAGCATTTGTATAAAGCAATAAAAATGCAAGAAATAAATACTACACTATTACAACCATATTGAAAGGCAAGAAAATGTGAAGGCAAAAACAAAATAAAATAAAGGAAAATGAGCTCTTCGACCCAGGCAGTAGCATCCTTCGACTTGCATTCTGTTGGCCTCCTTCGATTGGGGCTAGCACCAGTGAGGTCCTGTCCTTCGATTGGCCTGGAAGTCAGTGTATGGCGAAGCCTTCTGGTTCTGCCTTGTTGTCTTCTTCGGCTGGAGGTTGAAAGTAGTGAGGGAATGCCTTTCGACTGAGCCTAGAAGTCAACATGGTTTTCCTCCTGGTTGTCTCTTTCGTTTGACTTGGAGAAAGAGGGTAGAAGCCAGAAGCTTCATTTCCTATTTCTTGTTTCCTGTTTCTTTCATTTCAAGCATTAAAGGGCAACATGGCCTGAGGCCATGCTAGTATTTGTCTTGTAAACAGTTTAATAGTTAAAGCAAATTCAGGTAAACAGAAAGGAAAACGAAAGGGGTAGCTCTAAAAAATATGTTAAAAGGGTGGAAACGAAAGGAACAATGGTATGTACATGTTTCAAACGAAAGGGAAAATTACTATGCCATAAAACGAAAAGTTCAAAGGTAAGAATAACTTACCTTGCTTCAGGCCTTGAATAGATGTGGGGCCTTGAGTGGAGGCCCTGGATGCTGGATTCGAAAGAGGGGTCAATAGTTGTGCTTGGAACGGTGGATTCAAAGGAAAAGAAAAAGCAAGTGTGATGCTTCTTTGATTCGAAGTAGACTGAAGTGTGGTTGTTCTTCAGAGTCTAAGGAGATGAATGTGATTCTGGGTTTTTTGTGATTTCTCAAGTGTTGATGACCTTTGAGAGTTTTATCATGTTTGAGAAATTTTGGGGGATTCGTTCCTCCGGTCCCCAGATCCTCCTTTAGCTTTGCAAAAATTCCTCTATTTATAGAGAAAAAGAATGGACATATTTTCAATAGCCAGCCTTGCAAAATAATAAAATAATAGGTAACGTGAAAGTACATGTGGGGGGCCTCTTGGCAGTTAGGGTGCAGAAGATGTGACTTATGCTCTTTGACGTTGCTTGTGCTCAGACCAAAATCAGGTTGAAAGCTGATTTTGTGACTAAAGTACTCTCTATGAAAAGAAAGAGTATGTAGCCTTTAACTAAGAATAGTAGTATCTAAAAGATAAAGTTTAAAACCCTTGTACAAGCCTCTGATTATGTAAAGATTCAGAAGCAACATATCCTGGAAAATGAGATTTAGTCTTAAGTCGAATGCAAGAACGAAATTGAAGCGCACTTGTTTGAAGGAAGCCTTTGCCTCAGTCGAAGCTTGGGTCGAAACAAACATAAAGGAAGTCATTGCCTTTTAGCGTGAGGGAAGTTCTTGGCTTCTGAATCGAAGGGTGTTCCTTCAAGGGGAGCAAGAACTTAGTCAAATCTTGTATGAAGATATCTCTTAGCTGAAACTTGTGAGAGGCAAAGTCTGCAAGAGGCCCTTGGTGCAAGTGGAATCGAAGGATGTTTCAAGTCCAAACGAAGGATGCATGCAGGCAGCAGACTTGTCCAGTCGAAGCAGGCTTGTAGGCAGTAAACTTGCCCAAGTCGAAGTAGGCTTCCGGACAGCCGACTTGTCCAGTCGAAGGTCTGAGTCGAAGGAGACCTGTTTTCCTCCAAATTTGTCAAAATGTTATTTTTATCTGTTTTCTCCCTTTTTGACAGTTTCCTTTTAATTTTGGTACTGGAAAATCCCAATGCACTTGTTCAAGCTTGAACCTTGAAAATCCTTGTGAGAAAGGTGTTGAAGAATGAGAGGGCAAATATTGGGGTACAACACCTGGCTTTATTGAGGAACTCCTCTTCTCATAGAGAATCACTGATGAGATTACTAGACCAAGCTTTTGTGGAGAGTGACATGCCGTTAAATCAATTCAGCAGTGTAGTTGGAAACATTACGTCATGTAACAACTTGAGTTTCTATGATGATGAGTTACCAGATGAAGGGAGGAAACACAACCTGGCCCTCCACATATCTATGAACTGCAAGAATGACTCGCTATCCAATGTGCTAATTGATAATGGATCCGCGTTGAATGTTATACTGAGGAGCACTCTCATGAATTTAAAGTATCAAGGAACACCTATGCGCCTGAGTGGCATCATTGTGAAGGCTTTTGATGGGTCGAGGAAATCTGTCATCGGTGAAGTGGACTTGCCCATCCATATAGGACCACATTTGTTCTTGATAACCTTCCAGGTCATGGACATTATTCCCGTATATAGCTGTTTGCTAGGACGGCCATGGATACACGAAGCAGGGGTTGTCACTTCAAGTCTGCATCAAAAGCTAAAATTTGTGCGTGAAGGGAAGGTAATGATCATAAATGGGGAGCAGGCGTTGTTGATATCCCATCTATCCTCTTTCAGTATTGTAGAAGCAGATGAGGCTGCTGTTGGAACCTAGTTCCAAGCCTTATCCATTGACAACATAAGGAGGAATGAGAATTTTGTGGTTTCCCTGAAGGACGTGCAGCAGGTTGTGCGCAATGGTCATAATGAAATTTGGGGACGACTTGTAGATCCACCCGTGAACAAAAATAGAGCTGGTTTGGGTTTCTCTTCGAGGAATGGAAAAGGATAAAGTTTGAAGTCAAAGTCTACTATGAACAATTATCATAATCATTTCCGCAGTGGAGGCTGCCTCCATCCAATTGGTTCTGGAATTAATGTTGTTGAAGAGGATGAAGGAGAGCAGGAAAAACCGAATTATGTAACGCATGGAGTCCGAGTTCAGAACTGGGTCACCATTGATGTTCCTTATTGCATACATGTTTCAAAGTAATTTGTTTTGTTAATTTGTTTCTTTCTTTTGAAAAGCTTTCACTCTTCCCAAGGTGGAAGTATTAATGTTGTAGGGCTTATCTGTTTGCTATGACTTTTAAGATCATTGATAAAAGCTGTCTTTGCTTCCAAAAATATGTCTTTATTTTCTGATTTTTCTTGGGAAATGGTAATCATAAAAAAAAACCTTTCAAAATAAATAATAACTGAAAATTAATCTGCATGATCACTTGTTATATGTGTCAGTTTCTAAAAATAATCATAAATCATATGTGCAGATTAATTAAAAAACCCGTTGAACACAATGACCATGCATACTCTCCAAACTTTGAATGTCCTGTGTTTGGGGCTGAAGAAGAAGATTATGATGAGATTCCGGAAGAGGTCTCACGGTTGCTTAAGCACGAGGAAAATACCATTCAGCCATATAAGGAGCCTTTGGAAGTGATTAATTTGGGTTCAGAAGAAGATCCGAAGGAAGTCAAGATTGGAGCATCGTGTCATCCTGATGTAAAGAGCGGGTTGATTGAGCTGTTGAAAGAGTATGTGGATATTTTTGCTTGGTCTTATCAAGATATGCCTGGTCTAGATACAGTCATTATCGAGCATATTTTGCCGTTGAAGCCAGAGTGTCCTCTAGTTAAACAAAAGTTTAGAAGAACGCACCCAGATATGGCAGTAAAGATCAAAGAGGAGGTCCTAAAGCAGATTAATGTTGGTTTTCTTGTGACGTTAGTGTATCCTCAATGGATTGCCAATATTGTCCCAATACCGAAAAAAGACGGAAAAGTCCGCATGTGCGTAGATTACAGAGATCTAAATAAAGCTAGTCCAAAAGATGATTTTCCATTGCCTGACATCGACATGTTAGTGGACAGCACATCAAAATTCAAAGTATTCTCGTTCATGGACAGATCTTCCGGGTATAATCAAATAAGAGTGGCTCTAGAGGACATGGAAAAAACAACGTTTATCACACTCTGGGGAACATTCTGTTACAGAGTGATGCCCTTCGGGTTGAAGAACGCTGGTGCAACGTACCAGAGGGCTATGAAAACCCTATTCCATGATTTGATGCACAAAGAAATCGAAGTATATATTGATGATATGATTTCCAAATCCCAAACTGAAGAAGGGCATATAGAACATTTGTTGAAGTTGTTTCAGCGTTTGAGGAAATATCGTCTCCGCTTGAATCCAAATAAATGCACCTTCGGTGTTAGATCAGGGAAATTGTTGGGTTTTATTGTTATCCAGAAATTAATTGAAGTTGACCCTGATAAAGTCAAAGCAATTCAAGAAATTCCAGCACCAAGAACTGAAAAGCAAGTTAGGGGTTTCGTCGGGCGTTTGAATTATATTTCCAGATTTATTTCCCACATGATGGCAACATGCGAACCGATCTTTAAGTTGTTAAAGAAAGATCAAGGTTTTGTATGGACAGATGACTGCCAAAGGGCATTTGAGAGTATTAAAGAATATCTTCTTGAACCTCTTATCTTTCTCCCTCCCGTAGAAGAAAGACTGTTGATTATGTATCTAACATTGTTAGACAAATCCATGGGTTGTATTATGGGACAACAAGATGAAACATGGAAGGAGTTCGCCATTTATTATCTCATCAAAAAGTTCACTGATTCTGAGTCGCGGTATTCCATGCTAGAAAAGACATGTTGTGCTTTGGCCTGGGCGGCAAAGCGTTTGCGGCAGTATATGTTGAATCATACGACTTGGTTGATCTCAAAAATGGATCCAATCAAGTATATTTTTGAAAAGCCTGCTCTTACTGGGAGAATTGCCCGCTGGCAGATGTTGTTATCTGAATATGATATCGAGTACCACGCTCAAAAGGCTATTAAAAGTAGTGTGTTGGCAGATTACCTTGCTCACCAGCCGATGGAAGATCATCAGTCTGTATAATATGAATTCCCCGATGAGGATGTGATGTTCCTGAACGTGAAAAATTATGATGAACCATTGCCTGAGGAGGGCCCTGACCCTGAATCTCGTTGGAGTATGGTATTTGATGGAGCGGTGAATGCTTATGGTAAAATAATTGGTGTTGTGATTGTCACTCCTCATGGATCGCACATTCCTTTTACTGCAAGGTTAAAATTTGATTGCACTAATAATATGGCGGAATATGAGGCTTGCATCATGGGTCTTGAAGAAGCTGTTGATCTCAGAATCAAGATTCTAGATGTGTATGGTGATTCTGCTTTGGTGATAAATCAGATTAAAGGAGAATGGGACACTCATCACCCTGGCTTGATCCCTTACAAAGATTATGCTAGAAGATTATTACCCTTTTTCAATAAAGTTGAATTCCATCACATTCCTAGAGATGAAAATCAAATGGCGGATGCTCTGGCAACTCTGGCTTCCATGTACCAAGTGAATACTTGGAATAATATACCCAGAATTACAGTTCAACGACTAGATAGGCCCGCTCATGTGTTTACGACAGAAGAGGTAGCAGATGAAAAACCTTGGTATTATGATGTCAAGCATTTTCTTCAGACTCAAGAATACCCGATTGATGCGTCGATGAAAGATAGAAAGACACTGAGAAGATTGGCAGGTAGTTTCTTCCTCAGTGAAAATGTATTATACAAGAGAAATTATGACATGGTCTTGCTCAGATGGGTGGATAGACACGAAGCAGACATGTTGATGCATGAGATTCATGAAGGTTCATTTGGCACTCGTGCTAATGGACATTCGATGGCTAAAAAGATGCTAAGGGCAGGTTATTATTGGTTGACAATAGAATCTGACTGTTACAAATTTGCAAAGAAGTGCCATAAATGCCAGGTTTATATGGACAAGGTTCATGTGCCTCCGACACTTCTCAATGTGATTTCCTCCCCATGGCCTTTCTCTATGTGGGGTATTGACATGATTAGGATGATAGAACCCAAAGCTTCAAATGGACACCGTTTCATCTTGGTAGAAATTGACTACTTTACCAAATGGGTAGAGGTTGCTTCATATGCCAATGTTACCAAACAGGTGGTTGTGCTTTTAATCAAAAAAAATCTTATATGCCGATATGGTGTGCCGAGCAGAATCATCACTAACAATGGCTCGAATTTGAACAACAAGATGAGGACAGAACTGTGCGAAGAATTCAAGATTTTCCATCACAATTCATCTCCATACAGGCCAAAGATGAATGGGATTGTTGAAGCTGCTAATAAGAATATCAAGAGAATTATCCAAAAAATGGTTGTCACTTATAAGGATTGGCATGAAATGCTCCCTTTTGCTCTGCATGGATATCGAACATCTGACCGCACTTCAATAGGAGCAACCCCGTTCTCCCTGGTGTATGGAATGGAAGCGGTACTCCCTGTCGACGTAGAGTTCCCTCATTATGTGTGATAATGGAAACCAAATTGATAGAGGCTGAATGGGTCCAGAACAGGTTTGACCAATTGAATTTGATTGAAGAGAAGAGAATGACAGCTTTATGTCAAGGGTAGTTATATCAGAAAAGAATGAATAAAGCATTTGATAAAAAGGTCAAACCTCGTGAATTCAGAGAAGGCGACCTCGTGCTCAGGAAGATCATGTATTTCAACACTGATTCTAGGGGCAAGTGGACTCCCAATTTTTAAGGCCCGTATGTTGTCAAGAAAGCCTTCTCTGGTGGTGCATTAATTCTTGAAACTATGGATGGCGAGGAGTTCCCACATCCCATGAATGTTGATGCAGTCAAGAAATAATTCGCCTAAAGAAATAAAAGAACAACTCTCTAAGTTGAAAACCCGAAAGGGCGGCTTAGGCAAAAAGGAGCGTCTCGGTAGGCTGAAAACCCGAAAGGGTGGTCTTGGAAAAAATTAGAGACATAAATAGAATAAATTTCCCGCTAAGTTGAAAACCCGCAAGGGCAGCTTAGGCAAAAGTTAGGGATTTTCTTGGCAAGTAACTACGTCAGACAAGACTTGATCGATGAAGCAACAATCTTCTCGGATCCTCACCATACTTCAACAAAAGCTGCATCTCAGGATTTCAAAAGTTGTTAGGGAAGATAATGGTCATTGTATCTCAATGTATCTTTTCCATTATATATTACCATTTCCCAAACTTTGTAATCATCTGTGGAGTCTCTCCATACGCAGGCTACCATTCTATTAATGAAATTCGAGCTTTTGCCCAATTCTTTGTGTTCTTATTTTATTTAGCTTGCAAAGACTCCATTTATTACTGATAATAACTTTTAAAGCAAAAAGATTAAAAAGAAAAATTGACTTTTAAAAAAAAAGAGATCTTTACAATTCAATTCACTTTGGGATTTGTGATGAAACAATGACAACAAAAATGGTGATCCCAAGAATGAACAAACTCCGGTTGTTTTAAGAAGATTTACTTCCTTTATGAAGGTTTTCTCATGTCATTTTGCTGGTATGTGCGCAATCTTTGTGTGTTTCTCAGATAGTTAAAGACGATACCAGTGGGTGCAAGGTACAATATTGGGTTTGTGATCCCAGTATCCCCAGTCAGGTCTTGGTTCATCTTTTGATTTTGGGTTTGCATGGTTAGAAGCCTCCGTCCCAGATTCCCCAACAAATTATTCCCTCATATGATGAAAGGTTTTATTCCCTTGGTGTCCTGAGATGCCGCTCTTTCTGCAGTATTGGTATTTAGTTCCCAGGAAACTAGACCAGGGCAATATCTCTTCTGAGAAGTGTTGAAATGATTATCAACCTTTGGGTTTTCACCCACCAAGTGATGGGTGTAATTTAAAATCCCCGTGGGTTTGACCTCTTTCTATAATGTTGACTTCTTGATTCCCAGGGAGGCTATCTTAGGGCATCTTTTGTTGGATTAAGTTTTCATGATGTAAAGTTTCAATCCTCATTTATTTTCTCTCTAGGGGGGTAGGCTTGAATTCCCCAGTGAGGTTTGGTTGTTTCGGCGACAGTCTGCTTTATTTGAGGCTGGTCTTGCAATCTCCAGTAGGCATGTTTCTTTTGGAAAACTGGTTTTTCCGATGAAGCTGGAAGAAGGATGTTCTATCCCGGTATCTGTTTGATTTGGATACCTCCGGATTATGTTTCTCCTCAGTGAAGTTAAGGCAGGCAATAGGTTTGGTTTCTGCAGTTGGTTTTTACCTTTCTTGGAATGATCTTTCTGGTTGAAGTTTAGCCCGATGTTGTTAGTACCTGAGGCGGTTTTGTTTGTTTGTACTGATTGTGTATCCTTTTTACCAGCATATGCACGATGACACTCATACATTCATACATACATCACGCATGGCTAAAAATCATCGTTCATTGACATTGTGTTCTGACCTTCCTACAACGCTCTTTGCTTAGTTGAATTTGGTTTTTCCTCTTGAGTTTTATTTCTCAAAGGATGTATCTTCATTGGCCGTCTTGCTCCAATTTATTTCTGATTTGGATCTGTGGTTGCATGACAATATTATTTACTTTGGATTTCTGAAAACTTTGAGTTTTGGTTTGTGCATTTATTTTGCAGGGAAGACTTTATCTCCTCAGCAGGAATATCGTGGCATTTCCCCGAAGTCATATTTCTATCCCCAGAAAGTCATTTCTCTTTGTAATTCCCCATGACAACGAGTAACAAGTCTCTTTATTTGAGACAACTTATGTTTGATCTTTTCCAGGCAGATTTCCTTGGTTAAAGAGGAAGTCGAGACCCGTTCTAGGTGAAACACCAGAATTTTGGGGAAAACTTGATATATTCTCTCTTTCTACCTTCAATGAACTTTGGTAGGACATCAGTAGTGAACGTCGGTGTTTATTATCTTTTTGCTATCTTCAGTGAACGTTGATAGTTCATCGTCAGTGAACGGTGGTGATATGATATATTTTATCTTTCTACCTTCAGTGAACGTTGGTAAGACATCGGCAGTGAACGTCAGTGTTTATTATCTTTTTGCTATCTTCAGTGAATGTTGATAGTTCATCGTCAGTGAACGGCGATGATATGATATATTCTCTCTTTCTACCATCAGTGAACGTTGGTAGGACATCGACAGTGAACGTCGGTGTTTATTATCTTTTTGCTATCTTCAGTGAACGTTGATAGTTCATTATTAGTGAACGACGATGATATGATATATTTTCTCTTTTTACCTTCAGTGAACGTTGGTAGGACATCGGCTGTAAACGTTGGTGTTTATTATCTTTTTTCTATCTTCAGTGAACATTGATAGTTCGTCGTCAGTGAACAACGATGATATGATACATTTTCTATTTCTACCTTCAGTGAACGTTGGTAGGACATCGGCAGTGAACGTTAGTGTTTATTATCTTTTTGCTATCTTAAGTGAATGTTGATAGTTCATCGTCAGTGAACGGTGATGATATGATATGCATTCTCTTTCTACCTTCAGTGAATGTTGGTAGGACATCGGTAGTGAACGTCGATGCTTGTTATCTTCCTCTTTGATTCAGTTCTTTTGGTTCACCAATGATTTATTTTCTTGGTGGGGTTTCTCCCTTGTTTCTTCATTTTTGTTGCATCCCCAGTGATACTTTGCATCTCTTTGGTACTGTTCATATGCATTCATATGCATAAGAATTTGCATGGCATCTTAGGGCCAAAAATAGGGTTTGTTTTATATTTAGGTGTCTTCGATCATGTCGACACGAAGATTTTAAACCTTCGTATCT
Organism: Vicia faba; assembly: GCA_948472305.1. Taxonomy (NCBI): domain Eukaryota; kingdom Viridiplantae; phylum Streptophyta; class Magnoliopsida; order Fabales; family Fabaceae; genus Vicia; species Vicia faba. The sequence goes on along the minus strand of OX451740.1, from coordinate 772,934,215 downwards.
CCGGATAGAAGAAACTTAAATAAGGGCAGTTGTTGTACGCCAATTTTTTCCCCTAAGATTCCTTTATCATACCATGTTGATTCAATCACAACAAGATCATATTAGGGCTTTTGGTTCTTCTCCCTATCTTTAGCCTTGCTCTTTTGAGGAGTTACCAAGCACATTGACTTGTTTTATTTTGTGATCATGAATATTTTGCTTTGATTTTCTCTCTAATTAATAAAATGCAATGTTGGTTTGTCTTACTTGTTAATAATGTAGGTAAAGGAAATAAGGTTTAGCAAGTTGCTTCATGGGTTCATGAGTTTATTTCCATGCCCTAGTCAATAGCTTGAGAAATTCAAACTTCACTATTGGAGTGATTTTGGACGAAATGGCATGACAAGACTTATTTTGGTTCAACATATCTCAAAGTTATCAAAATTGATTCAAAAATACAAAGGGTTAAGGGAAGAAGTTGTCATGATTGGACAAGGTCTTGTTCCTATTGGTCACAAGAGCTTATTTATCTCTAATTTCAAGATATGGAAATGGTTTTGGTGGCTATGAGTCCTCATCATCATCCACAACAAATTTTATTCACAAAGGAAGAATATTGGCACAAGAAGTTTGTTCAAACTTGTCAAAGGTCCTCAAAGCATTCTCTTGATCTAGAGGCTAGGGTTTTGAACTTCAAAGGAGCATACCTTTCCCATATTTTGGTATTTTTGAGTGATTCCAAGACATCTTTCTCTTCAAAGAGTTACCAACAAATCACTTCAAAAGTTCCAAGGAGTTTTCATGTGGAAGGAACTTGGTGAAGAAGAAAGATTACAAGTCATCCAGATGAATCCCCAATTTTCCATATGTGACTTCAAATGGTCATAACTTGGTCAATATTTATCACCTTGGGCCCATTCTTTTTCCATGATGATCTTAAGGATGTGTACTTCATGCCTTATTTTATGTGAAAAGTAAGAAAATGGATGGAAGTTGCCTTAAGAATGCAAAAGATTATAGGTCATTTTATGATTTTTGGCCAACTTCAACAAGTCATAACTTGCTCAATTTTAGGAGATATTGAGTGGTTCAAATTGAAAACTGTCATTCAAGAGATCTAATTCATTCCATATTTTTTGGTCAATAGGAAATTCTAAGTGGAAGGCCATGTTTGGATACAAAAGATTATAGGTCATTTTCAAAGAATAATTTGAAATATTTCTAAGTATGGAAAGTCAACTCTTTTTCTTCAACTTTGACTCCATGTAACTTTCAACTCAAGCATCCATTTGATTCCATTCTTTTCCCATTGCAAAGCTTGTAACCTCATCTTTCCAAAGCATCAAGAATTATGCCCTAAGACCCCTTGAGTTGGAAATGCCATGGACTTGAATTTGGTAGTTTGAAACTGAATTTTTCACAATGTCAGGATTTTGAAATCTTTGTTTTGGCTTCTAATCACAAGTTTTCCACACGTTTTTGTTTCTAATCATGATTAGCAACTTGCCAGAAGTGATTAGCATCATGAAACGCACGTTTTGGCTGAGTTTTGATCAAGTTTGAGTCACACTTTCTTCATGATGCAGACCCACACGAATTCCCTCCAAAACGCATCATTCACTCTTCCTTTTGATCCATTTTTCTTCCCTATAAATAGAGGGTCATCCCCCATCCACTTTCCCAAGCTTAGATAGCCAGAATCACCCTGCCAAACTTATTTCACAACCCAGAATTTAGCAACTTCGAAATCCATTCTCAAGCCTTTTTCAAGCCTTTTTTTTCTCAATTCACCTTCCTTGATCTTCCCTGAAGCTAACCATATAATTACATTCAAGAATCGTGCCCTATACTGTTCCATAGAAGTCCAGTTTCAGAGCTCTGCAACTCAACTTCAATAGGTAGATTCCTTCGTCAATTCTTCAAAATTCTGATATCATTGTGTTGCTTTAATTGCCCTGGTTCTAGTTGCAACACTTACATTTCACTGGAAATACATTTTGACCATGAATTTTTAAATTCCTTTTCAAAACTTCATTTCCAAATTGCTTGAGCTACAATTTATATAAATTTGGCGCGAGGGCGTGGTTGTTTTTGTCTTAAAGAGACGAAGTGATTGGCATAGGTCTGAGCATCTGATTTTTCATTTTAAGAGACATACAAATCACATTGGCTGGAGGTTGAAGATGACCTACGTGTTATCTTTCAACCAATGATGGCACGCCACTTGTTATTTTCAAAAATCTGATTTATATTTGTGTCTTTACATTATTCACTAATGACCATGATATGCACAACGCGTCAGATCCCTTGGATTTGATTACTAACGTGTTTTAACTCTCATCCAATGGTCCACATATTTTACTTTTATTTTCTTTTTCTGATTTTTATATTTTAATTGTTTTAAATTTCAAAAAATCATAGAAAATTCATTTTTATTCAAAAAAATCTGAAAAATATTATGAAAAATATTTTTGATTATTCTCTTTCTGATTTTTATTTTTTCACAATTTAATTTTGTGTTTTGGTATTTTTTATAAATTTTACACTTATTTGATTTGTTTAAAAGGTTTAAAAATACTTTTATACATTTTTAAATTCTGAAAAAATTATGGAATGATCCAATGATATTGTGACAAATATTGGTGACCTTATTTTATTTTTGTTTCTGAATTTACTATTTTTTACTATTTTTGTTTATTTTACCCATTTATTTTAATTTTAAAAATAGTTTCTGACTTTTAAAAATTACCAAAATTTTTATAAAAATATTTGGATCCATTTCTGATTTTTCTATGGCCTTATTTTTCATTTCTTGATTAATTTGAGCATAATTGATATTTTCCTCGTTATTTTCCATTTCTTAAACCATTTAATGTATATATTAAATATGATATTATGTTGTGATTATTTTCTGGCAGTCTTGGGTTGATTTTTTTGATCATGGCTTTATTAACATCATTGAATCTTAGGTGTTGAGTTCAACTCCACCAAAATGGATGAATGATTTTAATAATAGTTTGATTAAATTTTTAATTCAAAAGTGGTTTATTCATCTTTTTTCCCTAATCCTCTTCATCTCATCCCCTTCTTATTGCACTAAATGTTGTTGGAGCATGATCTATATATCATGTCTCAAAACAAATGGTGCATAGATTGCTATTGACCGGCCTCAAAATAGGTGTGACTTCTATATAAGTCCACTTACGATTGCTTAACATAGCGCTAAATTTTGTCCCGTTTCGAATAAATGATCATTTGTGGCCCAAACTTATGATTGCAAGCTCAAGTATGTTAATTTGGTCTCTTTGATCCAATAACCTTGAGATTCATTGTGTGGAGGCTTTGGTTCTACCAATCCTCTAATGGATCTACCACATATTTGGTCAACGCGGATCACTTAAACACCATTGATTATTATATGGTACTTATAAGAATTCCAAATGGATAATATAATTGACAAAAAGAAAATGCAACTTGTTATGTGAAGGCTTCGGTTCTACCAATCCTCTAATGAGTTCCAAATGCAAGTTTCAAGATGGTCATCCAACTAACCACTAATTATTAACTTATTTATCTTATGCTTTTATTCTTTTTTATACTTTATATACTATTAATTTTTTTAGCATTTTCATTTCATGCCATTTTCATCTTTGCTCATTTGAGCATTTATTTTCTTGTCATTTTTACTTTGCTCACTTGAGCTTTTCTTTTCTTTTCTTAAGATACTTAATAATCAACATAAACCCTAAAAAACTATTAATGGTACTTGGACTATTTGGTTACTATCCTTGGCATTATGGAGCATGGGACTATTTCTTGGACTTAGGATTAGAAACCTTGGCCTATCTTGGAGACCTTGTGATCTTATCTGATTATTTTGTCTGGAGTTCTTGAGGTTTGCCTCAAGACATTGGGTTGCTTGTTTGTTTTTGTGTGCAGGTTTTTGTGATTACATTCTTTGTTCGTAATCTGGAATTCACTTGTATACAGCTATTACTCTGCCCAATTTTTGTGAAGACTTAATACACTTGAAGAGGTCTAGTATCTTTGCTTGATTGGTTTCTATCTAAAGGATGGGAATTATATCTTGGCTCATAATGTCAAGTATTGGCTTCTTGTTGGTTAGATGGATCTTATCCTTAGCTTTTACCTTATGTATTGGGATAGTCTCTTCTTCTCCTCTCATCTTCTTTAATTCCAAAAATCTTCTCCCTCCTTTTTAAACTCTTCTTGTTTTGAAACTTAAACTACTTTCATAATAAACTTGGACTCATGTGCATGCATTTTCAAAACATTTTCATAAATAAACTTCAATTAATTTAATAATACTTTGACATTTTTGTGAGAAGACTAAAAGTCAATCAATCTCATTTCAAACCATTTTGCCACTTTGGTTTTTATCTTTAAACTTTTCTCAAAAGGTTAGACTCTTGTCAATCCTTGTAGTGATGAAAACAACTATACTTCTACAATATGTAGTGAAGTGAGATATTTTCCACTTGGGTGTTGAGTGAGGAATTGTTGATTTTAAAATCCAAGTCATATCCTCCACTTTGAGATGATGCAAAATCTCCTTTCTCATGATTGTGGGTAGTAAGTATGTTTTCCACACGGACAATGACGATGATGTCTTATCTCTTAAAATCAACCAACACACTTGTGTTTCAAATTTTTAAAAGAGGAACTATGTGTACCCTGATCCCCTATTGCACGAAAGGTGGTACATAGGCACTAAAGGTTCGCAACCGCGGCGGGTGCAAAAATCATAAAAATATACTTCTTTTCTCACCTCCACCACCCATCTTATATGCAACACCTTTTTTATAGCCAAAATATACAAATTTTTCAAAGAGGTTCCTGCGGAGTACCGTAGATTTTTAGGGTGCTAATACCTTCCCTTTGCATAACCAACCCCCTTACCTTGAATCTTTCCCCCTCTTTTGGGTTATTCGCTCTTTTCCCATTCCTTTGGAAACAATAAAGAGCGGTGGAGATTTTTATTTTGATTTGTATAAAGTCTAGTCAATCCAATGGCTTAGTCTTGAACATTTCTACCGCTACATTACGGTAATGATACCTAGGCCTGCGGCCTTTCCACAACACAACAATCAACCAAGGGTGGAAAGACTACAACGACAGTTTACCGGAATCAACATGACGCTGGCTGAAGTTCTACCCCATCTGCTGAGATCCAACTTGGCGACCTTGGAAGAGGCTCCCAAGAATCCAAACACCACATCTCCCTGATATAATCCAAATGCTCGGTGTGCCTATCATTATGAAAGTCCTGGCCACGACACCAATGACTGCGGCGCCCTAAGAAATAAGGTACAAGATCTGATCAAAGCCAAAGAAATTAAGTTCGATGCTCCGGAAAAGCCCAATGTCATAACGGCTCCCATGCCTAAGCACGGTCGTGGAGTTAATGTTGTTGATACTGACTTGTTTGTGACCTCGGTGGATGAGGTTTCTACTCCTCTCTTGACTGTGAAGAAGAATTTGTTATTGGCTGGTTAATTTCCGGGTTATGGTAAAGGTTGCCACATGTGTTCATTTCTTCCTTCTGGTTGCTATTTGCTGAAGTCAGGTGTCCAATGCCCGATGGACATCAAAGAAATTTTATTCGAAAAAACTTTGGTTCCTATTGCTCCATCTGAAGACATTTCCATTATAACCATTTCCGCCAATCCTTCCAAGGTCTCCTCGAGAAGACCTGTTAGGATTACATCTGCTCCAAGAATCGCTCCGCTAATAATCATTGTTCCTGGTCCTGTCACGTATTCCTCGAACAAAGTTGTCCCCTGGCATTATGGTGCCGATGTGTACTATCATGGCATCAAACAAGATATGAAAAATGAAGAGGCTGATCTTGATATTTATAACATTGTCGGGACCAACAAGGTTACTAGAAGTGGAAGGGTCTTCTCTCCCGAGATTTCCCCTAAGACTGTCAAGAGGCCTATTGTTATTCTATCTGCTACTCCTGCTGATACATCAACTACTACTCCTGTGTTTACTCCAATTATCACTCCCGCCAACGAGTCATCTGGGACCTGAGGCAAAGAAATCATGGGCGAGCCTGCCCGGACGGAGGCGCCTAGAAAAATTGTTGTGGAAGCCTCTAAGAAAGAGATAGAGGAAATATTAAAAATAATTAAAAAGAGCGACTACAATGTGGTCGAGCAGCTGGGGAAGACCCCCTCAAAGATATCCATGTTATCCCTGTTGTTATGCTCCGAGGTCCATGTGAAGGCTTTGATTGCATTCCTCAAAAGTGCGCATGTGCCGCAAGAGACTTCAGTTAATCTATTTAAAGATTGCGTGGCTAGCTTGACTACTGACAATGGGCTGGGTTTTTCAGATGCAGACTTGACACTGAAGGGAAGGAAGCATAATGATGCTCTGCATGTCTCGATTGAATACAAGGGCACCACTATGGCTCATGTGTTGGTGGATACTGGTTCTTCGCTGAATGTTCTGCCCAAGAAGGCGTTGGACCGGTTGGATTGCGATGGTTTGACTTTAAAGCCTAGTAACATTATGGTAAGCGCTTTTGATGGGTCGACAAGAATGGTGCACGGGGAGGTGGACATCCCTGTTAAAGTGGGTTCTCAGACCTTTGGGTCCACCTTCTATGTGATGGACATCAGGCCGTTATATTCTTGTTTGTTGGGTTGTCCTTAGATCCACGAGGCTGGGGCAGTTACTTCCACACTACACCAAATGCGGAAGTATCCGGTAAAAGGGAAGATTGTCACTGTGCAGGGTGAAGAGGAGTATATGGTGAGCCACCTCAATTCCTTCCGGTACATAGAGATGGACGGGGAATTCATAGAAACTCCTTGTCAAAACTTTGAAGAGGTCCCTCAGATCTTGGCATCGACTGAAACTACTGCCAGCAACAAACCCTCTTTGAAGATGGCTTCTCTCAAGGACGCCAGGGCCGTAGTTGAAAAAGGTGGGTGTACCAATTGGGGTCAACTCCCTGATTTCACTCACAAAACTGACAAATTTGGTTTGGGCTTTACTACAGGGGCTCAACGGGCTGTTCGACACGCTCGGGCTGGAGGACCTCCCCTACGCATCAGCAATCGTGGGGTTAACGCCATTAAAGACAACAAGGAAGACTGTGACATTGAAAGCTGGATCTACCCGACTACCAACACTGGACCTAGTAATTGGACGGCCAAAGATTTTATACCAATTTCTTTCATTCCGCAGTAATTGTCTTATTTGTTTTCTGAGCTTGTAATAAACAATTTAAACTTTATGGCCTTGTGTCTTGCCTGGGACACAACGGTTCTATTTGTGAGGGATATTATATGTCATCTTTACATGTCATAAATAAAGCATTGGATGTTCTTGCATACAAACTTTGCGCTCTCTATTTTTTCTTTCCTGCTTTTTAAAATACAGCTATGCTCTTACACACACTCACGTATCAAACTACAGATCCATATCCACTCTGGATCCCATTGATAACAGTTCTGCTACTGCTCATTATGACTTCGAAAATAAGATCAACCAAGCCGAGGACGAAGGAGAGGAAGATTGTGAGGTGCCTGGGGAGCTTGCTAGACTACTACAACAGGAAGAGAGGTCCATACAGCCTCACGAAGAGCCAGTTGAGACAGTGAACTTGGGAACTGAGGAAGGAAGAAAAGAGGTTAAAATAGGTGTAAATATGGAGCTTAGCATCAAACAGAGGTTGATACAAATGTTGCACAACTATGTTGAGATCTTCGCCTGGTCCTATGAAGACATGCCTGGTTTGGACACTGATATTGTGGTACATCACCTGCCGACTAAAGAATATTTCCCTCCGGTAAAGCAGAAGGTCCACCGTATGCATCCTGAAATCTCAAAGAAGATCAAAGCGGAAGTTATGAAGTTGTTCAACACTGGGTTCCTAGCTATCACTTCCTACCCACAATGGGTTGCTAACATCGTCCCAGTACTTAAGAAGGACGGTAAGGTACGAATGTGTGTGGACTACAGAGATCTGAACAGGGCAAGTCCCAAGGATGAATTCCCACTACCGCACATTGACGTTCTGGTTGATAACACCGCGCAACACAAGTTCTTATCCTTTATTGATGGTTTCTCTGGCTACAACCAGATCAAGATGGCTCCTGAAGACATGGAGAAGACAACCTTCGTTACACAGTGGGGCACTTTCTGTTACAAGGTGATGCCTTTCGGGTTGAAGAATGTTGGGGTAACTTATCAGCGCGCCATGGTCGTTTTGTTCCACGACATGATTCACAATGAGATAGAGGTTTATGTGGATGACATGATCGCCAGGTCTCAAACCGAAGAAGAGCACCTTGATTATCTACAAAAATTGTTTGACAGGTTGAAGATATACAAGTTGAGGTTGAATCCAAACAAGTGCACCTTCGGGTGAGGTCCAGTAAGCTTATGGGGTTTATCATAGTCACAAGGGTATTCAGGTAGACCCTGCGAAGGTAAAAGCCATACAAGAGATGTCGGTTCCCCGTACAGAAAAGGAGGTTAGAGGTTTCTTGGGACGCCTGAATTATATCGCCAGGTTTATTTCACATCTGACTGCTACTTGTGAGCCAATCTTCAGTCTTCTGAAGAAAGATCAAGTGGTAAAGTGGAATGATGAATGCCAGACTGCTTTCGAAAAAATCAAGGAATACCTTCAAGAACCACCAATTTTGATGCCTCCGGTTGAAGGAAGACCTTTGATTTTATACCTAATAAAGCTAGACAATTCAATGGGGTGTGTGATGGGGTAACATGACGAGTCTGGTCGAAAAGAGCATGCAATAAAATACCTTAGCAAAAAGTTTACCGACTGTGAGACAAGATACTCATTGCTAGAGAAAACTTGTTGCGCTTTGGCATCGGTTGCTCGCCGACTAAGACAGTATATGCTGACCCACACTACCTTGTTGATATCAAAGATGGATCCGATCAAGTACATTTTTGAGAGGCCTGCATTCTCCGGAAGAATAGCAAGATGGAAAATGATCTTAACCGAGTATGATATACAATATACAACCCAGAAGGTAATCAAGGGGAGTGTATTGGCTGATCATTTGGCTCATCAGGCCGTGGATGAGAATATTATGCTGGTAACTGACTATGAAAAACCTGGACCAGATGAAGGACCCGAAGAGGGATCCCGATGGAATATGGTTTTTGACGGAGCTTCAAATGCACTTGGTAATGGAATCGGCGATGTAATCATATCTTCGGAAGGTTGTCATACTCCTTTCATCGCCCGACTATGTTTCAACTGCACTAACAACATGGCAGAGTATGAAGCCTGCATCATGGGTCTCAAATCCGCTATCGACTTAAGGATCAAGTTCTTGGACGTCTTCGGGGATTCAGCCTTGGTAATAAGTCAGATCAAAGGCGAATGGGATACGAAGCACCCGAATCTCATCCCATACAAAGAGTACGTGCTGACATTGCTCCCACATTTCAAGGAGTTAACCTTTGAAAATTTTCCCACGAGAGGAGAACCAATTAGCGGACGCGTTAGCTACCATGTCTTCTATGTTCAAGGTCAGGTGGGACAATGAAGCACCCCGAATCACCATTTAGAGGTTGGATGAACCAGCACACTGCTGTGAGATTGAGACTGAAGTGGTAGCAGATAAACCCTGGTTTCATGAAGTAAAGAGGTATCTCGAGGTTCAGGAGTATCTCGAGGGAGCATCTGTCAATGAAAAGAAGTTTCTGAGAAGGTTTGCTACAAAGTTCTTCCTCAGTGATGGAATCCTTTACAAGCGCAACCATGACTCTACCTTATTGCGGTGTGTAGACAAGGGTGAAGCAGAGAGAATCATGGCGGATTTACATGAAGGTACCTTTGGAACCCATTCAAGTGGACATACCATGGCTAATAAGATCCTACGGGCAGGATACTATTGGTCCACTATGGAAGTGGATTGTTATCAGCACTCTCGAACCTGTCATAAGTGCCAAATCTATGCTGATAAGGTGCATGTGCCTCTGGTTCCTCTGAATGTCTTGACGGCTCCTTGGCCCTTTGCAATGTGGGGCATTGACATGATCGGAGAAATTAGACCTACCGCTTCCAACGGGCATCGCTTCATTCTAGTGGCCATCGATTACTTCATGAAGTGGGTTGAAGCGGTCTTTTTTGCTACTGTGACCAAAAACGTTATTGCGCGGTTTATCGGGCATAACTTGTTCTGTCGGTATGGTGTGCTAGAGAGAATTATTACTGACAATGGCACAAATATCAATAACACGATGATCACCGAGCTCTGTAAGCAGTTCAAGATATAGCAATATAACTCTTCTCCCTATCGGCCGAAGATGAATGGAAATGTCGAAGCGGCTAATAAGAACATCAAGAAAAGTGTACAAAAGATGACAGTGACATACAAAGACTGGCATGAGATGTTACCATTTACTCTTCATGGGTACCGTACCTCAGCACGGACATCGACAGGGGAAACACCCTACTCTATGGTATATGGCATGGAGGTAGTCCTACCCATCAAAGTCTAGATACCTTCTCTCAGGATTATGATAGATGCAGGTTCTAACGAAGACGACTAGATCTGAACCCGACTTGATCAGTTTAATCTAATCGATGAAAAGAGACTTACTGTTATCTGCCATGGTTATACGTATCAAAAGCAAATGATCAAGGCTATTAACAAAAATGTCAGGCGTCAAGAATATCAAGTCGGGGATCTAGTGATCAAGCGCATCATACTGCCGCAAGGTGATCCCAGGGGAAAATGGACCCCCACATACGAAGGGCCATTTGTGGTTAAGAATATTTTTTCGGGTGGAGCTATGATTCTAACCACCATGGACGGTGACGACCTTCCTCACCATGTCAATGAAGACATAGTGAAAAGATACTACGCCTAATTAAAAGACCCGCTAGGTTGACTGGTCTAGGCAAAAGTAAGGGCTTCCCGGCGAACCAAAAGGGTTCGGGCAAAAATAAGGGATTGAAATTCTGACTTAATGTCACAGTGAATGTTATGACACCGTATCTGACACACTTAAAGACAGTAAATTTAAAAGCAGTAAAGAACACAGTCAATTGTTTACCCAGTTCAGTGTGTAACAACACCTACTCTGGGGGCTACCAAGCCAGGGAGGAAATTCACTATAAGAGATATTAATTCAGGAATAAACCAACCAGTTTATCTCCTTCACTTAAGACCTACCCAATGCAACTTCAATCTAAGTTCAACTTAAACCTGAGTTCCTACTCACTCCCCCTCAATCACAGCAGTGATACTAAACAATTGATTAATGAAATTATGAAGACACTCTTCAGTACATACACTTGATTTTGCTTCACAACTTTAATCAAGTGACAATCACTCGTGCTTCAAAGCTTTGAGTGATACACAACCCTAACTTGACTTTGCTTCAAAGCTTTAATCAAGTGACACAAACACTCGTGCTTCAAAGCTTTGAGTGATATACAACCCTTACAATCAAATCCTACTCCAAATCACTTATCACAATGATAATTGCTTGGCTCACAGTAGTTACAACTATACAGTCCCTTATTGATCTTCTGTCAAAAAGTATTCTGCACCAATAATCTTCATGAGGAATATATAGGCAGGCTATTCTTCAGTTAGGGCTTCCACGAAAATAACTAGGGTTAATTCCTGTTATCCTCAAGGCTTGGTCTTATGCTTTCATCAACCAGATTAGGGTTAAGCAAGGTTAACCTAATGTCCACGTGAGCATCTGATCTGGACTGTATACAACTACAAACCAGATTCCTGAAAAATCTCAGGAATAACAAATCTGCACAAATGTTAGATCAGTACAGGATGTCTTAACATTGGTTATGACAACAAGAATCATGTTCACTGATTTTGGTAGAATGCAATATGATCATTGCTTAATGATCATGCTCATCACTCATATTGAGTAGCTCCTGTATGACATTCTTTTTCTACAGAATGTACCTTTATCCCAGAATGTTATGACATCAGTCATGACATTCACAAATCTGGTTTTACCAAAAAAAATGCCAACAAACAAACACTTACAAACTCCCCCTTTGGCAAATTTTTGGCTAAAACCCCTAAACAATCAGAGATTAGAAAGCAGCAGAATTTTTTACTAACAACTACCAATATCTAATTCTACCAAAATTATCAAAATTTCTTCTCCCCCTTTTTAGCCATAAAGAGGCCAAAGATACTTGTACTTTTAAGTTATACAGTCATCCAAAAGGAATAAAAAAACACAGAAATAATAAAAAGTCATTTGGCAGCAACAGGTTCCAGCAGCAAACTTTTCAACAACACTGATCTTCAGGCACTGTCATCTTCCGAGGAAGCACTATCTTCAGCATTATGCTGGTCTTCCCTTCTTTGTCCTTCATTCTCCTCCAGTTCTAGTCTAGCAATCAGGTCCTCAAGAGTCCTTTTCTTGTATCAAGCTCTTTGCAGGTTTCTTTTAGCAGAGCTATAACATCAGTTTTCTTGGAATGAGGTTTGACAGTTGATGTCTCAGCAGATGTCATAACAATGTCAGGGACATGTGTTCCCTGAAACAACTTATAGTGCAAACCAAGAGCAGGGGCTCTTTTGCATACAGAGTCTTTTTCAACTAGAATATTAGGATATTGAGCAATGATTATACCACACAAGAGAGAAGGAAAAGCAATAGGGCCTTTAATAGCACAACTTCCAGCATGTTTCAATGTTTGATCAAAGATGTACTTGCCATAATCAAAGTTTGTCCTGGTTCCAACAACATAGATAAATCTTCCCAAACTTGTGGAGATGGTGGATTTATGGTTGGTGGGAACCCAGTTAGCTGCACCAATTTTGTGCAGTATGGCGAACTTCATGCTCAGCTTGCTTGCATTTAGCTTCCCTTTCAAGGGCCAGCTCTTGACTTTCTTTGCAGTGATGGTTTGACAAACTTGGTTGTCAGTAACTTCAAGCTCAGGACAAGCATCATCAGGTCTTCCTAGGAATTTGTTTATTTCAGAAGGAGAGAAATTTACCTTTCTTCCTCTCACATACACACTTTTAAAATCAGTTCACTTTCCATCAGCACAACCATTAGATAAATTTACTATGAATTCTTTGACAAGAATCTCATAGTAGTTGGTAAACTTTACTATAGTTTTCATTAGACCAGCAGTCTTGATTAGATCCATGATTTCCTTACATTCAATAGCACTGTTGTTCAGCTCTCTCTCCAAAGCAATTCTTTTTTAGAAATACATACTTCCATCTGTTTGCATTTTCTGGATGGTGAAAGGAGATGTTGTCAATGGCAACTTCAGGGACTTTAGGCATTTTGCTCGAAGAGAGTTTCTTCCTGAGAGGAATGTCTGGAACATTGCTCTAAACATCAAACTCAAATTCTGATTCCTCATCAGATTCAGAGGGTTCAGGGTCCTTCCTTTTCTTGGCTATTGGTTGTCTCAAAGGTTTTGAAAGACTACCAACAGGTACTCTAGTTTTCACCTTCCCCTTCTCTTTTAACAATCCAGCTTTTCGATCCTTCTCAGCTTCTACTCTAGTCTTGATCTCAGACCTGGTTTTCTTATGAACAACATCAGTAGCCTTCTCTTTGGAGGGGCTTTTGGTAGCATCCTTCTTTTCTTTTCTGCTCATCATCCTTCTAGCTATGCTAGGGTTGATATTAGCAATTAAATCATTGTCAGAGTATTCTTCATCAACATCAATAACCGGGGGTTCAACAGCCTTGTCAGTAGGGTTCTGGTGATCATCATATTTTTCTAGAGATTTCCTAATGTTGTCATCAGGTGTCTCAACATTCTGAGTGACATCTGGATCCATTTCTACATTAGGACTAGCAGTTTCTTGGTTCAAAGGTACAAAAATGCCAGGTACATAGTGATTCTCATTTAGAATCCTAGTGACTAGTATAGAAATAGCTTGATGAACATAAGTAGAACCTTCCCTATTTGCTATTTCAGGAGGAACAAAAGATGATGGTTGAGAAGATTTACCAGATGGAGAGGCTTGTGATCTTCTTGCATGTCTGGTTCGCATCTTCTTGACCTTAGTGGGATCAGCTGCCAGTAGGGGTGTTCGTGGTTCGGTTTGGATCGGTTTTAAGATAAAAAATCATTCGATCCAAAGATGAATTTACTTGCGGTTCGGTTCGGTTTTGGATGATATATTAAAAAAATCCAATCTGATCCGATCCAATTTTATGCGGTTTAATTTGGGTCGGTTTTTGGATATCCAAATTACACATTATATTTTTATTAATATTATAAAACTACTAATAAATCATAGATTTGATATAATATATAACATATAGTATATTAAAAGTTAATATTACAAAATGAGAGTGGTTGATTATGATTGAAATAATAAAAATAAATAAATTATACCAAGCTAATAACTATTATTAAAAAAATTATTATCATCTAATAATAATTTCACATAGCATATCATGCTAATAAAAAGTAAATAAGTATAAAAATATATGTATGCAGTTTGGTTTGGTTTGGATCGGTTTTGAAAAATTAATCTGAAATCTGATCCGAACTGATCGATTTTCACAAAATAACATCCAAACACATCCAATAAATTTCGGTTTTTTGCGGTTTTCAGTTTTTTGGATCGGTTTTCGGTTTTTTATTTGGATTGGTTTGCATTTGAACACCCCTAACTGCCAGTTCACGAAGAGGAGTTATCTCAAGAACATCAGTATCCATGCAGTTAGTGATTGCCCTAGGTTCGCTGTCAGAGGATGCGGAAGAAGCAGTCGCCTTTGAAGAGGATGATGACATGGATTGTTGAGACATTTTGAGTGATTTAGAAAACAAGTAACAGCGAGAATGGAATCTTCGTTTGAAAGAATGGAGATTGTTGCAGAGACGCGAGAGGAGGTAGAAATATGATTGTCTATTCAACTTCTTAAAATTTTGGAAAGAAATAGGGAAATAGATGATTAGCCCAATCAGAATAGACTTAACTAAAATATCTCTATCATCCCTTGTTTTAAGCAAAATTAATTGCTACATCTCTTCATATTGGCAAATACCCAGCTTGCCCCTCAAATTTTCAAATTGACTAGCATCAAGTGCCTTGGTAAAAATATCAGCCAGTTGTAGTTTAGTGGCAACATGTTCCAGTTTAATCACCTTTTCTTCCACAAGATCTCTGATGAAGTGATGTCTAATGTCAATATGCTTGGTTCTGCTGTGCTGTATAGGATTCTTGGAAATGTTGATAGTACTCAGATTGTCACAGTACAATGTCATGACATCTTGTGTGACATTATACTCAGTAAGCATCTGTTTCATCCAGATCATTTGAGAACAGCTGCTACCAGCTGCTATGTATTCAGCTTCAGCAGTAGATAGAGACACACTGTTCTGTTTCTTGCTGAACCAAGAGACAAGATTATTTCCCAAAAAGAAGCATCCTCCAGAGGTGCTCTTTCTATCATCAACACTTCCAACCCAATCAACATCACAGTAACCAGACAGAATTGGTTCACATCCATGAGAGTACAGCAAGCCATAGTTGTAAGTTCCACTCACATACTTCAGAATTCTTTTCACTTGGTTGATGTGACTTACTTTGGGTTCAGCCTGGTATCTTGCACATACTCCAACTGCAAAAGAAATGTCAGGTCTGCTGGCTGTTAAGTATAGCAGACTTCCTATCATGCTTTTGTACAAGCTTTGATCCATATTATCCCCACTTGAGTCTTTGGACAGCTTTAAATGAGTAGGTGCAGGAGTCCTTTTGTGACTGACATTCTCCATTCCAAACTTCTTGACAATATTCTTTGAATACTTGCTTTGAGACAGAAAAATTGAGTCTTCCATCTGTGTGACTTGTAGTCCAAGAAAGTAGGTCAATTCTCCCATGAGGCTCATTTCAAATTCAGCTTGCATTTGGTCAGCAAAATGTTTAACCATTTTACCTGACATTCCTCCAAACACTATGTCATCAACATAAATTTGAGCTACCATTATCTTTCCTCCTTCATTTTTGACAAAAAGGGTTTTATCCAAGCCTCCTTTCCTGTATCCTTTTTCAGTGAGGAATTTTGTCAATCTGTCATACCAGGCTCTAGGAGCTTGTTTCAGGCCATATAGAGCTTTCCTCAATTTTTAGACATGATCAGGACAATTTGGATCCACAAATCCTTTAGGCTGTTCCACATATACTTCCTCATTTAAGTACCCATTTAAGAAGGAACTCTTTACATCCATCTGAAACAGCTTAAACTTAAGGAGACAAGAAACTCCCAAAAGAAGTCTGATTGACTCCAGTCTGGCTACAGCAGCAAAAGTTTCATCAAAATCAACCCCTTCAACTTGAGTGTAGCCTTGAGCAACAAGCCTTGCCTTATTCCTGGTGACAACTCCTTCAGCATCTGATTTGTTCTTGTAGATTTATTTTGTGCCAATAATGTTTGTTCCTTCTGGTCTAGGAACTAACTCCCATACTTCATGTTGCTTGAATTGGTTCAATTCATCTTGCATTGCTCCAATCCAGTATTCATCAGTCAAAGCCTCCTTAACAGTTTTTGGTTCAATCTTAGAGACAAAGCAAGAGTTTGAGATAATTTCTCTAGATCTTGTAATGACTCCACTGTTTGGGTCTCCTATGATGAGTTCCTTAGGATGATCTTTCTGAATTCTGATGGAAGGATCTTTGTTAGCTTCCTTTGATTCAGATTCTGATGAAGTAGTTTTAGGTACATCATCCCTTTTAGACACTTGAGTTGAAGTCTCAAAGAATGTCTCAACATGATATGGGACATCGGTTTCCTCATGATAATCATCAACTATGACATTTATAGATTCCATCATAGCTTTGGTCCTGGAATTGAATACCCTATATGCTCTGCTGTTGGTAGAGTATCCTAGGAATATTCCTTCATCACTTTTAGGATCCATCTTTTACCTTTGTTCACGATCTGTCATAATATAGAATTTGCTTCCAAAGATATGGAAGTACTTTACTGTAGGCTTTCTTCCTTTCCATAGTTCATAAATGGTGGATGATGTTCCCTTTCTCAAGGTGACCCTGTTATGGACATAACAGGCTGTATTCATAGCTTCAGCCCAAAAATGAATAGGAAGTCCTTTGGCATGTATCATTGCTCTAGCAGATTCCTGTATAGTCCTGTTTTTCCTTTCCACAACTCCATTTTGTTGAGGGGTTATGCGTGAAGAGAATTCATGATTGATTCCTTCTAAGGAACAGAACTCATCAAACTTACTGTTTTCAAACTCCTTGCCATGTCCACTTCTGATTCTGACAATGCATCCTTCTTTTTCTCTTTGAATTCTTTTGCACAGTTCCTTAAATACATCAAATACATCAGACTTTTCCCTAATGAAGTTAATCCAGGTGAATCTGGAAAAATCATCCACAACAACATACACATATCTCTTTCCTCCAAGACTTTCCACCTGCATTGGACACATCAGATCCATATGTATGAGTTCTAGCACCTTTGAGGTGGTCAGATGTCTTGTCTTTGGATGTGACACTCTAGTTTACTTTCCAACCTGACATTCACCACAAACTCTCCCTTCATCAATTTGAAGCCTTGGAATCCCTCTGACTGCCTCCATGGATATGATCTTTTTGATCCCTCTTAGATGTAAATTACCAAGTTTTTGGTGCCACAGTTTCACTTCCTTTTCTTCTTTGGCTATAGAGCACACAGAAGAATAATTAGTGTTCTCAGACTCCCATAAGTAACAGTTGTCTTTTAATCTGACTCCTCTCATTACAACTTCTTGTTTTTTATTTGTTACAAGACATTTAGACTTGGTGAAGTTGACCATGAATCCTAGATCACATAATTGACTGATACTTATGAGATTAGCAGTCAAGCCTTTTACCAGCAATACTTCATTTAGGTTTGGAACTCCTGGGCAGTCCAAGTTTCCAACTCCTTTGATTTCTCCTCTAGCACCATCTCCAAAAGTTACATAACTAGTAGTATGAGGTTTAACATTATTCAGAAGATTCTTGATTCGAGTCATGTGTTTAGAGCATCCACTGTCAAAGTACCAGTCTTCCTTTGCAGAGACTCTAAGGGAGGTGTGAGCTATCAGGGCTGCAGACTTTTTCTTCCACTGTTGAGTATATGGTTCCTTGTTAGACTTAGGTTTGACAGTTGGGATCTGATTAGGATATCCATACAATCTGAAGCAGAATGGCTTTATGTGACCAAACCTTCCACAATGATGACATCTCCATCTTTGATACTTTTTCTTCATATTTCTATATTCTCGATGTTGAGTGCTATGTTGTGACATCTGCTTTGACATTTGTTTACCAGGTATGATCTTCTTCTTTTCTACAGTAGATTTCTTTGCTGCCACAAATCCTAGACCAGACTTGTTTCCCACATTTTGTCCAGCCTGAAGGATTTCTTCTAATTTGTCAGTTCCATTTGTCAGCATCTTGACAGACTTGGTCATCTGATCAAGTTTTGAGTTTATCACTTGAACTTCACCTTCAAGATGACTTATAGTATCAGTGTCTGCCTTCTTCTCAGCCTCCAACTTTACTATGAGTTGTTTTTGTCTCTCATTTTACTGACAGACTTCAGTACTTCTGATACATAGCTTCTTGTAGGAGTCAGCCAGTTCTTCAAATGCCACTTCCTCATCACTAGAGTCACTATCAGAGTTACAAATACCAGCTAGTGCACTAACTAGTTTGGCAGATTCTTTTTCAGAATTACTTTGAGTCACAATCAGACCAAGTAATAGACATTCCTTTCTTTTGTTTCTTAAGAAAGGTAGGACATTCAGCTCGAATGTGCCCATATCCTTCACATCCATGGCATTGGATTCCTTTGCTTTGATTTCCCTTTTCTTCAGACTTTGGTCTTCTGTTGGAGTCATAAGATCTGTTAATGTCAGAGGGAATGTTCTTGACATTTGACCTTGACTTTGGGTCCATTCTCTTGATGAGTTTGTTGAACTACCTTCCAAGCATGGCTATAGCTTCTGAAATATTCTCTTCATCCTCCTCCTTGTTTTCATCTTCAGTATTAGATACTAGTGCTATGCTCTTGTTTTTTTTCTCAACATTGTCACTGATTCCCATCTCAAAAGTCTGCAGTGACCCAATGAGTTCATCAACCTTCAAGTTGCAGATATCCTGAGCTTCCTCTATAGCAGTCACCTTCATTGCAAATATTTTAGGCAAGGATCTGAGAATCTTTCTCACCATCTTTTCTTCTGACATCTTTTCTCCCAATGCTCCTGAGGTGTTGGCAATTTCCAAGATGTTCATGTGAAACTCATGAATGGTCTCATCTTCCATCATCCTTAGGTTCTCAAATTTGGTAGTCATCATTTGAAGTCTTGACATTTTTACTTTGGATGTACCCTCATGGGTAGTTTTGAGAGTGTCCCAAACATCCTTGGCCAGTTCACATTGATGTACTAATCTGAATATGTTTCGATCAATTCCATTGAACAAGGCATTTAATGCTTTGGAGTTACCCAGGGCTAACTCATCTTCTTCTTTGCTCCATTCTTCCTCAGGTTTCAGACTGGTTGTCCCATCTTTCCCAGTTATGGTGGGATGGTTCCATCCTTTGTCAGCAGCTCTCCAAGCCTTTTTGTCCAGTGATTTTAAGAAGGCAATCATACGAGGTTTCCAGTAGTCATAATTTGATCCATCCAAAATGGGTGGTCTGTTCCCAAATCCTCCTTCTTTGTCTATAGCGCCCGAAAATAATATCCCTAGATCTCACCCAGTAAGACAGGCAGGGTGCCTGCTCTGATGCCAATTGAAATTCTGGCAGCAAATACTTAATGTTACAGTGAATGTTATGACACCGTATCTGACACACTTCAAGACAGTAAATTTAAAAGCAGTAAAGAACACAGTCAATTGTTTACCCAGTTCAGTGTGTAACAACACCTACTCTGGGGGCTACCAAGCCAGGGAGGAAATTCACTATAAGAGATATTAATTCAGGAATAAACCAACCAGATTATCTCCTTCACTTAAGACCTACCCAATGCAACTTCAATCTAAGTTCAACTTAAACCTGAGTTCCTACTCACTCCCCCTCAATCACAGCAGTGATACTAAACAAATGATTAATGAAATTATGAAGACACTCTTCAGTACATACACTTGATTTTGCTTCACAACTTTAATCAAGTGACAATCACTCGTGCTTCAAAGCTTTGAGTGATACACAACCCTAACTTGACTTTGCTTCAAAGCTTTAATCAAGTGACACAAACACTCGTGCTTTAAAGCTTTGAGTGATACACAACCCTTACAATCAAATCCTACTCCAAATCACTTATCACAATGATAATTGCTTGGCTCACAGTAGTTACAACTATACAGTCCCTTATTGATCTTTTGTCAAAAAGTATTCTGCACCAATAATCTTCATGAGGAATATATAGGCAGGCTATTCTTCAGTTAGGGCTTCCACGAAAATAACTAGGGTTAATTCCTGTTATCCTCAAGACTTGGTCTTATGCTTTCATCAACCAGATTAGGGTTAAGCAAGGTTAACCTAATGTCCACGTGAGCATCTGATCTGGATTGTATACAACTACATACCATATTCCTGAAAAATCTCAGGAATAACAAATCTGCACAAATATTAGATCAGTACAAGATGTCTTAACATTGGTTATGACAACAAGAATCATGTTCACTGATTTTGGTAGAATGCAATATGATCATTGCTTAATGATCATGCTCATCACTCATATTGAGTAGCTCCTGTATGACATTCTTTTTCTGCAGAATGTACCTTTATCCCAGAATGTTATGACATCAGTCATGACATTCACAAATCTGGTTTTACCAAAAAAAAATGCCAACAAACAAACACTTACAGGGATGAAAATGAAAAAATATGTACACCCGGCAAGTCGAAAACTTGAAAAGGTGGCTTGGGAAAAAAATGGTATCCGGGGGGACTGAAAACCCAAAAGGGCGATCAAGGCAAAAGTTAGGGATATAAAGCGTATCACTATGTCTCATTGGATCATCTTGCGACTAGACTTCGGTATCAATTATAAAGCTCAGACGACACCAATAAATTTAATTAACCTTTGGCCAAGTAGCAAAGTGATGAGACGCTCGAAGACATAGGGGAAATAGCAGAGTTGGAACTCAATGGGATCATTTCACATAGCTGTTTTACTTTCACACAATTCTGTATAGCTTCTATTTTTACGGCGACGTTCTCTTACTAGAACATCAGCCTCCTTGTACAAAAATGCCTGTTATAGGCCAACTTCAAAATTAATACAAGTCATTCTTACACACAAAAACGTTTGTTTTCCCTTTTTCTATTTTGATTTGCGAGAACGTCCAATGAGTTATTCTTGACATGTGCATTTGGATATAGTTACTGTTCACAAATATTTGCATAGGAAATAGAAAGACAATTTATCGTAACTTAAGAAACAGGAGTAAAAAAAACTAAAAGAATGTCAAACCCGACAGTTACTTTGTCCACCAGGTACCGAGGCAGAGACGGATTTGGAACACAGTCATCAGTACATGCGATCTCGTTATATAAGTACACCCCATAAAGTAAAAGCTTTCAAAGGCATTGACGTCAGCCTTTTCAAAAACAAGAAGTAACCTCCCCAGCCAGGGTCATTCAGAAACCTGACGTATGTTCCCCATACGAATTTCATAGTCGCGAGTGAATCAGTAAATTTTATCTCCCAAGCAGAGTTTATTTCTCTAGACACAGAAACTCAATCCTCGACAGAGTTTATTCCTTCAGATACAGAAGTTCACCTTCCAACATAGTTATTCCCCACAGAGTTATTCTCAAGCAGAGTCTCTCCCCGGCAGAATATTCACAAACAAGGAGCGAATCTACAACATAGTCGTCTCCATTCACCATCCCCGATGGAAGTAGAAGGATTACAATCCTCTACCACAGTCAGGAATGCTATATTCTCCAGCAGCAGTTAGGGATTTATTTTCCCAAAATCAGACATGTCACAATAGCATTTCATGTGCATACATCATGACATGCGCATACATATTGCGTAACAGCATAATCTCATCTATTTTGAGAACATCCTCACACAATGCATTTCATGCATCGCATATAATTAATTATGTACCTTTTCAGGAGAGATGGTTATCATCAACAATTTCCAGCAGGTCCATGATTAGTTCCTGAAACTAAACAGACTAATTATCTGCGTGGCCTAATGCGGTCCTACACAGACTCATCAAAGTGACCTTACCCAGGTTCCTCCTGAAGTTCTACTCAGACTCCTCACAAAGTAACCTTACCCAGGTTCCCTCTGAAGTTTTACCCAAACTCAATTCGAAGTAACCCTACGACCCAGGTTCCTTCTCAAAGCCCTACTATCCAAGCTTTCATTTCGAAGTAACCCTACTATCCAGGTTCCTTCTCATATCCCTACTATCCAGGCTCTCATTTCTAAGTAACCTTACGACCCAGGTTCCTTCTCATACCCCTTCTATCCAGGCTTTCATTTCAAAGTAACCCTACTATCCGGGTTCCTTCTCATAGCCCTACTATCCAGGCTTTCATTTCGATGTAACCATACTATTCAGGTTCCTTCTCATAGCCCTACTATCCAGGCTCTCATTTCGAAGTAACCCTACGACCCAGGTTCCTTCTCATAGCCCTACTATCTAGGCTTTCATTTTGAAGTAACCCTACTATCCAGGTTCCTTCTCATAGCCCTACTATCCAGGCTTTCATTTCGAAGTAACCCTACTATCCAGGTTCCTTCTCATAACCCTACTATCCAAGCTTTCATTTCGAAGTAACCCTACTATCCAGGTTCCTTCTCATAGCCCTACTATCCAGACTTTCATTTCGAAGTAACCCTAATATCCAGGTTCCTTCTCATAGCCCTACTATCCAGGCTTTCATTTCAAAGTAACCCTACTATCCAGGCTCCTTCTCATAGCCCTGCTATCCAGGATTTCATTTCGAAGTAACCCTACTATCCAGGTTCCTTCTCATAGCCCTACAATCCAGGCTCTCATTTCGAAGTAACCCTACGACCAAGTTTCCTTCTCATAGCCCTACTATATAGGCTTTCATTTCGAAGTAACCCTACTATCCAGGTTCCTTCTCATAGCCCTACTATCCAGGCTCTCATTTCGAAGTAACCCTACGACCCAGGTTCCTACTCATAACCCTACTATCCAAGTTCCTTCTCATAGCCCTACTATCCAGGCTCTCATTTCGAAGTAACCCTACTATCCAAGTTCCTTCTCATAGCCCTACTATATAGGCTTTCATGTCGAAGTAACCCTACTATCCAAGTTCCTTCTCATAGCCCTACTATCCAAGCTCTCATTTTGAAGTAACCCTACGACCCAGGTTCCTTCTCAGAGCCCTACTATCCAGGCTTTCATCTCGAAGTAACCCTACTATCTAGGTTCCTTCTCCTAGCCCTACTATCCAGGATTTCATCTCGAAGCAACCCTACTATCCAGGTTCCTTCTCTCTTATCTCCAGACAACAGTTTACTACACTGTAAGACTTGGACCCGATCAGATACGATCGATTTCACACTTCCCCAGTAAGTCACTGTGCAACCTGGACCCTGAACAGATATATAGCTTACTTCCACCTCATCAATCATGAGTTAACTCCCCAATTAAGTAATGGACAACCGAAGCTCCTATACTCTTCTGCCCCAGACATAAGTCAACATGCCCCGACAAAGTCCTTCTCAACGGCTAATACGGGAATTCTCGCAAAGGAATCTCTTATGCGACCAATATTTTCGCTGGATGGCATCTTTAAGACCATCCCCAACAACTCTCTGTCGCTTTCCAAATGGCATTTTTAAGCCCATTCCTGATACCACCGATTGACACTCACTTCATACGAGTGCAAATTTCTGGGCACTCTAGTGTTCAATCATTTTCTACCTTCAGATCACGAAAGGCAGACAAGCCCATCTACATCCTCAGGTTTAAGAAGATTGAACAGGGGCAGCTGTTGTACCCCAAAATTTTTTGTCTCATTTTACTCAGCACATGCCCATTGAGATCCTCAATTTGCTCAAGGTTGCCCAAGAGTTGACCAGACAAACCCTCTCCTAAGGCAATGTGTCTCAAATTAGGGTTTCCATTTTCATCAGGATGGGTGTACTCCATGTTAGAACAAAGTTTGAATCTACTACCCTAAGTTTAAGTTTTGATAATAACAAAATACATAGATATATTAATTGTATGATTCATGTAAGATATATATGCTACCTAAAAAAAATTACATTCTGTCTTACAGAAACTCTGATGGGTATCAGCAAGAGAATGTCTTCTTCAGCATCAGAAGATGTCATATCAACATCAGCATCAGAAGATGTTATATCAGATGCCAGAATCAGAAGATCAACTTGTGCTTACGCTGAAGCGTGATGAACAGATCTGCGCGTAATAATCTGGACTCAGATCAAGACAACACTTCATCATCACCTAAGCAGCGTCAGAATGAGCCAAATCCAGAACACGCTTAAGTGGCAACGGTACTATGCATTCAAGATGATTTATTACCAATGGCACCATTCCAGACAAGATCTGATTAATAAGGAAAGAATGTTATTGGCATTGAAACAGAATTAACTACTCCAACGTACCAAATTTCAAATGCTATATAAACAAGTCAGTGAAGATTGAATTGGCTAATGCTCTACAACACTCTACACGCCTAAAGCTATTCATCATCTTCCTCACTCTCAGTTTGCTAAAGCTCTCAATTACTCATTCTATTGTTTTAGCATTCCAGTATTCATAAGCTTAAATTGTGTAGTATCACAGTTGTGATAAACAGTTTTTGTAGAAAACATTCAACACACTTAGATTTCAATTATCTGTAAGAAAGTATTTCCTTGAGAAACCGGTTTGTGGTTTGACTCAAGAAGGCTTTAGCAGTTGTTAAAGCAGTTGTAATATTCAGTTGAATATAGTGGATTAAGACCTCGTTGGAGAGAGGCGAAATCACCTTGACGGGTGGACTGGAGTAGTTTGAGATCAAACGAACCAGGATAAAAATACTGTGTTGACTGCAATTGATTTTCAAGTTTTACAATTCAACCCCCCTTCTTGTGTTTTTCACTTCTTCAATTGGCATCAGAGCGCCTGGTTCTGAGCTAAAACACTTAATTGTGTCAGTACAAGATCCAGTGTCAGAAAAACACAATGGCAGGAACTTATCAACACACCAGCAATGACAACAATGAAGACAGAGACAGATTCAGCGGCAAACCTCCAGTCTTTGATGGAGAAAATTTTGATTACTGGAAAGACAGAATTGAAAGCTTCTTTCTTGCACATGATGCTGATCTGTGGGACATGGTGACAGATGGATACACGCACCCAGTAAATGCAAGCGGTCAGAAGATTGACAGGAAAGCAATGTCTGACCAACAAAAGCGTGACTTCAAAAATCACCACAAGGCCAGAACCATTCTTCTCAGCGCCATCTCCTACGCTGAATATGAAAAGATCTCTAACAGAGACACATCAAAGAACATGTTTGACTCACTCAGAATGACGTATGAAGGCAACATTCAGGTCAAAGAAACTAAAGCTCTTGCGCTCATTCAGAAGTATGAGGCATTCAAAATGGAAGAAAGTGAATCCATTGAAACAATGTTCTCAAGATTCCAAATTCTGGTGGCTGGTCTCAAGGTTCTGGACAAAGGATACTCTACTGCTGATCATGTCAAGAAGATCATCAGAAGCTTGCCAAAGCAGTGGAGGCCAATGGTTACAGCGCTTAAGCTAGCTAAAGATCTCAACAAAATTTCTCTGGAGGAACTTATCAGCTCCCTCAGATGTCATGAGATAGAGCTAGAAGCTGATGAACCCCAGAAGCAAGGTAAGCCTTTAGCATTAAAATCTAACAAAAAATCTGAGTCTAAAGTTTTGCAGGCAGTTGAAGAAACATCTGATGGATCCTCATCAGAAGAAGATGAACTTTCTCTTCTCTCCAGAAGAGTGAACCAACTGTGGAAGCAGAGGCAAAGGAAGTTCAGGAATCCCAGAAGATCTGATCAGAATGAGTCCTCTTCCAGATACAGAAGGTCAGATTCTTCCTCTGGATACAGAAGATCTGAAGGCTCATCAGGAAGCAGAAAACCAAACACCAAGGACATCATCTGCTATGAATGCAATGAGCAAGGACACTACAAGAGTGACTGCCCAAAGCTTCAGAGGGAAAAGCCCAAAAAGAAGTTTCGGAAGAGAAAAGAAGAAAAGTCTCATGGCTACATGGGATGACTCTGAATCATCTGAAGCTGACTCAGAATCAGATGATGAGAGAGCAAACATAGCTCTCATGGCCAACATTTCAGAAGACAGTGAAGCTTATGAATCAGACTTAGAATCAGACACTGAAGAGGTATTTCCTGACTTTGCAATTAATTTTACTAAGGCTGAACTTGCTGAAAGCCTTAACGAAATTCTAGAAAGGTACCAGCAGATTAGAGTTAAATTCAGAAACTTGAAAAAGGAATCTTGAATCTGACTCTGATAAGACTGAGAATCTTAAATTGGAAAATTCTGAGCTGAAAAATAAGATTTCAAAGTTAGAAAATGTTTTACAAAACTCTCAGAAGGAAACAATTTCTGAAACTCCCAGTAGCGCTGATGTGATCATCAAGGAGTATGATCATAGCTTTAAGAAGTTCCTTGCTAAAAGCATAGATAGAAGCAAAATGGCTTCAATGATCTATGGAGTTAGCAGAAACGGCAGAAAGGGAATAGGATACCAAGGTAAGGTACCTACACCAAAGAATGCCATGGATTTAACTATTAAACACACTCCTCTGAACTCACATTTTGTGTATGGGCACACACATGATATTAAATATACTAGCAGTAAGTATTCTATGAAACCAAAATTCAACCAGAGTTTTGGTAAATCTAACAAATCAGGACCCAAGAAAATCTGGGTACATAAGGATAAAATAATACATGTTGCAGATATCTTTAGCAGCAAATCAGAAACACCAGTCATGGTACCTGGACTCTGGCTGCTCGCGACACATGACGGGAAGAAGGCATATGTTCCAAAGCCTGGAACTTAAGCCTGGAGGCCACGTTGGCTTTGGAGGCAATCAGAGGGGAAAGATCATTGGCTCTGGAACTGTAGGTAATGGAAATCTTCCCTCTATAAATAATGTTCTGCTAGTAGATGGATTAATGCATAATCTGTTATCCATAAGTCAATTAAGTGATAACGGTTATGATATAATCTTTAATCAAAAATCATGTAAAGCTGTTAGTCAGAAAGATGGGACTATCCTATTTAATGGAAAGAGGAAAAACAACATTTATAAAATCAATCTTTCTGAACTGAAAAGTCAGAATGTAAAGTGTCTTCTGTTTGTTAACAACGAGCAATGGATCTGGCACAGAAGATTGGGGCATGTTAGTATGAGAAGAATATGTCAGATTAACAAACTCAATCTGGTCAGAGGACTTCCTAATTTGAAGTTCAATTCAGATGCTCTGTGTGAAGCATGTCAGAAAGGCAAGTTTGCAAAACCTTCTTTAAAATCTAAAAATGTTGTTTCTACCTCTAAGCCATTAGAACTTCTGCACATTGACTTATTTGGACCAGTTAAAACTGCTTCAGTCAGTGGTAAGAAGTATGGGTTAGTAATCGTAGATGACTATAGCAGATGGACATGGGTAAAGTTATTAAGACACAAGGATGAGTCACACTCTGTGTTTGTTACCTTCTGTAACCAAGTTCAGAATGAAAAGGATCTTAGAATCGTTAAAGTCAGAAGTGATCATGGTGGAGAGTTTGAAAACAAAGAATTTGAGTCATTCTTTAATGACAAAGGCATTCTGCATGATTTCTCTTGTCCAAGAACTCCCCAACAGGATGGAGTTGTAGAACGAAAGAACAGAACATTGCAAGAAATGGCCAGAACCATGATCAATGAGACAAACTTTGCTAAGATCTTCTGGGCAGAGGCAATAAACACAGCGTGCTACATTCAGAATAGAATCTCAATAAGACCTATTCTGGAAAAGACTCCATATGAATTATGGAAGAACAGAAAGCCCAACATTTCATATTTTCATCCATTTGGATGTACTTGTTTTATGTTAAATACAAAAAATTATTTGAACAAGTTTGACTCTAAAGCACAGAAGTGTATTATGTTAGGATACTCTGAACGCTCAAGAGGGTACAGAGTATACAATACAGAAACACAAATTGTGGAAGAATCAATCAGTGTTCGTTTTGATGATAAGCTTGACTCTGAAAAGTCAAAGAAGAATGAAGTTTTTGCAGGTATGGAAGTTTAATTTACAGGTTCTGAAGACAAGTCATCAGAAGCTCTCAACAAAGACATCCCTTCAACATCTGAAAGGAGCACTGCTAGCAATCCCACAACAGCTGCTGATCAACCTCAGAAAAGACTACCCAGAAGCAGCTTGGATCACCCAGAAGAAATTATCTTAGGAAGAAAAGAAGATCCAATCAGAACAAGAGCCAGCTTCAGAAACTCTGAAGAATCCCTCATGGGACTTGTGTCTCTGATTGAACCTTCTTCTATTGATGAAGCACTTCTGGACAACGACTGGATTCTAGCAATGCAAGAAAAGCTGAATCAATTCACCAGAAATGACGTATGGGATCTCGTTCCCAGACCAAAATGATTCAACGTCATTGGAACAAGATGGGTATTCAGAAATAAGCTGAACGAACAAGGTGAAGTTATCAGAAACAAGGCACGGCTGGTAGCACAAGGTTATAGTCAGCAAGAGGGGATAGACTATACAGAAACCTTTTCCCCAGTCGCCAGGTTAGAATCTATCAGACTTTTAATTTCGTTTGCTGTTAATAAAGGCATCACTCTGTATCAGATGGATGTCAAGAGTGCATTCTTAAATGGTTATATAGAAGAAGAGGTTTATGTGCACCAACCCCCTAGTTTTGAAAGTACAAAAAATCCAGAATATGTTTTCAAACTAAAGAAGTCACTGTATGGTCCGAAACAAGCTCCCAGAGCTTGGTATGAAAGACTAAGTAACTTTCTGATAGAAAAAGAATTCACCAGAGGGAAGGTGGACACTACCTTATTCTGTAAATCAGTTAAGAATGACATCTTAGTTTGCCAAATTTATGTTGATGATATTATTTTTGGATCTACTAATCCTTCTCTTGGAAGAAAATTTGCTAAGTGTATGCAGGCAGAATTTGAGATGAGCCTCATGGGGGAACTGAAGTTCTTTCTAGGAATTCAGATCAATCAAACTCCATAGGGAACTTACATTAATCAGAGAAAATATGTCAGAGAACTTCTGAAGAAATTTGACCTCTCAGAATGTAAGCCATCAAAGATTCCAATGCATCCCACGTGCATTCTGGAAAGAGAAGAGGTAAGCAAAAAGGTAGAACAGAAGGTCTACAGAGGTATGATTGGTTCTCTCCTCTATCTGACGGCTTCAAGGCCTGATATCTTATTCAGTGTATGTATTTGTGCTATATTCCAATCAGATCCTAGAGAATCTCACTTAACAGTTGTTAAGCGAATTTTCAAGTATCTGAAAGGTACTACTAATCTGGGTTTATTTTATAGAAAATCTAGTGATTACAGCTTAGTAGGCTACTGCGATGCTGACTTTGCTGGAGACAGAGTAGAGCGTAAAAGTACTTCTGGAAGCTGCCAGTTTCTGGGAGAAAATCTGATCTCTTGGTCCAGCAAAAGGCAATCCACAATTGCGCTATCGACAGCAGAAGCTGAGTACATAGCAGCAGCAGGATGTAGCACACAAATGCTCTGGATGAAAAGTCAGCTTGAAGACTTCCAGATTTTTGAGAGTAACATCCCTATACTCTGTGACAATACGTCTTGCTTAAGTAAAAATCCTATTTTGCATTCTAGGGCTAAGCATATAGAAATAAAACACCATTTCATTAGGGACTATATTCAGAAAGGAATTTTGAACTTAAAATTTATTAATACAGACCATCAATGGGCTGATATCTTCACTAAACCTCTTTCTGAAGATAGGTTCAATTTCATTCTGAAACATCTCAGCATGAAACTCTGCCCAGAGTGAAAATGTTTTAATTTTATATATTAACATTCAGAATGTGTTTTCTTTTTACTGTGAACTTCTGATCAATCTCCTTTCAGAAAGATAGACATGCAGATTGTATCAGATTCTATTCTTAAAGATATGAGTGTTTCGGCTCAAGGATAGACGTGTTGCTCACTAAATGAAACAAGTGTCATCCAATCATCAGCAAATCTCTGAAGCAGAACGCGTGCACGCTTATGAGAAGGCAAAATGCTGATTGGGTGCATTGAGACACATGTCTGGTAACCGTTCCAAATATCTTTCTCAAATCCCCCAAAATCAGCAAGCATTTAATGCACGTAATCATGAGTTAATATGTAATCATGAATTAATTCTCTTTCTTAAAACCGTTTATGTTTTCAAAACATATTTTTGAAATCTATTTAAGCACATTAACATCATTCATTAAATTTTTACCGTCTCCTACATTCATACAAATATTTTCTGCATTCTTCTTGTGTGTTCATCCCCTTTCAAAAGAAACCCTTTTCTCAAAAAAAAATTCAGAAACCCTAAGTGTGAACATGGCAACCTCTATCAATGTTTCTGCAGGTTCTCAGAAGGAGGCTTCATCTGAACAATACAAAATTCCCTTCAGAACTCTCCTTACACTAGTGAAGAACTTGGAAGTTCTGTCTGAACTGATTGTTGACTTCTCCAGTCTGAAAGAAAATGGATTCGACTTGACAGAAGAAGTTAGGGCACAAGGATGGGAGAGATATTTTGATAGGTTGGTGGGTCCAACGTTCCCAGTATTGGTCAAGGAGTTCTGGATTCATGCGTCTTCATCAACACATCAAGTTACCTCCTACATAATGGGAAAGAAGATTGTGATCACTGAGGATCACATTGCAAGATTGATTGGATACAACGGTGGTGGCATCCGCTGTATCGACATGGCAGAAAGATGCTCAGATGCTGCTGTCATTGCAAGGGAGATTTTCACCCATGGAGTTCCCAGCAGCAAAATCAGAGACTTAAAGGATCAGCACAAAATATGGGCGAAGATTATTCTGGGGTGCTTTAATCACAGGAAGCCCACAACCTCTCCTGATTATATAAATATAGATCAGCAATTTCTGATCTATTTTATCAATCAGAAGGTAAAGATTAACTTGGCTCATCTTCTGTTTAATCACCTCAGGACCAGCGTCAAGGAGACAAGGGAAGAAGAAAGGACAAAAAGGGATTGGATACCCTTTGGCAGATTAATATCAGATATTCTGACTGAGAATAGGCTGATAGAACACCTTACAGAAGCGCAGGAAGTAAGCTCTATTGAACCTACTATTGGCAAGCCTCTGAACGCCAAGAATCTGAAGAAAATGAAACTGATAGAGAATATCAGAAAGGAGCCCAGCGTTACTCCTCTTGCTGACATCACCAGCAGAAGAGTCCCTCTGGACGACTTTCCAATATTTTCTGAGATTGACTCTAAACCAGTCATTGTTCTCAGATACTTGGACGCTTGCAAGGCTGATGGTACAGATCCCAATCTGAACATTAAAGATCTGCACCAGCAAAATCCAGAAGTTACTGTGAAGAAGACGAAGAAAAGAAAGGATACTTCAGAAGGACCATCCCAGCAGACCCCTAAGAAGAGAGGTAATCTATCTGCTGCTAATGTTTTAAATTCTTCTGCTATTCCAACATCAATCCCAACCCCAGCTACTTATGAACTTCCAATCCCCATACCAACAATTGATGAAACCGAACCAGAAGCTGACCCTTCTGAGTCACTGACTCTCAGGAGATCCCGCACCAAAAATCCAAAACCCACACCATCAACAGAATCAGAACTTGACAAAGTTCTTTCTGAAATTGATCAACGTTCTTCCGCTCCCCTCTCAAAAAATCCAAACATTCAACCAGAAACTCCCCACTCACCACAACCAGCAACCACACTATCCCCAATACCAGAACAACCAGAAATTCCAACCCCATCTCCACAACCAGAAATTCCTCCTCCCTCTCCATAACCAGAACTTCATCCACCTTCACCTCAACCATCATCTGCACAACCCGAGGTTCAACACTCTGAAACTCCATCACCTGAACATCAAACCCCTGAACCTCAATCACCTCAATCATCTGAACCACGACCCCTGAACATTCAACTACCTTGTGGCACAACCCTGAACATACCTGAACTACCATCCTCACCAGAATCAACTCCACCCAATAAACCACGCACTCCACCCAGTCCAATAGTCATTTCTGACTCTCCTACTCCCTCACCCAAACAAAATCCAAATGACAACAACAAGACCTTCATTGACCTCACAGTCCTTGACCGTCTTTCTGACCTTAGAAACAAAATAGCCATCCCAAAACCAAAACAGCCAGATGTTGGTGCTGGCATTTTGAATTTTGAAACAGGCTTGCAGAATTTGATTGCTTCTCTAAAGCAGGTTTGTCTTGGAATGATTGATCCTGCTGCCTCAGACAAACTCTGGACACGATTCAGAATTTGGATACGCGCTGAATCCCTCAAGCTGCAAGACATCAATTATGAACAGGCCCAGCAGAACTTCAGCAAGCTGCTGAAGGAAGTTGGAAGTCAGCTGCTGAAGGAAGTTGGAAGTCAGCTGCTGAAGGAAGTTGGAAGTCAGCTGCTGAAGGAAGACGTGCTCTTTCTGGATAGTGAGCCATGGTCTGACAAGCGTCCAGCTTCAAAAGTTCAGTCAGCAGGAGATCAGACAATTCAAGCTGAAGATGTTAGTCAAGCTGAAGATGTTGCAGAAAGCTCTCAGAAGCATCCTGCTTCTGACGTTTCTCAAGCTGCCTTGGACAGGCAGACTCTGGAAGAGCTGAAGCAGAATGATATTCATCTGCAGCAAAGAATGGATGAGAATGATCAGAAGATGAAGGAAAGGATGGATGTGCAAGACAGCAAGATTGATACAGTGTCATCATGGTGCATCAGCAGCAGGAAACTGCTGATCAGATAAAGAACATGCTAGAAGCTTTGTTCACACGCTTGCCACCCCAAACTTAGTTTTTCATTCATGATATTTTCATTGTTTTCCTTTCTATGTTTTCTGTACTATCTTCTAAGCTTTGAATTAAATATAACAGTTTTTCTGCTCTGATCGTTTTAGCTTTTATTACTTACACTTTTTGATTGCTGACAAAAAGGGGGAGAACAAGAATGATATTTTTCAATAACGGATTACTGAGACAAAAAGTCTCATACATTCTAACACTCTGATATACTTGAATGTTTTCTATTTTTCATAAGCTTACAGGTACAAGAAGTTAATCATCTCTGATACACTGAAGCTCTGATGTTCTGATGTTCAAAGAAAGTCAATAAAGATCTGATCCTAAAGAACTCTTGGAATTAAAAAGGGAAGTAATAAATTCAGGGGAGTATTCTCGATCTAAACTCTGATATCTCGTTATCCCTTACTCTCTTATCTTTGATAACTTCCTATTTAATTCTGGTACTATTTATTAAGTTAGTTATCTCTGATACTTTTCACGTTAATTTTCAATTGAAAAAATCTAGTTTTTTGTCATCATCAAAAAGGGGGAGATTGTTAGAACAAAGTTTGAATCTACTACCCTAAGTTTAAGTTTTGATAATAACAAAATACATAGATATATTAATTGTATGATTCATGTAAGATGTATATGCTACCTAAAAAAAATTACATTCTGTCTTACAGAAACTCTGATGGGTATCAGCAAGAGAATGTCTTCTTCAGCATCAGAAGATGTCATATCAACATCAGCATCAGAAGATGTTATATCAGATGCCAGAATCAGAAGATCAACTTGTGCTTACGCTGAAGCGTGATGAATAGATCTGCGCATAATAATCTGGACTCAGATCAAGACAACACTTCATCAGCACCTAAGCAGCGTCAGAATGAGCCAAAGCCAGAACACGCTTAAGTGGCAACGATACTGTGCATTCAAGATGATTTATTACCAACGGCACCATTCCAGACAAGATCTGATTAATAAGGAAAGAATGTTATTTGCATTGAAACAGAATTAACTACTCCAACGTACCAAATTTCAAATGCTATATAAACAAGTCAGTGAAGATTGAATTGGCTAATGCTCTACAACACTCTACACGCCTAAAGCTATTCATCATCTTCCTCACTCTCAGTTTGCTAAAGCTCTCAATTACTCATTCTATTGTTTTAGCATTCAAGTATTCATAAGCTTAAATTGTGTAGTATCACAGTTGTGATAAACAGTTTTTGTAGAAAACATTCAACACACTTAGATTTCAATTATCTGTAAGAAAGTATTTCCTTGAGAAACCGGTTTGTGGTTTGACTCAAGAAGGCTTTAGCAGTTGTTAAAGCAGTTGTAATATTCAGTTGAATATAGTGGATTAAGAACTCGTTGGAGAGAGGCGAAATCACCTTGACGGGTGGACTGGAGTAGTTTGAGATCAAACGAACCAGGATAAAAATATTGTGTTGACTACAATTGATTTTCAAGTTTTACAATTCAACCCCCCTTCTTGTGTTTTTCACTTCTTCACTCCAAAGGCCTCAAATGCTTTCCATGGTCCTAATATGCTCTCAAGATGATCCATGTCATGTTTCATGCCTTGCACAAGAAGTTTGCTCAATCAACTGCTCAGATGCTTGAAATCAACTATACTAGGTCAAAAGTCAATTGTGGCCCACATACAGTCAAACTTCAAGATTTTTGGTCAACATCAACATTTTGAAGTGAATTTCATCATTTGATCAAGGGTTTATCATGATACCTCAAGGAATTCTCCTAATTCATCAAAACTCAAAAGTTGCTAATTTAGGATTTCTTAGGAAAAGTCAACTAAACTTTGACCAAGCATAACTTCCTCATACTTTATCAGAAATTTTCCATCCAAGGATCATTTTTAATAGGATGCAATTCCCTACAATTCATCTTCAGCCCTCAGGTTCAAAATATGAACTCATCAAAAGATATGAATTTCCACATTATAGGTCCTTTTGAAAAGTCAACAAAAACACATTTTGGGTCAAAGCTTCTTACATGAACATGGAAGACCCAATTGAGATGAGACCAAAAGGGTTGTTTAGGAGACATCCTAAACTTTCTAAAAAGTTCAAGAACACATCTCTAGGGTTAAAATTGGAAGAGATATGCCTTGTGAAAGTTGACCATTTTTGCAAAATTGCCAAAAGTAAAATGTGCTCAAAGATGCATTTTTTGCCAAATGGGCCTAACTTTTTATGCTTGCACCTCACTCATAACATGGTACGCGACCCAAATATTCACCCACACAATGTTTGCTTCATTTTTCATTTTATTTTTATTTTTTATTAATTAAAAATTGAATTAAATCAAATAAATAACAACTAATAGCAAAGATTTATTTTAATCTGATTTTTTGATAGGATCACAAGCTAATTATGTTGATATATCAGGATCAAATTGAATCAAGGTTGATTGGCACAAGAATGGCATGATTAGGCCTAATTTGGAAACAAATCATACAAGGAAGGAATGAGATCAAATCTTCAAAATTTTCAAAGATACATGTAGTTTTTATAACCCTAATTCATTCAGGGATATATATTGAGCAAGGCCAGGCACGAAACAAAAGGGCTAGCAGTCGTGGAAAGCACAAAGAAGAACTCAAATTTTTGGCAAATATTGGTGATCGGATTTCAGCTTAGAGACTAATTCAAAGCATTCCAACACTCCCAATCGCATCCTGGAGCATCTCCGAAGCTAACTGGATCAATTGCAAGTCCTTTCACGCCCAGAAACGCATGCTACAACTCACACGGTTTGCTCCTTTTTTCAAAATCGATTACAGTAATTCTTGTATCATTAGCGCATTTAATCGATATATTTGTGATTGTTGAGATGTTTGCAACAAGACTGACTGATTTAATTGAATTTTTTATGTCTGTATATGCATTTTCCATGGTTAGGGTTTTGGTGTTCGTTTTAGGGTTTTTGTCCACAGGTAAAATTAGACCACGAACAGGGCATCATGATGATTGTGGCATCAAGACCAGTTGAATTCTGGTCTTTGAATTCATTTATCATGTGTAATTTTTAATGTTTGAAGCACACATGTTTTAGTTACAGACGTTGTCCGTGGGTATAGGGTGAACATCTAAGACGACGGACAAAAGGAAGAAGATGGTGATTTGTCACCACCTCACTGGTCCATTCAAACTGGATACGCGTTTTCTGTTTTACCCACTAATCCATTTTGTTTTCATATAATATTGTTTGTTTTTTATTATAATAACAAGAAAGAGAAAGTGGCCCAGTGGTGAAGCGCGCATGGTATGAGTGGGAGGACCTGGGTTAGATCCCAGGTCCCAACAAGTTTTCATTATTTTCTTAATTCTCACTTGCAGATCCAGTGTTTCATAACCCCACGCGTCCATCTGTAGGGTATGAGACGCCCCTGCTTTTGACGGAGGTGGGACAAACCCTTCAGTCTCAACTTCTGGTTGGGCCATGACGGACTTTTAGGGTCCTGCTTCTGGCTCTTTCCTTAGTTGATGACCGCTTGATGCACCAATCATTTGGGCTACTTCTTTGAAAGCTACCCTGGTAATCTGGTCTTGTTTATCATTGAAGTTCTTTAGGGCTAGGAGAACTTGACTCAAATCTCCTTTCATTAAACTCACATCCCCTTTTACTTGGTCGAGGTCCTCTTTTAATGCAACCTGAGTCTCCTCGATTTTCTCCATTGCCTTTTGTTTGTAGGCCCTTGTTTGATATGGAGGCCAAGGAGGTGGAGATCTTCTTCTACCAACGGTTTAACCGGCGAGATTATTTTTTTGAAAAAAATGAGTTTTGATATGATATGCATGTGTTTATGAATGCATGCATGCGAATGAATATGTGTGACTATGAAATGGTTACTTGTTTTAAATGTCTTATTCATTTGGGTATATATTTATATTTTTCTTCTTTTTATTCGGTGACCAGCTTAAAAATAAATATGAACGAGATACAGAAACAAAATTCCTTTATTGAAGGTAACATGATTCAGATATTGAAATATATTACACTCTTAAACCAAGACTTGCT
Source organism: Vicia faba (assembly GCA_948472305.1). Classification (NCBI taxonomy): domain Eukaryota; kingdom Viridiplantae; phylum Streptophyta; class Magnoliopsida; order Fabales; family Fabaceae; genus Vicia; species Vicia faba. Next base: position 772,897,115 of record OX451740.1, on the reverse strand, counting down.
TGCGTAAAATCAAGCAAAGGGAAACAAATCTTCTAGGTGCGCTCGCAGATGTATACTCTAAAATCATCGACTGTTGCTTGACAAAGCTTGAGAAAGTCTTCAGTACATTATTTCCCTTTTGTAACTTTGATTTTAGACATGTTTGGCGCATTGATATGGACAAGTTGTTTCCTTTTGTATCCATTTTTAAAGACAGTCACTGAGGTCTTGATTTTATTATTATTTTTGTACCCTGTGAATAAGACAAATAATAGGGACATATGATGAATATATGAAATGTATGAATGCATGGATGTAGGGTTGAGTGACGGGATTTTTGTGATAAGTACCCTTAGAAGGTAGGCTCCTTAATTTTGCCCTACGATTTTTCTACCCTCCCAAAAGGTGGCTTCCTTAAGGGTATCATGAGTAACACCAAAGGGAAAAGGCACAAGGGCCTCCGTTAGGTGGAGTCTCTTTACGAACCGAGACATTCGTCTTAAAGTTGTGAAAGGTCTCGCCATGAGATTTTAGGTTAAGGTCGTTACAAAGAGTCATGGGTGGCCTTCCAAAGTCTTACTCGTCAGGAGGATATCTCTAGATAAGTATTCCTTTTTTGGAAGTCCACTGACTCTAGGAGAAGTCGTCACATAAACTCGTAGGGATGATGTATCCCCTAAGTTAATAGACGAACCTTCTTACTAAGGGTTTATTTGAAAATATTTTTTAGACTGAAATTCCCGCCACGGAGTAAATATATAATGATAAGAAAATTTTACAATAAATAAAGAAATGAAAATAGATAAATGCAATAAATAAATAATGAAAATAAAAATAAAAACCCAAAAAAAACCTAAAACCTAAGGTTGAGAGTCCCCAGTAGAGTCGCCACTATTAGTTTTTATCCTAAGGAAGGGAATCTAACAGAAAACCCTAATTCACAGACATAGATTCTAGGTTTCAGACTCTATTAGACGAAAGGAAGGTGTTAGGCACCTTTCATCTACCTTGTTCACAAGGATACTAGGTTTAGGTTTAGGTTTGGGGTAAACAGGGTTTTAAATTTTATTAGGGGAACTCGCCACGATTTTTGATTGTAGGCCTATGTATCCTCTTATGAGGAATCAGAGTCCCAATTCGTATTTCGTATGAGGTTGGTGTTTTTTATGGGTTGCAAATGCATTTTGAATCACCTCGAATTTGACCAGTTGTAGGGATTGCGAAGATTTTGACTAAATCCACGATTAGTCAAAATCCATTTGAAACCCTTTTGCAAAAACAATTTATTTTAGATTAATTGATTGTGAAAAATAGTTTGATGATTTGTTGTGTGTTTTTTAGTTGTATTAATTGCGAAATATCTTATTAATGCATGATAAAAAATATTTAATGCAAATAATATAAGAAAATAATATATGCATTTTGAATAAAATAATTTGTTTTCATGATATAATAAATAACATTATATAATAATAATAATAAATATAAAATTTAATGATAATAATAATAATAATAATTGCAAATATAAATAATAATTATTATAAAAATATAATATAATAAGTATAAGAATTAAAAAATAGATAATATAATGTAATAGAAATAATTAAAGAAAAAATTTGATTAAACTTGGGGGTGTAGTTTCTAGTTATCAAGTAAAAGCATGGTGGTGCTGAAAACAATATGAATTAGGCCCAAAACAGTTTTGACAGGGGGGTATGGTTCGTTTTGGTAGCTTAGTAATTCAGGGGCATGGTGGTGTAGAAAGCATTGGGCTCAAGCCCAAACATTTTGGGAGGAAGGCCGGTGTGATCTAATGTTACGAGGGAGTATGGCTTAGCATGTGACTTGGCTTAATGGCCTTCAGATTAAAAATCAACGGATAGGAATGAGGGAGCATGTAAGTTATGGTGTACCAGCGCGTAGGTTATCAGACGAACATAATATTTTGATTAAACAATTTTCATTTATTCTTGTTTATTTTTGTTTTTTATAGCAAGATCATTATCTCTTTCTCTCTCACGCTAACACAAACCCTTCTTCTTCTTTCAAACCCTCTCTCCCCTCTACTGCCGGCGACAGCTATAGAACCACAACCCCACCATCAAAAAATCAAAATACAAACAATAATCAGGAGCTAAGTATTACCCTCTTTCGCGATTGTTCTGATTCTGATTCTTGGGCTGTTTCAATTTAGTGTTTATCCCCGATTCTTCTTCTCTTTTACTGGTGGCCGCGACGGTGTCAAGCGATTAAAGATAGTGATGAGTTACAGTGGAGACGATGGTGATGAGAGTGGCAGAGACGACGACAACTAGGCTTTCGGATATCGAAACCCCAATTCGCTTCTTCTTCTACGACAGTTGGTGTTCTTCGAGTTCTTCTTCACGGTGAATATTTTCTTCCTCCTCCGTATTGTTCTTGTTCTTCTTCCGTCTTCTGTATTTGCTCTGTGTTTCAATATTTTATGTCCCCCTCTCTGTATGTTTTCAATTTTATTTATAGGGTTTTATATTTTGGGCTTGAATCAAGTTTTTTCGCATAGATTTAGGAACATAGCACAATTAGGTCTTTATGTTAATTGACTTATGTATATATTGTAATTGATTTTGAATTTCTGTATTGTAATTTTTGGATTTGATCTGTAATAGAGATTGGATTTGTTTAGATTTTTAGATTTGTAATTTCCTGGATTTTGATTTGTTTAGATTTTATACTGTAAAAAAAATCTGGAATTTGCTTCTTTAGAAGATTTGATTTGCTGCGTTTGATCTTTACAGTATTAGTTTGTAACCAACAAACATACGCGGATTTAGGTGTAATGGAAACAGTACATGTTTTTTTTTGTTTTTGGGCCAGCGCTAATTGGTTCGAGCAAACATGGGCTTGCGCGTAATTCTAACCTGCAATATTATTATTTTTATTACAGGAAAAAACAGTTTTTTAATTCAATTAGGCTTGCACATTACCTATCTTATTCAGCCCAATAGCACTGTATTTTCTCACAACAAACGTTTTCTTTTCAATTCAGATTGGGCTTCAATTGGCCTAAATAACATCTTTTTACTAAACTAGTATCCTTTTTATTAAACGCTTTATCAGCGAGAAAATAAAAAACAAATATTACATTTTCTTTTAATAAAGAAAAATATATTATTTATTTATCCTTATAAAATGTTTTAATATTAATACCCTCTTTTTCTAAACAAGACAACAACATTTAATGGGTTTGTTATTCGAAAATTAGACCCTCCTTTATACTGTTTGGATAACAAAAATGGAAATGGGCCAACTAAGTAAATTGCAACCACACCCCCTTTTTTACTAACAACAACAAACACTTAAATGGGCTTTGTTAATACTTAATTTCCCCCACTCTTTTTCTAATAACTATTTTTCAATAATTAAGAACTTAATAGTTACTTAAATATTTTTTATTTTCGTATCGCATGGGCCATTGGCCAACATGCCCCACAAACGTTCACAGATATACGAGTCTTTCTGATTTAGAAAGCCCCGCTCTCCTGGATTTAAATTACACCCCCTATTCTTGGATAAAGATGGGCCATCAGATATTGTTGTACCATCTTTAATTAAATATTTCTTCTATTTTAAATCTTGAAATTATGATCGTATGGGTAGGGAAAATTTGGGGTACGACACTCTGAATGTCAGTGGATTGAATGTTGATGATTGCGCTTGTAATCAGGGTCTACATGTCAACCATGGTCGTTTTCCACCACCACCACCTGAGATAAGTTTCGTTGTTGGCGAGTTGTTGGGGCATCCGCATGTCAGAAGGGATCCTCGGTATCAAGATCTAGAAATGGATCGTAATGAGGACATGTATTTTATGCATAATAGCGAAGCAAGTTTTCCTGCTGACAATCAGAAGTATCGTATGCTAGAGGAGAGATTAAAGGTTGTTGAAGGACAAAGAATGTCGGGAATGGACATTATAGATCTGGGGATGGTGCCAAGGGTGAAGGTTCCACCAAAGTTCAAGGTCCTAGTTTTTTACAAGTATACTGGTGCTACATGCCCGAAGACTCGTGTAAAAGCTTACTACCATAAGATATCAATGCATTCTGAAGATGAAGGGTTGCTAATGCATTTCTTCCAACATAGCCTATTTGTGGCATCGTTGGAATGGTACATGAAGCTCGAGAGGACTTATATCAGAAGTTGGAGGGATCTGGTTGAAGCATTTTTGGAACATTATCAATACAACCTCGACACGGCATCGAACATGACTCAACTGCAAAATTTGACTCATAAACCTAATGAGACCTTTAAAGAGTATGCCCAAAAATGGTGTGAACTTGCTGCAAGGGTTCATCCTCAAATGATGGAAAGGGAGATGATTGATATGTTCACATGTACTCTTTAGGGACATTACTATGTAGCTTGCAGTACATCCGCCAGTTTTGCTGAGATGGTTATGTATGGAGAACGCATTGAGAGTGGTTTGAAGTCATGAAAGATTAAGTCTACTGGAACCAGTGGTTCTGCAAGTGGAAACGGAAAGAAACCCACTAGAAAGAAGGAAGGGGAACCCAATGATTTTTATTCTCAAAGAGGCCATAGAAAAGCCCAACAACAAGTAAATGTTGTAACTATACATGCTGCTCAACCACAACAACAATAATGTCCTCAATACAGAGACATCAAAATGCTCCCCGGAAACCTAGGAAGTTTGATCCGGTTCTAAGGACATACTCTCAACTACTCCAGTGTCAGTTCAAACTCAAATCGGTTAATCTGAGAACCATGATGCCTCCTCCTGAGAGACTCCCTACAAATTATGATGCCAACGCCCGGTGCAAATTTCACACTGGTGTTGTAGGACACAACATAGAAAATTGTATGGCGTTAAAGTACAAAGTGCAAGATTTGTTGGACTCAAAAGCTATCCATTTCACTCTGGATCAAAGTCTCAATATCCTTTAAAACACATTGCTGACCCATGCAGGGATAAATGTTAATGCTATTGTGGAAGATGTGAAAGGTTTGATTTTGATTATGGATATAAATTTGACAACAACTCCATTACCATTTGTTAAAGAGTATATGATTAAAAGAGGTGTTTATCCAGGGTGTATTCCAGATTGTTGTCATTTCCAAGTTCAACCAGAAGCTTGTGATGATCTGAAAGCATGAATTCAAAAGTTGATTAGTAATGGTGATCTTCAGTTAGACAGAATTGTTAAAGATAAGAAGGGTAAAGAGAAAGATATTGATGTGATTTCTATTCCTTATACTCCCGTCAATATTCCATCACCGGCTAGACCAGTTCCGCTAACAGTTACATTGCCTAGTCATATCGCTTATTCTAGTGAGAGAGTTGTGCCATGGCATTATGGTGTAGATGTTTATTTTTATAGGGTGAAATAATAAGAAGAGCCTTCTGAGGAAAAGCCGTCAGTGCAGGATAGTTTGAATGTTGATAATTGGACTTCTCACCACAAAGTGCTCAAGATAATGCTGATGCTTTAGTGAAATTAAGCGTAAATAAGTGGTGGTGGACAACCATAAGCTAATATATAATACTCTAGCTCGGACTCTGAGTTTGGATATAGCTAAAGATATGGAGGAAGTAATGAGGTATATCAATAAAAGCGGCTACTGTATCATCGATCAATTGAGTCAGACTTCAGCAAAGATCTCCTTCTATCCCTGCTTCGAGATTCTGAGGCACACCGCAACGCTTTGCTGAAGTTGTTAAGCACAACTTTTACCCCTGAAGAAGTCTTCGCCAATAAATTCAAAGGTGTTTGTGCTAGGATTATCACCAGTAACTGCCTGGGTTTTACAGACTTTGATCTCCCTCCTGAAGGAAGGAACCATAACAAGGCGTTACATATTTCGATGAGTGTAAGGGGACTACTCTCTATCGTGTGCTGGTAGATACAACGTCATCTCTAAATATGCTTCCCAGGTCCACTTTGATGAAGATTGACTATTAGGGTCTTGAGCTACGGCCAAGTGACTTGGAAGTTAAGGCTTTCGATGGATCTCGAAGACGGTTTTTGGTGAGGTGGATTTTCCTGTTAAGATTGGACCACATATTTTCACTGCCACATTTTTTGTGATTGACGTACAACCAGCATACTGTTGTTTGTTTGGAATTCCTTGGATACATAATGCATGGGAGGTAACTTCCACTCTTCATCAGAAGATCAAGTAACCTTTGAATGGAAAGACGATAATTGTTTGTGGCGAGGAAGAATATGTGGTGAGTAATTTTACTTTGTTTCAGTATGTTAAAGTTAAGGGAGGGGTGCATGATATTCCTTTCCAGGATTTTGAATATGTGCAGATGATTAACACTCCTTTCTCTGAGGAGAGGAAGAAGCCTGATCCATCCATGGCATCTTGAAAGATGCTAGAGCAGTGGTTGAAGCCAATCACCCCGAAGGTTGGGGTTGTGTGTTGAATGGTATTCCGAAATTCAATAAGTTTGGTTTGGGTTTTAGTCCTAGTGAACAAGGGATATCTCCCAGAGCTCCAAATTTGTCCACTCCCATGCAGGTTGAAATTCTGTTATCAAATATGTGATATCGAAGGAGATTTCACGACACAAGTATTTGAGGACAATGTAAACAATATTAAGAGCAGTAAAAACACAAGGGATTATTAACCCAGTTCGGTGCACAACAACACCTACTCTGGGGGCTACCAAGTTAGGGACAAGTCCACTAAATAATATCAATTCATATACCCTCAGTAAACAACCAGTTTACAATCTAATCACTTAATCACTACCCGTGCTATACTTCTACCTAAGACACACCTAGGTATGAGGCCCTCCTGAAATCCCTTCATCACTATCAGTGAAGAACAACAAAAATATTATCTTTTGAGGACTTCAATCATTCAATACTTAAAATCTTATGAATGATCCACAATTAACAACTCAAATTACAACTCAAGTATTAAACCAATACTTAGAGTGTATTACAATTAAAATTACTTATACTTCTAAAACAGAAAGAATATATTCTTCTTCAAAAGTTGCAGCATCATGAATAAGGATGCAAGTCCTAATAAAGGCGCAGTAGTGGGCTTGGGCTGAAAAACAAATATTCCAATTCCTTGAATATTTCCATGAAAACGGACCAAGGTATAATTCATAAGGATAATGCAAATAGAAAAATATTCCTCCATGTTTTTCGCAAACTATCAGTCACATATCATGAATAATGGCGCGCATAAAAATAGGAAACATAAATTGGAAACAAATATGAAGTCATGTTCAGATCAGGAGGAAGATGTCAAGACATCGGCTTTGACATCATTCAAAACCAGTTTGCTTCAAATGTCAAGACATTTAACAAAACATTATCAAGTCAGTGTTTTACCAAAATTGCTGCCAACAAACACTTACAAGGTTTTCCAGTGTTGGTATCATTAGAGATGTTCAGGTTAATGTTGTTGATGACGACGACAATAATTATGATATTGATAGCTGGATCCGACCAAGTGTTCCAGGTGCAGAGCTCAACAATTGGACTTTTGAAGATGTCATTCAAGTCACGCTTGCTCAACAGTAATTTTCTGTTTGTTTTCTTATCATGAAATAATTCATGTGCTCTGCCAAAGGCGTGGTGAATCATGTGTAGGGCCACCATGTTTTCATTTCCAATGTTTTATCATTAAATAAAGGACGCCTTTTGAATTCAAATATTTTGTTCTCTATCTTTCTATTTTAAATATTTTTAAAAAAATGGCAATGTTTTTTGTTTTTTCTTTTATAACTCTCTTTCTAAAATAAACATAAAAACATCAATCATGCATATTTAATCCCACTGCTCTCACATATCCCTTTGATAATGATTCTGCTATCTCCCATTATGCCTTTGATAATCCAATCAACCAAGCCGAAGAAGAAGGTTAGGGATATAGTGAACTCCCTGAAGATTTAGCAAGATTATTGAGACAAGAAGAGAGGGTCATCCAGTCGCATCAAGAGTCGATCGAGGTTGTGAATCTGGGAACTAAGGATAATGTGAAAGAGGTCAAGATAGGGGTTTCTCTAGAAGACAGTGTAAAGCAGAGACTGATTGAAATGCTCTGTGAGTATACCGACATCTTTGCTTGGTATTACGAACATATGCTTGGGTTGGACACCGACATCGTGGTATACAAGCTGTCTTTAAAGGAAGAATGTCCTCCAGTTAATTAGAAACTTCGAAGAACTCATCCTGAGATGTCTAAGAAGATTAAGGAGGAAGTACAAAAATAGCTTGATGCAGGGTTCTTGAATGTGATTTCTTATCCTCTATGGATTGCCAACATCGTACCAGTGCCCAAGAAAGATGGAAAGGTTAAAATGCATGTTGACTATAAGGACTTGAACAGAGAAAGCCCTAATGATGACTTTCCACTTCCCCATATTAATGTTTTGGTTGACAACACAGCTCATGCTAAAGTTTTCTTGTTCATGGATGGTTTTTATGGTTACAATCAGATCAAGATGGCATCAGAAGACATGGCGAAGATAACTTTTATTACTCCATGGGGAACTTTCTGTTATAAGGTGGTGCCTTTTGGTTTGAATAATGCATGGAAAATATACCAGCATGCAATGGTGACTCTTTTCCATGATTTGATTCATAAAGAGATCGAAGTGTATGTTGATGACATGATTTCAAAATCTTAAACAGAAGAAGAGCATCTTGTTCACCTATATAAGTTGTTTGAAAGATTGAGGAAGTTCAGATTGAGGTTGAATCCTAATAAGTGCACCTTCGAGGTGAAATCTGGAAAACTACTGAGCTTTATTGTAAGTGAAAGAGGTATCGAGGTTGATCCTGCCAAAGTAAAAGCAATACAAGAAATGCCTAAACCGAGAACAGAAAAAGAAGTTTGTGGTTTCTTGGGGAGATTGAACTACATTTCTAGATTTATCTCTCATCTCATAGCCATGTATTAACCAATATTCAAATTGTTAAGAAAAGATCCAGCGGTCAGGTGGAATGAAAATTGTCAAAAAGCATTTGATAGAGTAAAAGAATATTTGCAGGAACCTCTAATCCTCATGCCTCTAGTGGAGGGCAGGCCTTTAATCATGTATTTGATAGTACTTGAGAATTCCATGAGTTTTATACTCGGTCAACATGACAAGACATGAAAGAAATAACAGACGATTGACTACTTGAGCAAGAAATTCATAGTCGAGGTACTCTTTGCTTGAGAAAAGCTATTGTGCATTGGTATAGGATGATAAGCGCCTGAGGAAGTATATGTTGACACATACCACTTACTTGATATCCAGAATGAACCATATCAAGTATGTCTTTGAGAAGCCAGCTCTCAAAGGAATATTAGCCCGATGGCAAATGATTCTGACTGAATATGATATCTAGTATACTACCCAGAAAGCCATCAAAGGTAGTGTATTGGCGGATTATCTTGCTCATCAACCCGTGGATGATTATCAACTAATGAAGTTTGAATTTCCATACGAAGACATCATGTACATCAGGGATTGTAACATTCCTAGCCCGGAAGAAGGACCTGAACCAAGATCGTGATGGACGATGATATTCGATGGTGCCTTAAATGCTCTAGGCAATGGTGTTGGAGCTTTGATTACTTCCCCTGTAGGATTTCATATTCCTTTTACTATCCGAACATGTTTTGATTTCACCAATAATATGGAACAATATGAAGCTTGTATATATGGCATTGAAGCTGCAATTGATATGAGGATTAAGTTCCTGAAGGTTTATGGAGATTCAGCTCTCGTGATAATCCAAATTAACAGAGATTGGGAGACTTGTCACCCAAATTTGATTCCTTACAGAGAACATGTGATGAAGTTGATTCCATACTTCAAAGAGATCACGTTTGAGCACATCTCAAGAGAAGTGAACAATATAGCAGATGCTTTGGCTACTCTGTGATCCATGTTTAAAGTCAAGGGGACCAATTAAGCACCCTCTATCACCATCATGAAGTTGGATAAGCCAACATTTTGCTATGAAGCTGAAGTGGAACTGGATGGTAATCCATGGTTTCATGATATCAAGTGGTATCTTGAGACTCAAGAGTATCTCGAAGAGGAATTTGTTACATATAAGAAGTTTATGAGAAGGTTTCAGCCAAGTTTTCCCTCAACGATGGGGTGTTGTACAAAAGAAATCATGATGGTATGTTGCTCAGATGTGTGCACAAGAACGAAGCAGCAAAGATCATTGAAGAAATGCATGAAGGGTGCTATGGAACTCATTCAGTGGATATACCATGGCTATAAAGATTTTAAGAGATGTTTACTATTGGTCCACCATGGAAAATGATTGTAACAACCATGCCAGAATCTGCTACAAGTGTCAAGTATATGCTAACAAAGTACATGTGCCACCCGTCCTGTTGAATGTCTTGACCTCTCCCTGGAATTTTGCAATATGGGGCGTTGATATGATTGGGAAGATTGAGCCCACCACTTCCAACAAACATTGTTTTATTCTGGTTTCCATATATTACTTCTCCAAGTGGGTCAAAGTTATGTCGTACGCAAATGTCACCAAGCAAGTGGTTGCTTGACTTATCAAGCATAACATTATCTCTCGTTATGGGATTCCTGAAAATATCATTACTGATAATGGATATAATTTAAATAACAAGATGATGAAGGATTTGTGTGAGACCTTCAAGAGCAAGCATTATAATTGTTCTTCGTATTGTCTGATGATGAATGGCGCTGTTGAAGCGGTTAATAAGAACATTAAGAAGATTGTGCAAAAGATTATGGTGACTTATAAGGATTGGCATGAAATGTTGCCTTTATCTTTTCATGGCTATTGTACCTCAATGAGAACTTCATCTTGGGAAACTCTGTTCTCACCTATCTATGGTATGGAAGCAATTATGCCATTGGAAGCCAAGATTCCTTCATTAAGGATTATGAAAGATGCAGAACTTGAAGAAATTGAATGGATTTAGAATCGATTAGACTAGTTGAAACTCATTGATGAGAAGAGATTAGTAGTTATTTTTCATGGTCAAGGGTACCAACGGTGGATAAGAAAGGCATTTGACAAAAGGGTACGCTCTCAGAGTTATAAGGCTGGTGACCTTATGTTGAAAAGGATAATTCTTCCTCAAGGTGATCCCAGGGGCAAGTGGACTCCTAACTATGAAGGACCATTCGTCGTAAAAATGTTTTCTATGGAAGTGCCATGATGCTTACAACAATGGATGGGTAATACTTCCCACTCACTGTGAGTGCAGACATAGTCAAAAAATACTTCGCATAAAAAAGGACCCGCTAAGTCGACAGCTTAGGCAAAAAAGGGAATTTCGGCGAACCAAAAAAATGATGAACAAAAAGGCTCGGGAAAAAATTAGGGATAAAAAAGAAGAAATGAAAAGAATGAAAAAAATAAGTACACCCGCTAAATTGAAAAACCAAAAGGGAGGCTTAGGCAAAAAAAGGTATCCCAGTGGATTGAAATCCCGAAAGGACGATCCAGGCAAAAGTTAGGGATTTGAAAGCAAACGATTATGTCTTGCGTAGGATATTTGATTTCATCTCACTACTACAATTGGAAACGGAGAAGGGTAGGAATCAGTCTAGTCATCTTCTTCACAAAGCAAAGTGATGAGATATTCGAGGTCATAAGGGTTATAGTAGAATCAGAACCTGATGGAAATATGTTTTCACAATGCCATTCTCGTACTTCAATATTTTTTTTGCTTTTGTAATTACCTCTCTCTAGGAATTTCTTCCTGATATATTTTCCTGTTTACAGGCTGATTTTCAGTCAATAAAAAGTTTCTTTTCATTCAAAAGCCTGCTCTTTATTTTTACTTTTACTGTTTTGTTTGCAAAAAGACGTCCAATTTTTGATAAACATTGCATCTAAAAATTTGGAGGCTTTATATAACATGATAAGCAACATCTGAGTTTACTGTAAGATCTTGCATGGCCTGGTTTCCAGACAAAGTTGTCATGCTACACTTGGGGCATATTGTTGTTTTCGTTTTGCATGAACCGTTGTTCACTCTCAGGATTATGACACACTAACACGAAAACGGGCCAATCAGTTGGTGGCCAGTGTGGAAATTCTTGGATTGCCTTTTAAATCAGAATACTCTCCCCCAGTGAAGTATGTATGGGCCTGTTTCTCCCCACCGGAATCTGCACTTGAGTTCGTCTTCACTATGATGTTTGTTAGGAAGCACTCCCCAGTAAAAGTGTATTTGGTTGAAAGATTTTCAAAGGATAATTCCTCAGTATAGCTTACACTTTTCGAGAGTTCTCTTAACAATTCTCCTACTCCCCAGTGAAATACGTGTTGGTGGATTTGCCAACAAGAAGCTTCTTAATACATCCTCGTGAAGTAATTTACGTTTCCTCAGTGGAGGATGCATAAGCTTGTTTTTCCACGGTGAAGTCTATGCATCTGGCTTACCTGTCTAATATCTCTTTCAGGAGTTTTGTTTTTCTTCTTTGCAAGGTTACACTCTTGATGAGTACCTTACAAGTTTGCTTCACCAGTGCAGTTTATACTGGTGAGAGTTCTTTTAAGAATTCATTTATTCCCCTGTGATAGAAGATGTTGTATCATTCCCAGCGGAAGTTGATCTCCAAGGTTTTTCTTGTTCAAGAACTCTTTCCTCCCCAGGTGAAGATTTGTTCCTCGGTGGAGTTTATTATGGACTCTTGTTGTTCAGAGAGATCTAATTATCCTCAGTAGAATTTGAAGTTTCCTTTCCCCAGTGGATTGCCATACAGAAAACCTTTGTTTGATAAGGTCTGATTGATAAAGACTCCTTGATAAAATTTTGTTAGTCCCCAGTGAATGTTCATAAAGTTGGACTTGTTGGTTAATGGTGATTCACGAAACAGAGTTTTCCCCCATAACTGAGAGATCTTTCTCACACCTCAACCAAGTTGTGCTAAAAATTCTCTTGTTCCCCAGTAAAAGCTTTTATCGAGATTTCTTTGTCAAGATTTCTCATATCCCTAAAAGGGTTTATTTGTTGAAGTATTCTTGTTCAAGGATACTCATATACCTAACAAAAGCATATGAATGCATCTTTCATGTTCAAGAAATCACTTCATCCCCAGCAAAGAGGTTGTTAAGTTATTACCTGCTGATCCAATGGTTATTGGTATCCCTCGACAACATCCAATCTTCATTGGCATTCTCGCTCAGACTTTGCAGTGTATTTTGATTCTCTACAGCAAAGTTTGCAATTTATTTTTTCAATTCCTCTCAGAGTTCATCTTGTGGTTAATGGTTATTCAATTTGTTATTCCTCAAAGAATTTCAGACTTTCAGGGGTTTCTCGTCATTTGTTCCTTGTTTCTCTTTATTTCCCCAGTGAAACATCTAATCATGCATCATTATATTCCATCCACTCAAATGTGCAGTGTCTCCATTCATTTTGAAACATTACTCAATAGTAAAATTCAAACATGCTTCAAAGCATAAGCCAAATTTACTTCCCTCTTCCCCAGTAAGGTCGCTCAGTTTCTTGATATACCTGAATATTCGCTAATCCCCACAGATATCCTATAATACTCCCAATAGTTTTCTCTCGGATTACTTATCCTATGATATCACCTTTTTACAGTTCTCTCACGACCAATATTCACCGGTGTACCTATGTTTAAAAGCTAGTGGTTACTAGTCTTCTTTGGTCGAGTTTTCACTCGTTGTCTTGTTGGTGATCCAGTTTTTCCCTGGCGCAACATTTTTAGGTCTGGTGGTCACCAGTTCCTTTTAAGTTCAAGTCCATTACTTGTTACCTAATTTTGAATACAACATTCTGGTATTCTTTCGAGGCTAGTGGTTACTGGTCTTCTTTCGTAGAGTTTTCACTTATTGCCTTATTGTTGTTCCAGTTCCTCCTTGGTGTAACATTTTTAGGTTTGGTGGTCACTTGTTCCTTTTAAGGTCAAGTCCGCTACTTTTTACCTAATTTTTAATACAATGTCCTAGTATTCTTTAGAGTCTAGTGGTCACTAGTTCTCTTGAGTCAAGTGGTTACTTGTCTCTTTGCCTCTTATTCCTTGGCTAGACTCAATGGTCATTGGTTCTCCCGGATGTGATTAGTAGGTATTTGCCTTGTTTTGGATCCAATGGTCATTGGTATCCTGTTGAGTACTTTCAGGTCTAGTGGTCACTAGTCCCTTTTAAGTCGAGTGTTCACTCGTTTCTTCATTTGTGATCCATTTCTTTACTAACACATTATTTATAGTACTCCTAAGGTCATGTTGTCATTCATTACCTTTACTCGATCCCTAATGTTCCGCTAACCTTCTAATGGGTCTGCTCTAGTGGTCACTATTCTATTTTTGAGCGAGACCAACATTTATTGGCATATTCTTCTAGATACAATGGTTATAGGTATCTTCGAGTCTAATGGTTGCTAGTATTCTTGGGTTGAGTCCAATGTTTATTGACCTCGTTTTTTCAAGTCCAGTGTTCACTAGCATTCTTATATAAGGGTTTAGTGTTCACTATTCCTCTTTGCTTATAGACCTAGTCCTTTTGGTTTGATACCATAAAGCTAGTGAAATACAATCACCAGTGTTGATACACCTTGTCTTAATTCAGAGTGCAAATTATTTAGTTCATATTTGTATTCAATCCCCTTCTACCCTATAGCTCGAAAGGTTGGCGCCAATCCCGCTTTCAGGTAGACGATTTAATAGGGGCAGCTATTGTAACCCAAAATTTACCCTCTTCATTTTAAATTTATTTGGCTTATCCTTCATTATCATGTTCATACATACATATCATCAGTTCTATGGTCATAAGATCAAGGCACTTCAGTTAAGCTTCGGCAAGCTACAGAAGACGGTTCTTTCGTCAATCAGTGTAGTGAAGCATGAACTCTGGGTTTCAGAATTGAAATGCACTCAGCACATATCCCCAGGTTATTTAATCAGTGATAAATCAAGTCCTTATCATGCCAATCTCCCTTATATTTCAGAATGCCTTGCATTGTTAATAAAATCAAGCGTCTCAGTTGATTCGAAACAATTTGGGCCGAAAATCAGCATTTCACATTGTGGCTTCAAAAATTCATAACTTTTGCGTGGAACAATATTTTTAATGGGTCTTTGGGCATAAGAATATTCTCGGAATCCTCTCCATTTCATAGGTTCGGGTCGGGAACCAATTTTGTATGGAAGATCTCCGAAAATGCAAAAAAATGTTGAAATTTATCTGGTGAAGCGGATTTCTAATGAATTGTTTCTCAATATTGAAAAAATCATAACTCTCCAATTTTCAACATTTCGGGATGATTCTCATGATACGATATCACAAATTTCACCATCTGCATTTTTTGTTTAAGAGTCGAGTTCGAATTATGCTCAGAAAGTTTCGATTTCTGGCTTGCTTCTCAAATTGAACATGAAAATATGCTGAAAAAGTTGTGCAACCAAAAAAGAGAGGAAAATGTGACTCCAAAAACCATTTTTCTTATTCCAAATTCTAAACATGACTTAAGTCTCTTCTATATATTATTTTCCTCTCAAATTTAAAAGTGATTCCATCATTATCACAAATTCATTCTCAAAGTTTAAGAAAGCTCTCAAGAGAAGTTTCTTCCTCGCTCAAGTTTTCCGATCAACCATCACGGCAGACCACTGCCGACCACTGCCTAACCGCCACTTGACGCATACCGGACCTCCGCGCTCCTTCCTCCTCTATGTTGATCTCCCTCCGTCCGTGTTTTCACCACCGTCGCGCCTCCCCTTCTACTGCGACCTCCTCTGCATGGCACCGCCTTTTCTGCTGAAACGATCGCGTGATATTTCTATCTGTTCGTTGCTCTGATCATCTCTTTTAGTAAAATTTCTTGATCTCTTGAATTAATTGTTGTGCTAAATTTTAATTCTTGAATTAATTGAGTTTATGTTGAAGTAGCATGCATTAATTCTTGAATTGTGGACATTATGGATTCTTGGTAAATCTTCATATCAATGATGTTGATAAGTGTTGGAGTTGGTTGATTAATTGAATTATTTTTTGATACTAATGCATCAGAATTGATAATTGTTGATGATTGTTGAAGTTTACGCGTCAAAGTTTGATTCTGAGGTCATACTTGTTGATAATTGTTGAAATTCATGTGTCGATGCTTAATTTCGAGTTGATTAATTGTTGTTGACACTTTAATAATTTATGTTTCAATGTTTGGAAATCGTTGTATCAGTGTGGATTTAATTGTTTCCATTTATTTGTGAATTCCAAGTGAAGTCTCACGTATCGATGTTCGATTCTTGCGCGTTAAAATGTTGATTTCCAATTGATTTTTGGTGAACACCGACACATGAAATGTTGTTACCCGGTATTCACAAATACATGTTAAATGTGATTTAATTCTTGCTCAATTCATGTTTGGACTTAACTTGATAATTCTTTAATGTCGGTGTTTAGTTTTGGTGGTTTTAAAGTGCTTTTTGGAATATTTCACGAGTTGAAAATGTTGTTGTCCGGAAATTGTTTTTTGCATGCAAATCGTGATTTAATTCTTGCTTAATTCATAATTGAATTTAATTTGATGATTGCTTGATGTCAGTGTTGAGTTTTGTTGATTTTAAATCGACTTCACGAGCATTTTCATGAGTCGGAACAGCGCTGTCCGATAGTTTTTTTTGTTCTTTCGAAACTTGTTTGGTACTTGTTACTTCATGAATAAAGCTTGATTTGAGTTACGATATGAATGCATAACTTCAGTTATCACAACTGGTTATGTCTAACTCATTTGTTGGTTTGTGCAAGCTTCTTAAGACGGTTCAAGAGAGCATTTAATTGATTAATTAATTATTGATTATTCGATAAAATCCTTTGTCCCACTTCTTTTTTGTTTAGATTTGCTTCTAACATGTTTGAGCGTCAATTCTCACTTCATGATACTTGTGGACTATTGTTGTTTGTCTGGACTTGTGTTTTATGCAAGAATATTACTTGATATTTGGATATGCTTGACGCACTTTCCGCTCGTGATTTATTTTCACATTTATCTTATTTATTTTATTTTCGCATTGGTACTTTTAGGAAAAGGCAATAGACCTTTCTCGGTTTAGATATTCGGATATGAGACTTGTGGATTGTTGTTGTTTGTCTAGACTTGTGTTTTAGGCAAAGGCAACAGACCTTTCTTTGTTTGGTACTTTTTCTCATTTATCTTATTTCCGTATTGTATTTTTTATTTCTATTCCATGAGAAGTAGTAATAGAGATACATGTCTAGAAGTCCTATTGTTATAGGCATTGTTTGATCTAGAAGTCCTACTTTGTAGGCAATGTATATGTTGTTGTTAGTTTATCTTTGTGCATGCAATCGAGTAAATAAAAGTGGAATGAGGGCTCGCAGTTGGCCCCTACATTTCAAGTCCCTTGGTCATCTTAACTCACGCCCTATGTTGATGCTTTTAATCGTGCGTCTCTTGTTATTGTCATACCCAAATTTTCCTACCCTTATTTATACTTAGGTTTCCTTTAAACAAATCGTATTATTTAATTTTTATATTTTTACGGGGAGGTTAAAACATAAAACAAGAGTGTGTCGATTTAAAATGTGCCATCAACATCTGACAACCCATTTGGATCTCTAACAAGAGCTCATTACTAATGAGGGGAGGTGTATTCTTTTAGAAGGAGAACAAGATCTTATAATTTAAGCTCATTTAGACTTTTGATGAAAAGAAACAATTTGTTTTATTATTTATTTAAAGGCCCATTTCTTTTTGAAAAAAAAACTATTTTTTTATGATTTGTCAAAATGTTTGGCCCAAAACGTTAGGCCCATTCCTTTTTGAAGAAAAAATTGCTTTATATATATATATATATATATATATATATATATATATATATATATATATATATATATATATATATATATATATATATATATATATATATATATATATATATATATATATTACTGATTTATCAAAATGTTTGTTTTATTTTTTGAAATAACAGGCCCGAGCGAGCAGGCCCATTAAAAAAATGTTGTTGCTTCAAAAGATATAGAGCCTAGAAGATTTACGGTCCAATTCAGTTTCAATAATAAAAAAAAATATTGTTTTTTTATATATTTTACTTTGTATTATGGGCCAAACATTTTTTTTTCATCTGCTGATGAAAAGAAAACGCAACTGGCCTAATACGGTAAGAAGTGCAGGCCCGTTCGTTTTTTGTTTCAGAAAGTAGCCCAATTCCATGAGGCTAACAGGTACTGTAGAAATTCATTCGCGCGTGAGTAAGAGAAGAAGCATGTTCATCAGGAACTTAAATTATAGAAAACAGAATTCAGCAAATCTGGAAATACATTCAATGGCAGAAATTGCAAATCAATAACGTCTCAATTCTTACAAACACAATTTCAAATAATTTCCTTAATTGATAAACCCTAAATCAATACAATATTCAAATTACAGATAGCAAATTCAATAGTTGCCTAAAATCGAAATCCTAATTAAACCTAAAAACTAATTTACAGACAAAATTCCAAGTTACCTAAAATGTTGGGATTCTGAGTTTGCTATAAAAGCAAATGATTTATTTACAGAAAGGGGGCAGAAGAAATACAATGAAAAATAAATACAGAGAAAGAATAAAGAAAAACAAAAAAAATTAAAATAATCGATTTTTACAGAGAAGATTTTTCTTCTCCCAGTCTCCGCCCTCATTGCTATTGCGAACCGCTACCATCACCACCATCTCCATCGCGTTAATACCTGGAAGATATATGGAAAAGGGTCACCAAAGGGAATCAAAACTTAGTGAGAAAAATACATTGAGGTAACGAGTCGTTAGCTTTTTTTTTCTTTGCGTTTCATGTAACAAGCGTTGTCGGGGGTTTGATTTCAAGGATGGGTTGAAGGAATGTAGTAGCGTCGCCGGTAAGGGTTTAGGGTTGGTGTTTATTAGGTTTGAGAGGAGAAAGAAGAAGGAGACGGCGAGAATGAGAGATGCAGAAACAAAAAGTTTGTTTTGTAACATCAAATGTATCAGGCCTAAGACTGATCCGGCCCACCCTTTGTTATTTTTTTTTAATTTTCTTTTGTGTTTTTATTATTATTCAGGAATACTGGGATTTAGAGCCTCCGAGCCCAGTACTACTCAAACCCTCATTTTTGTTCTGTTTCTAAACCGGCGCACTCCCAACGCCTCTAAACTGGTTTTACTACTTAACACACACGTGCACCCCCTGGCCATTTTGGGCCTGAGTTCAAAATCTGAATTCAGGCTATTCCTAACAGCCCCCCACCCCCTAATTTTACTTCAATAAAATAATTCGCACCCCCCCCCACTAATTATTTTATTTTCTTTTCAATTTCACTTTTTTATTATTTATTTATTTATTTTGCTGTATATATATTATTTATATATATTTATATTTTGATAATTATGATATTATTTATTATTATTATAATTAATTTATTATTTTAAAATTCATTTAAAATACAATATTTATTTACATTAAATTTCATCTTTAAATTACTACCTAAAAATACTTTTCATCATATAATTTAATATTTTATATAAGAATATTAAAATCCGCGCGATTTACCAAATTGCGACATTTGCAAGCAACACGTGGCCAATATTTGGCCATGTGACGGGGAGACTATATCAAACTCCTTCACTCACGTATAAAAAATACTCAAGCGAACACCAAATTATTTTTCGTAATAAATTAATCGAATAATTAATTTTCGAAAAAAGAATGCGAATATATTTAAATTAACTATGTATTTGGTCTAACAAACTCCGCTATTCATACTCTTGGACCACGTATGCGGGAAATCCAAAATATATTTCTCAATCTCTCAAAAACACCCACCAAACCGCGAACTACGAAATGGGACTCTGATTCCTCCTAAGAGGATACGTAGGCATGCAATCAAAAGTCGTGGCGAGTCCCGCTAACTAAAATTCAAACCATTTTCCCCTATTAATAACCTAAAACCCTATTTATTAATACATGCTTCTAAACCTAGTATCCTTGCGAATAAGGTAGATAAGGGGTTCCTAATACATTCCCCTCGTCTAGAACCGAGTCAAACTTAGAATCTCTGAATTTCTTTTAGGGTTATTCCTTTATACTCCCTTCCTTTAGGATAAAATTTAAGGGTGGAGACTCTATTAAAAAACCAGTTGCAACAACTGGCAACTCTGCTGGGGACTCAACCCTAGGTTTAGAAGCCTTGTCCTTTAGTTTTAGGGTTTTAGGGGTTTATTATTTTTGGGTTTTTTATATTTGTTTAATTATTGTTTATTTATTTATTTATTTTCTTGATTTTTCATATTATTCATTATATTTATATGGCTGTGTGGGATTTTAAATTTTGCAAAATATTTTTGAATAAACCTTAGAAAGAAGGTTTGTCTATTAGCCAAGGGAATACATCATCTCTATGAGTTTATGTGACGACTTCGCCTAGAGTCGGTGGAATTCTGCAAAAGAAATACGTCTCAAGAGACATCCTCTTGGGAAGTAGGACTTTGGAATGACACCAATGACTCTATGTATAACCCTAAACTAAAATCTCATGATGAGACCTTTCACGACCTAGAGGCAAAAGTTTCGGTCTGCAAAGAGACTCTGCTTAAGGGAGGCCCTTGTACCTTTCCCACTAGTATTATTCGTGATACCCTTAAGGAAACCACCTTATGGGGAGGGTAGAATATCCATAAAACCAAGCTAAGATCCTACCTTCTAAGGGTTACTGTTCACTAAATCCTATCGTTTAAACATTTCACTCACATATTCATGCATCGCTACATTTCACATGTTCATCATACACCATTTGCTTTTGTTTGTCTTATTCACAGGGTACGAAGAAATATAAAAAAAAAAGAGTAAAGGTTTTTTGTGTGAGTATCTGGAAATGAATGCTAAAGGAAAACAACTCGTTCGTATCAATGTTGCCAAGCCATATGTGGCTCAAATGAAAGCGGTAAAGGAAAGATTATCTGAAATGGCCATGAAAACATTTACTCTTCGCTATGGGGACATCTTGGATTTAATCAAAGTCGAATTGTAGTTGGACGCTATTTCTAGTCTAGTACATTTCTATGATCCTCCGCTGAGATGCTTCACATTTCAAGATTTCCAGTTAGCTCCGACTTTAGAGGAAATGGATAGAATTATGAACTTCTCCAAAGAGAAGGCTTATACAGGTATTGGACAAACTATTGATATCAAGATACTGGCCGAAGGTTTGGGAATCCCTTATCCTGAGTTTGCTCTTAATTATAAGAAAGAAGGGGAAGTGCGAGGGATTAAAAGGTGTTATCTGGAGAGTAAAGTTCTTGATTTGGCAAATAACAAAGAATGGGAATCTTGTGTCGATTATCTGGGGCTGCTGATATTTGGTGTTTTCTTATTTCTGTGCACTATAGACTATATTAACCCTACAGCCATTAGTGTGTTCTGGGGTACAAAATATTTTAATACGGATCCCACTCCAGCTTTGCTTGCTGATATCTACTATGCCATTCATACACGGTATGAGAAGAAAATAGGTACCCTAAACGGTTGTATTCCATTGCTATACTCTTGGTTCATGACTCACCTTTACAAGGAAAGTTATTTGGTTCTGAATCTGACAAGGTATGAGTGGCCTCAGAAGTTAAGATCTCTCACTTCTAGCTATATGTTGTGTTATGCTAGGAAATTAGGTATCGGTGATATTGTCTATAGTTGTGGGGATTTTCCTAATGTCCCACTAATCGAGTCAGAAGGCTGCATTAATTACAACCCCACACTGGCCCTACGACAACTAGGGTATCCTCTGGAAGACAAACCTTCGGATGAGCAACTCCAGCAATTGATCGTTCACGGCATGGGTAGAAATGACCAAGAGCTACTCAACAAAATCATCCGGGTTTGGAGTAGGGTTAACAAAAGAAAAGCGGAAAAGAAAAATACAGTGGCAAAGGAACCTTACACTCAATAGTTTCTAAACAGGGTGCAAATCATCAAACTTCCTTTTGATATAGATCCTGAGTATAAGCAAGAGGTCCCAGTCACTCCTCCTATGTCTTTAGAAGAGGTAGATGATCTAAAAAAATTATTGAAGCGGGTTCAGAGGGAGAAGGAAGAACTAGAGCTCAATCTCCTTAACCTGACCAAAGAGAATAGACAAATACAGCGCATACTCGAATCGAAAGATCAACATATCCAAAAAGAACGTGAAGCATTTGAAAAGGAAAGTTTGAAAAGGAAGCATTCAACCGAAGGGCTATTAAGTGCTACCTTTAATCTGGATTCCCATAATCAGAGGCTGGAAGATGCTGCCAATGAAATCGGGAAGTTGAATAGATGGTATGAAAAAGCTGTGCAGGAAAAGAAAGTACTAGAGGAAGAGTTAAGGGCTCAGATCCAAAGCTTGGCCCAAGTATCTTTAGACCAAGAAGAACAGTTCAAGTACCTCACTACTAGGCTTTAGGATAGCCAACAGTCAGAAGTCAGAGAGTGCCTTGTGAAGATGAGGGAAGAAAGATATTTGGCCCATAAAACTGATAAGTATGAGCAAGTATGCCTCGTGCTGGAGGGCCTCCGGAAGGACTTCCTAATACATCTAAGACTCTATACGGATCCGAGAGCTGAAAAGATGTATTAGGATGAGCAATATACAAATATTGCCCAAGTAGGAAGGGATAACCACAAGATGATTCCCAACATCTACCAGGAGTACCGATACTACAAGGATAAGCATGAGAAGCTCGCGTTC
Organism: Vicia faba; assembly: GCA_948472305.1. Lineage (NCBI taxonomy): Eukaryota > Viridiplantae > Streptophyta > Magnoliopsida > Fabales > Fabaceae > Vicia > Vicia faba. The sequence continues at coordinate 772,874,420 of OX451740.1, read as the reverse complement.
TTGGCCAACAACCTTATCAAAGACATTCCCAGAAGCTTAAAGTATGAATAAAGTGTAATGGTCCCTCTCCCAGAGGACGTTGACAATTTTCTCAAGCTATGCAAGACAATGGTTGATCATTTCAGAGAAGACCTTCGCAAACGGGCTTAGAAGATTGTTTTATTTCCTTTCCAGCAAGTTTATTGTTTTAGAATTGTAATATTTTTCAGCATATGAAATGTATTATCTTTTTAAAGACGGTTGGCGTTTCAATAAAAGCATTGTGAATAAGACACGCAAAGCATAAATTTTAACATCATGCACACATAATCATGCACTCATAAAAACATTACATCTCATAAATTTTACACTCAAAAACTCATCGTTTTCCAAAAATATTCTCCAGTTGAACCATTGGTAGAAGGAAACAACCACCTCTTTGGTCGTCGTATCAAACAAGAACTCACCAACTAATAGCCATGGAACAAATAGAAGAGAATCAAGAAGCCTTCAAGTTGGACTTGGAACAAGTTAAGAGCAACACCGACTCAATGAGGGGAGATATGAGTCAGGTTCTTCTAGATTTGAAGAACATCATTGATAGGCAAAAACAGATTCCCAAAGTAGCTTTCGAAAAAATAACCCAAGCTACTGGTGCATCAGGCACTCACCAACTGAGAAAAGGACTGGAAACAGGGCCATAGAAATCTGTCATGGCTCACCACGAGACAAGACAAGAATCTGAGGGGTTTATCCCACCTCCACTAAAGGCAGGGGTATATCATACCCTACAAATTCCGGTTAATTATGCTGGCGATTACTTGGACTTACAATACGGAAATCACGATTTGGAGGATGTAAATCAAGCACCACAGAAAATGGCCAACACCTCTTCCGTTGAAAATCTGTTGGTACTGGACCAATATAAGGCTCTAGAAGAAAGGTTGAAAGTTGTGGAAGGATACGATGCTTTTGACATTGATGCCCTCGACATGGGTCTCCTTCCGGATGAAATAATCCCGCCGAAGTTCAAAGTACCTAACTTTGGAAGATATAAAGGGCTCACTTGTCCGAGAAACCACTTACGCGTGTACTGTAGGAAAATGCATGCCTATTCTCAGAACTAGAAGTTAATGATTCATTGCTTTCAGGACAGTTTGAGTGGGGCATCATTGGATTGGTATATGCAGTTGGAAAGGATGCATATAAAAACATGGGTAGATCTTGCCTATTCCTTCTTGAAGAAGTACAAATATAACCTGGATATGGTGCCTGCCCGCACACAACTCCATAACTTATCCTAGAAGAAGGAAGAGTCCTTCAAAGAGTACGCTCAAAGGTGGAGAGAGATGGCTTCTCGTGTGCAGCCACCAATTTTGGAGAAAGAGCTAGTCGACATGTTCATGGGAGCCCTAAAAGGGGTATACTGTGAAAAGATGGTAAGAAGCATCTCTTCATGCTTTTCTGACTTAGTGACCATTGGAGAAAGGATAGAAACAGGGATAAAAAACGGAAAGATTCAAGGAGGGTCATCAAATGCCCCTTTCAACATAAAGATACTGGCCCCTAATTTTATGAAGAAGAAAGAAGGTGAAGTTTATAATGTGACTTCACAACCAAGAACACAACAACCATTGATGATTCCGTGAGAGCAGCAACAATAGAATAGGTTTGACAGACCTCTGAGGAAGTTTGACCCCCTCCCTATGCCACCTAGCCAATTATTACAGCATTTGGTTAAAGCGTCTTTGGTAGAACTCAAACCTCTAGCTCCACCACCTGGGTCACTCCCACCAAGATATGATGCCAATGTTAGATGTGAGTATCATGAAAATTCTCTGGGCCACACCCTAGAGAAATGTTGGTCCTTTAAGCATAAGGTTCAAGACTTATTAGACGCTCAAGATATTACCTTTGAAAAGTCGAACATCAAGTCAAACCTTATGCCTCCACATGGTGGCCTGACAATAAATGCAATCGAAGTAGTCACCAACTTTGGGGCTGGAAAACAAGCAAAGTCTCTGATAAGACTACCGAAAGAATATCTGTTAGAATGTGGGTTCTTGTTGGAACATAATGAAGCTTTTGAAAAGACCTTACAATAATTTGTGGATCAGGGGATAGTCCAATTCATACCATACCCTAAGGCTAAGTATATAGCAGAAATTGAAGGAACTATTAAGAAACCATTAGTGATTCCTTACCAAAACACAAATCATGACAAGAAAACTCTCGTGATTCCATGGGGAGATTCGACAGAAACCCCTATAAAGCAAACTATGAAGATACCAGTAGCGCCAAAGGCTACCATGGTAATTAAAGGGCCATCTTCTAAACCTTACAAAAATGACAAAGCAGTACCATGAGGGTATGATCCAGCTGTGTATGTCAATGGCTCTAAACAAGAATGTGAACAATCATCGAGTCAAGAACCTGCAATTTCAAATATGGCAGGGACGGGGGGCATAACCCGTAGTGGTCGGGTGTTCGGAAATAAACCATTGGAGAAGGAAGATAATGTGTTGAAAAAAAAATGACTTGGTGATAAAAGAAAAAGGAAAAGCAGTAGAAGAGGTAAATCAAGAGCCTGCAAACAAAAGTTTCACCGACCAAGAGGCCGACGAATTTTTGAAGATAATTAAAAGGCGTAATTATAGGGTGGTGGACCAACTTCACCAAACTCCCTCCAAGATTTCCATACTCTCATTGCTCATCAATTCAGAAGCACATCGGGATTCTTTAATGAAAGTCTTAAGCTTTGCTCATGTTGCGGAAGAAATCATTGTGAACCAATTTGATAATGTGGAAGCAAATCTGACGTCTGGATTCTATTTGAGTTTCAATGACAGTGAGTTACCTCCACAGGGCCGAGCTCACAATCAAGCACTACACGTTTATATAAAGATAGGTACTATGAGTCTATCCAGAGTATTTACTGATACAGGTTCTGCCCTCAATATGTTACCCAAATCTAGCCTGATGAAATTAACACTATATGATGTTGTGATAAGACCAAGTTCCACGATAGTCAAAGCTTTCGATGGTTCTCAGAGTATGGTGTTCGGAGAAGTATATCTTCCTGAAAAGATTGGTACACACATGTTTTATATCACCTTTCAAGTCATGGATATAGAACCGGCGTATACATGTTTAATCGGACAACCTTAGATTCATGCAGCAGGGGCAGTCACGTCGACCTTACATCAGAAGTTGAAATTCTTTATTGAAGGAAGGTTGGTCATAATTGGTGGAGAGGAAGACATCTTCGTAAGTCACATTGAGTCCTACAGGTATATATGTGCTGACAAAGATTGCATAGCTACACCATTTCAAGTACTGGAGGTTGCTTCAACAGTAACTGTACCGGTAGAAAAGGTAAAAAATCCCACTATGACCTCTTGGAGAGACTTACAAATAGCAGTGGAGAATGGCGACTCGAAAGGTTGGGGAAAGCTCCATGAAATATCTTAGAAGAAGAATAGTTTTGGCTTGGGCTATGAATCATCGAAGGCTACTCTAAAAGGGAAAGCACGATTTCCACCAATCCAGGAGATCTTCATCAGCAAAGGGGTAGAACATGGCGAACAAGTGGAAATGGTGTCCCATAAAAATACCATCAAAATGGCGACATATTTCATCCGTCAATGCGCCCCAGACGAAGAGTTGAAGAACTGGACAGTTGTCGAGATTCCTGAAATTTTCTTTCCAAAGTAATTTTCTTTGTTTTTGAAAGAACCTACGCCAAGCCCGAGGCATAAGGGTTGTTTGTAAGGGTCCCCATATGTTTCAATCGATATTTATGAATAATAAAAATGTGTTTTGTATTCAATTAAGATCCTTGTTTTTCTTCTTGCATTTATCCTATACATTTTTAAAAATGGCAAAATTTTATCGCATATGCATTCTCCAAATTCACGTACTAAACAAAAATTGCACCAAGACATGATAAATGTGTAGATTCATGCCCGAAATCACGGATGATGTTACTGCTACTATCCGATATGATTTTGATAATCTCGTCAACCAAGCTGAAGAGGAAGATGTTGAGGATCTTGAACTTTTTGAAGAACTGGAAAGAAGCATCGAACAAAAAGCTGACAACATACAACCATATCAAGAGCCTATTGAGACCATTAATCTCAGAATAACAAGGGATCCAAAAGAGGTCAAGCTAGGGCCATCTTTAGAAGAAAACATCAAAGAAAGACTGATCAAGTTATTGCACGAGTATGTGGATATATTTTCTTGGTCCTACAAAGATATGACAGGGTTGGATACATATATTATGGTGTACAAGTTACCTCTCAAAAAAGGTTGTCCCCCGGTCCGACAAAAGCTTAGGAGAACTCGTCCAGATATGTCCAACAAAATTCAGGAAGAGGTTCTTAAACAAACGCAGGGTTCTTGGCAGTGGTAGACTATCCACCATGGATAGCTAACATTGTACCAGTGCCTAAAAAAGATGGCAAAATACGCATGTGTGTGGATTATCGGGATATAAATAGAGCAAGTCCTAAAGACGACTTCCCGCTTCCTCACATAGATGTTCTGGTGGACAACACGGCTCAAGCTTCAGTATTTTCATTCATGGATGGCTTCTCAGGTTATAATCAAATCAAAATGGCGCCCGAAGATATGGAGAAGACTACCTTCATGACACCTTGGGGCACTTTATGCTACAAAGTAATGTCATTCGGTTTAAAAAATGCAGGGGAACCATATCAATGAGCAATGGTGACAATTTTCTATGATATGATCCATAAGGAGGTTGAGGTGTACGTAGATGATATGATCGCCAAATCTCATACAGAGAAGGACCACATCATACATTTACAGAAGTTATTTGATCGACTGCAAAGGTTTAAATTGAGATTGAACCCAATCAAGTGTACTTTTGGTGTCAGGTCAGGAAAGTTATTGGGTTTTATTGTAAGCCAGTGTGGTATCGAAGTGGACCCCACCAAAGTAAAAGCTATACAAGAGATGCCAGTGCCAAAGACAGAAAACGAGTTTTGTGGTTTCTTAGGATGATTAAACTACATTTCAAGGTTCACATCACACCTAACCGCCACATGTGACCCTATGTTCAAATTACTGCGAAAAGATCAAACAGTAACATGGAATGAGGATTGCCATACAACTTTTGAAACGATAAACAATATTTGCAAGAGCCACCAATATTGATGCCACTAGTTTCGGGGAGACCTCTCATTAGGTACCTAATTGTACTTGAAGGATCGACGAGATGTGTATTAGGCCAACAAGACAAAACAAGTAGAAAAGAGCGTGCAATCTACTACCTCAACAAGAAATTTACTGACTACAAAACCAGGTACTCGCTCCTTGAGAAAACTTGTTGCGCACTGGCTTGGGATACCAAAAGATTAAGGCAATAAATGTTAACGCATACCACGTGGCTAATAGAAAGGATGGATGCTTTAAAACATGTGTTCGAGAAACCAGCTCTCACAGGAAGGATTGCTCGATGGCAGATGTTATTATTGGAGTACGATATATTATATGTTACCTAAAAGGCCATCAAAGGTAGTGTACTAGCTGATCATCTAGCCCATCAACCATTGCCAGAGTATCAGCCCATGAAATTTGACTTTCCAGACGAAGATGTTATGGCTATTGATGACTACAAAATACTAGGACGCGACGAAGGACCTGAACTAGGGGCACGTTGGACACTCATGTTTGACGGAGCTTCAAATGCATTGGGACATGGTATCGAGGCAGTCTTAACTTCTCCAAAGAACTATCACAAACCTTATACCGCAAGGTTATATTTTGACTGCACCAATAATATCACCGAATATGAAGTTTGCATCTTAGGTCTGGAAGATACCATCGACCTAAGAATCAAATACCTTGAAGTATTCGGAGACTCCGCATTGGTCATATGCCAAGTCAAAGGTAAATGGGACACCAAAAACCCAAACTTGATCCCTTATCGGGATCATGTTTTAAATCTAGCTGCAGAATTCACCGAAATTACTTTCAACCACATCCCGCAAGAAGAAAATCAAATGGAAGATGCTCTAGCAACCTTGTCAGCTATGTTTAAGGTAACCTGGCCCAACCACGAGCCATAAATCATTATCAAACATTTTAAAGAGACATCACACTGTCTCGCAATTGAAGAACGACTGGATGAAAAGCCTTGGTTTTACGGCATCTAGAGATACCTTGAAAAATAAGAATACCCTGAAAATGCATCAATCATCGACAAATGAACTTTGCGAAGGCTAGCATAAAAATTATTTTTGAGTGGTAATGTATTGTACAAAAGAAACTACAATATGGTGCTACTCAGGTGTATGGAGAAACAAGAAGCAAATACGCCTATGAGGGAAATCCACGAAGGAACCTTCAGAACCCATACAAATAGGCATGATATGGCAAGAAAAATTCTACGAGCAGGGTATTACTGGTTAACAATGAAAGCGGGTTTCTATGATTATACAAAAACCTTCCACAAATGCAAAATCTATACCGACAAAATGAAAGCACCACCTACTCCTCTAAATGTCATGAGCTCTCCATGGCCGTTGTCTATGTGGGGAATTGATATGAGAGGTATGATCGAACCAAAGGCATCTAATGGACACAAATTTATACTAGTCGCCATCGATTACTTTACCAAATGGCTAAAAGCCGCATCATATGCAAACGTGACAAGCTAAGTGGTCACTCGTTTCATCAAACAAAATCTCATATGCAGATATGGGGTTACAAATAGGATCATAATTGATAACAGGTCTAATCTGAGTAACAAAATGATGAAAGAATTATGCAATGATTTCAAAATCGAGCATCATACTTCATCATATCGACCCAAGATGAACGGGGTAGTTGAAGTTGCAAACAAGAATATCAAGAAATCATTCAGAAGATGGTAAATACATACAAAGATTGGCACGACATGCTTCCCTTTGCTTTACATGGATATCATACTTTTGTACGCACGTCAACAGGTGCAACTCCTATTTCACTAGTATACGACATGGAGGCGGTACTCCCAGTGAAGGTAGAAATTCTATCACTCTGAGTGCTAATGGAAACTAAGCTCGAAGAATCCGAGTGAGTTCAAACACGACTTGATCAGCTCAACCTCATCGAAGAAAAATGCTTGACAGGTGTGTGTCATGGTCAATTATATCAGAAACGAATGAAGAAAGCCTTCGACAAGAAAGTCTATCCTCGTGTATTCAAGGAAGAGGACTTGGTACTCAAAAAGATTCTTCTACCCCACCTTAATTTATGTGGTAAATGGACACCCAATTACGAGGGTTCATTTGTGGTAAAAACGGCATTCTCCGGTGGTGGTCTTATCCTTACAACAATGGATGGGGAAGAATGACCACATCCGGCAGATATAGACACAATCAAAAAATACTATGTATAAGAAAGCTCGCTAAGTTCGACACCCAAAAAGGCGACTTAGGCAGAAAGGAGCGTCCTGGTGGATTGAAAACCCTAAAAGGGCGATCTAGGTAAAAATTAGGGACATACACCAAAAAAGATTATCTCGGTGGATTGAAAACCCGAAAGGGTGACCCAGGAAAAAATTAGGGATTTCATTCAAAGAAATAAAGAACAAAAAGACTGAAATCTAAGAACCACGACTACAAACCATAAAGGAAGGCATTGGTCTAAATCATCCCACTCAAAAGCAAAGAAGATTGGAGCTATCAAAAGAATATTGGGGAAAATAGCATTAGCAATCATCATTTTTCATTGCCATTTACAGCCTTTTATCAAAACTTTCTATAATTACCTCTTTCTAGAGATTGCATCTTGTACACTTGCTTGTTCAGAGGCATATTTATTAATAAAAAACTTTGAAGTTTCTTTCAAATATTTCGATTGTGTTTCTTTCTTTTTTAGACTTGTTTGCAAAGTACTATAATTATTTTTGTGAATATTGTTTGAAATCATTTTTGGGGAATTGACATACCAATAAAACCATTTGATAAAACATCGAAAAGCATTTTGGTTAGAAAAAGATTGAAGGAATATCCATGCTTGCACCCACGTCCATACATATCTCTATACCCACACCTACGTTTGCGACTATGTCAATATCCGCGCCATGGTCCACGTACTACATCCACGCCTACGCCTACGCCTACGATACAGACATCAAGACCTCACTGACATCTTTCACAAAATCCAAATCCATTTGGAGATACAATAATGGGAAACCAACACCATCGGGGAGTTGGTGACTATGAGAACCCGATTGGTTTAACAAAAGATATCTATCAAAAGAAAACACATACATTTGGGGCATACACATACTTAGGACATGCACATACAAACATTTGGGGTATAAGCACATAATAATTCTTGTACATACACATACAGGCGTTTGGGGTATACATCACACTTGGATAACACATCGGTTTAGGGCATTATACATACATGGCATCTTGCAAGGCTACTCTGGTTAAGATTACAAATTCTTTTGGGGTTTATTTTCTTCATGTTTGATAATGGTTGAGACGACACGACCAATATCATCATAAATTTGGGGTTTATTTTTTTCATGTTGATAATGGTTGAGATGACACGATGAATATCATCATGAATTTTGGATTTATTTTCTTCATGTTGATAATGGTTGAGACGACACGACCAATATCATCATGAATTTTAGGTTTATTTTCTTCATGTTGATAATGGTTGAGACAACACGACCAATATCATCTTGAATTTGGGGTTTATTTTCTTCATTTTGATAATGGTTGAGAGGAAATGACCAATATCATCATGAATTTGGGGTTTATTTTCTTCATGTTGATAATGGTTGAGACGACACGACCAATATCATCATGAATTTGGGGTTTATTTTCTTCATGAAAAGAAACAATCTATTTATTTATTTATTTAAAGACCCATTTCTTTTTGAAAAAAAAAACTATTTTTTTTCTCTGATTTGTCAAAGTGTTTGGCCCAAAACGTTAGGCCTATTCCTTTTTGAAGAAATAACTGCTTTTTTATATATATTACTGATTTATCAAAAAGTTTGTTTTATATTTTGAAATAACATGCCCAAGCGAGCAGGCCCATAAAAAAACGTTGTTGCTTCGAAAAATATAGAGCCTAGCAGATTTATGGCCCAATTCAGTTTCAATAATAAAAAAAAGATTTGTTTTTTTTATATATTTTACTTTGTATCCTGGGCCAAACTTTTTTTTTTGTTTTCATTTGCTGATGAAAAGAAAATGCAACCGGCCCAATACGGTAAGAAGCGCAGGCCCGTTCATTTTTTGTTTCAAAAAGTATCCTAATTAAATGAGGCTAATAGGTACTATAGAAATTCATGCGCGCATGAGTAAGAGAAGAAGCATGTTCATCAGGAACTTAAATTATAGAAAACAGATTTCAGCAAATCTGGAAATACATTCAATGGCATAAATTGCAAATCAATAACGTCTCAATTCTTACAAACACAATTTCAAATAATTTCCTAAATTGATAAACGATAAATCAATGCAAGATACAAATTACAGATAGCAAATTCAATACTTGCCTAAAATTGAAACCCTAATTAAAACTAAAAACTAATTCACAGACAAAATTCCAAGTTACCTAAAATGTTAGGATTCTGAGTTTGCTATAAAAGTAAACGATTTATTTACAGAAAGGGGACGGAAGAAATACAACGAGAAATAAAGAGAGAAAGAATAAAGAAAAACGAAAATAATTGATTTTTACAGAGAAGCTTTTTCTTCTGCCAGTCTCCGCCCCCATTGCTATCGAGAACCACTGCCATCACCACCATCTCTATCGCGTTCATACATGGAAGATATAGAGAAAAGGGTCAGCAAAGGGAATCAAAATTCAGTAAGAAAAATACAGCGAGGTAACGAGTCGTTAGTTTTTTTTTATATTGCGTTTCATGTAACAAGCATTGTCGGGGGTTTGATTTTGGGGATGGGTTGAAGGAAGGTAGTAGTGCCACCGTTAAGGGTTTAGGGTTGGTGTTTATTAGGTTTGACAGGAGAAAGAAGAAGGAGACGAAGAGAATGAGAGATAAAGAAACAAAAAGTTTGTTTTGTAACTCCAAATGTATCAGGCCTAAGACTAACCAGGCCCACCCTTTGTTTTTTATATTTATTTTTGCTTTTTTTATTACTCAGGCATACTGGGCTTTAGAGCCTCCGAGCCCAGTACTACTAAAAACCCCCCTTTTTGCTCTGTTTCCAAACCAATGCACCCCCAACGCCTCCTACAGCCACCATTTGGGCCTTTTCCCTTAGCCCAAAAATCCCATTACATTATGCACCCTCCAGTTTTAATACTTAACACGCACGTGCATTCCCTGGCCATTTTAGGTCTGAATTCAAAATATGAATTCAGGCCCTTTCTAACAGCACCACTAATTTCACTTCAATAAAATGATTTGCACCCTCCCACTAAATTATTTTATTTTCTTTTCAATTTCATTTTTTTATTATTTATTTATTTTATTTTTGTTGCATTTATATTATTTATATATATTTATATTTTGATAATTATGATATTATTTATTATTTTTATAATTAATTTAGTATTTTAAAATTCATTTAAAATACAATATTTATTTACATTAAATCACATCTTTAAATTACATACCAAAAAATACTTTTCATCACATAATTTAATATTTTATATCAGAATATTAAAACCCGCGCGATTTACCAAATTGCAACATTTGCGAGCGACATGTGGCCAATATCTGGCCACGTGACGGGGAGACTATATCATACTCCTTTACTTTACGTATCAAAAATACTCAAGTGAACACCAAATTATTTTTTCTAATAAATTAATCATACAATTAATTTTCGAAAAAAAGAATGCGAATATATTTAAATTAACTGCGTATTTGGTCTAACAAACTCCTTTATTCATACTCTTGGACCACGTATGCGGGAAATCCAAAATATATTTTGCAATTTCTAAAAAACATCCACCAAACTGCGAATTACGAAATGAGACTCTGATTCCTCCTAAGAGGATACATAGGCATGCGATCAAAAATCGTGGCGAGTCCCGCTAACTAAAATTCAAACCATTTACCCCTATTAATAACCTAAAACCCTATTTCTTATAACGTGCTTCTAAACCTAGTATCCTCGCGAACAAGGTAGATAAGGGGTTCTGTTGTACCCCAAAATTTGTCCTCCCATATTTCTCAATACATTTCAAGTGAGGTCCTCAAATTGCTCAAGGAAGTCCAAGGGTTGACCAGACAAACTCTCTCCTAAGGTAGTCTACCTCAAATTAGGGTTTCAGTTTGCATCAAGATGTTTGAGTCCAAAGGATCCCAAATGCTCACCATTGTTCTAATATGTTCTCAAGATCATCCATGTCAAGTTTCAAGCCTTGCAGAGGAAGTTTGCTCAATCAATTGCTCAAAAGCCTGAAAATCGACTATGCTAGGGCAAAAGTCAACTGTGGCCCACATACAGCCAAACTTCAATAATTTTGGTCAACATCCTCATTTTGAAGTACTATTCATCATTTCATCAAGGGTTGATCATGATTCCTCAAGGATTGGTCACAATTCATCAAAACCCAAAAGTTGCTAAATTAGGGTTTTGCAGGAAAAGTCAACTCAACTTTGAACAAGCATAACTTTATCATACTTTATCAAAAATGACCCATCCAAAGCTCATTTTGGAGAGGATGTAATTCCCTACAATTCATCTTCATCTCCCAAGTTCAAAATATGCACTCACAATAAGATATAAATTTGGACATTATAGGTTATTATGAAAAGTCAACAAAAACACCTTTTTTGTCAAAGCTTCATACATGAACATGGAAGACTCAATTGATATGAGATAAAAAGGGTTTCTTAGAGGACATATTAATATTTCTAAAAAGTCCAAGAACACATCTCTAGGGTCAAAATTGAAGGAGTTATGCATTGGCAAAGTTGACCTTTTTTGCAAAATTGTCAAAAGTCAAATATGGCCAAAATTGCAATTTTTGCTAAATGGGCCCAACTTTTTATGCTTACACTGAGTTTGTAACATGACCCACGACCCATGATCCTTTGAATTTTTCATTCTTTATTTTTTGTCATTTATTTTGATTTTATTTCAATTAAATCAAATAAAATCAAAATAAAATCATGAAAATATGAAAACTAATCAAAGCTTGATATTTTGTGCATGTTTAGGCCTCTTATACAGTTGGAAAGAGAATAAAATCGTGCAAGCTTCATTTGGACACAAAAAGATTGGATTTGGCTTGATTTGTAAATATTTGCATAAGGATCAAATCTTGAATCAATGATCTTAATTGAGATAGATTTGAAACAAGTTTGTAACCCTAATTCGTTCTAGGGTACATAAGGAACATGTGCAGACCAAAAGAAGGGGATTAGAGGCGTGAAAAGAAGAGAACAAATCTCAAAATTTCAAGGAAAAGTTGCAATCTAATTTCCTAGTTCCAGACTTCCTCAAGCCATTCCAGGCATACCATTCATTTGCTGGACATCCAAGGATCACATTGCAACCCTTAGCAAGCTCCCCCAAGCTTTGAAACGCACTGTAAGTACCACGCGGTTTTTATATTTTCTTGATTTCGAATTCATCAATTATGGCATCTTTAACATGACTCATTGATATATTCTTAATCCTTGAGGTGTTTCCAAGCTAATGGTAATATCCAATTGTATTTTTATTGGCTATACAGCAAGTTGCCATGTTTAGGGTTTTAGTTTTGTTTTTAGGGGTTTTGCTTGCAGGAACAATTAGCCATGGATAGTGGTACCATGATGCTCGTGAGGTTGCAACGAGTTGATTGGTACCACTGGTATTGATTTATCATGCAGGGACAGGATTTTGGAGAAGCCCAGGGTTATACCTACACCCTTTGTCGGTAGGAAAAAGAACTTAATCTAAAACGATGGAGACGAGGAGGAAGTTGATAACGTGGCCTTCCCTGTCTGGCCAATTCAAAATTCACGTGTTTTATAATATGTTATTTTGTTTTTTCCATATATTGATTGTTTGTCACTCTTTATACAATTAACAAATCCAGCTCAGCTGGTAAGCATGCAGGGAGAAAATGCCTAAGGGCCTGGGTTCAATTCCCAGGTCCCCATATTATTCCATATTATTTTGCATTATATGATCAGGTACATAGGCGCCCCATAAGTCCACCATGCGCTATTAGCTTTCAGCCATCAGATTCCCATCATGCCTGGATCCAACGCCTTATCCATGAAGGTCCATCATATGCCCAGTCAAGCTAACAACACAGGATCTGGAAAAGTCAAATGGGCTAGGCGCTTTTGGACTCAGAAATTGCAATTCAGACCCCCCCTTTGCTATAACACCAGGCCCATTCTAATTTCCTTTCTATTTTTTCTTTTATTTAAATTTCTTTTATTTAATTATTTTCTAACACAAATTAATTTCTTTTTTTTATAAAAAATCATAAAATTAATTTTTCACACATTTAGAATTTAGGTTTTATTTTATTTTACCAAATTTAATCTTATATTAGTTAAATTTAATTTTAGGGTAATTCTAACTTTTTGTAAATAATTAAAATCAAATTAGAAAATTCGGGTTGTCTTTGATTTAATTTTTATTTCTTTTCTCAATAAAATAAAAATACAAAAATAGGTCAAACTAATTATTTTTTCTTAATTTAAATTAATTAGTGATTAGTTTTTTTATTTATTCAATTAAAATCTTATTTTCTCAAAATAACACAAAAACAACAAAATAATGTTTCTTCTTTTAATTAGGTTTAGTCGGGGTCAAAACCCTAATTCTCTCGTTTCGATTCATCGCGCGCGCTTATTTATTTTTACGATATTAATGTAACTGCTTATGGTATGTAATAGTTTAATTAAGGTTTTCTTTTATTTATCGTCTTACGGGTTTTTGGCTATGTAATTAATCCCTCCCCCGAAGCCTTGTAATAGCGTAGGTTTTTATTTCTCACATTTTTAATTCTCGCAAATATTAACTGTTAGATGTATGTTAATATGATTGTATGATAAGATTACATGACAATTTAAAATGGCTAGAAAACCTTAAATGTGCAAAGATAATAACTGAAATCAAATCACTCGCACATGCGCACTCCTAGGGTATACTCTCACTTCGGTTGCCTTTGGTAAACGATCATTAAGTATAGGGTGTCTTAGTGGGTGCCCTCTTGTCTAAACAAAGAACAAATGTTCCGTTCGGAAATGTTGCCTCGGAAATGTTGCCTCGAAAAGGTTGCCTCAGAAATGTTTCCTCGAATATGATCTTAAGACATTAGGTTTATTACTAAGACGTCTTATCATTGCTTTAGTGATCGTACGTCCCTTACGAATTGACCCTTACAACTCCAACGACGGTGATACCTACTCTTTAATAGTGGGATAGCGCTGTCTAAAGGAAACAAGAACAAAAACATTCTTTTTTCGAGTAGGTAGATGCTAGTAGGTACTTGCTCAAAATAATAAATGTTTTCACACTTACACCTTTTCCAAACAAAGTTTTCAAAAACACTTCGTAACACTCTTGAGGACTGATACAAGGGTTAAAACAAAGTAAAACAAAAACTATTCAAAACACACAAACACGGAAGCAATTTTTAAAATGATGAGCAAGTACCTAAGAGCCCGTAGAAAACTACGGATAGAAAGGGTGCTAATACCTTCCCTTTCTATAATCTACCCCCCGTACTCAAAATCTCGAAAAAGGAATTTTTTTGTGCTTTTTTCCTTTCCAGTTGGATAAAATAAAAGTCGGTGGAGACTCTTGCTTACCGCGACATTTTGTGAACACAAACGCAAAACGCAAACCAGCATTTTCTCAAAATAGTCCAGTTCTGCCACCGTATCACAGAACTGGCGACTCTGCTGGGGATTAATAAGTGGGGTATACCTTAGGATTAGTTCATCATAAATATCTTCTCTTATTTGTTTTGGTTGCTTTACTGTTAAAGGGTTTTGTATTGGGAGTTACTATAGATCCTAACCCGGATCTAGGGGACACCTTTTAGGTAAGTAACAATAAACTGTGAGGGAACTGTATGGCATAGACCGATATGGTTGAAGCAGTAGCTACGTTGATGTGGCACATTGGTTGGTACCGGTATCCCTTGTGGAGAAACGAGGAGAATATGGGGTTGCTATGTGTGTCGTTAAGCATCAACTGACCTTAGAACCCATAATTGACCAACTTGGTCATTAGGAAGTAGTGAGATAGCTGGCCTCGGTGTAAAGTTGAGAACTGGTTGATACTCGATACTACACTCATTGAGACCATACTCTCGAGATAGTTCTGACCGCATGAAAAGATTGTGTGAGCTGAAACCATGACCAATGGAGGATGGTCAATGATATTGAGAACCTCTAGAACCCGATTACTTTTGCTAGGACAGGTTGAAACCAACTGAACTTCAAGAGGGTAATACCTTTGACCCCATGCAAGCCTTAACTTAAGGGCTTTTGTATGACTTGTTTGCCTTTACCATGTTTGTTATCTGCTATACATGTTGTTTTTATCATGACATCATGCATCATAACATAGCATGCATACTTCATTGTACTAACCATTTCAAAGACCGAAGGGATTTATCTTTGTTCTGTTTTGCAGATTATGGCTTCCATGCGCAGAAACACCATCCGAGTTAACTTTATGCAAATATCTGCTCAACTCAAAGAGCTGGCCTCAAAAGTTTCTGAGACTTATTCATTCATTAAGAGGCATGATCGGCTTCTTAGCTTGTTTACCTCAAAGTTTGATGAGAAGATGATGAGTGTGCTCTTCTAGTTCTTCGATCTTGTGCATCATCGCTTCACTTTCCCGGATTATCAGCTGGTTCCCACTTAGGAAGAGTTTTCTCATTTATTGGGCATATCCATCCTTGAGCAGGTGCCCTTCATAGGTTTAGAAGAGACTCCTAGACCAGAAGACGTTGCTTCAGCTCTGCATCTAAAACGGGCTAATGTAGTATCCAACTGGGAGACACAAAGCAGGGTTGAATGTTTCTTAGCCAAGTTTCTGATGGATCAAGCTCAATTATTCTGGGATAACTTGGATTTCCAGGCTTTCAAAGATATCTTGGCTCTCCTCATCTACAGTTTGGTCCTCTTCCCGGGTCCAGATTCCTTTATAGATGTGAATTCGGTTAAGATCTTCCTGTCTCGCAATCTGGTGCCTACTCTTCTGGGTGATATCTTGCATGCCCTCTACACTCGTACTGTGCATAGAAGAGGTACTCTCATGTGTTACATGCCGCTGCTGGCGAGGTGGTTTATTTCGCACCTCCCCAAATCTGTGTTGAAGAATGAAGAAGGTTTAGGATGGTCTAACAGGATAATGTCCCTCGCCCATACAGACATTCTTTGGAGTTCCAAGGCTATGGAAAGCACTACTGTCATTGATCGTTGTGGGGATACCCTAATGTCCCGTTGCTTGGAATCAAAGGGGGTATAACCTACAGTCCTTGTCTAGCCCTGTGACAATTTGGTCGTGCTCGGAGAGATGGTCCTCATGAGCTACTTCTTACAGATATTTCCTTCGACTACAAGGAGGACATAGACGAGCATCACCAGAGGTTTATACGAGCTTGGGGTATGGTGAACAGATCTGACCCTCAAGAGCTAGGACCAAGAACTTCCCTCCCTATGCAGCCTTATCTCCAATGGGTCCGAGCTCGTGCTCAGAAGCTTGGGATGCCCTATTAAGCTTTTTTTCCAGTGATAGTGGAGCCCACCAATGAAGAGGGCATTCCTTATACAGTCCTTTATCCCTACATGTCCATTGATCTTGGGGCATTGAAGAGATCCTGGATTCAGCTGAAAGAGGAGAGAGATGCCTACCGGGAAAAGTACCATGAGCAAGAAAGGAAGATCTTGAAGCTCACCAGGCAACTCGAGAATGAAATAACGATCATGACTATGTCAGCACCAAGGGGAAGCGTCCATGGGATTTCTAATTTTGCTTTGTATAGTGTAGATTTATTTTCCGTTTATTTCTTTGTAACGCCTCAAAGGCATTGTTGAACCTTTTTACGAGTTAATCTATAAGTTTGTTTATTTTCTGGTTTGCAAATTTAAATCTCCCAATGTCTTTGAAATCATTACATACGCATCCTATTATCATGCACGCCATTACAGGTACCATTACAGGTTTCTCATCTTCTTCACTGTTTATTTCAGCAGAAATGTCTTCCGATCAAGCTATCAAAGATCTTCAGGCACAAAATTCCCAATTCAAGAGATGTTCTTGAGCTTGGCTAAAGGGCAAGAGGATTTGAAAGCTCTCATTCTGAAAGAGAAATAGAAGAAGAAGAAGAAGAAGAAGAAGGTCGTTCTTCTGAGTGTGGGCAAAAGGTTTGGGGATAGGTTGAAACAGCAAGTTGATTTGTCCTTTTCATCCAAGGAAGGGGAGAACCAAGAAGAAGAAAAGGGCCCCAGTCTTGCAGTCTCTGATGATGATACAAATTATGATGAGGAGCAATATCCTCCTATTGAGGATAGGTACAAGAAACTTGAAGACTGCCTGAGTGCCATGGAGATTCAAAAGATCCCTGGTTTGGATTTTGGAGAATTGGGACTGGTATTTGGGGTGGTGATCCCTCATAAGTTCAAAGCTCCTATTTTTGACAAGTACGATGGAGTATCCTGTCCAAAACTCCATCTCCGCTCGTACATCATAAAAATCCAACCCCACACTGCTGATAGAAATTTGTGGGTGCATTTCTTTCAAGATAGTCTGTCAGGGACTCAGCTTGAATGGTTTTATCAATTGGAAGGAGCCAACATCCGAAACTAGGAGGACCTTGTTGTCGCTTTTTACAGGAAGTACCAATATAACACTGACCTTGCTCCCACTTGTACTCAACTTCAGGGTATGTCAATGGGTGCAAGTGAAGGTTTTAAAGATTACGCTCAAAAGTGGAGACATTTGGCTGGAAGAGTCCAACCCCATTTGTCTAATAGGGAGTTGGTTGACATGTTTCTGGGGACATTATCTGGTCCCTTTTTCAATCATTTGATCGGCAGTTCATCATCTGGGTTTACTGAGTTAATTTTGACTGGGGAGAGAGTAGAAGCTGGTATCTGAAGTAGTAAGATACATAAGGATACTTCATCAAGTGCAGTAAAGAAGCCTTTCACCGGTAAGAAAGAAGCTAGTGCAGTCTATGGCTCGAGGAGCCAAAGCAGACCTGAACACCGTGAAGCAGTAAATGCGGTAGTGATATCAAGACCCACAGATGTTCCACAATGCAACAATCAACAAAGGGTGGAAAGACCACAGAGACAGTACACTCGGCTCAATATGACCTTGTCTCAAATTCTACCACAATTATTGAAGACCAACCTGGTAACTCTGAGGGAAGCCCCAAAGAATCCCAACACCACATCTCCGCTATATAACCCAAATGCCCGCTGCGCCTATCACTCCGATGGCCCAGGTCATGATACAAACAACTGTTGGGCCTTGAAGAATAAGGTGCAAGATTTGATCGAAGCCAAAGAGATTGAATTTGACGCTCCGGAGAAGCCCAACGTCATAACTGCTCCTATGCCCAAACATGGTCATGGAGTGCATGTTATGGATGATGATTTATTTGTGACCTCCGTGGAAGAAATTTCTACTCTTTTGATGACAATTAAGAAGAATCTATTGTTGGCCGGTTTATTTCCGGCCTGTGGTGAAGGTTGCCACATATGTTCCATTCTGCCTGCTAATTGCCACTTATTGAAATCAGGTGTTTAATGCCTGATGAATAACAAAGAGATCATGTTCGAGAAGACTATGATTCCGTTAATTCCAGTTGAAGATGTTGCCATCATAACCATTTCCGCCAATCTTTCCAAGGCTTCTTCGAGAAAGCCTGTTAGGATTACACCCGTTCCAAGAATTGCTCCATTAATCATTGTTGTCCCTGGTCCTATCCCATACACTTCGGATAAGGTTGTCCCTTGGCACTACGGTGCAGATGTGTATTCCCATGGAGTTAAGCATGATTTGAAAAGTGAGGAAGCTGATATCAGCAATATTGTCAGAGCTAGCAAGGTCACCAGAAGTGGAAGACTCTTTTCTCCCGAGATTTCCCTTCCGACTGTCCATAAACCTGTTGTCATCCCATCTGCTGGTACATCAGCTATTGTCCCAGTTCCTATTCTAGTTATCACCCCTGTCGTCGAGCCATCTGGGACTTGGGGAAAAGAAATCACAGGTGAGCCTGCCCGGACGGGGGCGCCTAAGAAGATCATTGTGGAAACCTCTAAGCATGAGATAGAGGAAATTATAAAGATTATCAAGAAGAGAGACAACAACATGGTCGAGCAACTGGGGAAGACCCCGTCAAAAATCTCCATGTTGTCCTTGTTATTGTGTTCGGAAGCCCATGCAAAGGCTTTAATTGCTTTCCTCCAAACTGCGCATGTGCCGAAGGAAACTTCTATGGATCAATTCAAAGACTGCGTAGCTAGTTTGACTGCCGACAACAGGTTAGGTTTCTCAGATGCAGATCTGACTGCTAAAGGAATAAATCACAATGATGCTCTACACGTCTCGATCGAGTGTATGGGCACTACTATGGCCCATGTACTGGTGGATACCGAGTCCTCATTGAATGTTTTTCCAAAAAAAGCATTGGACCGTCTGGACTGTGAAGGTTTGATTCTAAAATCGAGCAATATTGTGGTCAGGGCTTTCAACGGGTCAAAAAGGATGGTGCACGGGGAGGTGGACGTCCCTGTCAAAGTTGGCTCTCATGCTTTTGCATCTACTTTCTACGTGATGGATATCAGACCATCATATTCTTGCTTGTTGGGTCGCCCTTGGATTCATAAGGCTGGGGCAGTGACTTCTACGCTCCATCAGATGTTGAAATATCCGGTAAAGGGAAGATTGTTACGGTGCGAGGAGAAGAGGAGTACATGGTGAGTCATCTTAATTCCTATCGCTGCGTGGAGATGGATAGAGAGTTCATTGAAACCCCTTGTCAGAACTTTGAAGAGGTCCCCCGGACTTTGGCGTCGACTGAAGTTGCTATTGACAAACCTTCGATGAAGATGGCTTTCCTCAAGGATGCCAGGGCCGTAATTGAAAAAGGTGGGTGTGCAAATTAGGGTCAGCTCCCTGATTTCACACACAAAATTGACAAGTTTGGTTTGGGCTTTACTACAGGGCCTCAAAGGGCTGTTAGGCGCGCGCGGATCAGAAGACCTCCTCTGCACATTAGTAATCAAAGAGTTAATGCAATTGAAGATGGTGAAGAAGATTCAGATATCGACAACTGGATCTACCTTATAACCAATGGTGGCTTGAACAACTGGACGACGAAAGACTTCATACCCGTTTATTTTATTACACAGTAATTGACTTTTGTTTTGAGAGTTGTAATAAACAGTTTGAAACTTTATGGCCCGGTGCCTTGCCCGAGGC
This sequence comes from Vicia faba, assembly GCA_948472305.1. Classification (NCBI taxonomy): domain Eukaryota; kingdom Viridiplantae; phylum Streptophyta; class Magnoliopsida; order Fabales; family Fabaceae; genus Vicia; species Vicia faba. Next base: position 772,854,021 of record OX451740.1, on the reverse strand, counting down.
ACCTTGGCTTTGCTTGTGAGGGCTTATTATTTGACATTTTCATATATCATCAATAAAGCATTGGACGTTTTCTTGCATTACAAATTGTGTGCTCCTTGTTTTTCTTTTCTATCTCGCACTTTATCAAAATAACTATTGTCTTACACACACTCACATATCATAATGCAGATCCATATCCACTCTGGATCCCATTGATAAAAACTCTGCTACTGCCAGTTATGACTTCGAAAATCCGATTAACCAAGTCGAGGACGAAGGTGAGGATGATTGTGAGGTACCCGGAGAACTTGCTAGACTGTTACAGCAGGAAGAGAGGGCCATACAACCTTATGAAGAGCCAGTGGAATCAGTGAATTTGGGTACAGAGGAAGACAGAAAAGAGGTCAAGATAGGTGCGAATCTGGAGCCTAGTGTCAAGCAACGATTGATACAGATGCTACGCGACTATGTGGAGATCTTTGCTTGGTATTATGAAGATATTCCTGGTTTGGACACTGGCATTGTGGTTCACCTCCTGCCAACCAAAGAAGACTGCCCTCCGGTAAAGCAGAAGGTTCGCCGTATGCGCCCTGAGATGTCTGAGAAAATAAAAGCTGAGGTCATGAAACAGTTTGACACCGGATTTCTAGTTGTCACTTCTTACCCGCAGTGGGTTGCCAACATGGTTCCGGTGCCTAAGAAGGATGGTAAGGTACGAATGTGTGTGGACTGTAGAGATCTGAACATGGCAAGCCCCAAAGATGATTTCCCACTTCCTCATATCGATGTCCTGGTCGACAACACCGTGCAACATAAGATCTTCTCCTTCATGGATGGTTTTTCTGGATACAACTAGATTAAGATGGCTCCCGAGGACATGGAGAAGACAACCTTTGTTACACAGTGGGGCACCTTCTGTTACAAGGTAATACCTTTCGGGTTGAAGAATGCTGGGGAAACTTATCAACGTGCCATGGTCGCTTTGTTCCACGACATGATTCACCATGAGATTGAGGTTTGCGTTGATGACATGATCGTAAGGTCCCAGACTGAGGAAGAACACCTTGACCATCTCCAGAAACTATTCGACAGGTTGAAGATGTATAAGCTGAGGTTGAACCCGAACAAGTGCACCTTCGGGGTAAGGTCTGGTAAGCTGTTGGGTTTCATCGTGAGTGATAAAGGTATTCAGGTGGAACCCACCAAGGTAAAAGCCATACAAGAGATGCCGGTTTCACGTACAGAAAAGGATGTTAGAGGCTTTCGGGGACGTCTGAACTACATTTCCCGATTCATTTCACACCTGATCGCTACTTGTGAGCCAATCTTCAAGCTGCTGAAGAAAGATCAAATGGTAAGATGGAATGATGAATGCCAGACCGCTTTCGAAAGGATCAAAGAATATCTTCAAGAATCGCCAATTCTGATGCCTCCAGTTGAAGGAAGACCTTTGATCTTATACTTGACCGTACTAGATAATTCAATGGGGTGCGTGCTGGGGCAGCATGACGAGTCTGGTGGAAAAGAGCACGTTATTTACTACCTTAGAAAAAAGTTTACCGACTGCGAGACCCGATACTCGTTGCTCGAGAAAACTTGCTGCGCTTTGGCATGGGCTTCTCGCCGACTGAGACAGTATATGGTGACTCACACCACCTTATTGATATCGAAAATGGATCCAATCAAGTATATCTTCGAAAAGTCCGCCTTGTCCGGAAGAATAGAAAGATGGCAGATGATCTTAAATGAGTACGACATCCCATACACAACCCAAAAGGAAATCAAGGGGAGTGTACTGGAAGATCATTTGGCGCATCAGGCCATGGATGACTACCAGTCCATGAATTTCGAGTTCCCGGATGAGAACATCATGTTGGTGACTGACTATGAAGAACCTGGACCGGATGAAGGACCTGAGGAAGGATCCCAATGGTCTATGTATTTTGACGGAGCCTCATAACGCATTGGGTAATGGCATTGGCAATGTGATCATATCTCATGAGGGCTGTCATACTCCGTTCACCGCCCGATTATGTTTTAACTGCACCAACAATATGGCGGAGTATGAAGCATGTATCCTGGGTCTTCGAGTTGCTATTGACCTGAGGATTAAGTACTTGAGTGTATTCCGATATTTTTCTCTAGTGATCAGTTAGATCAAAGGCGAGTGGGATACGAAACACCAAAATCTTATTCCTTACAAAGAATATGTGTTGACATTTCTCCCACACTTTGAGGAGATAACCTTTGAACACTTCCCAAGAGAATAAAATCAGTTAGCGGATGCGCTAGCTACCATGTCTTCTATGTTCAAGGTCGGGTGGGACAATGAAGCTCCCCAAATTACCATTGAGAGGTTGGATGAACCCGCACATTATTGTGACATCGAGACTGAAGAGGTAGCAGATAAACCCTGGTTTCATGAGGTAAAGAGGTATCTTGAAGCTCGAGAATACCCCGAGGGTGCATCTGTTAATGATAAGAAGTTATTGAGAAGATTCGTTGTGAAGTTCTTCATCAGTAATGGGATTCTTTATAAACGTAACCATGATTCAACCTTACTGCGATGTGTGGACAAAAGCGAGGCAGAAAGGATCAGGGCAGAGTTACATGAAGGTACCTTCGGAACTCATTCTAGTGGACATACCATGGTGAAGAAAATCCTACAGGAAGGATATTATTGGTCCACAATGGAAGCCGATTGCTATCAGCATTCTCGGACCTTTCATAAGTGCCAAGTCTATGCAGATAAGGTGCATGTACCCCCGGTTCCTTTGAATGTTTTGACAGCACCTTGGCCTTTTGCAATATGGGGCATCGACATGATTGGTGAGATCAGACCTACTGCGTCCAACGGGCATTGTTTCATTCTGGTAGCTATTGATTACTTTACGAAGTGGGTTGAGGCAACTTCCTTTACTATAGTAACCAAGAACGTCGTGGCGCAGTTTATGCGACATAATTTGATCTGTCGATATGGTGTATCGGAGAGAATCATTACGGACAATGGTACAAATCTCAACAATACGATGATCACCGAGCTCTGCAAACAGTTCAAGATATAACATCACAACTCTTCTCCCTACCGGTCGAAGATGAATGGGGCTGTTGAAGCGGCTAATAAGAATATCAAGAAGATTGTGCAGAAGATGACGGTGACATACAAAGACTGGCATGAGATGTTACCCTTCGCTCTTTATGGGTACCGTACCTCAGCACGGACATCGAAAGGGGCAACACCCTACTCCTTGGTGTATGGCATGGAGGCAGTCTTACCCATTGAAGTCCAGATACCCTCTCTCCTAATTATGAAGGATGCAGGTTTGAGCGAGGACGATTGGATCCAGACCTGGCTTGATTAGCTGAACTTAATCGATGAAAAGAGACTTACTTCTATTTTTCATGGTCAGACGTATCAAAAGCGAATGATCAAGGCTTTTAACAAGAAAGTCAGATGTCAAGAATATCAGGTCGGGGATTTGGTGATCAAACGCATCATACTGCCGCAAGGTGATCCTAGGGGAAAATGGACCCCCACATACGAAGGGCCATTTGTGGTTAAGAACATTTTCTCGAGAGGAGCCATGATTCTAACCACCATGGATGGTGACGACCTTCCTCACCCCGTCAATGCAGACATAGTGAAAAGATACTACACATAATCAAAGACCCGCTAGGTCGACTGGCCTAGGCAAAAATAAGGGCTTCCCAGCGAACCAAAAGGGTTCGTCAAAAATAAGGGATGAAATGAAAAAAACTGTACACCCGATAAGTCGAAAACCTGAAAAGGCGGCTTGGGCAAAAAAGGGTATCCCGGTGGACTGAAAACCCGAAAGGGCGGTCCCGGAAAAAATTAGGGATCAAAGTGTAACACTATGTCTCGTTGGATCATCTTGTAACCAGACTTCGGTATCAACTATCAAGCTCGGACGGCGCCAATCAATCTGATCTATCTTCGACCAAGTAGCAAAGTGATGAGACGCTCAAACATATAAGGGCAATAGCAGAGTTGGAACCCAGTGGGATTGTTCACATAGCTGTTTTTCTTTCTTTTACACAAATCGTATAATTGCTATCCTACAACGGCGTTCTCTTACTAGGACGTCAGCCTCTTGTACAAAACGCCTATTACGGGCTAACTCCAAAAGATCAATACAATTCATTTTCACAAAGAAATTTCAACTTGTGTTTTCTTTTTCTGTTTTATTTTGCAAGAACGTCCAATGATTCATTTTTGATATATGCATTTGAAAATAATTGTTGCTCATAAATATTTACATGAGAAACAAAAGACAATTACTCATAATTCCAGGAACAGGGGCAAACAAGAAATTTCCAAACCTTACAGTTGCTCTACCCACCAGGTACAGGGATAGAGCCAGCTTGAGAATATGACTAAAGGTACATACAATCCCCGCAGATTAAGAAGTACCCAAAGACAGTGGTGTTAGCTCTCCCCAACCGAGGTTCATAATCACGAATAAATCGGCAAAATTCTCCCCAAGCATAAATTCCATCCCCGACATAGTTCATCATCATCAGCAACGGTAATTCATCCCCAGCGGAGTTTATTCTTTCAAATAAGCAGATCTTCTAGCAGAGTATCTCTCTTCCTCACAGAGTCATTGTCTTGCCGATTTATTCTCTAGTAGAGTCTCTCCCAGTGGAATATTCTCGAACAGAACGGATGCAAGTCTCCGACTAATCATCTTCGGTCGTTATCCCTAGCGAGAACGAGAATTCAACTCCTTGTACTCTCCAGCAGCAGTTCGGGATTTATTTTCCCCAGCTAGAGAACATCATAAGAACATTGCATATCCATACATCATGGCATACACACATGCATCATACAGCTCAATCTCATTTATTTTGAGAACATCATTACTCAATACATGTCATACATCATGATATTACATACAACTAACTCTTTACCTTTCAGGGAAAGATACAAACAAATTCTCAAAAGTTTTCTTTGGTTCAGTCAAATCGATACTAAGATTTCTACTCCAGTAAAAAAGCTATGAAGCCCAGACATCAACCGAATAATAGTCAACCAACAATACATCATATTGTGAAGCCCAGAGAACGACCGGATAACAGTACCAAAATACTATGAAGCCTGGAATCGACCAAATAGTGGTATCTCTTAAATTCAAGTTATAAAGCCCAGATTCGACCGGATAATATCTTGATTTCTCCAAAATACTACGAAGCCTGGAATCGACCAGATAGTGGTATATCCCAAATTCAAAGCTATGAAGCCCGGAAATCGACTAGAAAATAGTTGAATCTCCAACGAGTTACTGTGAAGCTTGGAAATCAACCAGATAGCAGTACAAGATACCATGAAGCCTGGAATTGACCAGATAGTGGTATGTCTTAAGTACAAGCTTAAAGCCTGGAAATCGATCAGAAAACAGCTTAATCCTCAGCAAGTTATTGTGAAGCCTGGAAATCGACCAGATAGCAATACAAGATACCATGAAGCCTGGACTCGACCAGATAATGCTATAAGACACCGTGAAGCCTGAATTACGACCAGATAACGGCAAAGGATACTGAAGCTTGGTACACGACCAGATAACAGTATAAGACACTGTGAAGCTTGGATTTCAACCAAATAGAAGTTTACCTGGCCAATTACTAAGAAGCCCGGAATCGACCGAATATTAGTAGGCCTTAAATTCAAGTTGAAGTCCGGATGCGACCGGATAACAACTTAATTCTTTCTGAAGCCTGGAGCACGACCAGATAAGAAGTGAGAAATTGCGAAGCCTAGAGAACGACCAGATAGCAAGTTTAATCTCATCCCCCAGTAAGTCGCTGTGAAGCCTGGAGCACGACCAGATAGCAGTCGATCTTATCACTGTGAAGCCTGGAATAGGACCAAATAGCAGTTCATTTTCACCTCTTCGACTAAGAGATGATTCCCCAGTAGAATAACGGAAGACTGAAGCTCCTAAAATTCTATTTCTCTCAAGGAAGAGACCAGCATTCCCCAACGTAGTCCTCCTTAACAACAGGTATACGGGCTCTCGCAAAGGAACCTCTTATGCAATCGACACTTCTTCGGATGGCATCTTTAAGCCCATCTTCCGACATCAACCTCCAAATGGCATCTATAAGCCCATTCCCAACATTGCAAGACAAGTACCATTTGATGCGAGTGCAAATTTCTGGGCACTCAAGTGTTCAATCATCTTCAACCTTCAGATTACGAAAGGCAGACAAGCCAATCTATATCCTCGGGTTTAAGAAGATTGAACAGGGGCTGCTGTTGTACCCCAAAATTTTCCCTCCCATATTTCTAAATACATTTCAAGTGAGGTCCTAAAATTGCTCAAGGAAGTCCAAGGGTTGACCAGACAAACTCTCTCATAAGGCAGTCTACCTCAAATTAGGGTTTTAGTTTTCATCAAGATGTTTGAGTCCAAAGGATCCCAAATGCTCACCATTGTCCTAATATGTTCTCAAGATCATCCATGTCAAGTTTCAAGCCTTGCGGAGGAAGTTTGCTCAGTCAATTGCTAAAAAGCCTGAAAATCGGCTATGTTAGGGCAAAAGTCAACTGTGGCCCATATACAGCCAAACTTCAATATTTTTGGTCAACATCCTCATTTTTAAGTATTATTCATCATTTGATCAAGGGTTGATCATGATTCCTCAAGGATTGGTCACAATTCATCAAAACCCAAAAGTTCCTAAATTAGGGTTTTGTAGGAAAAGTCAACTCAACTTTGACCAAGCATAACTTTCTCATACTTTATAAAAAATGACCCATCCAAAGCTCATTTTGAAGAGGATGTAATTCCCTACAATTCATGTTCAGCTCCCAAGTTCAAAATATGCACTCACAAGAAGATATGAATTTGGACATTATAGGTCATTTTGAAAAGTCAACCAAAACACCTTATTTGTCAAAGCTTCATACATGAACATGGAAGACTCAATTGAGATGATACCAAAAGGGTTGCTTAGAGGAAATCTTAAGCTTTCTAAAAGGTCCAAGAACACATCTCTAGGGTCAAAGTTGAAGGAGTTATGCATTGGCAAAGTTGACATTTTTTGCAAAATTGTCAAAAGTCAAATGTGGCCAAAATTGCAATTTTTGCTAAACGGGCCCAACTTTTTATGCTTGCATTGAGTTTGTAACATGACCCACGATCCACGATCCTTTCCATTTGTAATTCTTTTATTTTTCTCATTTATTTTGATTTTATTTCAATTAAATCAAATAAAATCAAAATAAAATCATGAAAATATCAAAACTAATCAAAGCTTGAGATTTTGTGCATGTTTAGGTCTCTTATACAGATGGAAAGAGAATCAAATCGTGCAAGCTTCATTTGGACACAAAAAGATTGGATTTGGATTGATTTGGAAATATTTGCATAAGGATTAAATCTTGAATCAATGATCTTAATTGAGGATGATTTGAAACAAGTTTGTAACCCTAATTCGTTCTAGGGTACATAAGAAACATGTGCAGACCAAAAGAAGGGGATTAGAGGCGTGAAAAGAAGAGAACAAATCTCAAAATTTCAAGGAAAAGTTGCAATCTGATTTCCTAGTTCCAGGCTTCCTCAAGCCATTCCAGGCACACCATTCGTTTGCTGGACATCCAAGGATCACATTGCAACCCTTAGCAAGCTCACTCAAGCCTTGAAACGCACTGTAAGTACCACGCGGTTTTCATATTTTCTTGATTTCGAATCCATCAATTGTGGCATCTTTAACATGATTCATTGATATATTCTTAATCCTTGAGGTGTTTGCAAGCTAATGGTAATATCCAATTGTATTTTTATTGGCTATACAGTAAGTTGCCATATTTAGGGTTTTAGTTTCGTTTTTAGGGGTTTTGCTTACAGGAACAATTAGCCATGGATAGTGGTACCATGATGCTCGTGAGGTTGCAACAAGTTGATTGGTACCACTGGTATTGGCTTATCATGCAGGAACAAGATTTTGGAGAAGCCCAGGGTTATACCTACACCCTTTATCCGTAGGTAAAAGACCTTGATCTAAAACGACGTAGACGAGGAGGAAGATGATAACGTGGCCTTCCCTGACTGGCCAATTCAAAATTCGCGCGTTTTATAATATGTTATTTTATTTTTTTCCATATATTGATTGTTTGTCACTCTTTATACAATTAACAAAGCCAGCTCAGCTGGTAAGCGTGCAGGGAGAAAACGCCTAAGGGTCTGGGTTCGATTCCCAGGTCCCCATATTATTCCATACTATTTTGCATTATATGATCAGGTACATAGGCGCCCCATAAATCCACCATGCGCTATCAGCTTTCAGCCATCAAATTCCCAGCATGCCTAGATCCAACGCCTTATCCATGAAGGTCCATCATATGCACAGTCAAGCTAACAACACAGGATCTGGAAAAGTCAAATGGGCTAGGCGCTTTTGGATTCAGAAATTGCAATTCAGACCCCCCCTTTGCTATAACACCAGGCCCATTCTAATTTCCTTTCTATTTTTTCTTTTATTTAAATTTCTTTTATTTAATTATTTTCTAACACAAATTAATTTCTTTTTTTTTTATAAAAAATCATAAAATTAATTTTTCACACATTTAGAATTTAGGTTTTATTTTATTTTACCAAATTTAATCTTATATTAGTTAAATTTAATTTTAGGGTAATTCTAACTTTTTGTAAATAATTAAAATCAAATTAGAAAATTAGGGTTGTTTTTTATTTAATTTTTATTTCTTTTCTCAAAAAAATAAAAATACAAAAATAGGTCAAACTAATTATTTTTTCTTAATTTAAATTAATTAGTTATTAGCTTTTTTATTTATTCAATTAAAATCTTATTTTCTCAAAATAACAAAAAAAATGTTTCTTCTTTTAATTACGTTTAGTCGTGGTTCAAACCCTAATTCTCTCGTTTCGATTCATCGCGCGCGGTTATTTATTTTTACCATATTAATGTAACTGCTTATGGTATGTAATAGTTTAATTAGGGTTTTCTTTTATTTATCATTTTACGGGTTTTTGGCTATGTAATTAATCCCTCCCCCGAATCCTTGTAATAGCGTAGGTTTTTATTTCTCGCATTTTTAATTCTCGCAAATATTAACTGTTTGATGTATGTTAATAGGATTGTATGATAAGATTACATGACAATTTAAAATGGCTAGAAAACCCTAAATGTGCAAAGATAATAACTGAAATCAAAGCACTTGCACATGCGCACTCCTAGGGTATACTCTCACTTCGGTTGCCTTCGGTAAACAATCATTAAGTATAGGGTGTCTTAGTGGTTGCCCTCTTGTCTAAACAAAGATCAAATGTCCCGTTCGGAAATGTTGCCTCAGAAATGTTGCCTCGGAAAGGTTGCCTCGGAAATGTTGCCTCGAATATGATCTTAAGACATTAGGTTTATTACTAAGACGTCCTAACATTGCTTTAGTGATCGTACGTCCCTTACGAATTGACCCTTACAACTCCAACGACAGTGCTACCTACTCTTTAATAGTGGGATAACGCTGTCTAAAGGAAACAAGAACATAAACATTCTTTTTTCGAGTAGGTAGATGCTAGTAGGTACTTGCTCAAAACAATAAACGTTTTCACACTTACACCTTTTTCAAACAAAGTTTTCAAAAATACTTCGTAACACTCTTCAGGACTGATACAAGGGTTAAAACGAAGTAAAACAAAAACTATTCAAAACACACAAACACGGAAGCAATTTTTAAAATGATGAGCAAGTATCTAAGAGCCCGTAGAAAACTACGGATAAAAAGGGTGCTAATACCTTCCCTTTCTATAATCTATCCCCCATACTCAAAATCTCCAAAAAGGAATTTTTCTGTGATTTTTTCCTTCCCAGTTGGATAAAATAAAAGTCGGTGGCAACTCTTGCTTACTGTGACATTTTGCGAACACAAACTCAAAACACAAACCATCATTTTCTCAAAACAGTCTGGTTCTGCCACCGTATCACAGGTTCCTAACTCCTTCCACTCGTCTAGAACCGAGTAAACCTAGAATCTTTGAATTTCTTTTAGGGTTATTCCTTTATACTCACTTCCTTTAGGATAAAAATTAAGGGTGGCGACTCTATTAAAAAACCAGTTGCAACAGTTATCGAGTCGGTAAAAGTGGTCCATTTCGATGATACTTCGCTCACGTTTCTTAAACGTTAATTCTTCGAGTTGTTACTCAATTTATGCTTGATCTATTCTAGTGGAAGGAGAATCTTTTGATTCCAAGAGTCTTTCGACTCCCACCCTGTAATCCACCTTGGATCCTTGTTTTTGCTAGCTCATGCTTAGTGCTTAGGTGGTCACCTATAGCATGTGTGTATGTTGCTTCGATGCTTGCTTGGTTAAGTAAGTATGCTTTAGGCATCTTGGTTAAGAACCTAATTTATGAGTAAGTGGTTACTTCTTATATGATGTGTGTTTGTTTTCATGTCTTGTTTAAGTTCTGGATTGGTTGCATTCTTTTTTTCTCTTCTTATGTGATCACTTGTTCCCCGTAGGATCCTTAGTTCATTCTTGGTCAAGATTGAACTAAGTAGACCTTAGGATTGATATCAATGCATTCTAATATTAGGTAGAATTCCCTTGATCCCAACTTTAGGTTCACAAGCATGACAACAAGTAGGATTGAGATTCCCCTTTTGTTAGTCTTTACTTTTTGGCATCCCTTCTAAAACTAAAACTCCTTTTCTTAATCAAATTCATAAAACACTCTAACATTACTCAAATCCTTTTTCAAGGTAAAAAAACACAAACCAAATGCAACCCATTTTTGTCTTCGGACTTTTTCTTTTAAAACATTTTCGATAAGGGTGTGTTGTTTCAAGTTCGAGCAACTTGGAAATGCTAAGTGTGCGAGTGGTCAAGCATGAGTCTCTTTACGAGATGTGATGCCAAACACGAATTATAATCCTAACCGCAAGGATATGAACATAGAATTTATCCATAAAAAAATACACATCAAACCAACATTTTTTAGGTGAACTACGAGTGCCTTGATCTCTCATTGCACGGAGAGAGTATGTAGGCAGAAAGGTTCCCAACCAAGGCAGGCACAACTAAAAAAAACTTTATTTTTTATACATAATTCTTTGCATCCATACATTCCTTTTACAACTTAACTTTAGATATAAAACATATCCTTTGATCAAAACAACAAGAGTGGATCCCATGGAGTACCACAGACGTGAGGGGTGCTAATACCTTTCCCTGGAATAATCGACTCCCGTACCCATATCTCTTGGTCGCGAGACCATGATATTCTCCCTTCCCAGGTTTTCTTCGATGTTTTCCTTTCCTTTCTCCGGGATAAATAAATATTTTATGGAGACTTCATTGTTTGTTATTTTTTTAGAGATTTATTTTTCTCTAGTCGCTTCAGATACATAAATAATATCTTTACAACATAAATATGTTATCATCACAAAGATTTAAACACCAAAATTTACATCACAAAAATTTGCTTCATAATAAACTTCTACTTTATAAGGTTTTCAGAATATCTTTGTCTATGTCTAGTGAAGTTATTTCTTTATCAATGAAGCTCTCCTTTAATGACAACTACAGACTACTTTAGATGTAAGTTTTTTGAATTCTCAAAAATTTCTGGAAAATCTTCTTAAGAAAGTCTTATTCAAGTGCATCTAAGATAACCAATTAGCATTTGTACCTGAGAGAGCTATATTGGATAATGCAATGGCAGCTATAGAAGTGGTTCACTTTATGAAGTCCAAAATAAAAGGTAAGGTTGGCGAGATAGCGCTTAAACTTGTTATTAGTAAAGCGTATGACAAGATTGACTGGTATTATCTGAAGGATGTGATCACTACTACAGGATTTAATCAAAAGTGGGTTGGGTGGATCATGCTCTGTGTGGAAACAGTGGATTACTCTGTTTGTCTAAATGGTAATTCGGTCAAACCTATTACTCCTGGAATGGGTCTGAGGCAGGGGGACCCCTTATCATCGTACTTATTTATTCTTTTCTCTAAAGGTTTGCCAGCTCTCATAAAAAAGGCAGAAGCCAAATGAGACATTCATGGAGTAAAGATTTGTAAGAATTCCCCTATAATATCACATTTACTCTTTGCCGATGATTTTTTTTCTATTTTTCAAAGCTAATTCTAATGAAGCTACTAAGATGAAGAATATACTATCCACCTACGAAGACGCTTCCGGTCAAGCTATCAATTTACAAAAGTCTGATTTCTTCTGTAGTAGGAATGTTACTCTGGAAATTAAGAATTCTTCAGCCGATATTCTTGGGGTTCAGCAAGATTTGGGGAATTGCCCATATGTCTTCGAACATCATCCCTTACCGTTGAAACAAGTTGATTGAATTGATCTTGGACCTTTTGAACTTTTGACCTTAGTAATAAAGTTGGCTGCAGAGATCCAATGGGACATAGTCGTATGCTTTAATCCCTAACTTTTTCACGGACCTCCCTTTCGGGTTTTCAGTCCACCAGGATACCCATTTTTTCCTAAGTCGCTCTTTTGGGTTTTAGACTTGTCGGGTGTACAATATTTTGTATATAACTTTTGCCCGAACCCTTTTGGTTTGCCAGGATGCCCCTATTTTTGCCTAGGTAAGTCAACCTAATGGGTCATTTGTATGCGTAGTATTTTTTGACTATGTCTGCATTCACAGGATGTGGGAAATCTTTGTCGTCCATAGTAGTTAGCACCATGGCACCGCCAGAGAATACTTATTTGACAACAAATGGCCCTTCGTAGGTGGGAGTCCATTTTCCCCTAGGATCGCCTTATGGAAGAATTATGCGCTTTATTACCAAGTCGCCAGTCTGATATACTCGAGGATTGATCTTTTTGTTGTAAGCTTTGATCATACGCTTTTGATATATTTGACCATGACAAACAGCAGTCAGTCTCTTCTCATCAATCAAGTTCAACTGATCCAACCTAGTCTGGGTCCATTCATCCTCGCCTAGATCTTCCTCTTTCATAATCCTTAGGGAAGGAATCTGAACCTCAACAGGAAGGACAACCTCCATACCGTAGACTAAAGATAAAGGAGTTTCTCCAGTTGACATTCGTGCTGAGGTACAGTATCCGTGGAGAGAAAATGGTAGCATCTCATGCCAATCTTTGTATGTCACCACCATTTTTTGCACAATCTTCTTTATATTTTTATTGGCAACTTCCACTGCGCCATTCATCTTAGGTCTGTACAGAGAAGAATTGTGATGTTTGATTTTGAGCTGTGTGTAGAGTTTAGTAATCATAGTATTGTTGAGATTGGTTGCGTTATCAGTGATAATCCTTTCGGGGATACCATAACGGCAGATGAGGTTATGCTTGATAAACCGGGCTATAACATTCTTTGTAACTGAGGCATATGAGGCGGCGTCAACCTATTTAGTGAATTAGTCAATATCAACAAGGATGAAACGGTGTCCATTGGAAGTAGTGGGCTTTATTTATCCAATCATGTCAATGGCCCACATTGCAAATGGCCATGGAGTATTCATGACATTTAGAGGAATTAAAGGCACATGGACCTTGTCGACATAGATTTGTCACTTATGGCAAGTCCTCGAGTGATGGTGGCAATCAGTTTCCATTATCGACCAATAGTAACCATCCCTTATAAGCTTCTTGGCCATAGTGTGTCTACTAGAGTGAGTTCCAAAGATACCTCCATGCATATCTTCCATCATTCTGTCTACTTCCTTTTTGTCCACACACTGGGGTAGAGTTTAATCATGGTTGCGCTTGTACAAGATTCCATTACTTAGGAAGAATTTGGCTGAAAACCTTCACAGGAATTTCTTATAATTGATGGAAGATCTTTCAGGATACTCTTGTGCTTCAAGATATATCCTTACTTCGTGGTACCATGACTTCTCTTTGTCAGTGTCAAGCTCATAACAGTGCACAGGTTCGTCAAATCTTTTGATTGTAATTCTGGGAGCTTCATTGTCCCAATTAACCTGGAACATAGATGACATTGTTTCTAGGGCATCTTCCAACTGATTTTCTTCTCTTGGAAAGTGTTCAAAATTAACCTCCTCAAAGTATGGGATCAAAGTTAGCACAAGCTCTTTGTGAGGAATCAAATTAGGATGTTTGGTATCCCGCTATCCCTTGACTTGACTGATTACTAGAGAAGAATCTCCGTACATATCCAAGAACTTTATTATTAGGTGGATAGCAACCTTTAGACCTAAGATGCACGCCTCATACTCAGCCATGTTGTTTGTACATTCGAAGCACAACCTAGCAGTGAAAGATGTTTGGAAAACTTCAGGAGAGATAATCACATCACCAATTCCATTACCCAAAGCGTTGGAAGCTCCATCAAAAACCATAATCCATTAGGATCCTTGTTCAGGTCCGTCATACGGTCCAGGATTTTTGTAGTCAATTACTAGCATGATACTCTCGTCCTGGAATTCAAAATTCATGGATTGGTAGTCGTCAACAGCTTGATGTGCCAAATGATCCACCAGCACACTTCCTTGGATTGCTTTTTATGTAGTGTACTGGATATCATATTCACTCAGGATCATTTGTCATCTACCTATTCGTCCTGAGAGAGCTGGCTTCTCGAAGATATACTTGAAATCAACAAAGTGGTGTGAGTCAACATATATATCCTTAGCCGGCGAGTAGCCCAAGCCAAAGCATAACAAGTTTTCTCGAGCAGTGAATATATGGTTTCACAGTTGGTAAATTTTTTGCTAAGGTAGTATATTGCATGCTCTTTTCATCCAGACTCGTTATGTTGGCCCAACACACACACCCATTGAATTCTCTAATATAGTCAAGTACATAATCAGAGGTCTTCCTTCAACTGGAGGCATCAGAATGGGAGGTTCTTGTAAATATTCCTTGATCTTGTCAAAGGCTGCTTGGCAGTCGTCGTTCCATCTGATTACTTGATCTTTCTTCAAGAATTTAAAGTTTGGCTCACAAGTAGTAGTTAGGTGAGATATGAATCGAGCAATGTAGTTAAGTCAACCCAAGAAACCTATGACTTCTTTCTTAGAGCGGGGAGCTGGAATTTCTTTTATGGCTTTAACCTTCGTAGGATCAACTTCAATGCCTTTTCTATTGATGACAAAGCCTAAGAGTTTTCCAGATCTTACTCCGAAAGTGCACTTGTTAGGTTTCAACCTTAGCTTGTATTTCTTCAACCTCTCAGACAACTTATGAAGATGATTAAGGTGTTTTTCCTCAGTTTGTGACCTTGCAATCATATCATCAACGTAGACTTCTATCTCATGATGGATCATGTCATGGGATATGGCTACCGTAGCTCGTTGGTAGGTTTCCACTGAATTCTTTAAACTGAACGGCATAACCTTGTAACAAAAGGTTCCCTGTTGTATGACAAAGGTGGTCTTCTCCATGTCCTCGGGAGCTATCTTGATTTGATTATAGCCAGAGAAGCCATCCATGAAAGAGAAGACTTTATGTTGAGTTATGTTGTCAACCAAGACGTCAATATGAGGTAATGGGAAATCATCTTTGGAGCTTGCCCTATTCAAATCTCTATAGTCTACGCACATACAAACTTTTCCATCCTTCTTCAGTACGGGGACCACGTTTGCAACCCATTGAGGATATGATGTCACAACCAGTAAACTTGCATTGAATTCCTTCATTACCTCAGCTTATATCTTTTCAGACATGTCTGGCCACATACGATGCACTTTTTTCTTGACTGGAGGGCAATCTTCCTTTGTTGGTAGACGATGAACCACAATGTCAATATCCAACCCTGGCATATCTTCATACGACCAAGCAAACACTTCAACATAGTTGTGTAACATCTGTACCAATCTGCCTTTGACACCGTCTTCCAAGTTGCTGCCAATCTTGACCTCTTTCTTGTCTGTCTCAGTACCTAGGTTGAATACTTCAACTGGCTCCTCGTGAGGTTGAATGGAGTTTTCTTCTTGCATCATAAGTTTGGTTGGTTCCCCAGGTATTTTACAATCTTCTTCG
Organism: Vicia faba; assembly: GCA_948472305.1. Classification (NCBI taxonomy): domain Eukaryota; kingdom Viridiplantae; phylum Streptophyta; class Magnoliopsida; order Fabales; family Fabaceae; genus Vicia; species Vicia faba. The sequence continues at coordinate 772,838,060 of OX451740.1, read as the reverse complement.
CCTTCGTCTTGGTTGATTGGATGTTCAAAGTCATAGATGGCAATAGCAGAGTCGTTGGCAATGAGATTCGGAGTGGATGAGGATCTGCAAGTGTGTGTGTGTGTGTATGTGTGTGTGTGTGTGTGTGTGTGTGTGTGTGTGTGTGTGTGTGCATGTAAGATACATGGCTATTTTGAAAATGCAAATAAGATGAAAGAAAGACAATGAGCGCAAAATTTGAATGCAAAGAGTCCAATGTTTTTCATTAAATGATCATATGGCATATGAAAATGAACAAACTCTTAACAAATGGACCATGGTGCCTCGGGCAAGACATATTGCTTAAAGTCATTGTTTGAATTAAATTACAGACAAAAGTTCTTGAATTGACAAAACAGTAAATGGTAATTACTCCTCGCTGAAGGAGATGGGAATGAAATCCTTTGCATGTCAGTTATTGAGCCCTTCCTCGGCAGTCGGGTAGACCCATTCATCAAAGTCGTAGTCCTCCTCAGAGTCTTCAATAGAATTCACTCCATGATTACCAATGTGAAGAGGTGGTTTTCCTATGCGAGTGCGTCTGACCTCATTTTGAGCTTTGGCCGTGAAACCCAACCCAAACTTGTCTGCTTTGAAAGGAATGTCAAGGAGTTTCCCCCAATTTGTACTGCTTCCGTCTTCAATCACAGCGCAAGCATATTTAAGTGAAACCATCCTTGGCACAACTTCATCAATTTTTGGAACGTCAGAAGAAACTTTTGCACCAGTGACCATGGGAGAGACTATTTAGAAGGCTTGACATGGAGTTTCTATAAACTCACCATCCATTTCCACATATTTGAACGGATTCAGGTGACTGACCATAAATTCTTCTTCTCCACAAACAGTAACAATCTTTCCCTTGACTGGATACTTCAATTTCTGGTGGAGGGTGGACGTCACTGCTCCTGCCCCATGTATCCAGGTACGTCCAAGTAAACAAGAATAGGCGGGACGTATATCCGTCATGTAAAAGGTTAAGTTGAAAACTTGCGAACCACCTTTAATAGGGAGATCAACTTCTCCAAGTACCATCCTTTTGGATCCATCAAAATCCCTCATAACTATGTCACTTGGCTTTATCACCAAATCGTCGCAATCTAACCGATCTAAGACACCTTTGGGTAAGACATTTAGAGAGGACCCTGTTTCCACCAAGACATGGGCCAGAGTAGTTCCTTTGCATTCAATAGAGACATGCAAAGCCTTGTTATGATTCCTTCTAACTGGTGTCAAGTCAGCATCAGAGAACCCTAATCCATTGTCGGCAGTCAGACTCACCATACAATTTTCAAATTGATCGGTTGTAGTCTCTTGAGGAACATGTTCTTTCTTCAAAAATTTGATTAAATCTTTGGCATCAGCATCAGAACAAAGCAACAAAGATAGCATAGAGATTTTGGAGGGGGGTTTCCCAAGTTGTTCTACTATCTTGAAATCACTCTTTTTTATAATCTTCAATATTTCCTCCATTTCTTGGGTGGAAGGTTCCTCAACAGCAATGTCTTTGGCAGGTGCCTCTATCCCAGCAGGCTTAATTACTTTCTCTTTACCTCTAGTGTCAGTATTACGCTTATCAATGGTAATGCAGACAAGTGTTGTTGTAGTAATTTGAGGTGAAATGTTAGGAGAGAAGACCCTCCTCATTCTTGTCACCTTGTTAGAACCATCAATATTGGTAACGTCATCAACTTTGTCTTCCTTGATCCAGGAGTCTTGCTTAATTCCATGATAGTAAATTTCAGCACCGTAATTCCAAGGGACTGCTTTGTTGGAGGAGTAAGGAATTGGCCCTGGTGCAGTAATTATCAAGGGAGAAATCGTAGGTTCGTTGGGAATCCTAATAGGACCTTTTGAGGAGATCCTAATAGGTTTGTTGGATATTGTTATGATAGAAATGTCTTCAAATTTATCGGTCAAACTTTTGATGGACGGAGTTCTTTCAAATAGGATCTCATGACTATTTATCAAGCGTTAAACACCTTCTTTATGCCATTTTCATCCATTAACTTGTTCGGCGCAACAATTACAAACTTTCAAATAGACAGGGAAAACCCCAGCTCTCAGTGGGTTCTTTTTAACAATGGTCAGCGGAGTACTCAAATCTTCAACATAGGCAACAAAAGCAATGTCTTCAATTGCATTGACACCTTTGCCATGATTTGGCATTGGTGCAGTTATAACATTCAGAGTTGTAGGTGAATCAAACTCAATAGTCTTATTGTTGATAAGATCTTGAATCTTGTCTTTTAGAGCCCAACATTTATCGGTATCATGCTCGGGGCTATTGGAGTGATAGGCACATTTGGCGGTAGGATTGTACTTCGGTGATGAAACATTGGGATTTGATGGTGGATCACGCAATGTTACCAAGTTGGCCTTCAACAAGTGTTTCAAGGCTTGGGACAATGACATGTTAATTCTCGTGAATTGTATTCTTATAACCTCAGACCTTTGACGGTTGGCTTGTTGTGGTTATCTTTGAGCAGATGGAGGATTGGAGATCAAAACAGCATTAACAGATGGATGGTGATCCTTCTTGGTATGGGCCCTTGACCCATATACAACATTGGCATCTTTCTTTCCAGTAAAGGGCTTCTTTACAGTGTTTGATGTAGAAGCGGATTCCATGGGAATTTTTCCATTCATGATACCACTCTCGACCCTTTCACCAGTCAGAATTAACTCAGTGAAACTGGACAATGAGCTCCCAATTAACAAGTTCAAAAATGGGCTAGTTAATGTTCCCATGAACATGTTCACCAGCTCCGTATCAGTCAGTGGTGGTTGTACTATACCAGCAAGGTCCCTCCATTTTTGCACGTACTCTTTAAACCCTTCATTAGTACCCATTGTCATTCCTTGAAGTTGAACTCTAGTCGGTGCCAACTCTAGTCGGTGCCAACTCTAGTCGGTGCCAAATCAGTGTTGTACTGATATTGACGGTAGAAAGCGGTGGCCAGATCTTCCCAAGTATGAATGTTAGAACCCTCCAACTGGTAAAACCATTCTAACTTAGTCCCATACAGAATCTCTTGAAAGAAGTGTACCCAGAGCTTTTTGTCAGTGGTATGCGGTTGTATTTTGCGGACGTAGGACCTCAAGTGAAGTTTTGGGCATGAAACTTCGTCTTACTTAGCAAAGATTGTAATTTTGAACTTATGGAGGATAACAACCCCAGGAACTAAGCCCAAATCACCATAATCCAAATCCAGGCACAACTTAAATTTCCACAGCTTTCAACCTATCTTCCAATTGCTTGTACTTATCCTCAACCGGTGGATACTGTTCATCAAAGTAATCTTCATCCTCAGAAGCTTGATCATTTGCACCCCAAGCACGGGTAATTCTTGCATCTTCATTCTGATTCTCATCCTCCTCTGAGGAGTCTTCTTCCATTTGAACATGTTGGATGGGGCCCTTGAATCTCTTCCCCGTGTTTATTAGGGCTTTCTTCTTTGTCTTCTTTTTGGCGACCGGAAGTGACATAAGTTCTTGTTGTCCTTTGGCCAAGGTGATCAAAGTTTCTTGAAATTAAGAATTTTGTTTCTGCAAGTCTTTCACGGTCTACTCGATATCCATCTTACTGAAATAAACAATAGAAAGAAGAGGAAACCTGTGTCAGAAAACCTGCTTATGTTATGATGCATGTGATGCGGATGCAAATGATTTCAAGGACTTCTAAGATTTAAATTTGTTTAGACAAAGGGGGAACAAACATTAATTTCATTAATAAGTTCAAACGGTTACAAAAATGCCTCTTGGGCTTACAATGGAAGAAACAAAGATAATACAAAATAAACTCCTAAAAAAAGGACTCAATCTTCCCATGAGCGCATCATATTCGGTGCAATGTCGGCATTCAAACTCCACTCTTTATGAAGTTGTCTCGTGAGCTCCAAAACCTTCTTCTCGTTTGCGTAGAACTAGGTTTCAAAGGTGTCTCACTCCTCCATTTGAGTTGAATCCAAGATCTTTGCAACTCCTCAAGAGTAGTCGGCATGTCAGGATAAAGAATAGTGTAAGGAACATCTCCTTCGACAATAGGTTTCATGATGATAGGTAGGATGGCCTCATAAGGCATCATGAGACTTTGAGCGCGAGCTCCCACCCACTTGAGATAATGCTCCAAAGGAATGGAGTTCTTATGCCCCAATGTCTTGCTATCAACTTTGTTCACCATGCCCCAAGCTCGTACAAATCTTTGACGGTAACCTTGGACATCATTCTCATAGTCAAATGCAATTCCTTGGACAAGTGCATCATTAGGATCTTCCCTCCTAGCATACCTAAACTGTCGTAGAGCCAAACAATGATTATAAGTGATACCTCCCATAATTCCAAGGAGAGGGGCATTATGGAATTCCCCACAGTGATCAATAATGGTAACATCCTCCAAAGATCGAGAACACCAATGAATATACGAGTGCGTGAGTGACATCAACCTATTAGACCATCTCATTCCTTGCTCATTTTTCAAAACAGATCGAGGTAGGTGCCAAATAAACCACCTAGACAAAAAAGGAGAGCAACACATAAGAATTCCTCTTCTCTTCATGGTGCGAAAGTGAAGAGAGTGCAAAATGTCTCCAAGCAAGGTAGCACCGGGTTACGAGATAGAAAAACTTTGACCGTATTCACATCTATGAGTTGGTCCGGGTTAGGAAATAGTATCATCCAATAGATTAGAGGATCCAACACTTCTTCAAAAGCTTGCAAATATAGAGCCTCCCAAAATTGTTGAGCCTTCTCAAACAGAAACTTTGTTAGAACAAAGTTTGAATCTACTACCCTAAGTTTAAGTTTTGATGATAAAAAAATGCTAAGATACATTAATTGTATGATTCATGTAAGACACATATGCTATCTAAAAATTACATTCTGTTTTACAGAAACTCTGATGGGTATCAGCATGAGAACATCCTCATCAGCATCAGAAAATTGGATATCAACATCAGCATCAGAAGATGTAATATCAGATACCAGAATCAGAAGATCAACTTGCGCTTATGCTGAAGCTTGATGAACAGATCTGCGCTTAACCATCTGAACTCTGATAAAGACAACAACAGTTCATCAGCACCTAAGCAGCGTCAGAATGAGCCAAATCCAGAACACGCTCAAGTGGCAACGGTACTGTGCATTCAAGAGGATTTATTACCAACGGCATCATTCCAGACAAGATCTGCTTAATAAGGAAAGAATGTTATTGGCATTGAAACAGAATTATTACTCCAACGTACACTATTTCCAATGCTATATAAACAAGTCAATGAAGATTGAATTGGCTAATGCTCTACAACACTCTACACGCCTAAAGATATTCATCATCTTCCTTACTCTCAGTTTGCTAAAAGCTCTCAATTCCTTACTCAATTATTTTAGCAATCTAGTTCTCATAAGCTTAAGTTGTGTAGTATCACAGTTGTGATAAACAGTTTTTGTAGAAAACATTCACACACCTAGATTTAAATTCTTTGTAAGAAAGTATTTCCTTGAGAAACCGGTTTGTGGTTTGCATCAAGAAGGCTTTAGCAGTTGTTAAAGCAGTTGTAATATTCAGTTGAATATAGTGGATTAAGACCTCGTTGGAGAGAGGCGAAATCACCTTGACGGGTGGACTGGAGTAGTTTGAGATCAAACGAACCAGGATAAAAATATCGTGTTGACTGCAATTGATTTCTAGTTTTTACAATTCAACCCCCCTTCTTGTGTTTTTCACTTCATCAATTGGCATCAGAGCGCCTGGTTCTGAGCTAAAACACTTAACCGTGTCAGTACAAGATCCAGCGTCAGAAAAACACAATGGCAGGAACTTATCAACACACCAGCAATGACAACAATGAAGACAGAGACAGATTCAGCGGCAAACCTCCAGTCTTTGATGGAGAAAATTTTGATTACTGGAAAGACAGAATTGAAAGCTTCTTTCTGGCACATGATGCTGATCTGTGGGACATGGTGATAGATGGATACACGCACCCAGTGAATGCAAGCGGTCAGAAGATTGACAGGAAAGCAATGTCTGATCAACAAAAGCGTGACTTCAAAAATCACCACAAGGCCAGAACCATTCTTCTCAGCGCCATCTCTTACACTGAATATGAAAAGATCTCTAACAGAGACACAACAAAGAACATGTTTGACTCACTCAGAATGACGCATGAAGGCAACGTTCAGGTCAAAGAAACTAAAGCTCTTGCGCTCATTCAGAAGTATGAGGCATTCAAAATGGAAGAAAGTGAATCCATTGAAACAATGTTCTCAAGATTCCAAATTCTGGTGGCTGGTCTCAAGGTTCTGGACAAAGGATACTCTACTGCTGATCACGTCAAGAAGATCATCAGAAGCTTACCAAAGCAGTGGAGGCCAATGGTTACAGCTTTGAAGCTAGCAAAAGATCTCAACAAAATCTCTCTGGAGGAACTTATCAGCTCCCTCAGAAGTCATGAGATAGAGCTAGAAGCTGATGAACCTCAGAAGCAAGGTAAGTCTTTAGCATTAAAATCTAACAAAAAATTTGAGTCTAAAGTTTTGTAGGCAGTTGAAGAAACATCTGATGGATCCTCATCAGAAGAAGACGAACTTTCTCTCCTCTCCAAAAGAGTGAACCAACTGTGGAAGCAGAGGTAAAGGAAGTTCAGGAATCCCAGAAGATCTGATCAGAATGAGTCTTCTTCCAGATACAGAAGGACAGATTCTTCCTCTGGATACAGAAGATCTGAAGGCTCCTCAGGAAGCAGAAATCCAAACACCAAGGACATCATCTGCTATGAGTGCAATGAGCAAGGACACTACAAGAGTGACTGCCCAAAGCTTCAGAGGGAAAAGCCCAAAAAGAAGTTTGGAAGAGAAAAGAAGAAAAGTCTCATGGCTACATGGGATGACTCTGACTCGTCTGAAGCTGACTCAGAATCAGATGATGAGAGGGCAAACATAGCTCTCATGGCCAACATTTCAGAAGACAGTGAAGCCTCTGAATCAGACTCAGAATCAAATACTGAAGAGGTATTTCCTGACTTTGCAATTAATTTTACTAAGGCTGAACTTGCTGAAAGCCTTAACGAAATTCTGGAAAGGTACCAGCAGATTAGAGTTAAATTCAGAAACCTGAAAAGGATTCTTGAATCTGACTCTGATAAGACTGAGAGTCTTAAATTGGAAAATTCTGAGCTGAGAAATAAAATTTCAAAATTAGAAAATGTTTTACAAAACTCTCAGAAGGAACCAATTTCTGAAACTCCCAGCAGCGCTGATGAGATCATCAAGGAGTATGATCACAGTTTCCAAAAGTTCCTTGCTAAAAGCATAAATAGAAGCAAAATGGCTTCAATGATCTATGGAGTTAGCAGAAACGGCAGGAAGGGAATAGGATACCAAGGTAAGGTTCCTACACCAAAGAATGCCATGGATTTAACCATTAAACACACTCCTCTGAACTCACACTTTGTGTATGGTCACACACATGATATTAAATACACTAGTAGTAAGTATTCTGTGAAACCAAAATTCAACCAAAGTTTTGGTAAATCTAACAAATCAGGACCCAAGAAAATCTGGGTACCTAAGGATAAAATAATACATGTTGCAGATATCTTTAGCAGCAAATCAGAAACGCCAGTCATGGCACCTGGACTCTGGCGGCTCGCGACACATGACGGGAAGAAGGCATATGTTCCAAAGCCTGGAACTTAAGCCTGGAGGCCACGTTGGCTTTGGAGGCAATCAGAGGGGAAAGATCATTGGCTCTGGAACTGTAGGTAATGGAAATCTTCCCTCTATAAATAATGTTCTGCTAGTAGATGGATTAATGCATAATCTGTTATCCATAAGTCAATTAAGTGATAACGGTTATGATATAATCTTTAATCAAAAATCATGTAAAGTTGTTAGTCAGAAAGATGGGACTATCCTATTTAATGGAAAGAGGAAAAATAACATCTATAAAATCAAACTTTCTGAACTGAAAAGTCAGAATGTAAAGTGTCTTCTGTCTGTTAACAACGAGCAGTGGATCTGGCACAGAAGATTGGGGCATGTTAGTATGAGAAGAATATCTCAGATTAACAAACTCAATCTGGTCAGAGGACTTCCTAATTTGAAGTTCAATTCAGATGCTCTATGTGAAGCATGTCAGAAAGGCAAGTTTGCAAAACCTTCTTTCAAATCTAAAAATGTTGTTTCTACCTCTAAGCCATTAGAACTTCTGCATATTGACTTATTTGGACCAGTTAAAACTGCTTCAGTCAGTGGCAAGAAGTATGGGTTAGTAATCGTAGATGACTATAGCAGATGGACATGGGTAAAGTTCTTAAGACACAAGGACGAGTCACACTCTATGTTTGTTACCTTCTGTAACCAAGTTCAGAATGAAAAGGATCTTAGAATCGTTAAAGTCAGAAGTGATCATGGTGGAGAGTTTGAAAACAAAGATTTTGAGTCATTCTTTAATGACAGAGGCATTCTGCATGATTTCTCTTGTCCTAGAACTCCCCAACAAAATGGAGTTGTAGAACGAAAGAACAGAACATTGCAAGAAATAGCCAGAACCATGATCAATGAGACAAACGTTGCTAAGATCTTCTGGGCAGAGGCAATAAACACAGCGTGCTACATTCAGAATAGAATCTCAATAAGACCTATTCTGGAAAAGACTCCATATGAATTGTGGAAGAACAGAAAGCCCAACATTTCATATTTCCATCCATTTGGATGTACTTGTTTTATGTTAAATACAAAAAATTATTTGAACAAGTTTGACTCTAAAGCATAGAAGTGTATTATGTTAGGATACTCTGAACGCTCAAGAGGGTACAGAGTATACAATACAGAAACACAGATTGTGGAAGAATCAATCAGTGTTCATTTTGATGATAAGCTTGACTCTGAAAAGTCAAAGCAGAATGAAGTTTTTGCAGGTATGGAAGTTGAATTTACAGGTTCTGAAGACAAGTCATCAGAAGCTCTTAACAAAGACATCCCTTCAACATATGAAAGGAGCACTGCAAGCAATCCAGCAACAGCTGCTGATCAACCTCAGAAGAGACTACCCAGAAGCAGCTTGGATCACCCAGAAGAAACTATCTTAGGAAGAAAGGAAGATCCAATCAGAACAAGAGCAAGCTTCAGAAACTCTGAAGAAACCCTCATGGGACTTGTGTCTCTGATTGAACCTTCTTCTATTGATTAAGCACTTCTGGACAATGACTGGATTCTAGCAATGCAAGAAGAGCTGAATCAATTCACCAGAAATGACGTATGGGATCTTGTTCCCAGACCAAAAGGATTCAACGTCATTGGAACAAGATGGGTGTTCAGAAACAAGCTAAATGAACAAGGTGAATTTATCAGAAACAAAGCACGACTGGTAGCGCAAGGTTATAGTCAGCAAGAGGGGATAGACTATACAGAAACCTTTGCTCCAGTCGCCAGGTTAGAATCTACCAGACTTTTAATTTCATTTGCTGTTAATAGATGCATCACTCTGTATCAGATGGATGTCAAGAGTGCATTCTTAAATGGTTATATAGAAGAAGAGGTTTATGTGCACCAACCCCCTGGTTTTGAAAGTACAAAACATCCAGAACATGTTTTCAAACTAAAGAAGTCACTATACGGTCTGAAACAAGCTCCCAGAGCTTGGTATGAAAGACTAAGTAACTTTCTGTTAGAAAATGAATTCACCAGAGGGAAGGTGGACACTACCTTATTCTGTAAGTCAGTTAAGAATGACATCTTAGTCTGTCAAATTTATGTTGATGATATTATTTTTGGATCTACTAATCCTTCTCTTGGAAGAAAATTTGCTAAGTGTATGCAGGCAGAATTTGAGATGAGCCTCATGGGGGAACTGAAATTCTTTCTAGGAATTCAGATCAATCAAACTCCAGAGGGAACTTACATTCATTAGAGCAAATATGTCAGAGATCTTCTGAAGAAATTTGACCTCTCAGAATGTAAGCCATCAAAGATTCCAATGCATCCCACGTGCATTCTGGAAAGAGAAGAGGTAAGCAAAAAGGTAGAATAGAAGGTCTACAGAGGTATGATTGGTTCTCTCCTTTATCTGACAGCTTCAAGGCCTGATATCCTATTCAGTGTATGTATTTGTGCTAGATTCCAATCAGATCCTAGAGAATCTCACTTAACAGTTGTTAAGCGAATTTTCAAGTATCTGAAAGGTACTACTAATCTGGGTTTATTTTATAGAAAATCTAGTGATTACAGCTTAGTAGGCTACTGCGATGCTGACTTTGCTGGAGACAGAGTAGAGCGTAAAAGTACTTCTGGAAGCTGCCAGTTTCTGGGAGAAAATCTGATCTCGTGGTCCAGCAAAAGGCAATCCACAATTGCGCTATCAACAGCAGAAGCTGAGTACATAGCAGCAGCAGGTTGTAGCACACAAATGCTCTGGATGAAAAGTCAGCTTGAAGACTTCCAGATTTTTGAGAGTAACATCCCTATACTCTGTGACAATACTTCTGCTATTTGCTTAAGTAAAAATCATATTTTGCATTCTAGGCCTAAGCATATAGAAATAAAACATCACTTCATTAGGGACTATATTCAGAAAGGAATTTTGAACTTAAAATTTATTGATACAGACCATCAATGGGCTGATATCTTCAGTAAACCCCTTTCTGAAGATAGGTTCAATTTCATTCTGAAACATCTCAGCATGAAACTCTGCCCAGAGTGAAAATGTTTTAATTTTATATACTAACCTTCAGAATGTGTTTTCTTTTTACTGTGAACTTCTGATCAATCTCCTTTCAGAAAGATAGACATGCAGATTGCATCAAATTTTATTCTTAAAGATCTGAGCGTTTCAGCTCAAGGATAGATGTGCTGCTCACTAAATCAAACAAGTGTCATCCAATCATCAGCAAATCTCTGAAGCAGAACGCGTGCACGCTTCTGAGAAGGCAAAACGCTGATTGGGTGCATTGAGACACATGTCTGGTAACCGTTTCAAGTATCTTTCTCAAATCTCCCAAAATCAGCAAGCATTAAATGCACGTAATCATGTTTTAAAATGTAATCATGAATTATTTCTCTTTCTTAAAACCGTTTACGCTTTCAAAAATCATTTTGAAATCTATTTAAGCATATTAACATCTTTCATTAATCTTTTTACCTTTCTTACAATCATCCAAAGCTTTTCTGCATTTTTACTTGTGTTCATCTCTCTCAAAAGAAACCCATTTTTCAAGTTTTCTCAGAAAACCCTAAGTGTGAACATGGAAACCTCCAGCAACGTTTCTGCAGGTTCTCATAAGGAGGCTTCATCTGAACAATACCAAGTTCCCTTCAGAACACTTCTTACACCAGTGAAGAATTTGGAAGTGTTGTCTGAACTAATTGTTGATTTCTCCAGTCTGAAAGATAATGGATTCAATTTGACAGAAGAAGTTAGGGCACAAGGATGGGAGATATATTTTGATAGGTTGGTTGGACCAACGTTCCCAGTATTGGTCAAGGAGTTCTGGATTCATGCGTACTCATCAACACATCAAGTTACCTCCTACATAATGGGAAAGAAGATTGTGATCACTGAGGATCACATTGCAAGATTGATTGGATACAGTGGCGGTGGTATCCGCTGTATCGACATGGCAGAAAGATGCTCTGACGTTGCTGTCATCGCAAGGCAGATTTTCACCCATGGGGTTCCCAGCAGCAAAATCAGAGACTTAAAGGATCAACACAGAATATGGGCGAAGATTATTCTGGGGTGCTTTAATCACAGGAAGCCCACAAGCTCTCCTGATTATATAAATATAGATCAGCAGTTTCTGATCTATTTTATTAATCAGAAGGTAAAGATCAACTTGGCTCATCTTCTATTTAATCACCTCAGGACCAGCGTCAAGGAGACAAGGGAAGAAGAAAGGACAAAAAGGGATTGGATACCCTTTGGCAGGTTAATATCAGATATTCTGACTGAGAATAGGCTGATAGAACACCTTACAGAAGCTCAGGAATTAAGTTCTATTGAACCTACTGTTGGCAAGCCTCTGAACGCCAAGAATCTGAAGAAAATGAAACTGATAGAGAATATCAGAAAGGAGCCCAGCATTACTCCTCTTGCTGACATCACCAGCAGAAGAGTCCCTCTGGACGACTTTCCACTATTTTCTGAGATTGAATCTAAACCAGTAGTTGTTCTCAGATACTTAGACGCTTGCAAGGCTGATGGTACAGATCCCAAACTGAATATTAAAGATCTGCACCAGCAAACTCCAGAAGTTACTATGAAGAGGACGAAGAAAATAAAGGCCACTTCAGAAGGACCATCCCAGCAGACCCCTAAGAAGAGAGGTAATCTATCTGCTGCTACTGTTTTAAATTCTTCTGCTATTCCAACATCAATCCCAACCCCAGCTTCACATGAACTTCCAATCCCCATACCAACTATTGATGAAACCGAACCAGAGGATGACCCTTCTGAGTCACTGACTCTCAGGAGATCCTGCACCAAAAATCCAAAACCCACACCATCAACAGAATCAGAACTTGACAAAGTTCTTTCTGAAATTGATCAACGTGCTTCCGCTCCCCTCTCAAATAATCCAAACACTCAACCAGAGATTGCCCACTCTCCTCAACCAGAACATACTCTCTCACCCATACCAGAAGAACCACAAATTCCACAACAACCAGAAATTCCACCTCCTTCTCCACAACCAGCAATTCCTCCTCCCTCTCCACAACCAGAACTTCATCCACTTTCACCTCAACCATTACCTCCACAACCTGAGTTTCATCACTCTGAAACTCCATCCCCTGAGCCACAACCAGAACCTCATTCTCCTCAATCCTCTGAGCCACAACCCTTGGCAATTCAGCTGCCATGTGGTACAACCATAAACATACCCCAGCTGCCATCCTCACCAGAAACTACCCCTCCAAATACTCCAAACAGTCCAATTATCATTTCTGATTCTCCCACTCCATCTCCCAAACAAAATACCGAAGACCACAGCAGGACCTTCATCGATTTAACAATCCTTGAGCATCTTGCTGATCTCAAAAACAAAATAGCAATTCCCAAACCAAAACAGCTAGATGTTGGCTCTGGCATTGTGAATTTTGAAACAGGCTTGCAGCAGTGGATTGCTTCTCTAAAGCAGGTTTGTCCTGGAATGATTGATCCTGCTGCCTCAGACCAACTCTGGACACGTTTCAGAATATGGGTACGCGTTGAAGCCCTCAAGTTGCAAGACATCAATTATGAGCAGGCACAACAGAACTTCAGCAAGCTGCTGAAGGAAGTTGGAAGTCAGCTGCTGAAGGAAGAAGTGCTCCTTCTGGATAGTGAGCCATGGTCTGAGAAGCGTCCAGCTTCAAAAGTGCAGCCAGAAGAAGATCAGACAACTCAAGCTGAAGAGGTTAGTTAAGCTGAAGATGTTGCAGAAAGCTCTCAGAAGCTTCCTGCTTCTGACGTTTCTCAAGCTGCCTTGGACAGGCAGACTCTGGAAGAGCTGAAGCTGAATGATATTCGTCTGCAGCAAAGAATGGATGAGAATGATCAGAAGATGAAGGAAAGGATGGATGTGCAAGACAGCAAGATTGATACAGTTGTCAGCATGGTGCATCAGCAGCAGGAAACTGCTGATCAGATCAAGACAATGCTGGAGACTCTGTTCACACGCTTTTCACCCCAACCTTAGTTTTTCATTCATGATATTTTCATTTTTTTCTTTGCATATCATTTGTACTGTTTGTCTAGCTCTGAATTTAATATAACAAGTTTTTCTGCTCTGATCGTTTTAGCTTATATTACTTACACTTTTTGATTGCTGACAAAAAGGGGGAGAACAAGAATGATATTTTTCAATAACGGATTACTGAGACAAATAGTCTCAAACATTCTAAAACTCTGATATACTTGAATGTTTTCTGTTTTTGCATAAGTCTACAGGTACAAGAAGTTAATCACCTTTGATACACTAAAGCTCTGATATTCTGATTTGAAGCTCTGATATTCTGATGTTCAAAGAAAGTCAATAAAGATCTGATCCTGAAGAACTCTTGGAATTAAAAAGGGGAAGTAATAAATTTAGGGGGAGTATCTCCGATCTAAACTCTGATATCTCTTTATCCCTTATCTTTGATAACTTTCTATTTAATTCTGATACAACTTATTATTTAGTTATCTCTGATACTTTTCACGCTAATTTTCAATTAAAAAATATTTAGTTTTTGTCATCATCAAAAAGGGGGAGATTGTTAGAACAAAGTTTGAATCTACTACCCTAAGTTTAAGTTTTGATGATAAAAAAATGCTAAGATACATTAATTGTATGATTCATGTAAGACACATATGCTATCTAAAAATTACATTCTGTTTTACAGAAACTCTGATGGGTATCAGCATGAGAACATCCTCATCAGCATCAGAAAATTGGATATCAACATCAGCATCAGAAGATGTAATATCAGATACCAGAATCAGAAGATCAACTTGCGCTTATGCTGAAGCTTGATGAACAGATCTGCGCTTAACCATCTGAACTCTGATAAAGACAACAACAGTTCATCAGCACCTAAGCAGCGTCAGAATGAGCCAAAGCCAGAACACGCTCAAGTGGCAACGGTACTGTGCATTCAAGAGGATTTATTACCAACGGCATCATTCCAGACAAGATCTGCTTAATAAGGAAAGAATGTTATTGGCATTGAAACAGAATTATTACTCCAACGTACAATATTTCCAATGCTATATAAACAAGTCAATGAAGATTGAATTGGCTAATGCTCTACAACACTCTACACGCCTAAAGCTATTCATCATCTTCCTTACTCTCAGTTTGCTAAAAGCTCTCAATTCCTTACTCAATTATTTTAGCAATCTAGTTCTCATAAGCTTAAGTTGTGTAGTATCACAGTTGTGATAAACAGTTTTTGTAGAAAACATTCACACACCTAGATTTCAATTTTTTGTAAGAAAGTATTTCCTTGAGAAACCGGTTTGTGGTTTGCATCAAGAAGGCTTTAGCAGTTGTTAAAGCAGTTGTAATATTCAGTTGAATATAGTGGATTAAGACCTCGTTGGAGAGAGGCGAAATCACCTTGACGGGTGGACTGGAGTAGTTTGAGATCAAACGAACCAGGATAAAAATACCGTGTTGACTGCAATTGATTTCCAGTTTTTACAATTCAACCCCCCTTCTTGTGTTTTTCACTTCTTCAAACTTGGCTAGAAAACTTTAACACCACTTCTTGTTTCCCGATTTGCCACAATGTCGGATCGTTGCAATTGTAAAGCTAGAGAAATCTCCTCGGGTCTTGGGTCTTTCTCAATACCAGTGAAGGGTAATTGATCAAGAATAGGCACTCCCAAGAGTTGAGAAAACTCCTCCATGGTAGGCACCAATTGGTAATCAGGAAATGTAAAGCAATGGTGTAGAGGGTCAAAGAACAGAAAGATCACTTTCATCTTGTCTTCATCAAGGCTGGAGGTAACTAGATTGAGAAGTCGGCCATGTCTTTTGGTGAACGGAGAATTATCAGGAACCCTTGACGCTAATTCTTTGAGTTAAGGAGGCACTCTTACGAGTTTGATTTGGATAGTATTCCTGCGAGTGGAAGCCATGTCCTACAAAACAAAACAAAGATAAATCTGTAGGTCCTTGAAATGGTTAGTGAAAATGCCATGGTATGATGTCATGATGTTATGTACAAATAATCATATACAAGTACACCAACAAGTACTTAGGTTTAGGCTTACTTGGGGTTTATAGGTAAGTACCCTCTTGAAGTTTAGTTGGTTCAACCTATCCTAAAAAGTAAACGGGTTCTAGGGAATCTCAATATCATTGATCTTTCTTCATCGGGCATTGTTTCAGCACAAGTCTCTTTATTGGCGACCGAAATATCCCGAAAGTATGATCTCAATGAGCGTAGTATCGAGTATCAACCAACTTCATACTGCACCAAAGTCGGCTACCTCACTACTTCCTAATGGCCAAGTTGTTCAATTAAAGGTTCTACGATCAGTTAGTGCTTCACGACACTGCAAAGCAGCCCCGTATTCTCCTTGACTGACTCAAGAGATACCGGTACCAACAAATGTGTCACACTAACATAGACATCACTTCAACCATGTCGGTATACCTCGCACAGTTCCCACGATCTATTGCTACTTACCTAATAATGTTCCCCGATCCGTGTAGAGGATCAATACAAAACCCAAACAAGGACCCAAAATGTAAAGCAAAGAAGTCAAACAAATGAAAGCATTTTAAAAGTGACCTAGTCTCTAAGGTAACCCCACTTTTAAGTACTTCCCCAGAAGAGTCGCCCGTTCTGTAATACGATAGGAGAACTGACTTGGTGTTTTGTGTTTCATCACAATTGTTGCAGATAGCAAGAGTCTCCATAGACTTTTCTTTTATCCCATAAAGGAAAGGGTGAAAAGAACAAGAAATACCTTTTTGAGAATTTTCTTGAGTTCGGGGGGTAGGTTATGAAAAGGAAAGGTGTTAGCACCCTTTTTATCCATAGTTATCTACGGGCTCTTAGTTGCTAGATCACTTTGAAAATGCTTTATTTGAAATGTGTTTGTGATTGGTTTTGAAAGTATTTTTGAAAAGTGCCTTTGTTTAGACAAACTTTGTAATGATTCTCGTCTCTATAAGAATGTATACAAAGTGTTTACTTTTGAAAATATTTCGTTTTGAAAGTGTTGGTGTGTTTTGAAAGATGTCGTTTTGAAAATGTTGTGAGCAAACAACTATGAAAGTTATACCTACTCAAAAGGGTCTTAGTTATTTTCCTCCTCCTTTAGATGTTTCTATCTTACCATTGATTGGTAAGGAGCCCCATCATTGGATATGAATGGATGGGTGTGGGTCGTCGTATAGTTATAGAAGGTAACCTATGAGATACTTTAGAAATTGTCGTGAGGGAGTAAGATCATTTTACCGAAGGCAGCATCGAAGGGTCATCGAGGTACTACGATATTTTTATCGAGGGTCTTTGCTAAAGCGTCCCACATTCGGGGGACATGACTATTTTCTGAGGCAACAAGTGAGGTTACCCTAGAGGTGCGCGTGTGAAAAGTGTGTTTGATTGCATGCATTTTTGTTTTTGAGATTAGGGTTTTCTAATGGTTGATTTTATCTTGCCATATGTGATACGGTGGGAGAACTGACTTGAAGGTTTTGCATTTTATCGCAAATGTTGCGGTTAGCAAGAGTCGTCATCAACTTTTCTTTTATTCAAAAGGATAGGTGAAAAAGCACAGGAAAGACCTTTGAGATTTTTTTCTTGAGTTCGGGGGGTAGATTATGAAAAGGGAAGGTATTAGCACCCTTTTCATCCATGTTTTTCCATGGGCTCTTAGTTACTTGCTAGATCACTTGCTTTTTGTTTGAAATTGTGCTTGGTGTGGTTTTTTTGAGAGTATTTTGTAAAGAGGGCATTGTTTAGGCAATCTTTGTAATGATTCTTGTATGTAAGAATGTATACAAAGATGTTTGATCTCTTGAAACTGTTTGCAAGTTTGAAAGATGTTTGAAAGTGTAAGTGTTTGTTTTGAAAATAGCAAGGATGTTTGTTTGAAATTGAGCAAGTAATTAGGAGCATTCTACCTACTCAAAAGTCTTTCTTGTTCATTTTCCTTTTCCTTTGACATTGTTATCTTACCATTGATTTGGTAAGTAACCCTATCTTTGGATGTAAACGGGACATGCGTGGGTCATCGTATAACCATGATTAGCAATGTTGCAAGGTATCTTAGCATTCTCTTTTAGGGACTAAGATCATTTGAAAGGCAACTTAGATAGCATCATTGAGGGACTATGATCTTATGTTTTCTTATTTTTGCTAAGGTACCTTACAAGCGTAATATGGATATTTTATATAAGGCAACCCGGTGAAATAACCCTAGGGGTGTTTGTGTGCAAGTGTATTGTTTTCCTACTTGTTTTTGTCTTGAATTAGGTTTTTCTAAGTATTGGTTTTAGTCTTTCCATACAAACCCTAATTACTAGCATTTTTATATAAAAGCGATTAAATTGCAGAATTTAAAGTTACTACGCCATTACAATATTTGTGGGAGGGGTGTACAAATTGAATGAGGATTGCAAGAATGTAAACCTAGTTAGTCTATTACAACCATATTGAATTGGTATCAATGTACAAAGAAATAAGTAAATACAAAGTACAAAATAAATAAATGTACAAAAATGCAAATGTAAAGAAAATGAATCTTTGTTTGGTTTTCATAAGAGAAAGGGAAATTGTCTTAATCTAATTAATCAAAGAAAATAATTAATTAAACTTAAATTTATTAAGAAAAGATTTTAAATAAAACCCTAGTTCTATTAATTAACCAAAAGAAAATGAGTTTAAGAAAATAATTTTTTGGTATTTTTGTTTTTGAAAATATTTATAGCTTTATAAAATATTTTTAGTCTTTTTTATATCAAAAATGATATATTTTAATTAGTGTGAAAGAAAATAACTAATAACCTAGTTTTAATTAAATTTACAAGATAATAAGTAAAAATAAATAAAGTATAGTTAATAAAAATATTTTTTGTGAGAAAAATAAAAATAAAATAAGCCAAAATATAAATCTATCATTTTTTGTATTTTTATGATTTTTTTAGTATTTAGAAAATATGTTAAGGAAATTAATAAAATAAAAATAAGAAAATAAAATAAATTGGGCCAGGGGTGCAAACAGCCTGCAAGGGGGTTAGTAAGCAATAAAAAAACAATACAAGCCCAACAAGGCCCAGGCGCTTGCAAAAAAAGTCAGGAATGCAAAACATGTAAAAAAATGCAAAAGGGTACCATTAGGGCTCGAACCCAGGTCCCAAAGGTTACAGGCGTGCGCTTCTACCACTGAGGTGGCTATACATCCGTTAACATAGGCAAATCAATAAATATACAAGGCAAAACGCGCCTTGATGACTTCATCTTCAACCTCCAGCCAGATCAATTGTAACTTGCTCATTTCTCATCAAAAATGAAAACTGTAAACATGAAACTTGTAGAAAAGTTTCTCACGGTTTCAGAAATGTAAAGCATTAAAACTATAAATCAAAGATAAGCATGAATTTTAATGGCCCTAATCTGAACCCTAAAAATCTCAGAAATTTCAGTTTCAAAATTCTCTAAGCTCAAGAAAAATTAATGGAAACTATGGACATGGTTAACTTCGGGGCAATGATATCTACATGTTTTGTTCACAAATAAATCATTGATGATGCCAGTATGAAGAGTTCCAAAGTTAGAAAACTTACCTCAAAACTGGAAATTGTGTTTTCAGTTTGAGCTTGTTTCAAGTGATGGTGATGATTAGGTTAGCTTCCTTGAGGTCCCAGGAAGCTAATGCAATGATTAGCTTGAGCAATGGATGGTTGAAATGGTCTGGAGAAGTCAATGTGCAGAGCTCTGTTTTTGAAAATGGAGGCTGGTGTTAATGTTATTACAGTTCTATAACAGGATGTAGGGTCAACTCTATATGATGTTTAGAAACTTTAGAAACCAAAAGGCCAAGAAACGCACGAGTAGATTATGAGTTTCAAGTTTTTGGTGAGTTTGTGTGAAAATGGAAGTGTGAAGTGTGATTCTGAGTTCTAGGTGTTTTCAAGGCTTGAGCATTCGCGTGTTTGTGTCAAATGGTTTTTGTATGTATAAACAAAAGTTTTTTAGAGCTTTGGACCATCAGAAGTACAAGTTTCTAGCTTTTGGCTAGGTTACTTGATTTTGAAGAAAAGATGGAAACAAGTTTCAAGGAGAGGTACAAGCATGGGATGGGTGATTGTAAGTGTTTGAAACATTTCTCATGAGTTATAGGACCTGTTTGATCATAAGAGAACAAGTGCAAGGCTCAAGAACAAGTTTTGTACAAAAAGTCACTTTATCAAAATGGCAATGTAACCTTTCTTCCAAAAATGGATATAAAGCATGTCCATGCATTGAATGCTTGAAGTGAGGCCTCTAACAGCTGTGTAAACCATTAATTATGGAGTGCCTAACAAGTTTGAGGCCTGCAAAGTAGTGTTTATGTAGCATAGTTTGAATTTGAATTTTGTTCATCACTAAAATGACTTGTAATTAAAGTTATAAAACCCTAACTTCATCTCTTCGATTCTCCCTACTCAAGAATGATATCAAGGAGTTCTTTGACATTTTGGAAAGCTTGAAATGTGCTATACAACCCATATTTGAATTTCTTTTGGAGATTCCCCTTGGAAATATATGAAAAAGTTCCATGAAGTTGGGTTAAAATCCTGACCAAATTAGGGCAAATTTTCACTAAGTGTTTAGTTTCATGACCACATGTTCATAAAATTATAACTTGAGATCCAAACATTTTTGGAAGGAGTTGTGTAAAGAAAATTTTTAGATTTAATGGAGATATACAACTTTTATGTTGGAAGTTTCTCTTGAATCATCTTGCATCATGGTGAAAAGTTTGCTCAAAGTTATGAAAAAACATGAAATTTCCAACACTTAGAAAAATTTCTAAGTTTAGAAATTTTGACTTTTCAAAATGAAATCTTGACTTTTTCATTTATTGATGAATAAGTTTCATATTTTGACATGTTTTTATGAATTGTGATCTTTGGCACTTGAGTTTGACAAAAAAGTCAAAGTTTGACTTTTCAATATACAGTTAACTTTTGATCAGTTGACTGCAAATTTCATCTGTCAATCCAATGGACTTGTAATGTTTTGAACCATGTCATTAGGTCAAAATGATGCATATGGACTCTTGAGATCATGCCTTAAACCAATTGATCATTTTATAGGTCAAAAATCAGAAATTGCCCTTTTCCAGTCAAAACCCTAATTTTGACCATGTTGCCCTTTTGGAGATTTGATCAAACTTCTTGAGGAATTGTGGTCAAAACTTGATCAAATGATACATATGAGTTTAAAAATGTTGATGGGGATAAAAAATTATGAAGTTTGACTGTAAATTGACCATAGTTGACTTTTTTCCCCAACACAACTGATTTTTAGGTCAACTGCTCAATTGACTGATCAAAAATGTGATCCAAGGCTTGAAACTTGACATGAGTAATCTGGGGGGTCCATAATGTTCCATTAAAATCATATGGGGCATAGAAAGCTCAAAAATCCTTGTGCAAACTCAAACCCTAGTTTTGGTCATCAGTGTTTAAGGAGGTGTCTTGAGCTGATCAAACCCTAGTGCAGTCTTGAGTCCAAGGAGATCTTGTGAGCAAATTCTTAATAAGTGAGAGGGAAAATTTTGGGGTACAACAGCTGCCTCTGTTCAATCTTCTTAAGCCTGAAGAGTTATATTGGAAAGTTTTGCCATTCGTGACTCGAAGGTGGAAGATGATTGGACACTAGAGTGCCCAAAAATTTGCACTCGGTGATGTTGATGGTTGATGGTATATGGAATGGGCTTAAATGTGCCATTTAGAGAGATGATAGAAATTTGTGGGAGATGGGTTTGTAGATGCCATCTAAAAGTGATTGATGAACAATATCTATAAGCTGAAACTCAATGAGTATCAGAATGGCGTCCATATTTGGAGCATATCTGAATTGTATCTGAAAGTTAACTCTGAATGAGTATCAAAATGGCATCCGTGTCTGGAGCATATCTGACTTGTATCTGAAAGCTGAATCTGAATGAGTATCAGAATGGCACCCGTGTCTGGAGTGTATCTGAACTGTATCTGAAAGCTGAATCTGAATGAGTATCATAAAGGCATCCGTGTCTGGAGCGTATCTGAAAGCTGAATCTGAATGAGTATCAGGATGGAATCCGTGTCTAGAGCGTATCTGAATTGTATCTGAAAGCTGAATCTGAATGAGTATCAGAAAGGCATCTGTTTTTGGAGCGTATCTAAACAGTATCTGAAAGTTGAATCTGAATGAGTATCAGGATGGCATCCGTGTCTGGAGCGTATCTGAACTGTATCTGAAAGCTAAATCTGAATGAGTATCAGAAAGGCATCCGTGTCTGGAGCTTATCTATATTGTATCTGAAAACTAAATCTAAATGAGTATCAGAATGGCATCCGTATCTGGAGCGTGTCTGTACTGTATCTGAAAACTTTGAACATTATTAATGGCAGTTGTTAACCTTATCCTGAAAAGGATAAAATGTTAGATAAAATTCAAAGTCATGTTGTATGAAATGCAAGGTATAATGCATGTGTGTTATCAATGTTTATGATGTATGGATGCGATGTATGCGCATGCGAGCTAATCTGCTACGTTGCGGTTGGATTGGGGAAATAAATCTCTGATTGCTACTGAGGATATGGAGTGTGAGTCTTCATGTTGTGAAGTTGAAGTTTTGATGAATTTCCACTTATAGAAATAAACTCTTGCTGTAAGGGAAATGTCGTGTACTGTTTGGAAAAATCCTGTTGAGGAATCCTGAGAAATTCGGCGACTTCTACCGGGGATTGATAACTGGAAGCTTTGTTCTGCTGGGGATTTAACTGCACACTGTGGGGGATTTCATGGAAATATCTTAGAGAGATTTATCTATCTCTTAAAGTCGTCAGTGATTGTCTTTCTATTTTGTTTATTTGTAAACAGTAATTATGTTCAGATGCATATGTTCAAAAATAAATCATTGGACGTTTTTGTAAACAAAACACAAGAATAAAGAAAAACAGGTAGTTTTGCACTTTCAAAGGGATATATTTGTATTGACTTTGAGTAAGTATTTTTGTACAATGAGACAAACATTCTAGTTAGAGAATGTCTTCGTAAAAATGAAAATTTTGATACAAAGAAAAGATATCTATGTGTAATAATCCCATGGGGTTCCCATCCTACTATAGCCTTCGTGTCTCCGAGCATCTTGTCTATTTATTGCCTCGTCCGAAGATGATTGAATTAATCAGAACCTCTGAGTTTGTCAGGTTTTCTGTAAGATGATCCAATGAGACATAGCCATACGCTTTAATTCCCTAACTTTTGCTTGGACCGCCCTTTCGGGTTTTCAGTCCACCAGGATACCCTTTTTGTCCCAAGCCACCCTTTCGGGTTTTCAGCTTGCCGGCTGTACAAATTTTTTTGTTTTATCCCTAATTTTTGCCCGAACCTTTTTGGTTCACCGGGATGCCCTTGTTTTGCCTAGCTGTGTCAACCTAGCGGGTCTCTTATGTGTAGTATCTTTTGACTATGTCTGCGTTTGCAGGGTGCGGCAGGTCGTCACCATCCATGGTGGTCAAGATCATTGCTCCACCAGAAAATATGTTTTTGATTACAAATGGTCCTTCGTACGTAGGAGTACATTTGCCCCTAGGATCACCTTGCGGCAGTATGAAACGTTTGATCACCAGATCTCCAACTTGATACACTTGGCGTCTGACCTTTTTGTTGAAAGCCTTGATCATCCGCTTTTGATACATTTGACCATGGCAGACAACAGTAAGCCTTTTTTTCATCAATGAAGTTTAGTTGATCAAGTCGAGTCTGGATCCAATCATCTTTATTTAGCCCTGCATCCTTCATAATTATCAGAGAGGGGATCTGGACCTCAATAGACAAGACAGCCTCCATGCCGTATACCAGAGAATAGGGTGTTTCCCTGATTGATGTGCAAGCTGTGGTACGATGTCCGTGGAGAGCGAATGGTAGTATCTCATTCCAGTCTTTGTACGTGACCGTCATTTTCAGTATGATCTTTTTAATATTCTTATTCGCGGCTTCAATAACACCATTCATCTTTGGCCGGTAAGGGGAATAATTTTGATGTTGGATCTTGAATTGCTAGCACAAGGCGGTGATCATAGTATTATTCAGGTTCCTACCATTGCCTGTAATGATCCTCTCCGGGATACCGTAATGACAGATGAGATTCTGCTTGATGAACCGGGCGACAACATTCTTGGTAATGGAAGCGGAAGAAGCTTCCTCCACCCACTTGGTAAAATAGTAAATGGCTACTAAGATGAAGCGGTGTCCATTGGAGGCTGTTGGTTTGATTTCTCCAATCATATCAATCCCCCACATAGCAAAGGTCCAAGGAGTCGTCAAGACATTCTGAGGAATCGGAGGTACGTGCACCTTGTCAGCATAAATCTGACACTTGTGGCAAGTTCGAGAGTGTTGATAGCAATCTGCTTCCATGGTAGACCAGTAATAGCCTGCCCGTAGGATTTTATTTGCCATTGTATGCCCATTAGAATGGGTTCCAAAAGTGCCTTCATGTAACTCAGCCATGATCCTTTCAGCTTCAACCTTGTCTACGCACCGAAGTAACACAGAGTCATGGTTACGTTTGTAAAGAATGCCATTACTAAGGAAGAATTTAGCAGATAATATCCTTAAGAACTTCTTATCGTTTACTGAAGCTCCTTCTAGATATTCTTAGGTTTCGAGATACCTCTTGACTTCGTGAAACCAAGGCTGGTCCACTACTTCTTCAGTATTAATCTCATGACAGTGTGCTGGTTCATCCCTTCGTTCAATGGTAATCTGGGGAGCCTCGTTATCCCATTTAAGTTTAAACATAGATGACATTGTGGCTAGTGCATCTGCTAACTGATTTTCTTCTCGCGGAAAGTGCTCGAAGGTAATCTTCTCAAAATGTGGGAGCAATGTCAAAACATGTTCTTTGTAAGGGATAAGGTTAGGGTGTTTGGTATCCCATTCCCCTTTGATCTGGATGGTAACCAAAGCTGAATCTCTGAATACATTCAAAGATTTGATCCCCAAGTCTAAGGTAGCTTTGAGACCAAAGATGCACGCTTCGTATTCCGCCATGTTATTTGTACAATTGAAGTAGAGTCTGGCCGTAAAGGGAGTTTGACATCCTTCCGGAGATATGATTACAACACCAAAACCATTACCGAGTGCGTTAGATGCCCTATCCAAAACCAGGGTCCATCGGGATCCTTGTTCAGGTCTGTCATATGGTCTGAATTCTTCATAGTTATTTACCATCATGTGGTCTTCATCTGGGAATTCGAACTTCATGGACTGGTAGTCTTCTACAGCTTGGTGAGCAAGGTGATCAGCTAGTACACTGCCCTTTATTGCTTTCTGGGTAGTATACTGTATGTCATATTCTGTTAGGATCATCTGCCATCTCGCTATTCTCCCAGAGAGTGCAGGCTTCTTGAAGATGTATTTTATTGGATCCATTTTAGATATTGTTGTACCCCAAAATTTGCCCTCCCATTTCCTCAACATTTTCTCATCACAAGACCCTTGAAGATCAAGATCCAGTTAGGGTTTCCTCTGCTCAAGACTTCTCCTTGCACTGTGGACTCAAATTAGGGTTTGTGTTTGCCCTAGGATGTTTTGACCTAAAATGCCTAAGATGACTTTCATGCTTCATGTTGGACTCCCAAGTTTATCCCATGTCAAGTTTCAAGTCTTGATTCCAAGTTTTTCCCAGTCAATTGGACAGTTGACCTAGAAATCAGCTGTATTGGGGAAAAAGTCAATTGTGACCAATTGACAGTCAAAACTCATGATTTTTGACCCACATCAACATATTGAACTCATATGGACCATTTGATCAAGTTTGGATCATAATTCCACAAGAAATTTGATCAGATCACCAAAAGGGCAAAATGGTCATTTTTAGGGTTTTGACTGCACAATGGCAATTTTTGACTGTTTGACCTAGCCAATGGCAAATCAAGTTCACATATGGACTCAAGGACCCCATGGAATTATCTTGACATGCTCAACAAGCTCAAAAGATCCCAAGTGCACAAGATTGACAGTTGAATTTCCCAGTCAATTGATCAATTTTGACTGTATACTGAAAAGTCAAACTTTGACTTTTTGGTCAAAATCAAGAGTCAAGATTCATTTTTCATCAAAACTTGCCAAATCATGAAACTTGTTCACCAAGAAATCACAAAATGCAAATTAGGGTTAGAAAATGGAATTTTTCATAACTTAGAATTTTTCTAAGTTATGAAAAACCCTAATTTTTTCCCAACTTTGCCCCATCTTTTCACCAAGATCCATTTGGATTCAAACAAAAGTCAAAACATGAAAGTTGTAGCTTGTTGCATAATCTACAACTTTGATTCACAAAGTTTTCTCATTTGAAGCTTGTATCTCAGGTTACAATTTTTTGAATAGGGGCACTAAACCATTTTTTAACTTAGTGAAATTTTAACCTATTTTGACAAGGTTTTCTACCCCACTTCAAGGCCACTTTTCATACCCTTCCACTTGGAATTTCAACTTGCATTTCAAAGTTGGATTGTATTACACATTCCAAGCTTTCCAAAATGTCCAAGAACTCATCAAACAACCTCATAACTTGAGAGATTCGAATTTCACAAGTTGGCAAAAATTCACTTTTGTTCTTCATCAAAACATGTCCATAACTTTGCAAATTTGAACTCAGCATGCTTTAGGCTTGATTACAGGTCCTTGAACCATTCCATACTCAATAATTTAATTCATATTCAATGTGTTAAGGTGTTGTTCTTTGAGTGCAAGCATTGTATGCAAGATTAATCCTAAACTAGATAAAGTGCTTTATCCATTTTTGTAAAAAGCTAGCTTTATGTCAAATTGAAATCCAAGCAAGTACAAGCAAAATCCTTTTGGCACAAGATTATGGACAAGTTGCTCTGATCAAGAGAAGATTATGCAGCAGGATTAGAGGCCCCCTACTGACCTAAAACACCAAGTGACCATTGCTTGCTTAAAATTCAAGTAACATTGCATAACTTGTGCCAACTTTGATCTCAGCTTACTAACACAAGAAAGAAGTTATCAAACACATCAGAAAGAACATATCCAAGCTAACACACGAGCCCTTGCCCTCTAAAACACTCCCATTGCCATAATCACCTTGAAACTGCTCAAACAGAGCAACCCCTGCAGATTGAGTGCTATCTCTCAATCCCTTCGAGCATTTTGGTCCAAACTTGTTCCTCTACCTTCCTTACAACCTATGCAAGCTAACCATGACCTAAAACCTGATCTGTAATCCCCCTAACAGTTTCCACCATTTTCATTTTTTCCTCTTGCAGTTGAAGTTCCACAGCTCGATACAAGAAGTTTCAAGACAAAGTAAGCATTGAAACAGCATCCTTGGACCTCAAGGAAGCTTTTCCAATCACTACCTTGCACCAGAAGTTCCTCATTCTCCAGATAGAAGTTCAACTGCACAGGTAAAACTTTGAACTCGTATCTCTCTTATCATGCATCTTTAGTCTTAAGTTTGTGAAGAAACAAGGTTCTACTCATAGCCCTGAACATGTACATATCTTTACATTTCATTTCTTTTGCCTGAGTAGAGAGAATTTGGAGTCTAAAAATGGCAGAAAAATTAGGTTAGGATTTGGGGGAGGAGAAATTCTCCCTCATCTTAGAGAGTTAGGTCAAGTTCCATACATGGTTAGAATCGTCTCTTCATGCTGAACATTTGTTGTGTTATGAGTTTTTGCTAAAAAGCCAGGAATCAAGAGTTAGAAGAAGCTGAACATGGCGCGCGTTTTTTCAAACATTTGTGCTGGAGGTTGAAGACAGTGGCATTGGGCTGGGCTTGTGTGTTTTTTTTCTTATTCACACCACATATTTGCTATTACACCCCCTGAGCCCATTTGCTTTATTTTTATTCTTTTTTGACTTTTTCTTTTTTGATTGACTTTGTTTATTTTTTCTCATGACATTAAAAAAATAAAAATATTTTTTCCATCATTTTTTGAATATATGGCATATTTATTTGACTTATTTCTTTTGTTTGTATATAAATATTATATATATACTATTATTAGAATAAATAGAAATAGTGTAAATACATTTTTTTTTATTTACCTTCTGAAAATATTTCACATAAAAAAATACCTTTTTTTATTTATTTTGTTAAAATATTAAATATATATTATTTTGTGTATAATACATATTTAAAAAATATATATATATATATATATATATATATATATATATATATATATATATATATATATATATATATATATATATATATATATATATATATATATATATATATATATATATATATATATATATATATATATATATATATATATATATATATATATATATATATATATATATATATATATATATATATATATATATATATATATATATATATATATATATATATATATATATATATATATATATATATATATATATATATATATATATATATATATATATATATATGTTTATCCATATATTTGAGTTAAAATATAAAAATACTTGAATTTTTCATTTTTATTAATATTTGATACAAAAATACTTTTTTCATAATATACTTCATTTTATTTTTATTTTTGTAAATAATAAATAAATACTTGTATTAAATTAGATAATAATATATTTTCTTTAAAATTAGGGTTTTTGCCCTAAATTCAAAATACTCCAAAAAATAATGTATTTTTATTTTCTTTTCTCTTTTACATAAATAATATTTTTTCATACATATACAAAACATTTCTTTTGCATCTTGCATTCTTATTTAATTTTTGTACATTGATTAAATTGCAAATATTCAAAATGATGTAATAATTTAGATTTACATTACTTGTCAATATCCCCATTTGAACATTTGTACCCCCCTTCCCACATTTGATTTTGTAATAGCTTAGTAATTTTTATTTTCGCACTTTATCGCTTTCTAATGATAACATGTTAGAATTAGGGTTTGTATGCGAAAAACGATAAAAAATAGTTATGACCTAATCTCAAGATAAACAAGCATGAAAATGGACACACAAATCACACTTGCACCCCTAGGGTACTCCACCTTGTTGCCTTTCAAAATTGGGCCATATTGTATGTTGAACATCTTTGGGCAAAGCAAACAAAAAACAAATGATCAAGTCCCTTAAAGAAAATTGCCCAAAGACATTTAACGCCGTTGCAATTATGGTCTAAACGATGACCCGCGCCTGTCCCTTTCACATCCTAACATAAGGTTGCCCACCAAATACAATGGTGGAACAAACTTGTTAAAAGGGTTAAAACATAGCAATAATCTTTTGAGAAATTTAGGAGTAGATAACCTCTTAGTTACTTGAATCAAACTTGCAAAACAAAACACTTGCCTATTTTCTCAAACACACCTCACAACACTTTCAAAACAACTTCCAAAAACAAATGAAAACCTTTTCAAAAGACGTACATCTTTGTATACATCCCCACATGGATCATTACAAAGGTTGCCATCACATTGGCCTCTTTTCAAAACATTTTCAAAACCCACACACAAAGCACCATTTCAAACAATTGAAAACAAAGGGCAAATGATCTAAGCAAGTAACTAAGAGCCCATGGATAACCATGGATAGAAAGGGTGCTAATACCTTCCCTTTCTATAATCTACTCCCCGAACCCAAGAAAACATCTCAAAAGGGTTTTGCTGTGCTTTTTAACCTTTCCTTAGGATAAAATAAAAAGTCGGTGGCGACTCTTGCTCAACCGAAACATTTGCGAAAACAAACGCAAAACCTCAAGTCAGTTCTCCCACCGTATCACAGATATCAACAAGGTAGTATGGGTCAACATATATTGTCTTAGCTGGCGAGCAGCCCATGCCAGAGCACAACAAGTTTCTCGAGCAGTGAATATCTTGTTTCACAGTCGGTATTCTTTTTTCTCAGGTAATAAATAGCGTGCTCTTTTCGGCCAGACTCGTCATGCTGCCCCAGCACACACCTCATTGAATTTTCCAAAACGGTCAGATACATGATCAATGGTCTTCCCTCGACTGGTGGCATAAAAACAGGAGGCTCTTGCAGGTACTCTTCGATCTTGTAGAAAGGAGTTTGGCCCTCATCATTCCATTTGACTATTTGATCTTTCTTCAGTAGTTTAAAGATTGGTTCACAAGTAGCTGTCAGGTGAGAAATGAATCTGGCAATGTAGTTTAAACGTCCCAAGAATCCTCTGACTTCCTTTTCAGTACGAGGAGCAGGAATCTCTTGTATCGCTTTCACCTTGGCATGATCTACTTCAATACCTTTATTGCTAACGACAAAGCCTAGGAGTTTACTAGACCTTACCCCAAATATGCACTTATTTGGGTTCAACCTCAGCTTATATTTCTTTAGTCTCTCAAACAACTTCTGTAAATGATCAAGATGCTCTTCTTCTGTTTGAGATCTAGCTATCATGTCGTCCACATAGACCTCTATTTCGTGAGTCGTGAAATAGAGCTATCATGGCACCCTGATAGGTCTCCCCAGCATTCTTCAGTCCGAATGCATAACCTTGTAGGAGAATGTCCCCCATTGTGTGACAATGGTTATCTTCTCCATGTCCTCAGACGCCATTTTGATTTGGTTGTAACTTGAGAAACTGTCTATGAAGGAAAACACTTTGTGTTGTGTCGTATTGTCAACTAGGATGTCAATGTAGGGAAGTGGGAAATCATCCTTAGGGCTTGCCCTATTCAAATCTCTATAGTCCATGCACATTCGTACCTTGCCGTCTTTTTTGGGCACAAGAAAAACATTGGCAACCCACTACGGATAAGAGGTGACAGCCAAGAATCCAATGTTGAATTGCTTCATGACTTCAGCTTTAATCTTCTCTGGTATATCTGGTCGCATTCGACGGACCTTTTGTTTTACTGGTGGGAAGTCCTCTTTTGTAGGTAGACGATGTACCACAATATTTGCATCAAGTCTTGGCATGTCTTCGTACGACCAGGCAAAGACCTCAACATACTCGTGTAACAACTGAATCAGATGCTCCTTGACACTGGGTTCCAGATTGGTACCCACCTTGACTTCTCTTTTGTCTTCTTTGGTACCTAGATTGATTGTATCCACTGGTTCCTCGTGGGGCTGAATGGTTCTCTCTTCTTGTTGTAGTAATCTGGAAAGTTCCTCTGGTACTTCACAATCTTCCTCACCTTCGTCTTCAGCTTGGTAGATTATATTTTCAGAGTCATAAAAAGCCATTGCATAACCGTTACCCATGGGATCCTGAATGGATGTAGACCTGCATTGTGAGTGTGAGTGTGTGTAAGAGTATAGTTATCTTTGAAAGAAATGAAAATGTAAAAAAAAAATGAGCACCAAGTTTGTATGCAAAAATGTCCATGATTCATTGATATCATTTGAAAATGAGATAATAACCCTTACAAATGGAACATTGTGCCTCGGGTAAGACACAAGGTTTTAAGAGTCTGAATTGTTTTAATATTACAGATCCGACAAAATTTAAAGGCAAATTACTATGGGATAAATGTGATCAGGACAAAATCTCTAGCCTCCCAGTTGCTGAGCCCTCCACTGACAGTTGGGAAAATCCAATCCTCCAGGTTATAATTGTCTTCATCATCCTACACTGCATTGACTTCGTAGTTGCTAATCTTCAAGGGTGGTCCTCCGGCACGAGCACGGCATACAGCTTTCTGGGCTCCTGAAGTGAAACCCAAAGCAAATTTGTCAGATTTTTATGGGATATCTGGGATTTGGCCCCAAATAGTGCACCCACCATCTTCTATTACTTCCTTGGAATCTTTCAAAGACGACATCTTAAGCGGAGGCCTTGTAATCTTGGGAACTTGAGACACAGCCTTGGTCACTGCACATCTTGTGGGACTTCTTCAAAGTGATGGAATGGAGTTTCAATAAATTCACCATCTAACTCCACATATCTGAAGGAATTGAGATGGCTGATCATATACTCTTCTTCTCCATGAACAGTGATAATCTTCCCTTGAATCGGGTATTTCAGCATTTGGTGCAATATAGAAGTAACAGCGCCAGCATTGTGAATCCACAGTCGGCCTAGCAAGCAGGAATATGAAGGGAGAATATCCATTACATAAAAAGTTGAATCAAATGTTTGGGTTCCAACCTTTATGGGGATATCCACTTCCCCATGCACCATCCTTTTTGAGCCGTCAAAGGCCCTCACTACTATGTTGCTTGGTTTCAATGTCAATTCCTCACAGTCAACCCTATCAAGAGCCTTTTTAGGAAATACATTCAGAGATGAGCCAATGTCCACCAAGACATGAGCCAAGGTTGTGCCCCTGCATTCCACTGAGACATGTAATGCCTCATTATGCTTCCTTCCTCTTAGCGTTAAATCAGCATCCGAAAAACCTAAACCATTATCTGCAGTCAAGTTGGCTACGCAGTCTTGGAACTGATCGGCAAATGTTTCTTGGGGTACATGGGCAGTTTTAAGGAACTTTACCAAGGCCTTTGCATGCGCCTCGGAACATAGTAATAAAGCCAGCATGGAAATTTTAGATGGAGTTTGCCCCAGTTTCTCAACTACATTGTAGTCGCTTCTTTTTATGATCTTTAGAATTTCCTCCATCTCTCTCGGGGAGGTCTCAGGGATAACCAATGATTGTGATAACAGGGGTTGTAACAACTTTGTCGGTAGGAGTATTAGAAGAAATGATTATAGGACTGGGAATAGCCTTTGAAGGAGCAACAATGACAGGAATAATTACGAGTCCAGAAACTGCTTTTGGGGGAGCAATTTCTGGAGAGAATATCCTTCCGCTTCGGGTAATCTTGCTAGTACCTGCAATATTACTGATATTGGAGTCGACCTTCTCAGAACATGAATATTCGGTAGCTTGCAAATCTTGCTTGATACCGTGGTAGTAGACATCCCCTCCATAATTCAACGGTACGGTTTTGTCTGACGAATACGGGATTGGTCCAGGCATTGTAATTGTCAAAGAAGCTACTTTTGGAACTGATGTAATTCTAACGGGTCTTTTGGTGGAGACCCTGGAAGAATTTTCGGAAATGGTAACGATGGAAACATCATTATAAGAAACAGTTGGAACATAAGTCTTTTCAAACAAAATTTCCTTATTATCTATTAGGCACTGAACACCTGTTTTCAACCAAGGACAGTTTGTTGGTGAGGACAAACAGAAATGACAGCTTTCATCACATCCTGGGAATACACTGGAATTCAATAAGTTCCTTTTGATAGTTAGGAGTGGGGTCATAAGTTCATCACATGAAGTAACAAACATATCTTCTTCAATGGTGTTGGCATTATGGTCGTGCTTTGGCATAGGGGCAGAAATGAAATTGGGCTTTTCTGGCGCATCGAATTCAATCTCTTTGGCTTCAAGGAGGTCTTGTACTTTGTTCTTCATAGCCCAACAGTTGTTAGTGTCATGGTTGTGACTCTCAGAGTGGTATGCACAATGGGCATTAGGATGATAGTGAGGAGAGATTGTGTTAGGGTTCTTTGGAGCTTCTTTCAAAGTCACTAGGTTGGATCTTAACAAATGTGGCAATACTTGAGAGAGTGTCATGTTAATTCTGGTGAACTGTCTGATTGCTCTTTCCATTCTTTGTTGGTTGTTTCTTTGCTGATCAGGCGCAGGTTTAAGAATCATAACAGCCCCCACCATTGGACGGAGTTCGGCCCTATCTTAATTTCTATGAGGATATACAGTAACCACTTATTTCTTTCCGATGAATGGCTTCTTTACAGCAGCAGAGGATGCATCTTTTTGAATCTTTCCATTCTTTATCTCGGCTTCTACCTTTCTCTGGTCAGTATCAATTCAGTAAAACCTACCGATGAACTCCCAATTAAGTGATTGAAGAAGGAACCAGACAAGGTGCCCAAAAACATGTCTACCAACTCTCTTTCAGATAGGGGAGGTTGAACTCTTCCGGCCAAGTCCCACCATATTTGTGCATAGCCCTTGAAGCCTTCACTCGAAACCATGGCCATACTCTAGAGTTTAGTACGGGTAGGCGCAAGATCAGCGTTGTACAGTTATTGTTTGTAAAAGGCAGCAGCTAGATCTTCCCAGTTATGAACATTGGCTCTTTCTAACTGATAAAACCAATCTAGTTGAGTTCCAGATAGACTGTCTTGAAAGAAGTGTACCCATAAATCCTTGTCAGCGGTATGAGGCTGGATTTTTCTCACATAGGACCAGAGATGCATTTTGGGGCATGAGACTCTATCATATTTGGTGAACACGGGTGCTTTGAATTTTGGAGGAATGACAATCCCCGATACTAATCCCATCTCCTCAAAGTTCAATCCAGTCACTTCTTAGATTTCCATTGCACTTAACCGCTCTTCTAGATGCTTATACTTATCATCGGCTGGAGGATATTGTTCTTCAGAATAGTCTTCTTCTTCCTCTTCCTCTTCTGACTCTGACTGGACAACTGTTTCTTTTCCTTTCCCATCTTGATTGTCTTTCTCACCAGATGTCGTTGCAAAGTCTAAGGCCCTTCTTGTTTTCCCTTGGAATCTTCTTCCCATGTTTAGAACTCCAATTATTT
This sequence comes from Vicia faba, assembly GCA_948472305.1. Classification (NCBI taxonomy): domain Eukaryota; kingdom Viridiplantae; phylum Streptophyta; class Magnoliopsida; order Fabales; family Fabaceae; genus Vicia; species Vicia faba. The sequence continues at coordinate 772,803,828 of OX451740.1, read as the reverse complement.
TCTTTTTCTTCTTTTCTCTTCCACCAGCAAAGTCTTCAACTCTTCTTGTCCTTTGGCTAGAGTTAAGAACATCTGTTGAAACTATGTATTCTGCGCTTGGAGGTCCTTCACCGTTTGCTCGAGATCCATCTTACTGAAATAAATAGTAGAGAGATAAGGAGACTTGTTGCAGGAAACCTACTTATGTTATTATGAATGGTAAATGTGTATGCAATGATTTCAAGGATCTTAAGATTCAAATTTGTTTTAGACAAAAAGGAAACACACATTATATTAATAAATTAAAGCTTTGAGTACATCAATGCCTTCTTGGGCAAAATAATACAAAAACACTAAGATAAAAAGGTAGTATGCATCCTCTTTGGTGTGATGTAGGCATTCAGAGTTTGCTCCTCATGAAGTTGCTTAGTGAGTTCCAAAACCTTCTTCTCGCTTTCGTAGAATTGGGCTTCGAAAGTATCTCGCTCCCCCTTGAGTTGTATCCAATCCCTTTGTAGGTCTTCAAGAGAGGTGGGAATGTCAGGATGTAGGATAGTATATGGAACATCTCCTTCCATGACAGGTTCAATGATTACCGGGAGAATGGAGGGATAAGGCATCATCAGACTTTGAGCACGAGTTCGTACCCATTAGAGGTAAGGCTCAAGAGGGATGGAGTTATTGTGCCCCAAAGTCTTATTATCTACCTTGTTCAACATCCTCCAAGCTCAGATAAATCTCTGGCGAAGACCTTGATCGTCGTTGTCGTAGTCAAATACTAAACCTTGAATCAGTATCTCGTAAGGGCCATCCCTTCGGGCATAACCAAACTGTCTTAAGGCTAAGTAGGGGTTGTAGGTGATACCTCCCTTAATGCCAAGTAAAGGGACATTAGGGAATTCTCCACAACGGTCAAGAATAGTAACATTCTCCATGGATCGGGAGCACCAATGAATGTCTGAATGTTTGAGCGTCATCAACCTTTGTGACCACCTTGAACCTTGCTCGTTCTTTAATACAGATTGGGGAAGATGCGAAATAAACCATCTTTCCAAGAGAGGGGTACAACATATAAGGACACCTCTTTTCCTAATAGTGCGAGTGTGAAAAGAATGTAGGATGTCCCCTAGCAATGTAGGCACCGGGTTGCGGGATATGAAGATTTTGACGGTGTTTACATCTATGAGTTGGTCAGGATTTGGAAACAAAACCATCCCATAGATGAGGAGAGCCAAAATTTCCTCAAAGGCTTGAAAATCCAAGGAGTTCCAACAGTTTTGGGTTTTCTCAAACAAGAACTTTGCTAGGAAACCCTTGACACCACTCCTTGTTTCCCAATGAGTTGTGACATCAGATGAGTGCAAGTGTAGAGCTTGAGAAATCTCTTCTGGCTTTGGGTCTCTTTCTGTACCGTTGAAAGGTAGTTGGTTGAGAATAGGAATCCTCAAGAGTCGGGATAATTCTTCCAAAGTAGGCACAAGTTGATAATCGGGAAATGTGAAGCAATAGTGTAAAGGATCAAAGAACTGAAAGAGCACCTTCATCATGTCCTCATCTGTATTGGAGGTGACCAAGTTGAGTAGGAAAGCATGTCTCTCGGTGAATGGAGAGTTTTCTGGAATCCTTGAAGCTAGTTCCTTAAGTTGTGAAGGGATACTTACAAGGTTAACTTGAATAGTTTTCCTGCAAAGAGAATTGATATCCTACAAAACAGAACAAAGATAAATCCCAAGATCCTTGAAATGGTTAGTGGATGAGTATGATGTTCATGATGTTATGTACAAGTATGTATATACAAACAAAGCAAACAAATCCTTAGGTTTAGGCTTGCATGGAGTCTCAAAGGTAAGTACCCTCTTGAAGTTTAGTTGGCTCAACCTGTCCTAGTAATAGTAACCGAGTTCTAAGGAGTTCAATATCACCGGTTTGTTTCCTTGGTCATTGTTTCAGCACAAGCCTCTTTAATAGCTACCAAAATATCCTAAGAAACCAAACCTCAATGATTGTAGTATCGAGTATCTACCAACTTCGGACTGCACCAAAGCCAGTTATCTCACTACATCCTAAAGGACAAGTTGGTCAAGTAAAGGTTCTAAAAGTTCATTAGTGTTTCATGACATCACTCAGCGGCCCCGTATTCTCTTTGATTAACTAAAATGCTATCGGTACCCACAAATATGTCGCACTAACGTAGCTATTGCTTAGACCATGTCGGTATACCCCGCACAGTATCCACAACGTATTGCTACTTACCTATAATGTATCCCAAATCCGAGTAGAGGGCTCAAACGCAAACAAAGAACCGTAATGTAAAGCATTTAAGTCAAACAATGCAAGCAAGTAAATGTGATCTAACCCTAAGGTAACCCCACTTTTAGAATTTTTCCCAGCAGAGTCGCCAGTTCTGTGATACGGTGGGAGAACTGACTTGAAGGTTTTGTGTTTTATCGCAAATGTTATGGTTAGCAAGAGTCGCCACTGACTTTTCTTTTATCCAAAAGGAACGGTGAAAAAGCACAGGAAAGACCTTTGAGATTTTTTTCTTGAGTTCGGGGAGTAGATTATGAAAAGGGAAGGTATTAGCACCCTTTTCATCCATAGTTTTCCATGGGCTCTTAGTTACTTGCTAGATCACTTGCTTTTTGTTTGAAATTATGCTTGGTGTGGTTTTTTTGAAAGTATTTTGTAAAGAGGCCATTTTTTAGGCAATCTTTGTAATGATTCTTATTTGTAAGAATGTATAAAAAGATGTTTGATCTTTTGAAAATGTTTTCAAGTTTGTAAGATGTTTGAAAGTGTAAGTGTTTCTTTTGAAAATAGCAAGGATGTTTGTTTGAAATTGAGCAAGTAATTAGGAGCATTCTACCTGCTCAAAAGTTTTTCTTGTTCATTTTCCTTTTCCTTTGACATTGTTATCTTACCATTGATTTGGTAAGTAACCATTTATTTGGATGTAAATGGGACGGGCGTGGATCATCGTATAACCATGATTAGTAATGTTGCAAGGTATCTTAGCATTCTATTTTAGGGACTAAGATCATTTGAAAGGCAACTTAGATAGCGTCATCGAGGGACTATGATCTTGTATTTGCTTGTTTTTGCTAAGGTACCTTACATGCGTAATATGATCATTTTGTATAAGGTAACCCAGTGGAATAACCCTAGGGGTGTTTGTGTGCAAGTGTATTGTTTTCATACTTGTTTTTGTCTTGAATTAGGTTTTTCTAAGTATTGGTTTTAGTCTTTCAAATACAAACCCTAATTACTAGCATTTTTATATAAAAGCGATTAAATTGAAAAATTTAAAGTTACTACGCTATTACAACATTTGTGGAAGGGGATGTACAAATTGAATGGGGATTGCAAGAATGTAAACCTAGTTAGTCTATTACAACCATATTGAATTGGTATCAATGTACAAAGAAATAAGTAAATACAAAGTACAAAATGAATAAATGTACAAAAATGCAAAATGTAAAGAAAATGGATCTTTGTTTGGTTTTCATAAGAGAAAGGGAAATTGTCTTAACCTAATTAATCAAAGAAAATAATTAATTAAACTTAAATTTATTAAGAAAAGATTTTAAATAAAAGCCTAGTTCTATTAATTAACCAAAAGAAAATGAGTTTAAGAAAAGCATTTTTTGGTATTTTTGTTTTTGAAAATATTTATAGCTTTATAAAATATTTTTAGTCTTTTTTATATCAAAAATGAAGTATTTTAATTAGTGTGAAAGAAAATAACTAATAACCTAGTTTATTTAAATTTACAAGATAATAAGTAAAAATAAATAAAGTATAGTTAATAAAAATATTTTTGTGAGAAAAATAAAAATAAAATAAGCCAAAATATAAATCTATCACTTTTTGTATTTTTATGATTTTTTATGATTTTTTAAGTATTTAGAAAATATATAAAGGAAATCAATAAAATAAAAACAAGAAAATAAAATAAATTGAGCCAGGGGTGCAAACAGCCTACAAGGGGGTTAGTAAGGAAAAATAAAAAACAATACAAGCCCAACAAGGCCCGGGCGCTTGCAAAAAAAGTCAGAAATGCAAAACATGTAAAAAAATGCAAAAGGTATCACTGGGGCTACAACCCAGGTCCCAAAGGTTACAGGCGCGCGCTTCTACCACTGGGGTGGCTATACATCCGTTAACATAGGCAAATAAATAAGTATACAAGGCAAAACGCGCCCTCATGACTTCATCTTCAACCTCCAACCATACCAACTGTAACTTGCTCATTTCTTATCAAAAATGAAAACTGTAAACATGAAACTTGTAGAAAATTTTCTCACGGTTTCAGAAATGTAAAGCATTAAACTATAGATCAAAGATAAGCATGAATTTTAATTGCCCTAATCTGAACCCTAAAAATCTCAAAAATTTCAGTTTCAAAATTCTCTAAGCTCAAGCAAAATTAATGGAAACTATGGATATGGTTAACTTCAGGGTAATGATATCTACATGTTTTCTTCACAAATAAATCATTGATGATGCCTGTATGAAGAGTTCTAAAGTTAGAAAACTTACCTCAAAACTGGAAATTGTGTTTTGAGTTTGAGCTTGTTTCAAGTGATGGTGATGATCATGTTAGCTTCCTTGAGGTCCCAGGAAGCTAATGCAATAATTAGCTTGAGTAATGGATGGCTGAAATGGTCTGGAGAAGTCAATGTGCAGAGCTCTGTTTTTGAAAATGGAGGATGGTGTTAATGGTGTTACAGTTCTATAACAGGGTGTGAGATAAACTCTATATGATGTTTAGAAACTTTAGAAACCAAAAGGCCGAGAATCGCACTAGTAGATTATGAGTTTCAAGTTTTTGGTCAGTTTGTGTGAAAATAGAAGTGTGAAGTGTGATTCTGAGTTCTAGGTGTTTTCAAGGCTTGAGCATTCGTGGGTTTGTGTCAAATGGTTTGTGTATGTATAAACAAAAGTGTTTGAGAGCTTTGGACCATCAGAAGTACAAGTTTCTAGCTTTTGGCTAGGTTACTTAATTTTGAAGAAAAGAGGGAAACAAGTTTCAAGGAGAGGTACAAGCATGGGATGAATGATTTTAAGTGTTTGAAACACTTTTCATGAGTATAGGACCTGTTTGATCAGAAGAGAACAAGTGCAAGGCTCAAGAACAAGTTTTGTACAAAAAGTCACTTTATCAAAATGGCAATGTAACCTTTCTTCCAAAAATGGATATAAAGCATGTCCATGCATTGAATGCTTGAAGTGAGGCCTCTAACAGCTGTTTAAACCATTAATTATGGAGTTCCTAACAAGTTTGAGGCCTGCAAAGTATTTTTTATGCAGCATAGTTTGAATTTGAATTTTGTGCATCACTAAAATGAATTGTAATTAAAGTGATAAAACCCTAACTTCATCTCTTCGATTCTCCCTACTCAAGAATGATCTCAAGGTGTTATTGGACATTTTGGAAAGCTTGAAATGTTCTCTACAACCCATATTTGAATTTATATTGGAGATTCCCCTTGGAACTATATGAAAAAGTGCTATGAAGTTGGGTCAAGATCCTGACCAAATTAGGGCAAAATTTCATTAAGTGTTTAGTTTCATGACCACATGTTCATAAAATTATAACTTGAGATCCAAACATTTTTGGAAGGAGTTGTGTAAATAAAAGTTTTAGATTTCATAGAGATCTACAACTTTCATGTTGGAAGTTTCTCTTGAATCATCTTGCATCATGGTGAAAATTTTGCTCAAAGTTATGAAAAAACATGAAATTCCCAACACTTAGAAAAATTTCTAAGTTTAGAAATTTTGACTTTTCAAAATGAAATCTTGACTTTTTGATTTCTTGATGAATAATTTTCATATTTTGACATTTTTTGATGAATTATGATCTTTGGCACTTGAGTTTGACCAAAAAGTCAAAGTTTGACTTTTCAGTATACAGTTGACTTTTGATTAGTTGATTGCAAAATTCATCTGCCAATCCAATGGACTTGCAATGTTTTGAACCATGTCATTAGGTCAAGATGATGCAATTGGACTCTTGAGATCATGCCTTAAACAAATTTATCATTTTCTAGGTCAAAAATCAGAAATTGCCCTTTCTCAGTCAAAACCCTAATTTTGACCATTTTGCCCTTTTGGAGATTTGATCAAACTTCTTGAGGAATTATGGTCCAAACTTGATCAAATGATACATATCAGTTTAAAAATGTTGATGGGGATCAAAAATTATGAAATTTGACTGTAAATTGACCATAGTTAACTTTTTTCCCCAATACAATTGATTTTTAGGTCAACTGCTCAATTGACTGATCAAAAATTTGATCCAAGGCTTGAAACTTGACATGATTAATCTAGGGGGTCCATAATGATCCATGAAAATCATATGGGGCATATAAATCTCAAAAATACTTGTGCAAACTCAAACCCTAGTTTTGGTCATCAGTGTTTAAGGAGGTGTCTTGAGCTGATCAAACCCGAGTGCAGTCTTGAGTCCAAGGAGATCTTGTGAGCAAATTATTGATAAGTGAGAGGGAAAATTTTTGGGTACAACACCATACACACCCTAATTACTAACAATTATATTAAAGCGATAAATTGCGGAAATTAAAATCATACGCTATTACACCACTTAGGGGATGGGGGTGCAATTTTCAAATAGGGATGAAAGACATGCCTAATTAAATTATTACAACCATATTGAATAAATGAATAGCCATGAAAAATATAAAAAGGAAAATAGTGTACAAAGAAAGCAAAACAAACTTTATGTATTGACACATATCTTTATGCATCGATACATGCCACTGCTTGTGTCTGAAAAAAACAAAAACAACTCAGTATGAGTCTATACATAATAGTATGTGTCGACACATTCGTGTTTTGTGACGACTCATGCACCTTTGGTCTCTCTGTATTGTGCCTGGATAATAGTATGCATCGATGCATAAGGCCTTGTGTCGACTCATTCCCTGTTCTGCAACTAATATGAGTCGACTCATGTGTGTTTCGTATCGACTCATAACCTGCTCTACACTCAAATGAGTTAACTCAAGTGAGTATGCATAGACGCAAGTTGTAGTTTTTTGCTTTTAACATTTTTCTATTGTGTGTACAGGTCAATTCTCAACATATGATCGACAAATATGAACAACAAGCAAATGGTTAGCTTCAAAGGAAATGATTACTACATTTTATCTTCACAAATGAACCAATAATGATGCGTGCATGAAAAAATTTCAGAGTCAAGAAGACTTACCTTGAGACTGCAATTTTTGCTTTGAATATGGATACCTTTCAAGATGATATGATGATCAGAATGGCTTCAGTGAACTTCCAGGAAGTTTCTCCAACCCTTAATTTGTATTGAAAGCTGTTGAACCAACTCCAACCCAATCAAGCGGTACAATACTGTTTTTTGTTTATGTTTGGAAGGTGATGGTAATGGCACTACATAAACTATTCTTGTATTTGAACAATCTCTATTAGATGTGAAGTGTTTGGGTAGTTGGTTTATGGGAAATCTTGCAAGGTGGAACAATGGGTTGAGGTTTTGCTTCTATGGATGAAAATAGAGCTTAATATGAGCAGAGGTTACAAAAAAGTTCTATTAGATTTTTCAGATTTTTTTATCTTTCTCTTTCAACAAAAACCTCTCTTTTCCTCCAAAAACTTTCTCTAAAAAACTCTCTAAAAAACTCTCTAAAAAAACTCCTCCCTTGTGTGTTGTGAAACAGTTTATTTATAGATGAAATGGACTTAAATTTGGGAGGGAAATATATATGTTTTTTGAACTGTTTGGGTATACTGTTTCATTTCTTTTTAGATGCAGCTCTTATGTGCTAATTTTGTGCAAATATGGGACTGATATAGTGATGGCTTGGACTGGGTTAGAGGTAGCATAGCAAGACTGTTTTGTAGCAGTTTTGGAGTGGAGTGGCAGCTTGGTGCAGGGTTGGCTTTGTACAGGACAACAGACTGTTTTATAACATGGTTTTGGGCTAGTAGCAGCAGGTTTGGTCTTGGAAGCATATCTATTTTTGGGCTTTTCTGGACAGCAACATTTGTAGCATGATACAAGTCTAGTTTTATGGACAGATTTATGCAGCTCGTAACAAAGACAAGGCATATTTGTGGATAGCATAGTGGCAAAGTTTGAAGATTGAGTCAAAGCGAAAAATTCAAACAAGACAAAGTTTAGGATTTGTAACTTGCAATTTTTAATTTAAAAATGCAACTTTGTTGTTTACTTGAAAGCTTGTAACAACTTGAATTGTCTTGAATTGTGGTGAAAAGATGTCATAAAATAATGAAATTAACATATATAGAAAAATACTTAGAAAAATTTCCAAGTATTGCAAAGTTTGATTTTTGAGTTTCTTGATCTCTTGATGATCAAATTTCATATTTTGAATGTATTGATGAAATACTATCTTTGACACTCAAATTTGATCAAAAAGTCAAAGTTTGACTTTTTAGTGTACAGTTGACTTTTTCATTAGTTGACCAAATTTCATCTATCAATCCACTGATCTCGGGAGATGAATTGAAATATGCGATTAGGTCAAAATGATGTACTTGAATTCTTGAGGTCATGTTTCAAACCAATAAGTCATGTATTGGGTCAAAAGTCAAAGATTGGTCATTCTTAATCAAAACCCTAATTTTGACTATTTTCCATTTTGATGATTTGAACCTTTTTTTGGAGAATTATGGTCCAATCTTGATCACTTGATACATATGACTTCAAAATGTTGATATTGGTCCAAAATATTGAAGTTTGACTGTAGGTTGACCACCGTTGACTTTTTAACCAATACAATTGATTTTAAACCACCTGATCAATTGACTGAGCAATTTTGTGATCCAAGACTTGAAACTTGATAGGAGCCATCTTGAGGGTCCATTATGATCCATGACATTAATTTTAAATATTATAAGTCCAACTGTCTTTGTGCAAACTCAAACCCTAATTTGAGGCATCCGTGCTTCGGAGATGAATTTGTCTGATCAGTTCATTGAGAATCCTTGAGCACTGGATATCCTTTGTGAGGAATGTCTTGAAAAAGAGAGGGCACATTTTGGGGTAAAACGAAATCCATTTAGGCTAAAAGTCCTTGTTGTACCCCAAAATTTTCCCTCATATTTTCTTCAAAACATGCTCACAAAAGGTCTAAAATACTCAAAGCCACTCAAGAGTTAACTAGTCAAACCTCATCCTAAGCAAGGGTCTTCAACAAGGGTTTGGTGCTTCTCAAAGAAGATTGGGCTGAAAGGGTCTAAAATGACTCTCATGGTTCATCATAGGTCCTCAATAATGCCTGTCATATTTCAAGTCTTGCATTACATATTTGCTCAGTCAATGGCTCAGAAGATTGAAAGTCAACTATATTGGGTAAAAAGTCAATTATGGTCAACATACAGTCAAACTTCAATATTTTTTGTCAACATCAACATGTTGAGGTGATATTCATCATTTTATCAAGGTTTGATCATGATTCCTCAAGGAAAGCCCTCAAATCATCAAAGGTCAAAAATTGCCAAATTAGAGTTTTTATTAAAGATGATTGATCATTGACTTTTGGCCTAGTGCGTGACCTAATGGCTTAAAGCATGATCTCAAGGGATCAAATACAACATCTTCACCTAATTACATGGCTAAAGACATTTCCAAAGATATAAGTGATTGATAGTTGAAGAATTGAATCAATTCATAAAAAGTCAACAGTCACACAAAAGTCAAACTTTGACTTTTTGGTCAACATTAGAATTCAAAAATCAAGAATCATCAAAACAATCAAAATTATCAATTTTGATCATCAAGAATTGCAAAGATCAAGAAAGTCAACAAAAGTCAAAGTTGGAAGATTTTCAAGTACTTAGAAAAAAATTAAGTATTTTGTGCTTAGAAAACCCTAACTTCACAAGCAAGTTTCCTCAAGATACAAGCTGATTCAAAGAAAATTTTCAACATGAAAGGTGTAGGGAATGAGGAATTTAATAAATTTTCCAATGGTGGTTTATCTCCAAAAAGTTCTTGGATTAAGATATATGGGCCCATGAAGTTCTGATATTTTTACCCAACACTTAGAAATATTTTGGATTAACTTTTTATCTCAACTTCTTAGCAAATTTTCACCAGTTTCCCTTTTGAATTAGCTAAAGTGGTCAACATGAAAGTTGTAGATATTGTCCTAATCTTTTCAAAATGTCCAAGAGCATGAAAATATCATGTTTGATCTGAGAGTTACAAAGAATTGAAGTTGGACATTTCTACTTGATTTAGAGGTCATTTCTTTGGTGGCTATAAGATCAAATCTCATAATCATACCTAGATATCTCACTTTGCAGGCCTTTAAACCCCAAAATATCTCCATAATCAGTTGACTTCACTTTCTTTATGGCTATTATCAACTTGATTTAAGCTTTATCCCAGATAATTTTCCATTAATGGCGCAAAGGCACATTCACATAAAGAAATCGTTTTGCAAAAGTCAATGGCTTAAGTTCCTCATTTGTTTCCTCTGATCACACTTCATCCTAAAGAGAAGAAGAAACCTCCCTGCACCGAACAAACATCAGAGCACACTTGTACTTGATCCTTAAAACCACCATTTTCACCATAACTTGATATTTCACTTCCAACCAAGCCATAACTTGACATCTTCAGATTGCAACCAGCACAATCCCTCTAACATTTTCCTATAAATATAGGGTTCATTTTCAGTCCAAGACATGAATTGGAAGCCTAAACACTCCTTCAATATCTCCAAAACCAGAAATGGAAACATTATTCCAAGTTTGAAGCTCAAAGTCCATTTCTTCGAATTTTCAAACCCTTGCATTTTCTGTGAAAACAATCATCCAAACACTTTCTAAACATCATTTAGAAGTTGTTCATCACTTCCATTCACCCCTGAAACACCTCTAACCTAAAATCACTCTCAAAACCACCATTTTTACACATTTGAAGCTTCCAACATCCAACTTCAAATCCACTCGTGTGTTTTCCTCTTTTATCATTCAAACACCTTAGGTACATCATATAGAAGTTGTCCAAACACCTGACAACTTCTGGAACATCTCCATCATCATCTTCCATTCTCAAACCCGAGCTCTGCACATTGAGTTGGGGAGGATGATTCATTGATTATCAAGGAAATATAGGCATTGTAACACATTCAGGGAGTGAAGAAGTGAAAAACACAAGAAGGGGGGGTTGAATTGTAAAACTGAAAATCAATGCAATGAACACGATATTTTTATCCTGGTTCGTTTGATCTCAAACTACTCCAGTCCACCCGTCAAGGTGATTTCGCCTCTCTCCAACGAGGTCTTAATCCACTATATTCAACTGAATATTACAATCTGCTTTAACAACTGCTAAAGCCTTCTTGATGCAAACCACAACCCGGTTTGTCAAGGAAACACTTTCTTACAAAGAAGAGAAATAGGTGTGTGAATGTTTTCTACAAAACTGTTTATCACAACTGTGATATTACACAACTTAAGCTTATTGAGACTAGATTGCTAAAGATAATTGAGTAAGGAATTATGGAGCTTTTTAGCAAACTGAGAATGAGAAGATGATGAATATCTTTTAGGCGTGTAATATGATGTAGAGCATTAGCCAATTCAATCTTCATTGACTTGTTTATATAGCACTGAATTTGTTGAACGTTGGAGCAATAATCTTGATTCAATGCCAATAACAAACTTTCCTTATTGAGCAGATCTTGTCTGGAATGATGTCGTTGGTAATAATTCGCTTTGAATGCACAGTACCGTTGCTACTTAAAGCGTGTTCTGGCTTTGGCTCATTCTGACTCTGCTCAAGTGCTGATGAACTGTTGTTGTCTTTATCAGAGTGTTGAGCGCAGTTCTGTTCATCAAGCTTCAGCATTCGCATGAGTTGTTCTTCTGATTCTGGTATTCTGATATAGCAACTTCTGATGCTGATGTTGATAACCAATATTCTGATGCTGATTAAGTGTACTCCTGCTGATATCTATCAGAGTTTCTGCAAAACAGAAAGTAATATTTTAGGTAGCAAATAGTTCTTACATGAATCACATAATTAATATATCCTTTCATTTTGTTATCATCAAAACTTAAACTTAGGGTAGTAGATTCAAACTTTGTTCTAACAATCTCCCCCTTTTTGATGATGACAAAAACTAGATATTTTTTAATTGAAAATAACGTGAAAAAGTATCAGAGATAACTATATGATAAGATGTATCAGAGTAAGAAGTTATCAAAGATAAGGGATAAAGAGATGTGAGAGTTGGGATCGGAGATACTCCCCCTGAATTTATAAATTCCCTTTTTAATTCCAAGAGTTCTTCAGGATCAGATCTTTATTGCCTTTCTTTTAACATCAGAATATCAGAGCTTTCACTATCAGAAGCTTTAGATCAGAATATCAGAGCAGAGCTTCAGATCAGAATATCAGAGCTTTGCTTTGGGTCAGAGTATCGGAGCTTTAGTCTTCAGAATATCAGTGAGCATTCTTGTACCTGTAGACTTAAGCAAAAACAGAAAACATATTCAAGTATATCAGAGTTAGAATGTTTGATATTTTCTGTCTTATTAATCCGTTATTGAAAAATATCATTCTTGTTCTCCCCCTTTTTGTCAACAATCAAAAAGTGTAAGTGATGTGCTAAAACATTTAGATCAGAAAAACTTGTCATATTAAAATAGTCAGAGCCAGACAAAACAATACAGAAGATATGCAAAGAAAACATGAAAATAGCATGAATGAAAAATTAAGGTTGGGGAGGAAGGCGTGTGAACATAGTCTCCAGCATTGCCTTAATCTGATCAGCAGTCTCATTCTGCTTGTGCACCATGCTGACTACTGTGTCTATCTTGCTATCCTACACATCCATCCTTTCCTTCATCTTCTGGTCATTTTCATCCATCCTTTGCTGCAGACGGATATCATTCAGCTTCAGCTCTTCCAGAGTCTGCCTGTCCAAGGCAGCTTGAGAAACATCAGAAGCAGGGAGCTTCTGAGAGCTTTCTGCAACATCTTCAGCTTGACTGGCTTCAGCTTTAATAGTCTGATCTTCTTATGGCTGCACCTTTGAAGCTGGACGCTTCTCAGACCATGGCTCACTATCCAGAAGGAGCACGTCTTCTTTCAGCAGCTGACTTCCTACTTCGTTCAGAAGCTTGCTGAAATTCTGCTGTGCTTGCTCGTAATTGATGTCTTGCAATTTTAGAGCTTCAGCACGTACCCAAATTATGAATTGTGACCAGAGCTGGTCAGAGGCAGCTGGATCAATCATTCCAGGACAGACTTGCTTCAGAGAAGCAATCCACTGCTGCAAACCTGTTTCAAAATTCATAATGCCAGAGCCAACATCTGGCTGTTTTGGTTTTGGAATGGCTATTTTATTTTTCAGATCAGCAAGACGGTCAAGGATAGTTAAATCTATGAAGGTCCTGCTGGGGTCTTCTGTGGTTTGTTTGGGAGCTGTTTGTTTGGGAGATGGAGTGGGAGAATCAGAAATAATGATTGGACTGTTTGGGGTTTTGGGAGTATTTGGTGGGGTAGATTCTGGCGAGGATGGCAGCTGGACCATGGTTACTGTTGTTCCACATGGCAGCTGGATTGCCAGAGGTTGTGGATCAGAGGATTGAGGTGAATGAGGTTCAGGAGATGGAGGAGATGGAGTTTTAGAATGATGAAACTCAGGTTGAGGTGATGGTGGATGAATTTCTGGTTGAGGAGAGGGAGAAGGAATTGCTGGTTGTGGAGAAGGAGGAGGAATTTCTGGTTTTTCAGGAATATGTGGTTCTTCTGGAATGGGTGAGAGAGGTTGTTCTGGTTGAGGAGATGTGGCAATATATGGTTCAGTGTTTGGATTGTTGGGAAGGTTATCAGAAGCACGTTGATCAATGTCAGACAGAACTTTGTCAAGTGTTGATGTTGTTGAAATTGTTGGTTTGGGATGTTTGGTGCGGGGTCTTCTGAGTTGTAGTGCCTCAGAAGGGTCATCTTCTGGTTCGGTTTCATCTATTGTTGGGATGGGGATTGGGATATCATGAGAAGCTGGAGTGGGAATTGATGTTGGAATAGCAGAAGAATTTAAAACAGAAGCAGCAGATAAATTACCTCTTTTCTTGGGTGTCTGCTGGGATGTTCCTTCTGAAGGGCCCTTCCTTTTCTTTGTCTTCTTCACTGTAACTTCTGGTTGAGGTTGGTGCAGATCTTTGATATTCAGCTTGGGATCTGTACCATCAGCCTTTCACGCGTCTAGGTATCTGAGAACCACCACTGGTTTAGATTCTATCTCAGAAAATAAAGGAAAGTCACTCAGTAGGACTCTTCTGCTGGTGATGTCAGCAATAGGAGTAACGCTGGGTTCCTTTCTTATATTCTCTATTAACTTCATTTTCTTCAGATTCTTCGCGTTCAGAGGCTTGCCAACAGTTGGTTCAATGGTGCTTAACTCTTGAGCTTCTATCAGGTGCTCTATCAGCCTATTCTCAGTCAGAATATCTGATATTAACCTTCCAAAGGGTATCCAATCCCTCTTTGTTCTTTCTTCTTCCCAGGTTTCCTTCACGCTTGTTCTGAGGTGATTAAACAGAAGATGAGCCAAGTTGATTTTTACCTTCTGATTGATAAAATAGATCAGAAACTGCTGATCTATATTTATGTAATCAGGGGAACTAGTAGGCTTCCTATGATTAAAACACCCCAGAATGATCTTCGCCCAAACTCTGTGGTGATCCTTGAGGTCTCTGATTTTGCTGCTGGGCACCCCATGGGTGAAAATCCTTTCTGCTATGACACCCACGTCAGAGCATCTTTCAGCCATATCTATACAGCGGACGCCACCGCCACTGTAACCAATTAGTTTTGCAATGTGATCCTCAGTGATCACAATCTTCTTACCCATTATGTAGGAGGTGACTTGATGCGTTGAAGCAGATGCATGAATCATGAACTCCTTGACTAACATTGGGAATGTTGGTCCAACCAACCTGTCAAAATATCTCTCCCATTTCTGTGCCCTAATTTCTTCTGTCAAGTCAAAACCATTCTCTTTCAGACTGCCAAAATCAATAATCAGTTCAGACAACACTTCAAGATTCTTCACTGGTGTAAGGAGTGTTCTGAATGGAACTTGGTACTGTTCAGAGGAAGCTTTCTTCTGAGAACCTGCAGAAGCACTGCTGGAGGTTGCCATGTTCACACTTAGGGTTTTTCTGAGAAAACTGAGAAAAAGGGTTTAAGGTTGAAAGAGATGAACACAGAGAAAATGCAGAAAATATTTGAGAGATAATGAGAAACTGTAAAAGATTAATGTGAGAAATTAATGTTCTTAAATAGATTTCAGAATATTTTGAAAGAGTAAACGGTTTCAAGAAGGAGAAATAAAATCATGATTACGTTTTAAAAACATGATTACTTTCATTTAATGCTTGCTGATTTTGGGGGATTTGAGAAAGATACTTGAAACGGTTACCAGACATGTGTCTCAATGCACCCAATCAGCGTTTTGCCTTCTCAGAAGCGTGCACGCCTTCTGCTTCAGAGATTTGCTGATGATTGGATGACACTTGTTTGATTTAGTGATCAGCACGTCTATCCTTGAGCTGAAACGCTCAGATCTTTAAGACTAGCATCTGATACAATTTGCATGTTCTATCTTTCTGAAAAGAGATTGATCAGAAGTTCACAGTAAAACAAATACATTCTGAAGATAAATATATGGAATTAAAGCATTTTCACTCTGGGCAGATTTTCATGCTGAGATGTTTCAGAATGAAATTGAACCTATCTTCAGAAAGGGGTTTAGTGAAGATATCAGCCCATTGATGGTCTGTATCTATAAATTTTAAGTTCAAAATTCCTTTCTGAATATAGTCCCTAATGAAGTGATGTTTTATTTCTATATGCTTAGCTCTAGAATGTAAAATGGGATTCTTACTTAAGCAAATAGCAGAAGTATTGTCACAGAGTATAGGGATGTTACTCTCAAAAATCTGGAAGTCTTCAAGCTGACTTTTCATCTAGAGCATTTGTGTGCTACATCCTGCTGCAGCTATGTACTCAGCTTCTGCTGTTGATAGCGCAATTGTGGATTGCCTTTTGCTGGACCAAGAGATCATATTTTCTCCCAGAAACTGGTAGCTTCCAGAAGTACTTTTACGCTCTACTCTGTCTCCAGCAAAGTCAGCATCGCAGTAGCCTACTAAACTGTAATCACTAGATTTTCTATAAAACAAACCCAGATTAGTAGTACCTTTCATATACTTGAAAATTCGCTTAACAGCTGTTAAGTGAGATTCTCTAGGATCTGATTGGAATCTAGCACAAATACATACGCTGAATAATATATCAGGTCTTGAAGCTGTCAGATAAAGGAGAGAACCAATCATACCTCTGTAGACTTTCTGTTCTACCTTTTTGCTTACCTCTTCTCTTTCCAGAATGCACATGAGATGCATTGGAATCTTTGATGGCTTACATTCTGAGAGGTCAAATTTCTTCAGAAGATCTCTGATGTATTTTCTCTGATGAATGAAAGTTCCCTCTGGAGTTTGATTGATCTGAATTCCTAGAAAGAATTTCAGTTCCCCCATGAGGCTCATCTCAAATTCTGCCTGCATACACTTAGCAAATTTTCTTCCAAGAGAAGGATTAGTAGAACCAAAAATAATATCATCAACATAAATTTGACAGACTAAGATGCCATTCTTAACTGACTTACAGAATAAGGTAGTGTCCACCTCCCCTCTGGTGAATTCATTTTCTAACAGAAAGTTACTTAGTCTTTCATACCAAGCTCTGGGAGCTTGTTTCAAACCATATAGTGACTCCTTTAGTTTGAAAACATGTTCTGGATGTTTTGTATTTTAAAAACCAGGGGGTTAGTGCACATAAACCTCTTCTTCTATATAACCATTTAAGAATGCACTCTTGACATCCATCTGATACAGAGTGATGCCTCTATTAACAGCAAATGAAATTGAAAGCCTGATAGATTCTAACCTGGCGACTGGGGCAAAGGTTTCTGTATAGTCTATCCCCTCTTGCTGACTATAAACTTGTCCTACCAGTTGTGCCTTGTTTCTGATGACTTCACCTTGTTCATTTAGCTTGTTTCTGAACACCCATCTTGTTCCAATGACGTTGAATCCTTTTGGTCTGGGAACAAGATCCCATACGTCATTTCTGGTGAATTAATTTAGCTCTTCTTGCATTGCCAGAATCCAGTCATTATCCAGAAGTGCTTCATCAATAGAAGAAGGTTCAATCAGAGACACAAGTCCCATGAGGGTTTCTTCAGAGTTTCTGAAGCTTGCTCTTGTTCTGATTGGATCTTCCTTTCTTCCTAAGATAGTCTCTTCTGGGTGATCCAAGCTGCTTCTGGGTAATCTCTTATGAGGTTGATCAGCAAATGTTGTAGGATTGCTAGCGGTGCTCCTTTCAGACGTTGACGGAGTGTCTGCGTTGAGAGCTTCTGATGACTTGTCTTCAGAACCTGTAAATTCAATTTCCATACCTGCAAAAACTTCATTCTGCTTTGACTTTTCAGAATCAAGCTTATCATCAAAACGAACACTGATTGATTCTTCCACAATCTATGTTTCTTTATTGTATACTATGTACCCTCTTGAGCGTTCAGAGTATCCTAACATGATACACTTCTGTGCTTTAGAGTCAAACTTGTTCAAATAATTCTTTGTATTTAACATAAAGCAGGTACATCCAAAAGGATGAAAATATGAAATGTTGGGCTTTCTGTTCTTCCACAATTCATATGGAGTCTTTTCCAGAATAGGTCTTATTGAGATTCTATTCTGAATGTAGCACGCTGTGTTTATTGCCTCTGCCCAGAAGATCTTAGCAACGTTTGTCTCATTGATCATGGTTCTGGCCATTTCTTGCAATGTTCTATTCTTTCGTTCTACAACTCCATTTTGTTGGGGAGTTCTAGGACAAGAGAAATCATGCAGAATGCCTCTGTCATTAAAGAATGACTCAAAATCTTTGTTTTCAAATTCTCCACCATGATCACTTCTGACTTTAACGATTCTAAGATCCTTTTCATTCTGAACTTGGTTACAGAAGGTGACAAACACAGAGTGTGACTCGTCCTTGTATCTTAAGAACTTTACCCATGTCCATCTGCTATAGTCATCTACGATTACTAACCCATACTTCTTGCCACTGACTGAAGCAGTTTTAACTGGTCCAAATAAGTCAATGTGCAGAAGTTCTAATGGCTTAGAGGTAGAAACAACATTTTTAGATTTAAAAGAAGTTTTTGCAAACTTGCCTTTCTGACATGCTTCACACAGAGCATCTGAATTGAACTTCAAATTAGGAAGTCCTCTGACCAGATTGAGTTTGTTAATATGAGATATTCTTCTCATACTAACATGCCCCAATCTTCTGTGCCAGATCCACTGCTTGTTGTTAACAGACAGAAGGCACTTTACGTTCTGACTTTTTAGTTCAGAAAGTTTGATTTTGTAAATGTTGTTTTTCCACTTTCCATTAAACAGGATAGTCCCATCTTTCTGACTAACAGCTTTACATGATTTTTGATTAAAGATTATATCATAACCGTTATCACTTAATTGACTTATGGATAACAGATTATGCATTAATCCATCTACTAGCAGAACATTATTAATAGAGGGAAGATTTCCATTACCTACAGTTCTAGAGCCAATGATCTTTCCCCTCTGATTGCCTCCAAAGCCAACGTGGCCTCCAGGCTTAAGTTCCAGGCTTGGGAACATATGCCTTCTTCCCGTCATGTGTCGCGAGCAGCCAGAGTCCAGGTACCATGACTGGTGTTTCTGATTTGCTGCTAAAGATATCTGTAACATGTATTATTTTATCCTTATGTACCCAGATTTTCTTGGGTCCTGATTTGTTAGATTTACCAAAACTCTGGTTGAATTTTGGTTTCACAGAGTACTTACTGCTAGTGTATTTAATATCATGTGTGTGACCATACACAAAATGTGAATTCAGAGGAGTGTGTTTAATGGTTAAATCCATGACATTCTTTGGTGTAGGAACCTTACCTTGGTATCCTATTCCCTTCCTGCCGTTTCTGCTAACTCCATAGATCATTGAAGCCATTTTGCTTCTATCTATGCTTTTAACAAGGAACTTCTGGAAATTGTGATCATACTCCTTGATGATCTCATCAGCGTTGCTGGGAGTTTCAGAAATTGGTTCCTTCTGAGAGTTTTGTAAAGTATTTTCTAATTTTGAAATTTTAATTCTCAGCTCAGAATTCTCCAATTTAAGACTCTCAGTCTTATTAGATTCAGATTCAAGATTCCTTTTCAAGTCTCTGAATTTAACTCTAATCTGCTGATACCTTTCCAGAATTTCATTAAGGCTTTCAGCAAGTTCAGCCTTGGTAAAATTAACAGCAAAGTTAGGAAATACCTCTTCAGTATTTGATTATGTGTCTGATTCAGAAGCTTCACTATCTTCTGAAATGTTGGCCATGAGAGCTATGTTTGCTCTCTCATCATCTGATTCTGAGTCAGCTTCAGACGAGTCAGAGTCATCCCATGTAGCCATGAGACTTTTCTTCTTTTCTCTTCCAAACTTCTTTTTGGGCTTTTCCCTCTGAAGCTTTGGGCAGTCACTCTTGTAGTGTCCTTGCTCATTGCACTCATAGCAGATGATGTCCTTGGTTTTTGGCTTTCTGCTAACTGAGGAGCCTTCAGATCTTCTGTATCCAGAGGAAGAATCTGTCCTTCTGTATCTGGAAGAAGACTCGTTCTGATCAGATCTTCTGGGATTCCTGAACTTCCTTTGTCTCTGCTTCCACAGTTGATTCACTCTTCTGGAGAGGAGGGAGAGTTCGTCTTCTTCTGATGAGGATCCATCAGATGTTTCTTCAACTGCCTGCAAAACTTTAGACTCGGATTTTTTGTTAGATATTAATGCTAAAGGCTTACCTTGCTTCTGGGGTTCATCAACTTCTAGCTCTATCTCATGACTTCTGAGGGAGCTGATAAGTTCCTCCAGAGAAATTTTGTTGAGATCTTTTACTAGCTTCAGAGCTGTAACCATTGGCCTCCACTGCTTGGGTAAGCTTCCGATGATTTTCTTGACGTGATCAGCAGTAGAGTAACCTTTGTCCAGAACCTTGAGACCAGCTACCAGAATCTGTAATCTTGAGAACATTGTTTCAATGGATTCACTTTCTTCCATTTTGAACGCCTCATACTTCTGAAAGAGCGCCAGAGCTTTAGTTTCTTTGACCTGAACGTTGCCCTCATGCGTCATTCTGAGTGAGTCAAACATGTTCTTTGTTGTGTCTCTGTTGGAGATCTTTTCATATTCAGCATACGAGATGGCGCTGAGAAGGATGGTTCTGGCCTTGTGGTGATTCTTGAAGTTACGCTTTTGTTGGTCAAACATTATTTTCCTATCAATCTTCTGACCGCTTGCATTCACAGGGTGCGTGTATCCATCTGTCACCATGTCCCACAGATCAGCATCATGTGCCAGAAAGAAGCTTTCAATTCTGTCTTTCGAGTAATCAAAGTTTTCTCCATCAAAGACTGGAGGTTTGCCGCTGAATCTATCTCTGTCCTCACGGTTGTCATTGCTGGTGTGAGAATAATTTCCTGCCATTGTGTTTTTCTGACGCTGGATCTTGTACTGACACGGTTAAGTGTTTTAGCTCAGAACCAGGCGCTCTGATGCCAATTGAAGAAGTGAAAAACACAAGAAGGGGGTTGAATTGTAAAACTGAAAATCAATGCAATGAACACGATATTTTTATCCTGGTTCGTTTGATCTCAAACTACTCCAGTCCACCCGTCAAGGTGATTTCGCCTCTCTCCAACGAGGTCTTAATCCACTATATTCAACTGAATATTACAATCTGCTTTAACAACTGCTAAAGCCTTCTTGATGCAAACCACAACCCGGTTTGTCAAGGAAACACTTTCTTACAAAGAAGAGAAATAGGTGTGTGAATGTTTTCTACAAAACTGTTTATCACAACTGTGATATTACACAACTTAAGCTTATTGAAACTAGATTGCTAAAGATAATTGAGTAAGGAATTATGGAGCTTTTTAGCAAACTGAGAATGAGAAGATGATGAATAGCTTTTAGGCGTGTAATATGATGTAGAGCATTAGCCAATTCAATCTTCATTGACTTGTTTATATAGCACTGAATTTGTTGAACGTTGGAGCAATAATCTTGATTCAATGCCAATAACAAACTTTCCTTATTGAGCAGATCTTTTCTGGAATGATGCCGTTGGTAATAATTCTCTTTGAATGCACAGTACCGTTGCTACTTAAAGCGTGTTCTAGCTTTGGCTCATTCTGACTCTGCTTAAGTGCTGATGAACTGTTGTTGTCTTTATCAGAGTGTTGAGCGCAGTTCTGTTCATCAAGCTTCAGCATTCGCGTGAGTTGTTCTTCTGATTCTGGTATTCTGATATAGCAACTTCTGATGCTGATGTTGATAACCAATATTCTGATGCTGATTAAGTGTACTCCTGCTGATACCTATCAGAGTTTCTGCAAAACAGAAAGTAATATTTTAGGTAGCAAATAGTTCTTACATGAATCACATAATTAATATATCCTTTCATTTTGTTATCATCAAAACTTAAACTTAGGGTAGTAGATTCAAACTTTGTTCTAACAGGGAGGTCCAAGGAAGCTTTTGGCATCATTTATTTGCACCTGGAAGCATCCATACGCGTTTTTAGTTTTCACTTCAAGAGGTAAGTTTTACAAACTGTGATATCTTCATATAAGCATCATTGGCATAAATTCCCTGAAGATAAATGTAAATGTCATCATTCTAAAGCTAACCATGTCCTTAAATTGCATTATAATTCACTATGTGATGAGAATTTTGGAGCTGAAGTTTCTGAACCGTTAGGGTTTCAATTTGGTATTGAACAAAAAAAAATTCAATCTTTAATCTATAGCTTTCAAAAATTATATGGTTGGATTCCTTGTTGAAAATCAAGAAAGTTTGGTCTTTACAACTTTCTATTTGGTTGAGAAATGAAGGATTTACAAAATTGAAAATGGTGAAGTTATATTGTTGTACAGCGCGGGGAAGAAGAAGAAGAAGATAGCAAATTTCAAATTTTCAAACTTGTTTTATAATATATTTACTGGGGGGTGTTTCATAACCGGATGAAACAGCCACCCCAGTGATAAACCATGCGCGTGTATAACTAGAGGGACCTGGGTTCGAGCCCTAGTGGTACCCTTTTGCATAATTTCATCCTTTTTTAACTTCATTTTTGTCACTTATTTTCTTCATTTTCAACTAATTCTTTTTGCCTCTAAATTTAATCTTTTCAAGATGATTTTTTGTACACTATTAGTTTAACATATATATTTTATGAATATAAAAAATATCACAAAAAAATATTTTTATTTCATTATTTTTCAATTAAATTAAGTTAATCCATTTTAGGTTTTTTTAAAGGGATTTTTGGTGATCTTTTGATCAAATATTCAACCTTTCTCACAAAGCTTGATTTTACCATGATAGGTCATGAGATATCTTGACACTTGAGTAAACATTTCATGATAGCTTGATCCTTCTTAGGACTTTTCTCAACCAAATTCACATTAAAACATGAAACATGTACAAAAATCAAAAGTTATGCTCCATGAATTTTAAAAGTGATTGTGATGTGTACACTTGTTTCAAACATCCAAAGTCATCCATGTTTTCACAAGCTTTCTTGATTTTTGTACATATTTCCTTCATAAACTATTTTAAAGCATAAACCACAAAATAACAAAAACATTCTTTCAACTTCAAATCATTTGTCACAATTTTTACGGAATAAACTCATGGATTCTCATCTACTTGTATTATCATTGCTTGTGTGAATAACATGTTCCCTTAGGCTTACTTGGTTCATCTTAAATCTTTGATGAAACTTGGACCACGATAGACATTGGGATTTCAATATAAGTATGAAAACTTTATGATAGAATCTCCCCTAAATCCAAACCCTAAGTCCATCATTGCATGATAACATAGGTTAGATTCCCCCATAATCTCAACTATAGGATCAACTTTGTATGACAACTTTAGGATCAATAAGTCTCCCCATTAGAATTCTCTTTTCAATGCATTTTAAGACTAAAATATTTCTCAATCAAAAACTCCAAAACACTTAACAATATTCAAAACCCTTTCAAAACTAAAGGTATGAAGGTGATGGGTGTCTCCTTGGATGAGGGTCCACTTAAAACCTTCTTCCTAAGGATATGTTCAACTTAAATCATTTTTTCATAAAAATCACCAAAAACATTTTATTTTCTATTTTCATTTTTCCTTTTTATTTTCCTAGATAAATTGTATAGGATGCTTCTGCGAATGTAATTAGCTTAGGTTTATTTTTCTCGCGTTTATCTTATTATGTATCTGCTTTCGGGATGTAATAGTTGTAGGTTTACTTTCCCGCACTCTTTATCCTTATGTAACAACCCCAATATCTTGTAATAGTCTTAGGTTTACATTCTGTTCTTTACATTTTGATTTTATTCTTTTATGATACTGTTAGTAATTAGGGTTTGTATGGCAAGATTAAAATCAACCGATAGAAAAACCCTAATTTCAAGATAAACATGAATAAACCAATCATTTTGCACACGCGCACCTCTAGGGTGACCCTCACTTATTGCCTCGAATAAGAAATAGTCATGTCTCTCGAACGTGGGATGCTTTAGCAAAGAACCTCAGTTAAAATATCGTAGTCCCTCGATGACCCTTTGATGCTGCCTTCGGTAAACGATCTTAGTCCCTTACAAAAATTGCTAAATCATCCTACGAGTTGCCTTCTATGACTGTACGATGACCCGCTCCTGCCCCTCACATCCAACGATAGGGCTTCCTACTAATTAATGGTAGGGTAGCACCATCTAAAAGAGGAGTAAAAGAACATGTAATTGCAAGCTTCTCAAGTCATATTTAAAGCATGTGTTTTGATGAAGACAACATGGACATCAACTTTCAAAGGATGTGCAAAAAGCTTATCAACATCAAATAAAAGTCTTGAAGATTATTGAAGAATTATTGAAGAAATCATCAAATGTCAATATGGTATAAATAATTCTTAAAATCTTGAATATAGATGTTCACAATATGCATTCATCAACATATACATATTCTATAACTTTAACATCAAGAAAAACTTTGTTTGAAATATCTTTCAAAATGTATTTTTGAAAATAATCCTTTAGGAACCGGTTCCTCCCTAACAGGGAACCGAGTTCCAACTTTTCTCAAAAAACATGTCCCTGGTTTTTGTACCAGGAACCGGGTTGTACCAATAGGGGAACCGGTTCCTGCGTGATAAATTTGAATTCCAACTTATAACGTTCACTAA
Organism: Vicia faba; assembly: GCA_948472305.1. Taxonomy (NCBI): domain Eukaryota; kingdom Viridiplantae; phylum Streptophyta; class Magnoliopsida; order Fabales; family Fabaceae; genus Vicia; species Vicia faba. The sequence continues at coordinate 772,779,478 of OX451740.1, read as the reverse complement.
GAACCGGGTTCTGTCAGTGTCGGAACCGGTTCCTAGCGAAACAGTGCAGCTTTTCTTTTGGTTTTTAAACATTTTTCAAGTGGTATCTTTTCATGAATGCATTGCAACTTTTCACATGAATTGGCATGAATGAAGAGGTTCTTATAACTTTATAAAATGCAGAATTTTTCAGATTTTAAACAAGAACACATATAACATTTTCATACAACAAAAAACCTTCTTCAATAAACAATTTTCTCATTCATTCAAATTTGCACATAAACTTTCATGTGTTCATAATTTTGTGAAACTTGCCATATACACTTTCATTATCATTACAAGTTTCATTCATACATTGTGAATATTTATATACATTGTTGAGAATTGTTTTTATCTTGAAGAAGAAGATCAATTGAAGATTGATAAAGCTCTCCATATACTTTAAACTAAATCATTGTATTACTTAAAGGTTTTCCCTTACTATCCAGGATTGTTAGAAGTAAGTGTTGTGATTTGAAGAGGATTGTTCTTCATTCACATTAGTGTTTGTTTGGTCTTAAAGGTGTTAAGAACCTTTGATCACCCTATAGGTTAGATAGTAAGCATAGGCTGTACAATCATTCTAACTATAGTGAAATCTCTTTCGTGTTGGAAAGGGGACTGGAGTACTCTCGGATTGTGAGGGGAACCAGGATATATCACCGTGTTCTTTACTTTTCCGCATTTATCGCTTTCATCACCATAATCAGGAAAAGATAAAGATATAATCAAAACCTTCAAACACTTAACCAAAAATTACTACCAAGCATTCTCATAAAACCGAATAAATTTTATAAGACCTAATTCACCCCCCCCCCCCCCCTCTTAGGCACTCTGAGACTTACAGAACAAATACTTTTTTGAGTAGGTAGAACGCTCGTAGTCGCTTGCTCACAAACTTTTCAAAACAAAAAATCTTTTCACAAAACAACATTTTCTTTCACAATATTTTCAAAACAAACATTTTGTAAACATTCTCAACGATACAATATTCATTACAAAATTGTCGCACTTAGGAATTTTCAAAATATTTTAAACATACACAAGCACAAAGCATTTCCAAAAGTGAGCTAGCGATTAAGAGCCCGTAGATAACTATAGATGAAAAGGGTGCTAACACCTTCCCTTTTCATAACCTACCCCCCTTACTCAGAAAATATTCAAAAGGTCTTTCTTGTTCTTTTCACCCTTTGCTTTATTGGATAAAATAAAAGTTGGTGGCAGGTCTTGCTATCCGCAACATTTGCAATAAAATGTAAAACCAAAAGTCACTTCTCCCACCGTATTGCAAAACTAGCGACTCTGCTGGGAACTGTACTAAGAGTGGGGTGACCTTTAGAGCTAGTTCACCTTCATTGCTTTACTTGTTTGTTTTGTATGATTTATATTTTGGCATATGCTTGGGTTTATTTCTTGTATAGATCTTTTACCCGAATCTGGGGGAATTTTAGGTAAGTAATGTTAGAATATATCCTTGTAAGAGTTTTGATGATAACAAACACTCAAAGAACAATTATGCTCCCTAAATAAGTATTTTGTTTTGCAGAGAAGTTCTGATGTAAGAAGCACAAAAGATGAGATAAATCATAGATAAAACTTTGTTATGACCATCTTACGTAGAAGCAATTTGTGCAACACGCTTAAAATAAAGAACTTCTGGTGTTATAACTTGAGTGCACTAAACATTGCGAAAAAGAACTTTGTTATGAAGATATGTAAAGTTCTAGAAAGAAGTAAAAGAGTCTCAACGTTAACATTCAACTTCTGATGTGATCTTTATCAAGCATGTTCTGAAGTGTTACATTTCATTCATGGATATTCAAAAGTAACAGATGTAAGAGGACAAGAATCTCTATGTTTGGAGAGTTCTTTAATCACTATTTATCAACATTCCAAAAGCACCTCTCATTGACGATTTTGGTTGTGCACTGCAAACGAGAAAATATCACTACCTTCAATCCATTGTTTTTTAATTGTGTAATACATCACTTTTGTGATACTTTTTTTTGTTAGAAAACATCTTTTGTACACGCTTTCAAATATTGTACTGTGTAATACCTTGAGAAAACCGGGTTGTGGTTTAAACTCAAGAAGACTTTGACAATTGTCATTGCATCAGTGTAATCAAGTTTGATTAGTGGATCAGGACCTCGTTTGAGAGAGGCAAAATCACCTTGGCGGGTGAACTGGAGTAGTTTGAGTTTAAACGAACTAGGATAACCAACGTGTCTTTTATTTTAAGTTTTAAAAACTCAATTCAAACCCCCCTTCTTGTGTTTTTCCTTTCTTCAATTGGTATCAAAGTGCCTGGTTCTGAGAGCAAACACTTAACCGTGTCAGAAAATATCCAATCAGAAAAACACTATGGTGGGACCAAGTCAGAACATCAGCAATGATTATCATGACGAGAATGATAGAATCAGCGGAAAACCTCCAATATTTGATGGTGAAAACTTAGATTACTAGAAAGACAAAATTGAAAGTTTCTTTCTAGCTCATGACGTTGATCTGGGATATGGTGACTGATGGGTACATACATCCAGTTGATGAAAGTGGTTAGAAGATCGACAAAAAAAGAATAACAGATCATCAAAAGAGAGAATTCAGAAATCATCACAAAGCAAGAATAATTCTCTTGAGTGTTATCTCATATACAGAACATGAGAAGATTACAAATAGAGAAGCAGCGAAAAACATGTTTGACTCCTTGAGAATGACGCATGAAGGAAACACGCAAGTCAAAGAAACCAAACTCTTGCTCTCATTCAGAAGTATGAAGCTTTCAAAATGGAAAAAGATGAAACCATTGAAATAATGTTCTCAAGATTTCAAATTCGGGTCGATGGACTAAAAGTTCTGGATAAAGGGTACTCAAGTTCAGATCATGTAAAGAAAATCATCAGAAGTTTACCGAAGAAATGGAGACCCTGGTCACATTCCTAAAACTGGCCAAAGATCTGAACAAAATATCTCTTGAAGAACTTGTCAGCTCCCTGAGAAGTCACGAGATAGAACTAGAAGAAGATGAGCCCCGGAAGCAAGGTATGAAAAAGTGAAAAACACAAGAAGGGGGGGTTGAATTGTAAAACTGAAAATCAATGCAACGAACAAGATATTTTTATCCTGGTTCGTTTGATCTCAAACTACTCCAGTCCACCCGTCAAGGTGATTTCGCCTCTCTCCAACGAGGTCTTAATCCACTATATTCAACTGAATATTACAAACTGCTTTAACAACTGCTAAAGCCTTCTTGATGCAAACCACAACCCGGTTTGTCAAGGAAACACTTTCTTACAAAGAAGATAAATCTAGGTGTGTGAATGTTTTCTACAAAACTGTATCACAACTGTGATGTATACACAAATTAAGCTTATGAAACTAGATTACTAAACAATGATTGAGTAAGAAGATATGTAGCGTTTAGCAAACTGAGAGAAGGAAGATTATGTTTAGCTTTTAGGCGTGTAAAATGTTGGAGAGCATTAGCCAATTCAATCTTCATAGTCTTGTTTATATAGCACTGAGATTGTTGAACGTTGGAGCAATATTCTTGATTCAATGCTAATAACAAACTTTCCTTATCGAGCAGATCTTGTCTGGAATGAGGCCGTTGGTAATAATTTGCTTTCAATGCACAGTACCGTTTCTTACTTAATGCATGTTCTGGCTTGGCTCATTCTGACTCTGCTTAACTGCTGATGAACTATTGTTTTCTTTATCAGAGTGTTGAGTGCAGTTCTGTTCATCAAGCTTCAGCATACACGTGAGTTGATCTTCTGATTCTGGTATTCTGATAGCAACTTCTGATGCTAATGTCAAGAACCAAATTTCTGATGCTGATTAGGTGTGCTCTTGCTTATACCTATCAGAGTTTCTGCAAATCAGAACGTAATATTTTAGGTAGCAAATAGTTCATACATGAATCATATAAATAATATATCTTTTCATTTTGTTATCATCAAAACTTAAACATAGGGTAGTAGATTCAAACTTTGTTCTAACAATCTCCCCCTTTTTGATGATGACAAAAACTAGATATTTTTAATTGAAAATAACGTGAAAAAGTATCAGAGGTAACTAAATGATAAGATATATCAGAGTAGAGGTTATCAAAAATAAGAGATAAGAGTTGAGAGATACTCCCCCTGAATTTATTACTTCCATTTTTGATTCCAAGAGTTCTTCAGGATCAGATCTTTTTGCCTTTCTTTGAACATCAGAGTATCAGAGTCTTTGACTATCAGAAGCTTTAGATCAGCATATCAGAGCAGAGCTTCAGATCAGCGTATCAGAGCTTTTCTTGTCAGAGCTTTGCTTTGGGTCAGAGTATCAGAGCGGGTCAGAGTATCAGAGCTTTGGTCTTTAGAGTATCATGGAGCTTTCTTGTACCTGTAGACTTAAGCAAAACAGAAAACATATTCAAGTATATCAGAGTTAGAATGTTCGAGAATTTCTGTCTTAGTAATCCGTTATTATTTAAAATATCATTCTTGTTCTCCCCCTTTTTGTCAGCAATCAAAAAGTGTAAGTGATGTGCTAAAACAGTTAAGGCAGAAAAACTTGTCATATTAAAAGGTTCAGAATCAAACAAAACATATTAAAACAGTACAACAGATAATCAAAGAAAACATGAAAATGACATGAATGAAAAAACTAAGGTTGGGGAGGAAGGCGTGTGAACAGGTTCTCCAACATGGCTTTGATCTGATCAGCAGTCTCATTCTGCTTGTGTACCATGCTGACAACTGTGTCTATCTTGTTATCCTGCACATCCATCCTTTCTTTCATCTTCTGGTCATTTTCATCCATCCTTTGCTGCAGACGCATGTCATTCAGTTTCAGTTCTTCCAGAGTCTGCCTATCCAAGGCAGCTTGAGACACATTAGAAGCAGGGAGCTTCTGAGAGCTTTCTGCAACATCTTCTGCTTGACTTGCTTCAGCTTGAATGGTCTTGTCTTCTTCTGGTTGCACCTTTGAAGCTAGCTGTTTCTCAGACCATGGCTCACTATCCAGAGGGAGCACATCTTCCTGTGGCAGCTGAATTTCAACTTCCTTCAGCAGCTTGCTGAAGTTCTGTTGTGCCTGCTCATAGTTGATATCCTGCAACTTGAGGGCTTCAGCACGTACCCAAATTCTGAATTGTGACCAGAGCTGGTCAGAGGCAGCTGGGTCAATCATTCCAGGACAGACTTGCTTCAAAGAAGCAATCCACTACTGCAAACCTGTTTCAAAATTCATAATACCAGAGACAACATCTGGTTGTTTTGGTTTTGGGATGGCTATTTTATTTTTCAGATCAGCAAGACGGTCAACGATTGTTAAGTCTATGAAGGTCCTGCTGGGGTTTTCGGTGGTTTGCTTGGCAGCTGTTTGTTTTGGAGATGGAGTGGGAGAATCAGAAATAATGATTGGACTGTTTGGTGTTTTGGGAGTATTTGGTGGTGTAGATTCTGATGAGGATGGCAGCTGGGCCATTGTGACTGTTGTTCCACATGGCAGCTGGATTGCCATAGGTGATGGTTGAGGTGAATGAGGTTCAGAAGGTGGAGGAGTTGGAGTTTCAGAGTGATGAAACTTAGGTTAAGGTGATGGTGGATGAATTTCTGGTTGAGGAGAGGGAGACGGAATTGCTGGTTATGGAGAAGTTGTTGGAATTTCTGGTTGTTCAGGGATGAGAGGTTCTTCTGGAATGGATGAGAGAGGTTGTTGTTGTTCTGGTTCTTCAGCAGATTGCTGTTGTTCTGGTTGTGGAGAAGGGACAATTTGTGGTTCAGAGTTTGGATTGATGGAGGAGTGATCAGAAGTGTGTTGATCAATGTCAGACAGCACTTTGTCAATTGCTGATGTTGTTGATATTGTTGGTTTGGGATGTTTGGTTTGGGGTCTTCTGAGTTGTAATGCCTCAGAAGGGTCATCTTCTGGTTCAGTTTCATCTATTGTTGGGATGGGGATTGAGATTCTATGAGAGGTTGGAGGTGGAATTGATGCTGGAATAGTAGAAGAATTTAAAACAGAAGCAGCTGATAAATTACCTCTTTTCTTGGGTGTCTGCTGGGATGATCCTTCTGAAGGTGCCTTCCTTTTCTTCGTCTTCTTCAGAGTCACTTCTGGTTGAGATTGGTGCAGATCTTTGATCTTCAGATTGGGATCTGTACCATCAGCTTTGCACGCGTCCAGATATCTGAGAACTACCACTGGCTTGGATTCTATCTCAGAAAATAAGGGAAAGTCACTCAGTGGGACTCTTCTGCTGGTGATATCAGCAATAGGAGTAGTGCTGGGTTCCTTTCTGATATTCTCTATCAACTTCATTTTCTTCAAGTTCTTTGCGTTCAGAGGCTTCCCAACCGTTGGTTCAATGGTGCTTAACTCTTGAGCTTCTATCAGATGCTCTATCAGCCTATTCTCTGTCAGAATATCTGATATCAACCTTACAAAGGGTATCCAATCCCTCTTTGTTCTTTCTTCTTCCCAGGTTTCCTTCACGCTTGTTCTGAGGTGATTGAACAGAAGATGAGCCAAGTTGATTTTTACCTTCTGATTGATAAAGTAGTTCAGAAACTGTTGATCTACATTTATGTAATCAGGGGAACTAGTTGGCTTCCTATGGTTAAAGCACCCCAGAATTATCTTCGCCCAAACTCTGTGATGATCCTTCAGATCTTTGATCTTGCTGCTGGGCACCCCATGGGTGAAGATCTTTTCTGCTATGACGCCCACGTCAGCACATCTCTCAGCCATATCAATACAGCGGACGCCACCGCCACTGTAACCAATTAACCTTGCTATGTGATCCTCAGTGATCACAATCTTCTTCCCCATAATGTAAGAGGTGACTTGGTGCGTTGAAGCCGTCGCATGAATCCAGAACTCCTTGACTAACATAGGGAATGTTGGTCCAACCAACCTGTCAAAATACCTTTCCCATTTCTGTGCCCTAACTTCTTCTGTTAAATCAAAGTCGTTTTCCTTCAGGCTTCCAAAATCAATGATCAATTCAGATAACACTTCAAGATTCTTCACAGGAGTGATGAGTGTTCTGAATGGCACTTGATAGTGTTCAGATGATGCTTTCTTCTGAGAACCTACAGAAGCACTGCTGGAGGTTGCCATGTTCACACTTAGGGATTTTGAGAAAAACTGAGAAAAAGAGTTTGAGAGAGATGAACACAGAAAAATGCAGAGAATGCTTGAGAAATAGTGAGAAACTGTAAAAGATTGAAATGAGAGGTTAACGTGTTTAAATATGGTTCAGAATATTTTGAAAGAGTAAACGTTTTTAAGAAAGAGAAATAAAATCATGATTACGTTTTAAAGATATGATTACTTTCATTTAATGCTTGCTGATTTTGGGGGATTTGAGAAAGATACTTACAAACGGTTACCAGACATGTGTCTCAATGCACCCAATCAGCGTTTTGCCTTCTCAGAAGCGTGCACGCGTTCTGCTTCAGAGATTTGCTGATGATTGGATGACACTTGTTTGATGTAGTGATCAGCACGTTTGTCTTTGAGCTTAGACTCTCAGATCTTTAGACTTGCATCTGATACAATCTGCATGTTCTATCTTTCTGAAAGAAGATTGATCAGAAGTTCACAGTAAAACAAATACATTCTGAAGATAAATATATGGAATTAAAACATTTTCACTCTGGGCAGATTTTCATGCTGAGATGTTTCAGAATGAAATTGAACCTATCTTCAGAAAGGGGTTTAGTGAAGATATCAGCCCATTGATGGTCTGTATCTATAAATTTTAAATTCAAAATTCCTTTCTGAATATAGTCCCTAATGAAGTGATGTTTTATTTCTATATGCTAACTCTAGAATGTAAAATGGGATTCTTACTTAAGCAAATAGCAGAAGTATTATCACAGAGTATAGGAATGTTACTCTCAAAAATCTGGAAGTCTTCAAGCTGACTTTTCATCCAGAGCATTTGTGTGCTACATCCTGTTGCTGCTATGTACTCAGCTTCTGCTGTTGATAGCGCAATTGTTGATTGCCTTTTGCTGGACCAAGAGATCAGATTTTCTCCCAGAAACTGGCAGCTTCCAGAAGTACTTTTAGGCTCCACTCTGTCTCCAGCAAAGTCAGCATCGCAGTAGCCTACTAAACTGTAATCACTAGATTTTCTATAAAACAAACCCGGATTAGTAGTACCTTTCAGATACTTGAAAATTCACTTAACAGCTGTTAAGTGAGATTCTCTAAGATCTGATTGGAATCTAGCACAAATACAAACACTGAATAATATATCAGGTCTTGAAGCAGTCAGATAGAGGAGAGAACCAATCATACCTCTGTAGACTTTCTGTTCTACATTTTTGCTTACCTCTTCTCTTTCCAGAATGCACGTGGGATGCATTGGAATCTTTGATGGCTTACATTCTGAGAGGTCAAATTTCTTCAGAAGATCTCTGATGTATTTGCTCTGATGAATGTAAGTTCCCTCTGGAGTTTGATTGATCTGAATTCCTAGAAAGAATTTCAGTTCCCCCATGAGGCTCATCTCAAATTCTGCCTGCATACACTTAGCAAATTTTCTTCCAAGAGAAGGATTAGTAGAACCAAAAATAATATCATCAACATAAATTTGACAGACTAAGATGTCATTCTTAACTGATTTACAAAATAAGGTAGTGTCCACCTTCCCTCTGGTGAATTCATTTTCTAACAGAAAGTTACTTAGCCTTTCATACCAAGCTCTGGGAGCTTGTTTCAGACCATATAGTGACTTCTTTAGTTTGAAAACATGTTCTGGATGTTTTGTATTTTCAAAGCCAGGGGGTTGGTGTACATAAACCTCTTCTTCTATATAACCATTTAAGAATGCACTTTTGACATCCATCTGATACAGAGTGATGCCTCTATTAACAGCAAATGAAATTAACAGTCTGATAGATTCTAACCTGGCGACTGGAGCAAAGGTTTCTGTATAGTCTATCCCCTCTTGCTGACTATAACCTTGTGCAACCAGTCGTGCCTTGTTTCTGATGACTTCACCTTGTTCATTTAGCTTGTTTCTGAACACCCATCTTGTTCCAATGACGTTGAATCCTTTTGGTCTGGGAACAAGATCCCATACGTCATTTTTGGTGAATTGATTCAACTCTTCTTGCATTGCCAGAATCCAGTCATTATCCAGAAGTGCTTCATCAATAGAAGAAGGTTCAATCATACACACAAGTCCCATGAGAGTTTCTTCAGAGTTTCTGAAGCTTGCTCTTATTCTGATTGGATCTTCCTTTCTTCCTAAGATAGTCTCTTCTGGGTGATCCAAGCTGCTTCTGGGTAATCTCTTCTGAGGTTGATCAGCAGCTGTTGTAGGATTTCTAGCAGTGCTCCTTTCAGATGTTGAAGGAGTGTCTGTGTTGAGAGCTTCTGATGACTTGTCTTCAAAACCTGTAAATTCAATTTCCATACCTGCAAAAACTTCATTCTGCTTTGACTTTTCAGAGTCAAGCTTATAATCAAAACGAACACTGATTGATTCTTTCACAATCTGTGTTTCTGTGTTGTATACTCTGTACCCTCTTGAGCGTTCAGAGTATCCTAACATAATACACTTCTGTGCTTTAGAGTCAAACTTGTTCAAATAATTCTTTGTATTTAACATAAAGCAAGTACATCCAAATGGATGAAAATATGAAATGTTGGGCTTTCTGTTCTTCCACAATTCATATGGAGTCTTTTCCAGAATAGGTCTTATTGAGATTCTATTCTGAATGTAGCACGTTGTGTTTATTGCCTCTGCCCAGAAGATCTTAGCAACGTTTGTCTCATTGATCATGGTTCTGGCCATTTCTTGCAATGTTCTATTCTTTCGTTCTACAACTCCATTTTGTTGGGGAGTTCTAGGACAAGAGAAATCATGCAGAATGCCTCTGTCATTAAAGAATGACTCAAAATCTTTGTTTTCAAACTCTCCACCATGATCACTTCTGACTTTAACGATTCTAAGATCCTTTTCATTCTGAACTTGGTTACAGAAGGTAACAAACACAGAGTGTGACTCGTCCTTGTGTCTTAAGAACTTTACCCATGTCCATCTGCTATAGTCATCTACGATTACTAACCCATACTTCTTGCCACTGACTGAAGCAGTTTTAACTGGTCCAAATAAGTCAATGTGCAGAAGTTCTAATGGCTTAGAGGTAGAAACAACATTTTTAGATTTAAAAGAAGGTTTTGCAAACTTGCCTTTCTGACATGCTTCACACAGAGCATCTGAATTGAACTTCAAATTAGGAAGTCCTCTGACCAGATTGAGTTTGTTAATCTGAGATATTCTTCTCATACTAACATGCCCCAATCTTCTGTGCCAGATCCACTGCTCGTTGTTAACAGACAGAAGGCACTTTACATTCTGACTTTTTAGTTCAGAAAGTTTGATTTTGTAAATGTTGTTTTTCCTCTTACCATTAAACAGGATAGTCTCATCTTTCTGACTAACAGCTTTACATGATTTTTAATTAAAGATTATATCATAACCGTTATCACTTAATTGACTTATGGATAACATATTATGCATTAATCCATCTACAAGCAGAACATTATTAATAGAGGGAAGATTTCCATTACCTACAGTTCCAGAGCCAATTATCTTTCCCCTCTGATTGCCTCCAAAGCCAACGTGGCCTCCAGGCTTAAGTTCCAGGCTTTGGAACATATGCCTTCTTCCCGTCATGTGTCGCGAGCAGCCAGAGTCCAGGTACCATGACTAGTGTTTCTGACTTGCTGCTAAAGATATCTGCAACATGTATTATTTTATCCTTAGGTACCCAGATTTTCTTGGGTCCTGATTTGTTAGTTTTACCAAAACTCTGGTTGAATTTTGGTTTCATAGAGTACTTATTGCTAGTGTATTTAATATCATGTGTGTGACCATACACAAAATGTGAATTCAGAGGAGTGTGTTTAATGGTTAAATCCATGACATTCTTTGGTGTAGGAACCTTTCCTTGGTATCCTATTCCTTTCCTGCCGTTTTTGCTAACTCCATAGATCATTGAAGCCATTTTGCTTCTATCTATGCTTTTAGCAAGGAACTTCTGGAAACTGTGATCGTACTCCTTGATGATCTCATCAGCGTTGCTGGGAGTTTCAGAAATTGGTTCCTTCTGAGAGTTTTGTAAAGTGTTTTCTAATTTTGAAATCTTATTTCTCAGCTCAGAATTCTCCAATTTGAGACTCTCAGTCTTATTAGAGTCATATTCAAGATTCCTTTTCAGGTCTCTGAATTTAACTCTAATTTGCTGATACCTTTCCAGAATTTCATTAAGGCTTTCAGCAAGTTCAGCCTTGGTAAAATTAACAGCAAAGTTAGGAAATACCTCTTCAGTATCTGATTCTGAGTCTGATTCAGAAGCTTCACTATCTTCTGAAATGTTGGCCATGAGAGCTATGTTGGCTCTCTCATCATCTGATTCTGAGTCAGCTTCAGACGAGTCAGAGTCATCCCATGTAGCCATGAGACTTTTCTTCTTTTCTCTTCCAAACTTCTTTTTGGGATTTTCCCTCTGAAGCTTTGGGCAGTCACTCTTGTAGTGTCCTTGCTCATTGCACTCATAGCAGATGATGTCCTTGGTGTTTGGCTTTTTGCTACTTGAGGAGCCTTCAGATCTTCTGTATCCAGAGGAAGAATTTGTCCTTCTGTATCTGGAAGAGGACTCGTTCTGATCAGATCTTCTGGGATTCCTGAACTTCCTTTGTCTTTGCTTCCATAGTTGATTTACTCTTCTGGAGAGGAGGGAGAGTTCGTCTTCTTCTTACTTCTGAGGCTCGTCAGCTTCTAGCTCTATCTCATGACTTCTGAGGGAGCTGATAAGTTCCTCCAGAGTGATTTTGTTGAGATCTTTTGCTAGCTTCAGAGCTGTAACCATTGGTCTCCACTGCTTGGGTAAACTTCTGATGATTTTCTTGACATGGTCAGCAGTAGAGTATCCTTTGTCCAGAACCTTGAGACCAGCTACCAGAATCTGGAATCTTGAGAACATTGTTTCAATGGATTCAGATTCTTCCATTTTGAACGCCTCATACTTCTGAATGAGCGCCAGAGCTTTAGTTACTTTGACCTGAACGTTGCCCTCATGCGTCATTCTAAGTGAGTCGAAAATGTTCTTTGTTGTGTCTCTGTTGGAGATCTTTTCATATTCAGTATAGGAGATGGCGCTGAGAAGGATGGTTCTGGCCTTGTGGTGATTCTTGAAGTCACGCTTTTGTTGATCAGTCATTGTTTTTCTATCAATCTTCTGACCGCTTGCATTCACAGGGTGCGTGTATCCATCTGTCACCATATCCCACAGATCAGCATCATGTGCCAGAAAGAAGCTTTCAATTCTGTCTTTCCAGTAATCAAACTTTTCTCCATCAAAGACTGGAGGTTTGCCGCTGAATCTGTCTCTGTCCTCATGGTTGTCATTGCTGGTGTGAGAATAGGTTCCTGCCATTGTGTTTTTCTGACGCTGGATCTTGTACTGACCCGGTTAAGTGTTTTAGCTCAGAACCAGGCGCTCTGATGCCAATTGAAGAAGTGAAAAACACAAGAAGGGGGGGTTGAATTGTAAAACTGAAAATCAATGCAATGAACAAGATATTTTTATCCTGGTTCGTTTGATCTCAAACTACTCCAGTCTACCCGTCAAGGTGATTTCGCCTCTCTCCAACGAGGTCTTAATCCACTATATTCAACTGAATATTACAAACTGCTTTAACAACTGCTAAAGCCTTCTTGATGCAAACCATAACCCGGTTTGTCAAGGAACACTTTCTTACAAAGAAGATAAATCTAGGTGTGTGAATGTTTTCTACAAAACTGTATCACAACTGTGATGTATACACAAATTAAGCTTATGAAACTAGATTACTAAACAATGATTAAGTAAGAAGATATGTAGTGTTTAGCAAACTGAGAGAAGGAAGATTATGTTTAGGTTTTAGGCGTGTAAAATGTTGGAGAGCATTAGCCAATTCAATCTTCATAGTCTTGTTTATATAGCACTGAGATTGTTGAACGTTGGAGCAATATTCTTGATTCAATGCTAATAACAAACTTTCCTTATCGAGCAGATCTTGTCTGGAATGAGGCCATTGGTAATAATTTGCTTTCAATGCATAGTACCGTTGCTTACTTAATGCATGTTCTGGCTTGGCTCATTCTGACTCTGCTTAACTGCTGATGAACTGTTGTTTTCTTTATCAGAGTGTTGAGCGCAGTTCTGTTCATCAAGCTTCAGCATACACGTGAGTTGATCTTCTGATTCTGGTATTCTGATAACAACTTCTGATGTTGATGTCAAGAACCAAATTTCTGATGCTGATTAGGTGTGCTCTTGCTTATACCTATCAGAGTTTCTGCAAATCAGAACGTAATATTTTAGGTAGCAAATAGTTCATACATGAATCATATAAATAATATATCTTTTCATTTTGTTATCATCAAAACTTAAACATAGGGTAGTAGATTCAAACTTTGTTCTAACAAGGTAAGTCTTTAGCTCTTAAATCTAACAAAAAATATGAACCATAGTTTTACAGGCAAAGGAAGAAAACTCTGGTGGAACCTCGTCAAAAGAAGACGAACTATCTCTTCTCTCCAGAAGAGTCAATCAACCGTGGAAGCACAAGCGGAGGAAGTTCACAACTTCTAGAATAACAGAAAACCATTATGAACCATCTTCTGGATTCAAAAAATCATGCAAAAAAGATATTGTTTGCTACGAATGCAATGAACAAGTTCACTACAAAAGCGAATGTCCAAATATTCAAAAAGAGAAACCTAAAAATAAGTTCTTTAAATAAAACAAGAAAAGCCTCATGGCAACATGGGATGACTCAGAATCTTCTGAAGCTGAAACAGAATCAGAAGATAAAAGAGCCAACATAGCCCTAATTACCAATGTATCAGATGACACTGGATCATCTGAATCAGAATCAGACTCAGAGGCAGATGAGGTATTCTCTAACTTTTCTAGATCTCAATTAGAAGAAAGTCTGTCAGAAATTCTTGAAAGATATCAGCAACTTCGATTCAAAAACAAAAACCTGAAAAAGGATCTAGTATCTGACTCTGAAAGAAACTAAGAAATTGAAAACAGAAAACTCTGAGCTTAAAGAAACAATTTCTAAACTCGAAAATAGATTATAAAAGGCTCAGAAAGAAACTCTCTTAGAAGTTTCTAGTACCTTTGATAATATCATAAGAGATTATGATCATAGCTTTCAAAAATTTCTTGTTAAAAACATATATAGGAGCAAGATGGCTTCAATGATCTATGGAGTTAGCAGAAATGGAAGAAAAGGGATAGGATATAAGGGTAAATTATCTCAACCTAAGAAAGTTAAATATATGGTCATAAAACACACACCCCTTTATTCTCACTTCACCTATGGGCATACACATGACATAAAGTATACTAGTAATGTTTTTTCTGCTAAACCAAAATTCAAACAGAATTATGGTAACTCTAACAAACAAGGACCCAAAAAGATATGGGCACCTAAGGACAAAATTGTCTATGTTGCAGATGTCTTTAAAAACAAAATTGAAACATCAATCTTGGCACCTGGACTCTGGATGCTCTCAACTCATGACGGGAAGAAAGCATATGTTCCAAAGCCCGAAACTTAAATTTGGAGGCTATGTAGATATCGGAGGCAATCAGACAGGAAAAATTATTGGCTCTGGAACTATTGGTAATTGTACTCTTCCTTATATAACTAATGTTCTGTTAGTAGATGGATTAATGCATAACCTGTTATCCATAAGTCAATTAAGTGATAATAGTTATGATATAATCTTCAATCAAAAGTCATGTAAAGCAGATAATCAGAAATATGGATCTATCCTATTTAATGGAAAGAGAAAGAACAAAATTTACAAAATAAAGCTTTCTGAACTAAAAAGTCAGAATGTAAAATGCCTAATGTCTATTAACGATGAGCAATGGGTCTGGAACAAAAGATTGGGGTATGTTAGTATGAGAAGAATATCTCAGATTAACAAACTCAATCTAGTCAGAAGACTTCCTAATCTGAAGTTCAGCTCAGATGCTCTGTGTGAAGCATGTCAAAAAGGCAAGTTTGCAAAACCTTCTTTCAAATTAAAAAATGTTGTTTCTACCTCTAGACCATTAGAACTTCTGCATATAGATCTATTTTGACCAGTGAAAACTGCATCCATTAGTGGAAAGAAGTATGGATTAGTGATCGTAGATGACTATAGCAGATGGACATGGGGAAAGTTCTTAAGACACAAGGACGACTCACACTCTGTGTTCTTTACTTTCTATAACCAAGTTCAAAATGAAAAAGATCTTAGAATTGTTAAAGTCAGAAGTGATCATGGTGGGGAATTTGAAAACAAAAATTTTGAATTATTTTTTAATGAGAATGGCATCTCTCATGATTTCTCTTGTCCTAGAACTCCTCAACAAAACAGAGTTGTAGAACGAAAAAATACAACTTTACAAGAAATGGCCAGAACCATCATCAACGATACTAATATTGCTAAGAACTTCTGGGCAGAAGAAATTAACATAGCGTGTTATATTCAGAATAGAATCTCCATAATACCTATTCTGGATAAGACTCCATATGAACTGTGGAAGAACAAAAAGCCCAACATTTCTTATTTCCATACATTTGGATGTACTTGTTTTATTCTAAACACTAAAGAACATCTGAACAAGTTTGACTCTAAAGCACAAAAGTCTCTCGTGTTAGGATACTATGAATGATCAAAAGGTTATATAGTATATAACCCAAAGACAGATTGTGGATGAGTCTATTAGTGTCAGATTCGATGATAAGCTTGGCTCCAAAAAGTCAAAGCAGGGTAAATTTTTTGCAGATATAGAAGTTCAAATTACAGGTACTTAAGACACTGCATCGGAAGTTATCTATAAAGAATCACTGTCTAACTCAGAAGAGGATGTCACAAACATTACAGTAGCATCTGAAGATCCCATCCAGAAAAGACAATCCAAAAGTAGCTTAGCTCATCCAGAAAACACAATTATGGGAAAGAAAGAAGATACAATCAGAACAAGATCTACTTATAGAAATTATAAAGAATCTCTCATGGGATTAGTGTCTCTGATTGAGCCAACTTCCATTGATGAAGCCCTTCTGGACAATGACTGGATACTCACAATGCAGGAAGAACTAAATCAGTTCACCAGAAACGATGTGTGGGATCTAGTTCCTAAACCAAAAGGTTTTAACATCATTGGAACCAAATGGGTCTTCAGAAACAAGCTAAATGAACAGGGAGAAGTCGTCAGAAATAAAGCACGACTGATGGCATAAGGTTATAGTTAGCAAGAATGGATAGACTATACATAAACCTTTGCTCTAGTCGCCAGGTTATAATCTATCATACTTTTATTCTCTTTTGTAGTAAATAATGGCATCACTCTTTATCAAATAGATGTTAAAAGTGCGTTTTTAAATGGTTACATTAATGAAGAAGTTTATGTGCACCAACCCCCTGGCTTTGAAAATTCAAAACATCCAGAATATATTTATAAACTTAAGAAATCACTATATGGTCTGAAACAAGCTCCCAGAGCTTGGTATGAAATACTAAGTAATTTTCTGTTGGAAAATGATTTTACCATAGGGAAGGTGAACACAACCTTATTCTGTAAATTGTTTAAAAATGATATTATGGTTTATCAAATTTACGTAGATGATATTATTTTTGGATCTACTAAAGCTTCTTTGGGAAGAGAATTTTCTAAGTCTATGTAGGTGGAGTTTGAAATGAGCTTGATGGGCGAACTTAAGTTCTTTCTGGGTATCTAAATCAATCAAACTCCAGAAGGAACCTGCATTCATCAAAGCAAGTATGTCAAAGAACTTATGAAGAAATTTTACTTGTCATAATGTAAGCCATCCAAGACTCCTATGCATCCCACATGCATTATGGAAAAGGAAGAGGTAAGTAAGAAGGTAGAACAGAAGCTCTACAAAGGTATGATTGGTTCTCTCTTATATTTAACAGCTACAAGGCATGATATTTTGTATAGTGTTTGTCTGTGTGCTAGATTTCCAATCAAATCCTAGAGAATCTCACTTAACAGCTATTAAGAGAATTTTCAAGTATCTGAAAGGTACTACTAATATGGGTCTTTTCTATAGAAAATCCAAATAATACAAATTAGTAGGGTACTATGATGTTGACTTCACTGGAGACAGAATAGAAAGAAAAAGTACTTCTGGAAGCTGCCAATTTCTGGGAGACAATCTAATCTCGTGATCCAGCAAAAGGCAATCCACCATTGCACTGTCAACTACTGAAGCTGAATATATAGCAGCAGCTGGATGTAGCACACAGATGCTATGGATGAAAAGTCAACTTGAAGACTTCAATGTATATAAGAGTAACATTCATATTCTCTGTGACAATACTTATGCTATTTGTCTTTCAAAAAATCCCATTTTACATTCTAGGGCTAAGCATATAGAAATTAAACATCATTTTATTAGGGGCTATATTAAAAAGGAATTCTATCGTTAAAATTTATAGACACAGACCATCAATGGGATGATGTTTTCACTAAACCCCTTTCTGAAGATAGGTTTAACTTCAGCCTGAAACATCTAACCATGAAATTATTCCCAGAATGATAGTTTTGTTTCTGTATACTTTAACCCTCAGAAGTTTATGCTTTAATTTCTCTTATGTGAACATCTAATCAATAGTTCTTCAGAAATTAGAAGGAAAGTTGTATCAGGATCTATCTAGAAGATCTGAACATTCTCCAAATGGTTCATTTCAAAGATAGAAGCATGCAGATCATAATATCAACATCTGTCAACTCTATACGCAAGGTCTTCCTCTAAGGTTGAACACGTGTTCAAATTCTAAAGAGACTGAAACATTGAGTGGATGCATTGAGGCTCGCGTCAAATTGGTAACTGTTTAATATCTTCTTGCTATCCCTTTTTTCAGTAATCATTAATTCCCGTAATCATTTTATTTAAATATTTTTCTTGTTAATTAAGTCTCCTATTTTCTTATATATACTTTGCTCACCATCACTATCACACTTCCACTCTCAATTGTTTCCTCTCTTCAACTTGTTCAATATTTCGAAAAAGCCTAAAAGAGTCTGTGTGAACAAATGGCTTCCTCTCAACAACACTCTCAAGGTTCTCAAAGCATTTCTGGTTCTTCTTCCTCAACGGCAGACAGGTACAAAGAACCCTTAAGAACTCTCCTCACACCCATTGATTCACTGGAAGTTCTATGTGAGCTCATTGTAGATTTCGTAAGCATGAAGGAAATGGATATGATTTAATCCCAGATGTTGAGTTCCAAGGATGGATTAAGTAGTTTGATCATCTCCTAGGTCTAGTTTTTCCAAGACTTGTTAAAGAATTCTGGATCCATGCCACATCTTCAAATCATCAGGTTACATCTTTCATTATGGGAAAGAAAATCATCATCTATGAAGATCTCATTTGGCAACTAATAGGTCACGACAACGGTGGTATTCGTTGCAGTGATATGGCTGACAAAGGTTCTGACCTAACCAAGATCTCAAAGGAAATCTTTACTTCTGGCCAACCATCCAACAAAATCAAAGACCTGAAGGATTACCTCCGAATTTGGTCTAAAAAATTTTTGGGTTGCATCAATCACAAGAAGCCTACAAGTTCTCCATATTACATCAATATTGATCAGCAGTATCTTTTGTACTTCATAGCCACCAAAGCAAAGGTCAATCTTCCATATCTTTTGTTCAATTATCTGAAGACCACCGTAAAATAAACAAGGAAAGAATAAAGAACAAAGAGATATTGGATCCCTCTGGGAAGACTCATTTCAGATATTCTGATAGAAAATAAATTGATAGAACATCTAATTGAGGATCAACAAGCTAGCTCTCTGGAAGCTTGTGTTGGTAAACCTCTCAATGCCAAAAATATGAAGAAGATGAAGACTATTGAAACTATCAAGAAGGATCTAACAATTGCCACCAAGGAAGTCATTACCACTAGAAGAGTACCTCTGAAGGATTTTCCTCTCTTCACTCAAATAGACACTTCTCCATATATTGTTCTCATGTATCTAGAAGCATGCAAAAGGGACAGTACAAATCCATATGTGAACATTTGTGATCTAAGGCAACAACCTCTAGAAGTTGCTACCATAGAATCATGAAAAAGGAAAGCAGTTGCAGAAGGAACTTCTTAGAAGACTCCCAAAGCTACCAAAAAGAAAGGTAACCCTTCTTTTGTTTCTGTTATTGAATCAGTATAGCTATCAACATATAAAAACCCTTCATCTCCAAAACCCACAGAAGATCCATCTCCTCAAACTTTTTATGATTTTGACTTATACTTTGACACCTCATTTCCTCTAGATAACCTTCTGAACAATCCACCTTCTACCCATCTTGACCAAAATCAACCAGAACTTGCACAAGTTCTCTCTGATATTGATTAGTTTGATCCACTGTTTGAAGCTCCCCAAATAGAAAATCCAAATCTTGATTCTAATACTACAACATCCATCCCTGGAATCACTTGTCCTCTCATGGTCTCTCAACCACAAATAATTCCCTCAACTTCACAGAACCTCTCCATTCCAGATCTTCCATCTCCTTATCAGTCCACTCCACCAAACTCACCAAATTCGCCCATAATCCTTTCTGACTCTCCCTCTCCAAATAACTATCAAGAAGATCCCCTTAGAATAATCATTGATTTAGAAGCCTGGGACAATCTTGTCACAAGCTTTCATAAAATTGATGTTCCAAAACCAAAACCAAAAATCTCCAAAGCAGATGTTGGTAAATCCTTCCTGATTTTTGAAACAGAAATACAGGAATGGGTTAACTCTCTAAATCTAGCTTGCACAGAGAATCTCAATCCAGCTGCTTCTGACTCTCATTGGAACCACCTCAGTAAATGTTTCAACTCTGAATCTCTGAAACTAAAGGAGCTTAGTTATGAAATCTCTCAACAGAACTTATGTGGTCGCCTGAATATCTTCAAGGATCAAGTTCTGTGACATTGGGAAAAGAAGCCACTCCTTCTGCTAGACAATACCCCTTGGGAAGCTCATCAGATATCAGAGTATGATGAACCACTCTCTAATCCTCTTCCTCTAGTCATGTTTCAAGACAAAGGCAAGAAAGTTGAAGAAGCTCCTACATAAGAATCAGCTGCAGTTTGTTCTAAAAAAGTGGTCTCTTATGCTAAATTAACCTAATATCTATTGTGCTGTAAACTCTAGATGAGTTGAAGAAAGAAAGTGATGTGTTTAAGGAAAGGTTAAACAAGCAGGATCAAACTTGCAATGAAATTAAGGGGATGCTTGGGAAACAAGAGAAATCGAGCAATCAAATTAAGGGGATCCTTTTTAATACAACATGCATTTTATTGTCTACAGTGTTTTTATTGCTTTTTTATTCTTGACAAAAAAGGGTGAGAATGTGAGATATTTCTAATATAACAGTATTGAGACTCAGTCTCAAACATTTTGAATATCATAACTTCTATTTTTTATCTTCTGAAAGAAAAACAGGAAAAAACTCTCTTGAGGACTGTTGTGGAAGCATAAAAAATATTCTTCTCAAAACTCTTATCAGAACATATTCAGGGAAGTGTTTTTCTTTATCTGAGTATCCAACTCAGGGGGAGACTTTAATGTTTTAGGTTCTTTAAAATTTCTATCAAAATATCCAAGTTTTTGTCATCATCAAAAAGGGGAGATTGTTAGAACATAGTTTTGTTGTACATCCTTGTAAGAGTTTTGATGATAACAAACACTCAAAGAACAATTATTCTCCCTAAATAATTATTTTATTTTGCAGAGAAGTTATGATGTAAGAAGCACAGAAGATGAGATAGATCATTGATAAAACTATGTTATGACCATCTTACATAGAAGCAATATGTGCAACACACTTAAAATAAAGAAGTTCTGGTGTTACAACTTCTAAGTGCATTAAACATTGCGAACAAGAACTTTGTTATACTGACACGTAAAGTTCTAGAAAGAAGTAAAAGAGTCTCAATGGTAACATTAAACTTCTGATGTGATCTTTAGCAAGCGTGTTCTGAAATGTTACATTTCATTCATGGCTATTCAAAAGTAATGGCTGAAACAGGACAAGAATCTCTATGTTTGGAAAGTTCTTTAATTACTATTTATCAACATTCCAAAAGCACCTCTCATGCATTGCCTATATAAACAAGACATGAAGAAGAAATTATTGACGATTTTAGCTGTGCACTACAAACGAGAAAATATCACTACCTTCAATCCATTGTTTTTCAATTGTGTAATACATCACTTTTTTGATACTATTTTTTGTTAGAAAACATCTTTTGTACACGCTTTCAAATATTATATTGTGTAATACATTGAGAAAATCGGGTTGTGGTTTAAACTCAAGAAGCCTTTGACAGTTGTCATTGTATCTATGTAATCAAGTTTGATTAGTGGATTAAGACCTCTTTTGAGAGAGGAGAAATCACCTTGGCGGGTGGACTGGAGTAGTTTGAGTTTAAACAAACCAAGATAGCCAACGTGTCTTTTATTTTAAGTTTTATAAACCTAATTCAAACCCCCCCTTCTTGTGTTTTCCCATTCTTTAACTAGCAATAGATCGTGAAAACTGTATGACGTAGACCGATATGGTTGAAATGATGGCTACGTTAGTGCGACACAATGATTAGTGCAGGTATCCCTTGAGTCACTCGAGGAGAATGTTGGGCTTCCGCGTGGTGTCATAAGTACTAATTGACCTTAGAACCTTAGTTGACACAACATAGCCATTAGAAAGTAGTGAGATTGCCAACTTTGGTGCAGACTGAAGTTGGTTGATACTCGATGCTACATTCATTGAGATTGGACTCTCGGGATATTTCGGCTGCAATTCAGATGCTTGAGCTGAAACAATGCCTGAGAGAAAGATCAGTGATTTGAGATTCCTAGAACCCAGTTATTTCTTTTAAGACAGGTTGAACCAACTAAACTCAAGAGGGTACTTACCTATAAACTCCATGCAAGCCAGAACCTAAGGCATAGTGTGTCTTGTTTGAGTTTGATTAAATTTTTTCGAACATGACATCATTACACATGTCATTTACACTAACCATTTCAAGGACCTAGGGATTTCTATTTGTTTCTTTGTTGTAGGTTATTGCCTATGCTCGTAGAAATACTATCTGGATCAGTTTTGTGAGGATACCTTCTCAACTTAAGGAGTTAGTCTCAAAAGTTCCTGAAAGTTCTCAATTCACCAAGAGGCATGGCCATCTACTCAGCTTGGTTACCTCAGGTTTTGAAGAAGACATGATGAGTGTTTTATTCCAGTTCTTTGATCCTGCACATCACTATTTCACCTTTTTATATTATCAGCTGGTACCCATAATGGAAGAGTTCTATAAGCTACTAGGAACACCTGTTCTTGATCAGTCACCTTTCACCAGTTTAGAGAAACATCCACAACCTGAAGAAATTGCAGCAACCTTACATATGAAGCGGTCTGACATTGTATCTAATTGGGAAACAAGAAGTGAATTCAAGGGTTTTCTTGCTAAATTTCTGTTAGAGAAGGCTCGCTATTTCTAGATGCTATGAGTTTCCAGCCTTTCAAGGAAATCTTGGCTTTGTTGATCTATGGTTTGGTGCTATTCCCTAATCTAGACCAACTCATAGATGTGAACACCATCAAAATATTTATTTCTCGTAACCCTATGCCTACTTTGCTCGGAGACATTCTGCATTCTCTTCACACTCGTACTATGAGGAAGCGAGGGACTCTTATGTGTTGCATACCTTTGTAATCCAGGTGGTTTATTTCTCACCTTCCCCGATCAGTAATGAAGAATGAACAAGGATTGAGGTGGTCTCAAAGGATGATGTCGCTCTCTCATTCAGATACCTATTGGTGTTCCCAATCTCTGAAAGATGTTACTATCATTAACCACTATGGGGAATTCCATAATGTTCCACTCCTTGGAATTAGGGGAGGTATTACCTACAACCCTTCTCTAGCTTTATGCCAATTTGGTTATGCTCGAAGAAATGGTCCTCATGACATGCTTATCCAGGGTATTGTATTCCATTACGAGAACAATTTTCAAGGTTATCGTCAAAGGTTTATACGTTCTTGGGGAATGATAAACAAGATTGATAGCAAGACTTTAGGATAAAAGAATTACATCCCTTTGGAGCCTTACATCAGATGGGTATGATCTCGTGCTTAAAACCTTATAATGTCATATCCCACTGTCTTACCAGTAATTGTGGAGCATGTTACCGAGGGGGATATTCCTTATACCATTCTTCATCCAGATATGCCTACTGACCTTGAAGAATTGCAGAAGTCCTGGATTCAACTCAAGGAAGAACGTGACACCTTTGAGACTCAGTTCTATGAAAATGAGAAGTAAGTGTTGGAGCTCACAAAGAAACTTCATGAAGAGCGAAGTCTTAATGCATACATCGACACGAAGAGGAAGCATTTGTGGGAGACTTGAATCTTAGCGAATTTAAATCTATTAAGGTCCTTTAAAACATTGCATCCATATATCATGCATGTCATCATATAACAACTATTCTCAAGACAGGTTTCTCATTTTCTTGTTGTTTATTAGAGTAAGAAAAATGGATCTCGAACAGACTGTCAGAGATCTCCAAGCTCAAGATGCTCAGTTCAAGTAAATGTTTCAGAATCTACCCAAGGGGAAAGAAGAATTGAAAGCACTCCTCGCTGAGAACATGACCAAGAAAAATCCCGAAGGCAACAAGGATGACCAGTTGGAACAACTGCAAGCTGAGATGGCAAGGATGAGAATCCAGATGATTAGTTAGATGGCTCTTATCAAAAACTTAACTCAGGGACAAGAAGAGTTAAGAATCCTCATCGGAAAACTTTGTCAAGACAAATACGACTATATGGGACAAACTGCTAGAATTGGGGGGTCTAATCAATAATCAACCCCACTTGGCGAACAGGGAATTAGTTGATAGGTTCATAAGGGAATATGGTGAAGATGGAACCATAAGCGATGAAATTCAGGTGACTGCATATTCAAGTACTCAGAAGAGGTCATACAATTGGAAGAAGGAGTTCATTACTATGTACGGCCAGAAGGGTCATAATAAGAGTAATCTCAATCAATCTGTGCAGGCAGTGCGAATCTCTAATGCGGCACTAGTCTAATAATGACCTCTCCAACAACAACTGGGTATTCAACGTAAATAGGATACATCTGAAAAGCAATATACCAAACTCAACAATTCGATTTTGCAAGCCTTGCAACATATGTTGAAGATGAATTTAGTCACGTTGAAGGATCCTCCTCAGAATCCAAATACTTCCTTTCCCCGTCACAATCCTAATGAAATAGGTGCATACCATTCCAACAGTCCTGGACACGACACTAACAACTGTTAGGCTTTGAAACATAAGATTCAAGACTTGATCAACGAAGGAGTGTTAGAATTTACACAAGATGGTCAGCTTGAGTTTTTCTGTCATCCCTCAAAGGCATACCATTTGAAGTGACAAATTCGGGCGGGGAATCTTTTTGTTCATTAGATTTTTCATTTGTAATTTATTTAGTTGATTAAAACACTTATCTTTATGTCATACTTTGGTTGTTCCCATTAATTCATTGCATATGTTTGTCTTGAGTTAATCCAATCGTTTTCATTATACTTAAACTATGCTTTTAATTCCTTTTTGTGATATTCAACTCTCGATTAAAAGTTATAAGCCTTTAGAGGGAGGATGGCGGAAATGATACCATAATCTCTACAATATGCTTTTGAATAGACCTTGCTGACGATATACAAGCTTTGTTTCAAATCTTAAACAGTGGAGTTATAAGGAAGATAATCCCTAGTCAACCCCTTTGAGTCTATGAAGTAGGAGTTTTATTTTTCACACAAATTGAAACCTTTAATCATAACTTAGGGCAGGGTAGTTTCTCAGTTAATTCAAGTGCGCATTCAGTCACAAGCTTTCACTCTATACACAGTGAATAGTATCAAAAACGTCCTTCCAAATCAAAAGACGGTGATGGTTCCCCGTAAAATAGGCATTCATTATCTCTCAAAAGAAAAACCCGCTAAGTCAAAACCTATGAAGGAGATTTAAGAAAAAAACCGGGGGCATCCCGCTGACTATAATCACAGAAGAAACAGTTCAGGAAAAAGGTAGGGATGATAAAATCAAAAAAGAGGTTGCTACAAACCCTCGACAACAGAAAAATGTTACAAAAAATGACTGCCTTCTCAAATAAACTTCCAGTATCCTAACCATCACAAAGATATCATTCCAGACTCAATTGGAATCTAAACACACAATTAACTGAGTATAGGGTTGAAGAACGTCACGAAGAACGGTTTAGGTAAAAATAAAGTTTGAGCCTTTATCCTTTGTTTCTTAAACCATGAAACAGGCCACGTTACAACCCTTAAAAGTCCTAACTGAAGCATAGGTTGGTTCAAAAGCATACTGTTACAAAAAGGTATCCTACTCCTGTAAGGCTTAGTATAAATCCTGAGTTGAATTCATATTCTTAGAAAATTTTGTTGTTTACTAAAAATGCATTTGCAAAACTTCAAGATAGACATAAACTTTACATTTTTAATACCACTGCTTGTATATAACTAATTATTCGATAGAAATAAATTTGCACGACAAATATATAATGAACGGAAATCCTCTGAATGAACAGAATCACTTCAAATGGAAAGACACTTGCAATAACAAACCTTCCATGATCAGGGGGAATGACATGTTATTGTCCAACTCATCTGTGGAAGTCAAGTAAAGATTCAAAGAATCTCTCAAAAGTGTTGAATAGCCAAGGGCAGATCTCCATCTAAGTCACTTAGGGAATGTTACATTGGACATGAATTCCAGTAAAGGGTCATGTACAATCAAACAAACATTTTCTAGCAATGCTACAACACTTACTACTATGGACAATGATAATTCTCTGCACCCTGTAAATGAGGACATAGTCAGAAAATACTACGCATGAAAAAGGACCTGCTAGGTTGACTGGCCTAGGAAAAAATAAGAGCATCCCGGTGAACCAAAAGAGTTCGGGAAAAAATTAGGGATATATAAACAAAATTGTACACCCGGCAAGTCGAAAACCTGAAAAGGCGGCTTGGGCCAAAAAGGGTATCTCGGTGGACTAAAAATCTGAAAAGATGGTCCAGGAAAAAGTTAGGGATTAAAGCGTACGACTATGCCCCGTTATCTCATCACTTGTCTATCAGTAGAAGACTTATCACTTTGATCTAAATTTACCGAGGGCTCTAGAAGTTTAGATGAAGTTCAAGTCATCCATAAATCCCCACAGAGTAATCTCCACGAGATTGTCCCCACAGAGTCATCTTCACAAGCTTATCTTTAACAAAGATTCATTCCCCCACAAGTCTAATATGCTTTTAGGACAGAAACATGGGGCATTTTCCAGAAATTAACCTAATCATACTCGCCAATCGAACCCCCCAGCGGATAAAAGAATATGATATTTTTCCCGGCAATATCACCCACCTACGGAGTTTCAAGCAGTACAATTCATGGAAATTCTCTTCCCCTGGTGAGTTTATTCCTCCAAAACTGTAAAACACCCTGTAGATTTCTTCTCTCCAACAGAGCTCATTTCCTCACCAAGGGTATTTCCTCAGCAGAGTATTTCTCTGTCAATAGGGTTTATTTCCCCAACAGGGTTTACTTCCCCAACAGATTACAGTCTCCCCAACTTGACTTTATTCCTTAGATTGCTATGAATCACCGACAAAATTCCTCTCCCCAGTGAAATAGCCATTATCCCCAGAGAATTGCTACGGAACCTGGAACCAGACCAAATATCAGTCAACTTTATCCTCCCCAGACGAGTCGGCGTCCATATTGGAAACTCGGTCAAACAATATCTTGAAAATTTATCCATCTTTTCTATCCCCAGTCAGGGTATATAAGAACTTAGGTCCCCAGTAGAGCAGTAAATAACCAATGTTTCTAAACTCTTCTCCCCAAACAGAAATCAACATTCCCCAATGGAGTTTCCTCAAACAGAAAACAGGAAGACCCATCAAAATCAAAGATACACATACTTTTAATCCCCAGCAACAGTCAGGGATTTATTTTCAAAGACAACGATATTGCACAGGTTTACAAATACACTTCAATAGCATTTCACATCAATTAAAAATGTCATAGCATATGCATACAAAATGTATATATCACGGTCTCATTTATTTTGAGAAAATCATTACGCAATGCATTTCATACATCATGACATTGCATACAACTAACTCTTTTACTTTTTCAGGAAAGATCAATCAACAGACAAACATCATCAACTACTTATACGACCCGACAGTCTTCTCAAAGGCTACATCTGGCAAAGGGCTATTTAAGAAATTTCCTCAGAGGGTCATTCCAATAGACATTTTCTGGCTCGGATTAAATCGACCATAGATTTATTCTGATAATTCTCCCAGTTAAAGACCAACGCAGACATTTTCTGGCTCAAATTAAATCGACCATAGATTTATTCTAATACTTCTCCCAGTTAAAGACGGACGTAGACATCTTCTTGCTCAGATTAAAACGACCATAGATTTATTCTGATACTTCTTCTAGTACACAGTTTATGCCTCATATTAAATCGACCATAGATTTATTCTGATACTTCTCCCATTTAAAGATGTACGCAAACATCTTCTGGCTCAGATTAAATCGACCATAGATTTATTCGGATATTTATTCCAGTAGATATTTTCTGGCTTAGATTAAATCGACCATAGATTTATTCTGATACTTCAACTAGTTAAAGACTGGCGCAGGCATCTTCTGGATCAGATTAAATCGACCATAGGTTTATTCTGAAACTTCTTCCAGTAGACATTTTCTGGCTCAGATTAAATCGACCATAGATTTATTCTGATACTTCTCCCAGTTAAAGACGGACGTAGACATCTTCTAGCTCAGATTAAATCAACCATAGATTTATTCTGATACTTCTTCCAGTAGACATTTTCTGGCTCAGATTAAATAGACCATAGATTTATTCTGATACTTCTCCCAGTCAAAGATGGACGCAGACATCTTCTGGCTCAGATGAAATCGACCATAGATTTATTCTGATACTACTTCCAGTAGACATTTTCTAGCCCAGAATAAATCGACCATAGATTTATTTTGATACTTCTCCCAGTTAAAGACGGACGCAGACATCGTCTGGCTCAGATTAAATCAACCATAGATTTGTTCTGATACTTCTTCAAGTAGACGTTTTCTGGCTCAGATTAAATCAACCATAGATTTGTTCTGATACTTCTTCAAGTAGACATTTTCTGGCTCAGATTAAATCAACCATAGATTTATTCTGATACTTCTCCCAGTTAAATACAGACGCATATATCTTCTAGATCTGATTAAATCGACTATAGATTTATTTTGATACTTCTTCCAGTAGACATTTTCTGGCTCACATTAAATCGACCATAAACTTATTCTGATACTTCTCCTAATTCAAGACGGACGCATACATCTTCTGGCTCAGATTAAATCCACCATAGATTTATTCTAATACTTCTCCCAGTTAAAGACGGATGCAGACACCTTCTATCTCAGATTAAGTCAAGCGTAGATTTATTCTGATACTTCTTCCAATTGACATATTTTGGCTCAAATTAAATCGGCCATAGATTTATTCTGATACTTCACCCAATTAAAGACGGACGCAAACATCTTCTGGCTTGGATTAAATCAACCATAGATTTATTCTGATACTTCTCCCAGTTAAAGATGGACACAGACATCTTCTGTCTCAGATTAAATCAAGTATAGATTAATTCTGATACTTCTTCCAGTCGAAGTCGAGCGTAGACTTAGTCTAATATCTATCAATAGTTACTCTGCATGGCATCTATAATCCCATCTCTAATGACTCATCATTACCTCTCCAAATGGTAACTTTAATTCCATTCCCGTTAATTCAATCAACGATGTTATTTCGTGCACCGGCGAGTGCAAACTTATGGGCACTTAAGTGTTCAATCATCTTCTACCTTCAAGTCACGAATGGCGGACATGCCAATATAACTCGTCATGTTTAAGAAGATTGAATAGGGGAAGCTGTTGTACCCTAAAATTTTCCCTCCCATTTTCTTCAAGGCATGCTCACAAAAGGTCTCAAATACTCAAAGCCACTCAAGAGTTGATTGGTCAAACCTCCTCCTAAGCAAGGGTCTTCAACTAGGGTTTGGTGCTACTAAAAGAAGATTGGGCTGAAAGGGTCTCAAATGACTTTCATGGTTCATCATAGGTCCTCAATAATGCTTATGTCAAGTTTCAAATCTTGCATCACATGTTTGCTTAGTCAATGGCTCAGAAGATTGAAAGTTAACTATATTGGGTAAAAAGTCAACTATGGTCAACATACAGTCAAACTTTAAGATTTTCTGTCAACATCAACATTTTGAGGTGATATTCATCATTTGATCAAGGGTTGATCATGATTTCTCAAGGAAATCCCTCAAATCATCAAAGGTCAAAATTGCCAAATGAGGGTTTTGATTGAAGATGATTGATCATTGACTTTTGGTCTGGTGCATGACCTAATGGCTTAAAGCATGATCTCAAGGGATAAAATACAACATCTTTACATAATTACATGGCTCAAGACATTTCCAAAGATACAAGTGATTGATAGTTGAAGAACTGAATCAATTGATAAAAAGTCAACAGTCGCACAAAAGTCAAACTTTAACTTTTTTGTCAACATTGGAATTCAAAAATCAAGAATCATCAAAACATTCAAAATTATAAATTTTTATCATCAAGAATTACAAAGATCAATAAATTCAACAAAAGTCAAAGTTGGAAGATTTTCAAGTACTTAGAAAAAATTCAAGTATTTTGTGCTTAGAAACCTTAACTTCACAAGCAAGTTTCCTCAAGATACAAGTTGATTCAAAGAAAATTTTCAACATAAAAGTTGTAGGGAATGATAAATTCTATAACTTTGTCAATGGTGGTTGATCTCCAAAAAGTGATTGGATTAAGAGATATGGGCCCATGAAGTTCGGATATTTTTACCCAACACTTAGAAATATTTTAGATCAACTTTTTATCTCATCATCTTGGTCAATTTTCACCAGTTTCCCTTTTGAATTATCCAAAGTGGTCAACATAAAAGTTGTAGATCTTGTTCTAATATTTTCAAAATGTCCAAGAGCAAGAGTTTCGAAGAATTGAAGTTGGACATTTCTACTTGGTTTAGAGGTCATTTATTTGGTGGCTATAAGACCAAATCTCATAACCATGCATAGATATCTCACTTTGCAGGCCTCTAAACCCACAAATATCTCCATAATTAGTTTATTACACTTTCTTTATGGCTATTATCCACTTGATTCAAGCTTTATCCAAGATAATTTTCCATTAATGGCACAAAGGCACCATTGACATTCACATAAAGAAAGCTTTTTGCAAAATTCAATGTATTGAACTCCTCATTTGTTTCCTTTGATCACACTCCATCCTAAAGAGAAGAATCAACCTCCATGCACCCAAAAAACATCATAACGCACTTGTACTTGATCCTTGAAACCACCATTTTCACCATAACTTGATATTTCACTTCCAACCAAGCCATAACTAGACATCTTCAGATTGTAACTAGCACAATTCCTCTAACCTTTGCCTATAAATATAGGGTTCATTTGCAGTCCAAGACACGAATTGACAGCCTAAACACTCCTTCAATCTCTCCAAAACCAGAAATGGCAACATTGTTCCATGTTTGAAGCTCAAATCCATTTCTTCGAATTTTCAAACCCTTGCATTGTCTGTTAAAAACAATCATCCAAACACTTTCTAAACATCATTTAGAAGTTGTTCATCACTTTCATTCACCCCTGAAACACCTCTAACCAAAAATCACTCTCAAAACCACCATTGTTGCACATTTGAAGCTTCCAACATCCAACTTCGAATCCACTCGTGCGTTTTCCTCTTTTATCATTCAAACACCTTAGGTACATCATATTGAAGTTGTCCAAACACCTTAATAATTTTTGGAACATCTCCATCATCATCTTCCATTCTCAAACCCGAGCTCTACATATTCAGTTAGGAAGGATGATTCATTGAGTCTCAAGGAAATATAACCATTGGAACACGTTCAGGGAGGTCCAAGGAAGCTTTTGGCATCATTTATTTGCACCTAGAAGCATCCATACGCGTTCTCAGTTTTCACTTCAAGAGGTAAGTTTTACAAACTGTGATATCTTCAAACAAGCATCATTGGCATAAATTCCCTGAAGATAAATGTATATATCATTATCCTAAAGCTAACCATGTCCTTAAATTTCATTTTAATTAACTATGTGATGAGAATTTTGGAGCTGAAGTTTCTGAACCGTTAGGGTTTCAATTTGGTACTGAACAAAAAAAATTTCAATCTTTAATCTATAGCTTTCAAAAAATATATGGTTGGATTCGTTGTTAAAAATCAAGCAAGTTTGGTCTTTACAACTTTCTATTTGGTTGAGAAATGAAGGATTTACAAAATTGAAAATGGTGAAGTGATGTTGTTATACGCTCGGGGAAGAAGAAGAAGGAGATAGAAAATTTCAAATGTTCAAACATGTTTTATAATATATTTACTGGGGGGCCTTTCATAACCGGATGAAACATCCTCCCCAGTGGTAAACCATGTGCACGTATAACTAGAGGGACCTGGGTCGAGCCTCAGTGGTACCCTTTTCCATAATTTCATCCTTTTTAACTTCATTTTTGTCACTTATGTTCCTCATTTTCAACTAATTCTTTTTGCATCGAAATTTAATCTTTTCAAGTTGATTTTTGTACACTATTAGTTTAACATATATATTTTATGAATATAAAAATATCACAAAAAAAATATTTTTATTTCATTATTTTTCAATTAAATTAAGTTATTCCCTTTTAGGTTTTTTAAGGGATTTTTGGTGATCTTTTGATCAAAATTTCAACCTTGCTTACAAAGCTTGATTTTACCATGATAGGTTTTGATTCTCATGAGATATCTTGACACTTGAGTAAACATTTCATGATAGCTTGATCCTTCTTAGGACTTTTCTCAACCAAATTCACATTAAAACATGAAACATGTACAAAAATCAAAAGTTATGCTCCATGACTTTCAAATGTGATTGTGATGCGTACACTTGTTTCAAACATCCAAACTCATATATGTTTTCACAATCT
This sequence comes from Vicia faba, assembly GCA_948472305.1. Lineage (NCBI taxonomy): Eukaryota > Viridiplantae > Streptophyta > Magnoliopsida > Fabales > Fabaceae > Vicia > Vicia faba. The sequence continues at coordinate 772,747,205 of OX451740.1, read as the reverse complement.
TGCTTGATTTTTGTACATATTTCCTTCATAAACTATTTTAAAGCATAAACCACAAAATAACAAAAACATGCTTTCAACTTCAATTCATTTGTCATAACTTTTACCGAATAAACTCATGGATTCTCATCTACTTGTATTATCATTGCTTGTGTGAATTACATGTTCCCTTAGGCTTACTTGGTTCATCTTAAATCTTTGATGAAGCTTGGATCAAGATAAACATTAGAATTTCAATCCAAGTATGATAACTTTAGGATAAAATCTCCCCTCAATCCAAACCCTAAGTCCATCATTGCATGATAACATAGGTTAGATTCCCCCATAATATTAACTATAGGATCAACTTTGTATGAAAACTTTAGGATCAATAAGTCTCCCCATTAGAATTCTCTTTTATTTTTTCATTTCATCTTTAAGACTAAAATATTTCTCAATAAAAATCTCCAAAACACTTAACAATATTCAAAACCCTTTCAAAACTAAAGGTATGAAGGTGATAGGTGTCTCCTTGGATGCGGGTTCACTTAAAACCTTCTTCCTAAGGATACGTTCAACTTAAATCATTTTTTCATAAAAATCACCAAAAACCTTTTCTTTTCTATTTTCATCTTTCCTTTTTATTTTCCTAGATAAATTGTATAGGATGCTTTTGCGCATGTAAATAGCTTAGGTTTATTTCTCTCGCATTTATCTTATTATGTATCTGCTTTTGCGCATGTAATAGTTGTAGGTTTACTTTCCCGCAATCTTTATCCTTATGTAACTGCCCCAAAACCTTGTAATAGTCTTAGGTTTACATTATTCTCTTTACATTCTGCTTTTATTCTTTTATGCTACTGTTAGTAATTAGGGTTTGTATGGCAAGATTAAAATCAACCGATAGAAAAACCCTAATTTCAAGATAAACATAACTAAACCAATTATTTTGCACACACGCACCTCTAGGGTGACCCTCACTTATTGCCTCGGATAAGAAACAGTCATGTCCCTCGAATGTGGAATGCTTTAGCAAAGACCCTTGGTTAAAAGATCTTAGTCCCTCAATGACCATTTGATGCTGCCTTCGATAAACGATCTTAGTCCCTTAAGAAAATTGATAAAGTGTCCTACGAGTTGTCTTCTATGATTGTACGATGATCCACGCCTGTCCCTCACATCCAATGATAGGGCTTCCTACTAATTAATGGTAGGGTAGCACCATCTAAAGGAGAAGGAAAAGAAAAAAGACTTTTTTTGAGTAGGTAGAGCGCTTGTAGTCGCTTGCTCACAAACTTTTGAAAACAAAACATATTTTCACAAAACAACACTTTCTTTATAATATTTTCAAAACAAACATTTTGTATACATTCTCAATGATACGAGAATCATTACAAAATTTTAGCACTTAGGCATTTTCAAAATATTTTTAAACATACACAAGCACAAAGCATTTCCAAAAGTGAGCTAGCGATTAAGAGCTTGTAGATAACTACAGATGAAGAGGGTGCTAAAACCTTCCCTTTTCATAACCTACCCCCTTACTCAAAAAATTCTCAAAAGGTATTTCCTGTTCTTTTCACCCTTTCCTTTATTAGATAAAATAAAATTTGAGGGCGACTCTTGCTATCCGCAACATTTGCGATAAAATGCAAAACCAAAAGTCAGTTCTCCCACCGTATTACAGTCCCGGTATCATAAAACCTGAAGCTTCAAAATCTCCATGCACTAACTATTGTGTGATGTTATTTCTGCATCATGACTAGCATGCAAAATGTTAGCATGATTCAGAAAATGCATGTGAATTAAGCATACATGTTCATCATGATTTAAAACGTGATAAACCTTGAGAATAAAAACTTACCAACTTATCGATCGAAGTTGATGCAAGGGCAGCTTCTCAGGTTAATTCACGATGGATAGTGATTGGTACTAACTCCTGGTAACTTCAGGAAGACAATGGAAGGCTTAAATAGGCTTGAGAACAGCTATGGAATAGGGTTAGTACTAGCCCAAATCTTTTGAAATTTTTGAGAATTTTTAGAGAGCCTCTTATGCAGTCTCTCCGTGTCCTTAAAATTTGATTTGCTTGTCCTTATATAGAGAAAGGAAATGGCTTAATAAACATGGCAAGAAATAATGTAATTAAGCCATGATTCAAACAAAATCAAACACTTTTAAAAGCTTCCAAATTTGAGATATCTCTTGCCTTCTTAAGCTCACACGGTTTTGGCATGTTGTGATAGGTTGTCATGGGTTGTATTGGGCTTGTAAATGGTTGAAACAAAAGAATCCAAGCCCTTATATTATTATCTCACATTTTATTTGATTTTATTTGTATTTAAATGAATAAAAATTCAAATAAAATAAATAAAAATCATAAAAAATATGTAATTGGATTTAGAGGTCCTCTAACATCTTAAGAACATGTTTGAACATCAAAAGTTAGGCCCACTAGTTCAAAATTACAAGTTTGCTCACTTTGTATCTCATGCATTTTCTCAAAATTTTCCAACTTGTGCAACTCATAACTTGCTCAATTTTCACCTTTTGAAGGTGATCTTGGACTTTTTGGAAATCTCAATATGTCATCTACAATTTGTCTATTGATCATAAGATTTATCTTGATGTAAGTTGCCTTGACAAAAAGTGTCTTTTGGTTGACTTTTGAAATGACCTATAATGTATGGTCTCATATCTTTCAAATGAAGCATTTTTTGGACTTGAGCATAAATAGAAAGTTGTAGAGAATTGAGTTTCCTTCAAAATGGGATTTGGTTGGGGAAAAGTTGATGAAGCATGTGAAAGTTATGATTGGTCAAAGTTCAGTTGACTTCTCCTAAGGCAACCCTAATTTGGCAATTTTTGACCTTTGATGATTTGAGGGCTTTCCTTGAGGAATCATGATCAACCCTTGATCAAATGATGAATATCACTTAGAAATTTTGATGTTGACAAAAAATCTTGAAGTTTGACTATATGTTGACCATAGTTGACTTTTTACCTAATACAGTTTATTTTCAATCATTTGAGCCATTGACTGAGCAAACTTGTGATGCAAGACTTTAAACTTGACATATGAACTATTGAGGACCTATGATGAACTACAAAAGTAATTTGAGACCGTTGAAACCCATTCTTCCTTGTGCAAGATGAAACCCTAGTTGTGGACCCATTGCTTAGGAGGAGCTTTGACCAGTCAACTCTTGAGTAGCTTTGAGTATTTGAGACCTTTGTGAGCATTCTTTGAAGAAAATGGGAGGGAAAATTTTGGGGTACAATAGCTTCCCCTGTTAAATCTTCTTAAACCTGAAGAGTTAGATTGGCATGCCCGCCATTCGTGAATTGAAGGTAGAAGATGATTGAACACTTAAGTTCCCAAAAATTTGCACTCGTCGATGCGCAAAGTAACGTTGTTGGTTGATTATACTGGGAATGTGATTATAGATGCCATTTGGAGAGGTAACAGAGAGTTCTCAGATATGGGCTTATAGATGCCATCCAAAGTAACTGTTGATAGAAATTAGACTAAGTCTACGCTCGATATCAATTGGAAGAAGTATCAGAATAACTCTACGCTTGATTTAGTCTGAGCCGGAAAGTGTCTACTAGAAGAAGTATCAGAATAAATCTACACTTGATTTAATATGAGCCAGAAAAATGTCTACTGGAAAAAGTATCATAATAAATCTATGCTTGATTTAATCTGAGCCAGAAGATGTTTGCGTTTGTCTTTAACTGGGAGAAGTATCAGAATAAATTTATGCTCGATTTTAATCTGAGACAAAATGTCTACTAGAAGAAGTATCAAAATAAATCTATGCTTGATTTAATATGAGCCAAAATATGTCTATGCTTGTCTGCAACTGGAAGAAGCATCAGAATAAATCTACGCTCGGTTTAATCTGAACCAGAAGCTATCTGCGTCTGTCTTCAACTGGAAGAAGTATCAGAATAAATCTACACTCGATTTAATTTGAGCCAGAGGATGTTTATGCCCGAATTCGACTGGAAGAAGCATCAGAATAAACCTACGCTTGATTTAATTTGAGCCAGAGGATGTTTATGCCCGACTTCGACTGGAAGATGTATCAGAATACATCTACGCTCGATTTAATCTGAGCCAGAAGATGTCTGCATTTGTCTTCAATTGGAAGAAGTATCAGAATAAATCTAGGCCCGATTTAATCTGAGCCTGAGGATGTTGATGCCTGAATTCGAATTGAAGAAGTATCAGAATAAATCTACGCTTGATTCAATCTGATCCAGAAGATGTTTATGCTTGTCTATAACTTGAAGAAGTACCAGAATAAATCTACGCTTGATTCAATCTGATCCAAAAGATGTTTATGCTTGTCTATAACTGAAAGATGTATCAGAATAAATTTATGCTCGATTTAATCTGATCCAGAAACTATCTACGACCGTCTTCAACTGGAAGAAGTATTAGAATAAATCTATGCTTGATTTAATCTGAGCCAGAAGAGGTCTTCTTTGAGAATGACCCTCTAAGGAAATTGCTCAAATAACCCTTTGTTAGATGTAGCCTTTGAGAAGACTGTCTGGTCATATAAGTAGTTGATGATGCTGATTGATCTTTCTGGAAAAGGTAAAGAGTTAGTTGTATGCAATGTCATGATGTATGAAATGCATTGCGTAATGGTGTTCTCAAAATAAATGAGATTTTGCTACATGCCTTTCATATGCATATGCTATGTCATTTGTAAATGATGTATGAATGTGAAATGTTGTTGAAGTGTATTTATAAACCCGTGTAGTATCTTTGTCTGGGAAAATAAATCCTTGATTGTTGTTGGGGATGAAGAGTATGTGTATCTTCGATCTTGATGGGTATTCATGTTTTCTGTTTAAGGAAACTCCGCTGGAGGATGTTGATTCATGTTTTGGGGAGAAGAGTCCAAGAACATTGGTTGTTCACCGCTCTATTGGAGAATTTAAGTTCTTATATATCTTGACCGGGGATAGAAGAGATGGATAAATTTTCAAGAAGTTGTCTGACCGAGTTTCCAATATGGACGCCGACTCGACTGGGGAGAATAAGGTTGAATGATATTTGGTCCGATTTCAGATTTAGTAACTACTCTTTAGGGATAGCAACCTGGACTACCCTTTGCTGGAGAAATGGATTTTGCCGGTGATTTGTAGTAGTCAGGGAAATATGCTCAAGCTAGGGAGAGGGTAATTTGTTGAGGAAACACCCTTGCAGAGGAAATAAGCTCTGCTAGAGAGAAACAATATGCAGGTGGTTTTACAGTTTGGAGGAATAAACTCAGCTGCAGAAGAGAACTTTCATGAACTATACTAATTGGAACTCCATAGGTGGGTGATATTGCCGGGTAAAAGATCATATTATTTTATCCGCTGGTGGGTTCGACTGGTGAATATGGTTGGTGTATCCCATTTTAGGGGGGATATTTCTCTATTGAAGATCACTTTGTGAATACTACTCTGTGGGGATAATCCCATGGAAGTGGCTCTGGGGATTTGTGGACAGCTTGAACATCATCCCAACTCCTAGAGTCTTGAGTAAATGCTTATTCTTGTTCTTATGCATATATTTGTTAATAGTTAATCGTGTTCATATGCATATGTTCATTCAATTTTAGTCATTCGACATTTTTGCAAACAAAACAGAAAAAATAAAAACAACCGCTTGAATTTTGAAATGGTATTTGTATTGATAGTTTTCCTATAAACAGATGATTTTGTACAAAGAGACATAAATCCTAGTAAGAGGAAGTTGTCATGAAATGAAAAGAGTAAAAAGCAAAAACAAAACATATAGCTATGGGGAAATGATCTCGTTGAGTTCCAACTCCGATATTGCCCCTATGTCTTCGAACATCTCATCCCTTGCTGTTGGAAGAAGTTGATTGAACTGATCTGTAGCATTTGAACTTGACATTGGTAAAAAAGCTCACTGTAATTGATCCCATGAGACATATTCATATGCTTTTAATCCCTAACTTTTGCCTGGACTTCCCTTTCGGGTTTTCAGTCCACCGGGATACCCTTTTTTGCCCAAGCCGCGTTTTCATGTTTTCGACTTGTCGTGTGTACGATCTTTTCATATATATCCCTAATTTTTGCCTGAACCCTTTTGGTTCTCCGGGATGCCCTTATTTTTGACTAGGCCAGTCAACCTAGTAGATCTTTTTCATGCGTAGTATCTTTTGACATGTCTGCATTCACAGGGTGCGGGAAATCTTCACCATCCATGGTGGTCAGTATCATAGCACCGCCCAAAAATAGTTTCTTGTCAACAAATGGCCCTTCGTAGGTGGGAGTCCATTCTCCTTTGGGATCACCTTGCGATAGAATGATGCACTTTATTACCAATTCATCATCCTGGTATACCCGATGCTTGATTTTCTTGTGGAATTCCTTGATCATACGCTTCTGATACATCTAATCGTGACAGACAGCCGCAAGCCTTTTTTCCTCGATCATTTTCAACTGGTCTAGCCTGGTCTAAATCCACTCGTCTTTGCCTAAGTATGCATCTTCCATAATCCTCAGAGAAGGAATCTGAACTTCGACAGGTAAGATAACTTCCATACCATAGACTAGAGAGAAAGGGGTTGCCCCAATTGATGTTCGTGCTGAAGTGTGATAGCCATGAAGAGCAAATGGTAACATCTTGTTCCTGTAATTGTAAGTCACAACCATCTTCTGTATGATCTTCTTAAATTCTTGTTGGCGGCCTCCACTGTACCATTTATCTTTGGTCGATATGGAGAAGAGTTGTGGTGCTTAATCTTGAACTGCATGCAGAGTTCAGTGATCATAGTGTTGTTGAGATTAGTACCATTATCTGTGACAATTATCTCAGGGATGCCATACTGACAGATAAGATCATGTTTTATGAACCGAGTGACCATATTCTTAATAACATAGATGAACGAGGTTGTTTCAACCCACTTTATAAATTAGTCAATGGCGACGAGAATGAAGCGATATCCGTTAGAAGCAGTAGGCTTGATTTCTCCGATCATATCAATTCCCCACATTGCAAATGGCTAAGAAGCATTCATGACGTTCAAAGGTTTTGGGGGCACGTAAATTTTATCAGCATAAATCTGGCATCTATGACAAGTTCTCAACTGGTGGTGAGAGTCGGTTTCCATAGTCGACCAATAGTAACTCGATCTCAGAATCTTTTTAGCCATAGTATTCCCACTAGAGTGAGTACAAAAGATGCCTTCTTCCATATCCTCCATAATTGTCTCTGCTTCCTTCTTTTCCACACAACGAAGCAGAGTCGAATCATGATTACGCTTGTACAGAATTTTGTTTCTCAAGAAGAACTTAGCTGAGAACCTCCATAGGAACTTCTTGTCATTGATCGATGCCCCTTCTGGGTATTCTTGAGCTTCAAGTTACCTTTTTACTTCATGAAACCAAGGCTTCTCTTCTACTCCGACAGTGTCAATTTAATAGCAGTGTGGCGATTCGTCGAATCTTTCAATGGTAATTATGGGAACCTCATTGTCCCATCTGACCTTGAACATGGATGACAAGGTAGCCAATGCATCCGGCAACTGATTTTCTTCTCTTGGGATATGCTCAAAAGTAATCTCTTCGAAGTACGGAATCAAGGTTAACACGTGTTCTCGGTAAGGGATAAGATTCGGATGCTTCGTATCCCATTCTCCCTTGACCTGACTAATTACCAAGGTTAAATCCCCATATACGCTCAGGAATTTGATTCTCAAGTCAATAGCAGCTTTAATACCCATGATGCACGCTTCATATTCAGCCATATTATTGGTGCAGTCAAAACAAAGTCTGGCAGTGAAGGGTGTATGACAACCCTGGGGAGAGATAATTATAACACGGGTTCTATTTCCAAGTGAGTTAGAAGCTCTGTCGAAAACCATAGTCCATCAGCATCCTAGCTCAGGTCCTTCATATAGTCCAGGCTCTTCACAATCTATAACTAGCATAATTTTCTCATCCGGGATTTCAAAATTCATTGACTGATAGTCGTCTACAGCTTGATGTGCCAAATGATCTGCAAGTACATTTCCTTTTATTGCTTTTTGAGTGGTGTACTGAATGTCATTTTCTGTCAAGACCATTTGCCATCGGGCTATTCTTCCGAAAAGAGTTGGCTTCTCGAATATGTACTTGATGGGATCCATTTTAGAGATCAATAAAGTAGTATGGGTTAACATATACTATCTTAGTCGGGGAGCAGCCCATGCCAAAGTGAAGCAAGTTTTCTCGAGTAGTGAATATCTTGTTTCACAGTCGGTAAACTTTTTGCTAAGGTAGTATATTGCATGCTCTTTTCGACAAGACTCGTCATGCTGCCCCAATACACACCCTGTTGAATTCTCTAGCACTGTTAGGTATATGATTAGAGGCCTTCCTTCAACTAGTGGCATCAGAATTGGAGGTTCTTCTAGGTACTCCTTGATTTTATCAAAGGATGCTTGACAGTCATTGTTCCATTTTACTACTTGATCTTTCTTTAGTAGTTTGAAGATTGGCTCACAAGTAACAGTCAAATGAGAAATGAAATGGGCAATTTAATTCAGTCATCCTATGAAACCTCTGACTTCCTTCTCAATACAGGGAGCCGGCATTTCTTGAATAGCTTTAAATTTTTCAGGATCAACTTCAATTCCTTTATCATTGACAATTAAGATGCAGATGATCAAGATGCTCTTCTTGTACTTCTTTAGTCTTTCAAACAATTTATGCAAATGATCAAGATGCTCTTCTTTAGTATGTGACCTAGCTATCATGTCGTCAATGTAGACCTCTATCTCGTGGTGAATCATGTCATGAAATAAAGCTACCATGGCACGATGATAAGTATCTTCGGCGTTCTTCAACCCAAAAGGCATAACCTTGAGCAGAAAGTTCCCCACTATGTGATGAACGTAGTTTTCTCCATGTCTTCAGGCACTATCTTGATCTGATTATAACCTAAGAAACTATCCATGAAGGAGAATACCTTGTGTTGAGCGGTGTTGTCAACCAGAACATCAATATGCGACAGCGAGAAGTCATCTTTGGGGCTTGCCCTGTTCAGATCCCTATAGTCTACGCATGTATGCACCTTGCCATCTTTTTTTGGTACCGAAACAACATTAGCAACCCATTAAGGTTATGATGTCACTGCTAAGAAGCATGCGTTGAATTGTTTCATAACCTCGTCTTTGATTTTCTTTGACATCTCAAGACGCATGCGACGAACCTTATGCTTTATCGGAGAACAACCCTCTCTCATTGGCAGACGATGAACCACAATATCAGCATCGAGTCCTGGAATGTATTTGTATGACCTAGAAATGATCTCAACATAGTCATGCAACATCTGAATTAACCTGCTCTTGACATTGTCTTCTAGGTTGGCGCATATCTTGACTTCTTTCTTATCTGCCTCAGAACCCAGGTTTACATATTCAACTAGCTCTTCATGCGATTGGGTAGCCTTTTCTTCTTGTATTAAAATTCTGGAAAGTTCTCCCGGTATTTCACATTCTTCCTCACCTTCGTCCTCATCTTGGTAGATTGGATTTTCAAAGTCATAAGCGACAATAGCATAATCGTTATCAACGAGATCCAGAGTGGATGAGGATCTGCAATGTAGTGTGTGGGTGTGTGTAAGAACACATAGCTATTTGAAAATGTAATAAAACAAAAGAAAAACATATATCACAAAATTTGAATGCAAAACGTCTAATGTTTTTATTAAATGAGCAATGTTTATGAATTAGCATCCCTTAACAAATGAACCATTGTGCCTCAGGTAAGACACAAGGTTTAAAGTTATTATTTATTACACTACCAAAAATCTTTTAAAGCAATAAGACAAAAATGTAGCTATTACTCCTGACTAAAGGAGATTAGGACAATGTCTTCTAATTTCCAATTGTCGAGTTCGTTGCCAATGGTAGCGAATATCCAGCTATCGAAATCATAATCACGGTCAGCGTCTTCTATAGCATTAACTCTGTTGTTGCTGATACAGAGTAGAGGTCTTCCTGCACAAGCGCGACAAACAACCCTTTGTCCTTCTGCAGTAAAGCCTAAACCAAACTTTTCAGATTTATAAGGGATGTCAGATATCTGAACCCAAATAGTACAACCTCTTTCTTCTATAGTAGCTTTTGGCATCTTTCAAGGAAGCCATCTTGTGTGGAATCCTGGCGGTCTTCGGAATGGCAAAAACATCTTTAACCGCAGAAAGGGAAATCACTTTAAAGGTCTGACATGGAGTCTCGATAAATTCCCTATCCATCTCTACATACTGGAATGAATTCAGGTGGCTGACCATGTACTCCTCTTCTCCACAGGGTGGAGGTGACGGCACCTGCCCCATGGTTCCATAGGCGTCCCAATAGACAAGAATAAGTTAGTCGTATGTCCCTTACATGGAAGGTTGACTCAAATATATGTGAACCCACTTTGATAGAAAGACCCAATTCTCCATGTAACATTCTTTTGGACCCGTCAAAGGCTTGAACTATGATATTATTGGGCTTCGGCACAACCCCTTCACAATCTAGTCTGTTGAGAGCGCCTTTTGGCAGAACATTCAGAGAAGAGCCAATATCAATTAACACATGAGCCAACATAGTGCCTCTATATTCAATTGAGACATACAGGGCCCTATTATGATTTCTCCCCTCTAGAGTCAGGTCATCATTGGAGAAGCATAATCCATTATCAGTTGTTAAACTCGACACATAACTTCCAAATTGATCTGCCGAAATTTCTTACGGAACATGAGCAGTCTTCAAGAATTTTACTAAAGCCTGTGCATGGGCTTTAGAACACAGCAGTAAACATAACATGGAGATTTTGGACGGGGTCTGCCCCAGCTGTTCAACAATTTTATAGTCACTTTTGAGAATGATCTTCAAAACCTCTTCCAACTCTTGTCTATAGGTGTCTTTGACTAAATCTTCTTTTGGCGCCACCTTCTGGGCAGGCTCTATCATTGGCTCTTTACCCTTAGCCTCGACAGTTGACTTGGTAACCGTAACTTGAACAGGTGGAGAGATTTCCGGGGAGAAAATCCTTCTGCTTCTAGTAATCTTGTTGGTCCCCATAATATTGTCAATGTTGGGATCATCCTCTTCATCATCTTCATCATACAGCTCTTGTTTAATACCGTTGTAATAGACATTAGACCCATAATTCCATGGAATAGCCTTTTCCGGGGAATATGGGATGGGCCCAGGTGTTGTAATGATTAAAGGAGCAGCTTTAGGATTGGCAGTTATCCTTACATGACCCTTGGAAGTGATCCTGAAAGGAGTACCAGATATGACAGACAAATCTTGGCACAAATTCTCAGCATACTAAACTTTAACAAAATTACATGTTCATCCATCAGGCGTTGAACACCTTCCTTCAGTAACCCAGAACCATTGGGTTGAACTGCACAACAATAATATTATTTAATACAACTCAGAAATAAACCAGCTAGTAGAAAATTCTCCTTGATTGTTGAGAAAGGAGTAACCACATCACTTATGGAAGTAACATAAAAAAACATCTTCAATAGAACTTATGACTTTGTCATACTTAGGCATAGGTGCAGTAATCACATTTGGAATCTCCGGAGGATCAAACTTAATTTCCATATTGACGATCATATCCTGAATCTTGCTTTTCAGGGCCCAGTAGTTATTGGTGTTGTGCCCAAGACTGTTCGAATGATAGGCACACCTCACATTTGGATTGTACTTTGGAGAGGATGTGTTGGGATTCTGAGGAGGATCCCGCAATGAAATGAGTTCAGCCTTTAACAAATGTTGTAATTCCTGAGATAACGGAATTCGGATCTTGGTAAACTTCCTTAACAGAGTGTCTGGCCTCTGACGGTTTCCCTGTTGTTGGTGTTGAACAGACGCCAGATTAGAGATCAACACCTCCCCCCCACAAATTGATGGTGGTCATTTTTATTATGGCCCTTCTGGCTATAAATAGCATTGATTTCTTTCTTATTATTGAACTTCTTCTTTACAGTACTAGAAGACACATCCATTGAAATCTTCCTGCTCTTGATACCACTTTCAACTTGTTCGCCAGTCAGAATCAGCTCAGTAAACCCTGATGAAGAACTCCCAATTAGCAGATTAAAGAATGGAGCCATCAGAGTGCCCATGAACATATACACCAATTCCTGGTCAGTCAAAGGAGGTTGCACCCTTCCAGCTAGATCCCTCCATTTTTGTGTGTACTCCTTGAACCCTTCATTCGAGCCCATGGACATGTTTTTCAACTACACCCGAGTCGGTGCCAGGTCAGCATTATATTGATACTACTTATAGAAAGCAGCAGACAAGTCTTCCCGTATGTGAATGTTGGTTCCTTCGAGCTGATAGAACCATTCAAGTTGAGTGCCAGCCAAACTTTCTTGAAAGAAGTGGACCCACAATTTCCAGTCAGTAGTATGAGGTTGGATCTTTTGAACATATGACCTCAAATGGAGTTTGGGACAAGAGACCTCATCATATTTGGCAAAAGCGGGGATATTGAGCTTGTGAGGGATAACCACCCCAGGGATGAGAACCAGCTCCTCAAGGTCCAGTCCAGGCACCTTCTAGATCTCCATAGCTTTGAGACGATCCTCCAACTATTTGTACTTATCGTCCGCAGGAGGGTACTGCTCATCAAAATAGTCTTCGTCTTCAGAAACATGCTCGGAACCCTGGTTCTTTCCACCTCCATCCCTGATACTTCTGTCATCCTCCTCTTGGTTGTCGTCTTCTTCAGAGTAACTATCATCCACTTGAACTGGTTGAGCAGGACCCTTGAACCTTCTCCCCATATTAAGGATAATAGTCGGCTTCTTAGTCTTATTTTTCTTGGCGACGAGCGCCATCATATCTTTCTGCCCCTATGCCAGATTCAGAAGAGTCTCTTGAAATTGTGCATGCTGAGCCTGGAGATCCTTGACAGTTTGTTCGAGGGTCATCTTATACTGAAATAAATAAGTAGATGAGAAAACCTATATTGGAAAACCTGCTATGAATCGATGCATGCTATGTATATGCAATGTTTTCAAGGAGCTTATGGGATTTAAATTCGTTAATCAGAAGGAAACAGAAACACAAACTTTTATTAGTAATCTCAAATTATAATCGCCTCTTAGGCTTACAATGAAAACAAAAGAATTCAAAGAAATAGAAAATGAACTCTTGAGATTCAAGTATCCCACATACGCATTAAGATTCGGCTCTTCGTGGAGTTGTTTTTCCAGCTCCAAAACCTTCTTCTCACTGGAATAGAACTGAGTCTCAAAGGTGTCCCTTTCTTCTTTCAGTTGAATCTAAGACTCCTGCAACTCTTTAAGGTCAGTAGGCATATCTAGATGAAGAATGGTATAAGGAATATCCCTTTCAGCAACAGGCTCCACAATTACTGGTATGACAGCAGGGTATGGCATATCTAGATGAAGAATGGTATAAGGAATATCCCTTTTAGCAACAGGCTCCACAATTACTGGTAGGAAAGCGGGGTACGACATTATAAGATTTTGAGCACGAGATCGCACCCATCTGAGGTAGGGTTCAAAAAGGACGGAGTTCAGTCCTAAAGTCTTTCTACCAATCTTATTTATCATGCCCCAAGCATGTATAAACCTTTGATGATAACCTTGAAGATCATTCTCGTAATCAAATACAATACCCTGGATAAGCATGTCATGAGGGTCGTCTCTTCGAGCATAATCAAATTGACGTAGAGCCAGAGAAGGATTGTAAGTAATGCCTCCCATAATTCCAAGGAGTGTAACATTAGGGAATTCCCCACAGTGGTCAATGATAGTGACATCTTCCAGGGATCGGGAACACCAATAGATATCTGAATGAGAGAGAGACATCATCCTTTGAGACAACCTCAAACCTTGTTCATGCTTCATCACTGATCGGGGAAGGTGCAAAATAAACCACCTGGATAGTAAAGGTATGCAACACATAAGAGTTCCCCGCTTCCTCATAGTACGAGTGTGAAAAGAATGAAGAATATCTCCCAGCAAGGTAGGTACAGGATTACGAGCAAGAAATATTTTGATAGCGTTCACATATATGAGTTGGTCTGGATTAGGGAATAGAACTAACCCATAGATTAGAAGAGCTAAAATTTCCTCGAAATTTAGAAAGCTCATAGCATCCAGAAACAGTTGAGCCTTCTCTATCAGAAATTTAGCAAGAAAAACCTTGATTCCACTTCTTGTTTTCTAATTAGATACAATGTCAGACCTCTTCAGATGTAAAGTTGGTGTAATATCTTCAGGCTTTAGAACTTTCTCTAAACGGTGAAGGGCATCTGATCAAGAACTGGTATTCCCAGAAGCCTAGAGAACTCTTCCATTTTAGGTACCAACTGATAGTCTGGAAAGGTGAAACAGTGATGAGCCGGGTAAAAGAATTGGAATAGAACACTCATCATGTCTTCTTCAAAACCTGATGTAACCAAGTTGAGTAGATGACGATGCTTTTTGGTGAATTGTGAGCTTTCAGGAACCTTTGAGACTAACTCCTTAAGTTGAGAAGGTATCCTTATGAAGTTGATCCGTATAGTGTTTCTACGAGCAGAGGCCATAACCTACAACAAAGAAACAAAGATAAATTCCTAGGTCCTTGAAATGGTTAGTGAAAAATGGTGATGTTATGATGTCATGATGTTATGTTCGAACATATAAACAAACACAAACAAAGCACACAACGGCTTAGGTTCAAGCTTACATGGAGTTTTTAGGTAAGTACCCTCTTGAGGTTTTAGTTGGCTCAACTTGTCCTAAGCAAAGTAATCGTGTTCTAGGAATCTCAATATCACTGATATTTCTCCCAGACATTATTTCAGCTCAAGCATCTAATTTGCATCCGAAGTATCTCGAGAGTCCGATCTTAATGAGTGTAGCATCGAGTATCAACCAACTTTAGTCTGCACCAAAGTCAGCCATCTCACTACTTTCTAATGGCTAAGTTGTGTTAACTAAGGTTCTAAGGTCAGTTAGTACTTATAACACCATGCGGTAGCCGAACATTCTCCTTGACTGACTCAAGGGACACCAGCACAAACCAATGTGTCGCACTAAGGTAGCTATCAACCATATCGGTCTACGATGTACAATTTCCATTATCTATTGCTACTTACCTAAAATGCCCCAGATCCGGGTATAGGATCTAAACCCAAATAACCCTTTAAAAGTAAAGCAGGCAAGTTAAACATTGAAAGCATTTACTTGTGAACTATCTCTAAATTTACCCCACTTTTAGTTGTCCCCAGCAGAGTCGCCAATTCAATAATACGGTGGGAGAACTGACTTTTTGGGTTTTGTGTTATATCACAAATGTTGCGGATAGCAAGAGTCACCATTGACTTTTCTTGTATCCAATAAAGGAAAGGGTGAAAAGAACATGAAAGACCTTTTGAGAATTTTTCTGAGTAAGGGGGTAGGTTATAAAAAGGGAAGGTGTTAGCATCCTTTTCATCCGTAGTTATCTACGGGCTATTAATCACTAGCTAACTTTTGAAAATGCTTTGTGAATGTGTAAGTTTGAACATATTTTGAAAAATTCCTAAATACAACAAAACTTTGCAATGATTCTTGTATTATTGAGAACGCATACAAAGTGTTTGTTTTTGAAAATATTTCAGAAAAAGTGTTTGTGTGAAAAAAGATGTTTGTTTTGAAATTTTGTTGTGAGCAAGCGACTAAGAGATATCTACCTACTCAAAAGGTCTTTGTTATTTTCCTCCTCCTTTAGATAGTGCTACCCTACCATTAGTTAGTAGGAATCCCTATCATTGGATGTGAAGGGACGGACGCGGGTCATCGTACAGTCATAAAAGAAACTTGTAGGAAACTTTAGCAATTATCGTAAGGGACTAAGATCATTTTACCGAGGCAACATCGAGGGACTCTGATATTTTAACCAAGGGTATTTTGCTAAAGCATCTCACATTCGAGAAATATGACTGCTTTAAGTGCAGTCATCCTAGAGGTGCGTCTGTGCAAAGTAATTTGTTTCAGTTATTTTTATCTTGGATTTATGGTTGTCTAGCATTTACTTTTAGTCTTTGCCATACAATCTTATTAAACTAACAGTTATATATATATATATATATATATATATATATATATATATATATATATATATATATATATATATATATATATATATATATATATATATATATATATATATATATATATATATATATATATATATATAAGTGCAGAAAGTAAAAGTGCGAGAAATAAAGTCTACGCTATTACAATGCTTCGGGGATGGGGAGTATAAACCATAAAAATTGGGGAAGAAAGCAATAAACCCTAATTATCTATTACAGACCATTAGCAGTTACAATATTGGAAAATACTAATGCGAAAGTAAAGTGCGTGAAAATGGTGAAAAGGAAAAGATATCTAAAACCTAAAAAATTCTAAACATTTAGGTACCAACTGATAGTCTGGAAAGGTGAAACAGTGATGAGCCGGGTCAAAGAATTGGATTAGAACACTCATCATGTCTTCTTCAAAACCTGATGTAACAAAGTTGAGTAGATGACGATGCTTTTTGGTGAATTGTGAGCTTTCATGAACCTTTGAGACTAACTCCTTAAGTTGAGAAGGTATCCTATGAAGTTGATCCGTATAGTGTTTCTACGAGCGGAGGCCATAACCTACAACAAAGAAACAAAGATAAATTCCTAGGTCCTTGAAATGGTTAGTGAAAAATGGTGATGTTATGATGTCATGATGTTATGTTCGAACATATAAACAAACACAGACAAAGCACACAACGCCTTAGGTTCAAACTTACATGGAGTTTTTAGGTAAGTACCCTCTTGAGGTTTTAGTTGGCTCAACTTGTCCTAAGCAAAGTAATTGGGTTCTAGGAATCTCAATATCACTGATATTTCTCCCAGACATTGTTTCAGCTCAAGCATCTAATTTGCATCCGAAGTATCTCGAGAGTCCGATCTTAATGAGTGTAGCATCGAGTATCAACCAACTTTAGTCTGCACCAAAGTCAGTCATCTCACTACTTTCTAATGGCTAAGTTATGTTAACTAAGGTTCTAAGGTCAGTTAGTACTTATAACACCATGCGGTAGCCGAACATTCTCCTTGACTGACTCAAGGGACACCAGCACAAACCAATGTGTCGCACTAAGGTAGCTATCAACCATATTTGTCTACGATGTACAATTTCCATTATCTATTGCTACTTACCTAAAATGCCCCAGATCCGGGTATAGGATCTAAACCCAAATAACCCTTTAAAAGTAAAGCAAGCAAGTTAAACATTGAAAGCATTTACATGTGAACTATCTCTAAATTTACCCCACTTTTAATTGTCCCCAGCAGAGTCGCCAATTCAATAATACGGTGGGAGAACTGACTTTTGGGTTTTGTGTTATATCACAAATGTTGCGGATAGCAAGAGTCACCATTGACTTTTATTGTATCCAATAAAGGAAAGGGTGAAAAGAACATGAAAGACCTTTTGAGAATTTTTCTGAGTAAGGGGGTAGGTTATAAAAAGGGAAGGTGTTAGCATCCTTTTCATCCGTAATTATCTACGGGCTATTAATCACTAGCTAACTTTTGCAAATGCTTTGTGAATGTGTAAGTTTGAACATATTTTGAAAAATTCCTAAATACAAGAAAACTTTGCAATGATTCTTGCATTATTGAGAACGCATACAAAGTGTTTGTTTTTGAAAATATTTCAGAAAAAGTGTTTGTGTGAAAAAAGATGTTTGTTTTGAAATTTTGTTGTGAGCAAGCGACTAAGAGATATCTACCTACTCAAAAGGTCTTTGTTATTTTCCTCCTCCTTTAGATAGTGCTACCCTGCCATTAGTTAGTAGGAATCCCTATCATTGGATGTGAAGGGACGAACGCGGGTCATCGTACAGTCATAAAAGAAACTTGTAGGAAACTTTAGCAATTATCGTAAAGGACTAAGATCATTTTACCGAGGCAACATCGAGGGACTCTGATATTTTAACCAAGGGTATTTTGCTAAAGCATCTCACATTCGAGAAATATGACTGCTTTAAGTGCAGTCATCCTAGAGGTGCGTCTGTGCAAAGTAATTTGTTTCAGTTATTTTTATCTTGGATTTATGGTTGTCTAGCATTTACTTTTAGTCTTTGCCATACAATCTTATTAAACTAACAGTTATATATATATATATATATATATATATATATATATATATATATATATATATATATATATATATATATATATATATATATATATATATATATATATATATATATATATATATATAAGTGCAGAAAGTAAAAGTGCGAGAAATAAAGTCTACGCTATTACAATGCTTCGGGGATGGGGAGTATAAACCATAAAAATTGGGGAGGAAAGCAATAAACCCTAATTATCTATTACAGGCCATTAGCAGTTACAATATTGAAAAATACTAATGCGAAAGTAAAGTGCGCGAAAATGGTGAAAAGGAAAAGACATCTAAAACCTAAAAAATTCTAAACATTTAGAAAATATTTTTGATGTTTTGTTTAAAAAAATATTTTATAGTGTAAACCCTAATTCTAATTAATTTATAAACTAATTAATACAATAAAACAAAGTGTAATTAAATTAAATTAATTTTTATTTATAAAAGTTAAATTAATTGATTAAAACCTAAATCTATTTTTATATGATTTTTATGATTTTTCTGATTTAAATAAAATGGTTAAAAAAGGGAAAATAGTTAATTAAAACAAAAAAAAGAAAATCAAATGGGCCTGTTGAAAATAAATAAATTAGGGGTATGAAAAGAAGAAAAAAAGTGTTAGGCCCAAAACAAAGAGCCCAGGCGCCTGTGATGATTCCCTGTGATTGACTTCAGGAGGTGCATCATGGTCATGGTTGTCTTGGAGCGCTGGATCTAGAATCCTGAGATCTGATGGTCAAGATATGAGGTACACCATGCACGCGTTAGACTTCCTTGTACTGGATCTGTAAAGAAAACATGGAAAAATAATATGCCAGGGGCAGGGATCGAACCCATGCTCTGGCACACTAACACCTTAACACACACACTCTTAACACTGGGGCGGTCACTACATCCGATATTATGAATCAAACGAAACAAATATAATATAAAATAAGGGCTAATGTCAACAAGCAAAAAACACACGCGCAAAAGTGGGCCCCTGGGATTTGAATGGACCAACCATGATGCTTCATCGTGCCACACAATCATTCAAGGTTTTCAAACAACCGTTCATGGTGGTTTCCACCATCTTCTCCAATGAGGAGATTTTTGGAACCTATAAAATACGCAAAATCAAAGCAAGCAATGTATATTATTTCCCTTAAAATTTCCTCCTGAATTCAAATATGGAATTCATTTAGGCTAAAAGTCCTGATATCATGAAACCTGAAGCTTCAAAAGCTCCATGCCCTAACTATGGTGTGATGTTATTTCTAATGTTATTTCAGCATCATGACTCACATGTAAAACATTGGCATGGTTCAGAAAATATATGTGAATTAATAAGGCATGTTAATAATGATTTAAACCGTTATAATCCTTGAGAAGGAAATTCAAGATCCCAAAAAGGTCATGTTCGACAATAAAACCAGGCTGCTACATGAACCAGCCCTGCACTTGTTAAGTAAATCTGAGACTGAAGAAAAAGTCAGAAAAAAGATCCAAACACAAGTTGCACTACATAATTAAATCGGAAGAAAATATCAAAACATGAAATCAAAATATCACAATTACAGCTCAGCAAATTAACAAACTTCCATAGCAAGCCTCAAAATCAGAAACAATCTCATCCATTTATGCTATAACAAACTTTCAGATCAACAACACAGATTAAGTTTCACGTAACAAACTTTCTAAGTTCTAACAGAAATATAAAAAGATCAATCACCTTGCATCGTTCTTCATTCTTCAATTTCCAGAAGAATCACGAAGAACTCTCTTTTCTCCTATCATCTTCATCATTCTGGAATTCACGGGAGAATCACAAAAGGATAAGCTTCAAACTCTCTCTGAAAATTCTTAAAGTTTCACTGCATTACCTTCATCTATTTCTTTTCGCCTCCATCCTCTTCTCTGAAACTCTATTGTTGAATGCTTCATCGCTTTCTGAATCAACAACCTTTATCAGCATCACCCAGGTCTTCTTTAATCTCCATCAACGTTTCAATCTTCAATAGGAAGCACCAACGCGGAAAAATTCGTACAAATCAGAAAATAAAAAGGAAGGAGTTCTCAGAATGCAAACGAGAAGAAGAAGTAGAAGAAGCATAATAATGGAAATTACCTGAATCTCTTGATTTCATGCAACATCGACATCAACGCCGGAGCATCTCCGACTGGACATGTTACGACTTTTGTTTCCTAATTTCTGTTTTGCCTTTTGATGTTATGACATTGAGCTCAAGGCAAATCGAGCGAATGAATGGAGGTGAATTGATACGAATCGGAGGAAGGTTGAAATAGAGCTCGATATGATTGAACGAATATGGTGATGAAGCGAGCGCCGTCGCATGAGAGAGAAGAAGGGAGAGCGTTCAATTATTTTTGTTTCACTGAATATGAACCCTAATTCCTCTTTTCATTTGTTTCTATTTTTTTAATAATAATAATAATATAATTTGAAATAAAAAATGAAGAAACAGGTTTTTATTATGGAAATATGAATTGAACCGGGCCTCATTTATTCGTTCTAAGCTCGCGATGTTTTTTTCAGCTTGAAGCAATTAAAAATGAGAGAACATTGTTGAACAAGTGTTGGTGGTTGGGCCGAATATTGAGGCTTGTATTCGTTTTTTTGTGCATAATAATATTTCCTAAAAGAAAGAGCTATTAGACTCAACTGCATGAGCCTAGCATCCAGAATGCTACAATACCACTTGTTTTTAGGCTGACACCCCCCTGTGTAGTTTGTTTTTAGTTTTCTTTAGCTTTTTCTTTTCATAATTGTTAGATGACATTTTTGTTAATAACAAATATTGATGTAGCAAAAAACATTAATAAAAATGTTAGATTTTAGGAGACTTTTTTTAGGAATTAATTCATGATTATCCGATTATTCGAAACTTGCGATTCACCTTTTCTTGTTGAGATTTGAGTCTTATGCAGGTTTATTGTGTGATATACATATATGCAGGAGATTTCGATTGTGATTTATTTTCACATCGATGATGCTTCGACACTTATTCTAAGTATTTGACTTCTGACTCTTTTCTTTTGTTGGTGAAGCTTTCGCGAAGATCGTTGGGTTCTTTGTTTTGATACACTTTGCTAGGGATTAATATCTGCTTGATATTTCCTCTTGTTTATCTCATTTAAGAACTTTACTGCTTTCTAGATATAATTAGAAGTAGAAACTTTACCGCTTTTCTAGATATCATGAGAAGTAGGAAATAAAGAGCGTGCGCTCGAATTCGTTGTTTAAAGTCCTGTAGCAGGCACCGCTTTCCGTGTGTTATCTGTGTTTGTTTAAAATCCTACCTTTGAAGTAGGTATTTCGCTCGTGTGTTTAAATTTGTTCCCGCATTATATTGCAGATGATAAGTCCTCAAAAGGAGGCAAGCGGAGAGGGTTCATAATGAACCCCCTCACATTCTAGTATGTGTCATCTTTAGCTCACGTTGTACGTCGATGCTTTGGAGTCATGCAGATCATGTGTATCGATTCGGTCATGTGGAGAATGATTTGCAACCAACGCCCACACTTTTCAGGATTTTGCAATGGCCATTGCTGATACTTCGCTACCCACTTGTTTGCTTCAGGTGATTCGCTCCCCTTAGCTAAAGCATTTCTTTTGTTTTTTATTTCATCTGTCTTTCGCTTGTTTGCTTCGGGTGATTCACTCCCCTTAGCTAAAGCATTTATCTTCATACCCCCATCCCCGAGTCAGAATACCCCGATTGTGTGCTTTTGCCAAAGCACTTGTTTGCTTATTTGTTTGCTATACCATGCTTCCCTTAGGATCGCTCGATTAGAGTAGCTTTCGAGATAGAGATTAGGATAGGTATCCATGCATGTTGTTATACCCAAAAAAATTCTCTCTCTTTTCTCAAGACATTTCTCACAAAAGATCTCAAATGCTCAAAGGATTCTCAAGATTTGATCAGACAAGCTCACCTCCTAAGCAATGAGACCACAAATTAGGGTTTTGGTTTTCATAAGGAAATTTGGACTTATAATGCCTCAAATGACTTTTATGGTTCATTATAGGTCTCCAAGAATGCTCATACCAAGTTTTGAGTCTTGCATCTCAAAATTGCACAATCAATTGCTCAGATGACTGAAAATCAGTTGTATTGGGTAAAATGTCAATTGTAGTCAACATACAGCCAAACTTTAAGATTTTTTACCAACATCAACATTTTGAAGTCATATTCATCAATTGACCAAGTTTTGATCACAATTCCTCCAGGAAAGCATCAAATCATCAAAGGGACAAAATTGTAAAAATTAGGGTTTTGATTGAGAATGATTGATCATTGACTATTAACCTAGTACATTACCTAATGACTTGAAGCATGATCTTAAAGATTTTAGCAGAATATCTTGACCTAATTTCATGGCTTAAATCATTTCTCAAGATTAAATGATTGACATTTGGTATTTGGATCAACTGATGAAAAGTCAATTGTCGCACAAAAGTCAAACTTTGACTTTTTGGTCAACATTTAATTTCAAAGATCAAAATTCATAAATACATTCAAAAATATCAACCTTGATTATCAAGAATCAAGAAAGTCAATAAAAGTCAAAGGTCAAGATTTCCAAGACTTAGAAAATTCTAAGTGTTTTTAACCTTGATAATTTCACTACTTCACGATAACCAAGACGCAAGATGATTCAAGGAAAACTTTCAACATGAAAGTTGTAGATATTAATGAATTATACAAATTTGTATTAAATGTTTGATGTCCAAAAATTGCTTGGATTAGGAGATATAGGCCCATGAAATCATGACATTTTTAACAAAACACTTAGTGAAATTTTCAACAAGTTTGGTCAGATTTTCGTCCCAACTTCTTGGAAATTTTTCACCAAGTTCCAAGTTGATTTGGCCAAAGTGGTCAACATGAAGGTTGTAGATAATGTTTCACGCTTTCCAAAATGTCCAAGAACTTGAAGAGATCATGTTGGATCTAGGAGAATCAAAGAGAAGAAGTTGAGCATTCATTCTTGAATTATAGGTCATTTTCATGAAGAACACATGATCCAATCTCAAACCTATGTTGCATAATCTTGCTTTGCAGGCTCTCTAACTTGAAAGTCACTCCATAATTAAATTTTTACACAACTAATTGAGCTATTATCCAATTGTTTGAGCCATTGTCCAAGTGATCATTCCATTAATGGAACAAAGTTCACACTTCCATTTTGGAAAAGTAACTTTAATCACAAAGTCCACTCTCCTTGAGCCTCCCACGTGTTCCTTCTGCATACATACAATGTCAAAGCCATAAGAAACATGTCTAGAACCTCTATCCATCTCAGATCCTTTGGTACTATGCATTGGAACAATGTTATTTCAAATTGCTTCAAAACCAAGTTTCAAAACCATAACATGTGATATCTGATTTCTGGTTACTCTAAGTCCTCAAACCTTTTCTCTATAAATAGAGAGATCATTTTTAAGCCATAGAACGAGTTCCCAAGCCTTCTAACCCCCTCAAACTCCCTCAGATCAGAACCTGCATCAAAAACTCCATTTTGTAGCAACTTCTGACCTTGTACTTCAAACTCACATTTCACTCGTGTGTTTTCACTCTAAATTTATCACAACGCATCCATAACTCATTTAGAACTTATCCAAACACTTGATACACAATTGTAATACCACTTGCACCATCCTCCATTTCCAAAACTCAACTCTGCAACTTGACTTCTCTAGAAGGATTCAGACACTTTCAGCATAAAGTAAGCATTGCAATAGCTTCCTAAGAGTTCAGTGAAGCTATCCAGATCATCACCACACCTCCAGGAGTGCTCAAACTCCAAACACAATTTCCAGTTTTGAGGTACGTTTTCTCAACTTTTAACTTCCTATACAAGCATCATTAATGGTTACTTTGTAAATAAAAAATGTAGACATCATTGCTCGGAAGCTAACCATGCCTTTATTTTTCATTTATATTTCCTGAGTGATGCACATTTTGAAGTTTAAGTTCCAGATAAAATTAGGTTAATTTTGGTACCAACAGAAATTCGTGCACATCTTTGATTTATAGCTTTAGTTTTTTACATGGTTGAATTCATGATGAAATTTGGAGCAACTTTCATGTTTACATTTTTTAAAATGGCTGACAAATGAAGAAGTTATAGATTTAGCAATGGAGTTGTTCATCTCTACGCGCGCAAGGAAGAAGATGAAGCCATTTCAAATTTTAGAAATGAGTTTATTTTAAGTTTAGTGCAACCTGTGTTATGATCGGATGAAACAGCCACCCCAGTGGCAGAGAAGCGCGCTCTAAGGCATTTGTGTATAGGGACCTGGGTTCAAGCCCCAGCGATACCCTTTTGACATTTTTTGTGATTTTTCCTTGTTTCCTTTTATTTCAGCGCTTGGGCCTCTCTGACATTGGGCCTCTTTATTTTTTATTTTTGCTATTTTCTCACCCCCCCCCACTTTATTGTTCAGCACAGACTCATATCTTCTTTTTATTTTATTTCTGATTGAAACAAAAAAAATTATTTGGGCCTTTTTGCTACTTTTCACCTCCTAATTGTGACAATTTGACAATGATAAATGAAACTTATGATTTGAGACAAAGGTAGAGATCTTCGAATTTGAGCAGACATGAGTACTACGTCATTTAGGCGAAGGAAGAAAGAGAATGAGGAGTTCATTGAGTGAGATAAGAGATGAGATGACATTGAGCTTAAGGCAAATCGAGCGAGTGAATGGAGGTGAATTGAGACGAATCGGAGGAAGGTTCAAATAGAGCTCGATATGATTAAACGAATATGGTGATGAAGCGAGCACCGTCGCATGAGAGAGAAGAAGGGAGAGCGTTCAATTTTTTTGTTTCACTGAATATGAACCCAAATTCCTCTTTTTATTTGTTTCTATTTTTTTAATAATAATAATTATATAATTTTAAATGAAAAATGACGAAATAGGTTTTTATTATGGAAATATGAATTGGACCGGGCCTATTTATTTGTTCTAGGCCCGCGATGTTTTTTTCAGCCTGAAGCAATTAAAAATGAGAGAACATTGTTGAACAAGTGTTGGTGGTTGGGCCGAATCTTGAGGCTTGTATTCATTTTTTGTGCCTAATAATATTTCCTAAAAAAAGAGCTCTTAGACTCAACTGCATGGGCCTAGCATCCAGAATGCTACAATACCAATTGTTTTCAGGATGACACCCCCCTGTGTAGTTTGTTTTTAGTTTTCTTTAGCTTTTTATTTTCATAATTGTTAGATGACATTTTTGTTAATAAGAAATATTGATGTAACAAAAAAAATTAATAAAAAATGTTAGATTTTAGGAGACTTTTTTTAGGAATTAATTTATGATTATCCGATTATTCGAAACTTGCGATTCACCTTTTCTTCTTGAGATTTGAGTCTTATGCAGGTTTATTGTGTGATATACATATATGCTGGAGATTTCGATTGTGATTTATTTTCACATCGATGATGCTTCGACACTTATTCTGAGTATTTGATTTCTGACTCTTTTCTTTGATTGGTGAAGCTTTCGTAAAGATCGTTGGGTTCTTTGTTTTGATACACTTTGCTACGGATTAATATTTTCTTGATATTTCCTCTTGTTTATCTCATTTAAGCACTTTACTGCTTTCTAGATATCATTAGAAGTAGGAACTTTACCGCTTTTCTAGATATCATGAGAAGTAGGAAATAAAGAGCGTGCGCTCGAAGTCGCTGTTTAAAGTCCTGTAGCAGGCACCACTTTCTGTGTGTTATCTATGTTTGTTTAAAATCCTACCTTTGAAGTAGGTATTTCGCTTGTGTTTTTAAATTTGTGTCTGCATTATATTACAGATGATAAGTCCTCAAAAGGAGGCGAGCGGAGAGGGTTTATATTGAACCCCCTCACATTCTAGTATATGTCATCTTTAGCTCACGTTGTACGTCGATGATTTGGAGTCATGCAGATCATGTGTATCAAGTTGGTCATGTGGAGAATGGTTCGCAACCAACGCCCACACTTTTTCAGGAGTTTGCAATGGCCATTGCTGATACTTCGCTACCCGCTTGTTTGCTTCGGGTGATTCGCTCCCCTTAGCTAAAGCATTTCTTTTCTTTTTTATTTCATTTGTCTCCCGCTTGTTTGCTTCTAGTGATTCACTCCCCTTAGCTAAATCATTTCTCTGCATACCCCTATCCCCGAGTCGGTATACCTCGATTGTGTGCTTTTGCCAAAGCACTTGTTTGCTTATTTGTTTGCTATATCATGCTTCCCTTAGGATCGCTCGATTAGAGTAGCTTTCGAGATAGACATTAGGATAGGTATCCATGCATGTTGTTGTACCCCAAAATTTTCCCTCTCTTTTCTCAAGACATTTCTCACAAAAGATCTCAAATGCTCAAAGGATTCTCAAGATTTGATCAGACAAGCTCACCTCCTAAGCAATGAGACCACAAATTAGGGTTTTGGTTTCATAAGGAAATTTGGACTTATAATGCCTCAAATGACTTTTATGGTTCATTATAGGTCTCCAATAATGCTCTTACCGAGTTTAGAGTCTTGCATCTCAAAATTGCTCAATCAATTACTCAGATGACTGAAAATCAGTTGTATTGGGTAAAAAGTCAACTTTAGTCAACATACAGTCAAACTTTAAGATTTTTTGCCAACATCAACATTTTGAAGTCATATTCATCAATTGGTCAAGGGTTTATCACAATTCCTCCATAAAAGCATTAAATCATCAAAGGGACATAATTATAAAAATTAGGGTTTTGACTGAGAATGATTGATTTTTGATTGTTAACCTAGTACATGACCTAATAACTTGAAGCGTGATCTTAAGGATTTTAGCAGAATATATTGACCTAATTTTATGGCTCAAATCATTTCTCAATATTAAATGATTGGCATTTGATATTTGGATCAACTGATGAAAAGTCAATTGTCACACAAAAGTCAAACTTTGACTTTTTGGTTAAAATTGAATTTCAAAGATCAAAATTCATAAATACATTCAAAAATATCAACCTTAATTATCAAGAAAGTCAAGAAAATTCAACAAAAAGTCAAGATTTCCAAGACTTAGAAAATTCTAAGTGTTTTTAACCTTGATAATTTCACTACTTCACGATAACCAAGATGCAAGATGATTCAAGGAAAACTTTCAACATGAAAGTTGTAGATATTAATGAATTCTACAACTTTGTATTAAAGGTTTTAAGTCCAAAAAATGCTTGGATTAGGAGATATAGGCCCATGAAATCATGACATTTTTAACAAAACACTTAGTGAAATTTTCAACAAGTTTGGTTAGATTTTTGTCCCAACTTCTTGGCAATTTTTCACCAAGTTCCAAGTTGATTTGGCAAAAGTGGTCAACATGAAGGTTGTATACAATGTTTCATGCTTTCCAAAATGTCCAAGAACTTGAAGAGATCATGCTTGATCTAGGAGAATCAAAGAGAAGAAGTTGAGCATTCATTCTTGAATTATAGGTCATTTTCATGAAGAACACATGATCCAATCTCAAACCTATGTTGCATAATCTTGCTTTGCAGGATCTCTAACTTTAAAATCACTCCATAATTAAATGTTTACATTACTAATTGATTTATGATCCAATTGTTTAAGCCATTGTCCAAGTGATCATTCCATTAATGGAACAAAGTTCACACTTCCATTTTGGAAAAGTGACTTTAATCACAAAGTCCACTCTCCTCGAGCCTCCCACTTATTCCTTCCGCACACAAACAATTTCAATGCCATAAGAAAAATGTCTAGAACCTCTAGCTATCTCAGATCCTTTGGTACTATGCGTTGGAACAATGTTATTTCAAATTGCTTCAAAACTAACTTTCAAAACCATAATATATGATATCTGATTTCTGGTTACTCCAAGCCCTCAAACCTTTTCTCTATAAATAGAGATATCATTTGAAAGCCATAGCACGAGTTCACAAGCCTTCTAACCCCCTCAAACTCCCTCAGATCAGAACCTGCATCAAAAACTCCATTTTGTGGCAACTTCTGACCTTGTACTTCAAACTCACATTTTACTCCAAATTAATTACAAAGCATCCATAACTCATTTAGAACTTACCCAAACACTTGATACACAACTGTAATACCATTTGCACCATCCTCCATTTCCAAAACTCAACTCTGCAACTTGACTTCTCTAGAAGGATTCAGGCACTTTCAGCATAAAGTAAGCATTTCAATAGCTTCCTAAGAGTTTAGTGAAGCTATCTAGATCATCACCACACCTCCAGGAGTGCTTAAACTCCAATCACAATTTCCAGTTTTGAGGTACGTTTTCTCAACTTTGAACTTCCTATACAAGCATCATTAATGGTTACTTTGTAAATAAAAAATGTAGACATCATTGCTCTGAAGCTAATCATGCCTTTAGTTTTCATTTATGTTGCTTGAGTGATGCAAATTTTGAAGTTGAAGTTCCCGAAAAAATTAGGTTAATTTTGGTACCAACAAAAATTCAAACTCATCTTTGATTTATAGCTTTAGTTTTTACATGGTTGAATTCATGATGAAATTTGGAGCAACTTTCATGTTTACATTTTTGAAAATGGCTGAGAAATGATGAAGTTACAGATTTAGCAATGGAGTTGTTCATCTCTGCGCGCGCAAGGAAGAAGATGAAGCCATTTCAAATTTTAGAAATGAGTTTATTTTAAGTTTAGTGAAACTTGTGTTATGATCGGATGAAACCGCCACCCCAGTGGCAGAGAAGCGCGCTCTAAGGCATTTGTGTATAGGGACCTGGGTTCGAGCCCCAGCGGTACCCTTTTGACATTTTTTGTGATTTTTCCTTGTTTCCTTTTATTTCAGCGCTTGGGCCTCTCTGACATTGGGCCTTTTCTTTTTTATTTTTGCTATTTTCTCACCCCCCCCCCACTTTACTGTTTAGCGTAGACTCATTTCTTCTTTTTATTTTATTTCTGATTGAAACAAAAAAAATGATTTGGGCCTTTTTTCTACTTTTCACCTCCTAATTGTTTTTCAACACACCAAGCCTAATTTTTTATATATCTTTTATATTTTCTTTATTTTTATCTATTTATTTATTTTATTTAACCAAAATACAAAAATATGTTTTCTAAAATAATTAAATGAAAAATATTTTAATTTAAACACTTTTTTTTGTTAATTAAATATTTAGAACTAGATTTTGTTTACTTTCCTGACTTTAAAATATTTTTCCAAATTGGCTTTAATATTCAAATTATTTCATAAACAAAACTGTTAAATTTAGGTTTTAATTTATTCTTAAATTTCAAATAACTTAGATTTTATATTTTTTGTTTAAAATAATTATTAACTCCTTTTCTAACTTAAATTAATTAGTTTAATTAATTATCAAACTTTTTCCATCAAAAATCACCAAAAATAATCTTTCTCTTTCTTCTCTACATTTTACATTTGTACGCGTTTTATTATTTCGCACTATCATTTATGTACATGGTTTGTAATAGATCATTAGGTTTTTATTATAATAGCGTATGACCTTTAAATTCCATAATTTATCGCTTTCCTTATTATTGTTAGTAATTAGGGTTTGTATGGAAAGATTAAAATGAAACATTACACAATCCTAATTCAAAGATAAAAATAACTGAATTGATCACACTTCGCACACATTCACCTATAGGGTAACCCTCACTTGTTTCCTCGAATATAAACAGTCATGTCCCTCGAATGCGGGATGTTTTAACAAAGACCCTCATTTAAAAGATCATAGTCCCACGATGACCCTTCGATGTTGCCTTAGGTAAATGATCTTAATCCCTTACGACAATTACTAAAACATCTTACAAATTACCTTATATGATTGTACGATGAGCCACGCCTGTCCCTCACATCCAATGATATGACTCCTTATCAACCAATGGTAAAATAGCACTATCTAAAGGAGGAGGAAAAGAACAAAGACTTTATGAGTAGATAGATTGCTCATAATTACTTGTTCACAAACCAAACAATCTTCACACCTCATACTTTCAAAAACAAACATCTTTTCAAACACTCTATTTTCAAACAAATGTTTTCAAAACAAACACTTACTATGCGTTCTCAATGATACGAGAATCATTACAAAATTTTCCGTACTAAGGTGTTTTCAAAATATTTCCAAAACAAACATTTTGTATTCATTCTCAACGATACGAGAATCATTACAAAATCATCACTTTCAAAACATCTTTCAACTTACACCAAACACAAAGCATTTCAAAATGAGCTAGCAATTAAGAACCCATAGACAACTACGAATGAAAAGGGATCTAACACATTACCTTTTCATAACCTACCCCCCGAACTTAAGAAAACTCTCAAAAGGTCTTCCTTGTTCTTTTCACCATTTCCTTTATTGGATAAAAGGAAAGTTGGTCGCGACTCTTGCTATTCGCAACATTTGTGATAAAATGCAAAACACCCAAGTCAGTTCTCCTACCGTATTACAGAACTGGAGACACTGTTGGGGAATGTATTAAAAGTGGGGTTACCTTAAGAGCTAGATCACCTTTATTGCTTTACTTGTTTACCTTGTTTGCTTTACATTTTTGTGTTATGCTTGGGTTTATTTCTTGTATAGATACTATACCCAGATCTGGGGCATTTTAGGTAAGTAGAAATAGATCATGGAAATTGTACGGTGTAGACCGATATGGTTGAAGTGATGGCTATGTTAGTGTGACACATTTGTTGGTACCGGTGTCCTTTGAGTTGAATCAAGGAAAATACAGGGCCGCTGTGTGGTGTCATAAATCACTAACTGACTATAGAAACTTAGTTGAACGACTTGGCCATTATAAATTAGTGAGATAGATGGCTTTGGTGCAGACTAAAGTTGGTTGATACTCGAACTACACTCAATTAGATTGGACTTTTGGGATATTTCGGTCACAATTTGATGCTTGTGCTGAAACAATGCCCGGTGAAGAAAGATTAATGATATTGAGATTCCTTAGAACCCGGTTTGTTCTTTTAGGATAGGTTGAACCAACTAAAACATAAAAAAGGTACTTACCTATAAACCTCATGCAAGCTTAAACCTAAGTCTTTGTGTGTTTTGTTTGTGATTAATTTTTCATGACATCATAAACATCATGACATCATGCCATAGCATTTTCACTAACTATTTCAAGGACCTAGGGATTTATCTTTGTTCTGTTTTGTAGATTATGGCTTCCGCTCGCAGAAATACCATCTAAATTAGCTTTGTAAGGGTGTCTCCTCAACTCAAAGAGTTAGCGTCAAGGGTTCCTGAGAATTATCCATTCACCAAAAGATATGGTCGACTTCTCAATATGGTTACCTTAAGCTTTGAAGAAGACATGATGTGTATGCTCTTTCATTTCTTTGACCCTCAGCATCAATGTTTCACCTTTCCCGATTATCAATTGGTGCCCACAATGGAAGAATTCTCTCAACTATTGGAAGTACCTATTCTTGATCAAATACCTTTCACCGGTCTAGAGAAATATCCACAACCTGAAGAGATTGCATCAGCCTTACATTTAAAGTGGTCCTACATTGTAGCTAATTAGGAAACAAGAAGTGGAGTCAAGGGTGTGATACGGTGGCAGAATTGACTGTTTTTTGTTACTACTGGTCTTGCATTTTTTGTTTGCAAATGTACGGTAAGCAAGAGTCGCCATCGTCTTTTATTTTATCCAACAAAGGAAAAGGGAAAAAGAATAGAAAAAACCTTTTTCGAGATGTTTCTGAGTGCGGGGAGTAGATTATAGAAAGGGAAGGTGTTAGCACCCTTTCTATCAGTGGTTTTCCACGGGCTCTTAGGTACTTGCTCATTTTTAAATTGCTTTTGTGTGTGTTTTGAACAGCTTTGAAAATGCCTTAGTGCGGCGTTTCATATTATGGTAACCCTTGTATCAGTCCTCAAGAGTGTGATAAAGCGTTTTTGAAAACTTTGTTTGAAAAGTGTTTGAAAATGTAAGTGTGAAAAATTGATTGTTTTGAGCAAGTACTTAAAAGTTTCTACCTACTCGAAAAAGATTGTTCATTTTCTTATTTCCTTTAGATAGTGTTATCCTACTATTAAGGAGTAGGTAGCTCCATCGTTGGAGTGTAAGGGACAATCGAAAGGGACGATTACGGTCACTTAAGGCAACAGGGCAAGATCTCTTAATAACTGTCCTAAAGTTCTAAGATCGTATTTTCTTTTACCGAGGAAACCTTCGAAAGGGACTTGCGACCTCTGAATTAGAGGACAGTCACTAAGAATTCTCACGTTCGAGAATAATGACCATTTTCTGGAGGCAACCGAAGTGGGGGAAAACCCTAGGAGTGAGCATGTGCAAGTGTTTGATTTCATTTTATTTATCTTTGCACATTTAGGGTGACCTACCATTTAAACATTTGATTTGTCTTTCCATTCAATCCTATGATCATTCATCTAACAGTTTAATTAATAGCAAAAAATAAAATGCGAGAATCTTAAACCTAGCTATTACAAGACTTTGGGAGGGGGTTACATAACCAAACTTGGGGAAAAGCGGTAAATAAAAGCAGTAATAAACCTAAGTTAAAAGATATTACAAACTCGAAGCAGATACAATAATTGGAAATAAATAAATAAAAAATGTGCGCGAGAATAAATTAAATATCCTAAAGAATCTACTTAAATAAAGAAAATATTTTTGATTTTTTATTGAGAAAACTAAATATTTGTGAATTAAACCTAATTTTTTTCTAACTAACTTTACTTAATGAAAACAAATCAATTTAATATCGTTAAATTAATTAATTTCCAAAAAAACTAATTTTAATTAAAAAAAAACTTAATTCTATATTTTTTGTGGTTTTATTGATTTTATGATTTAATATTAAAAAATGATTTTTAAAACTATAAAACAAATAACATAAAATAATGAAATAAATAAGAAAAAACAAGAATAGGCCTGATGCTGGAAGTGATTTTGGGGGTGCATGGCTGAATTTTGCAAAGCCCATAATAGCTGGCCCATCTGCCTTTTGCGTGATTCAGTGAGGCTCTCATCTGGGGGTTCACCATACGCTGCCTTTGCTGGACAATTGGACCTGGGTCACGTGATGGACTTGATGGTTGAGATCAGGGGGCACATGCTGGACATTTGATGGTGACGCACATGGGATCTGCAAGAAATAACTCAGAAAATAGGAAAATGTTGAGACTTGGGATCAAACCCAGGTCCTTCCTCTCAAAGGGTAACACTTGGACCAATTGCGCTGGAAAGTTATGTTGTATATATAATAAGTAAATAACAACATAATCCAAACAAAACACTACACCCAGAAAGCGCGCGTGGATTCAAACCCTCCAATGGGATACTACCATCTGATCTTCTTCTTCATGGGGCTGTCGCTTTTGATACCAGACCTTTACCTACGGACAAAATTTGTCACTAAAAGCTATAGTGAAAGTTTTTGTCCATAGATATAACCCTGTGACATCTCAAAACGCAATACAAGTAATATTAATCAGAACCAAAGGCATGAATCAATTGCTCATGAACTCCTAAATACAATACCACTCCTAATGTGGTCCAATTTGGCTTGTATATGGAGTTACCAATTTGGGACCTCAAACCCCTAGTAATGGCACAGGATTATTCCTATACTAAACATCAAATTAAACCATCCAGAATCATTGCAAGTATGATAATAAACATGAATATATAGCTAAAACTTGTTTATGCTGGATAAATCAACAAAAACGAATTTAAGAAAATATGCAAACCGTGATGAAGGTTGGGCACGATTTTGAGGGTTTCAGGCTTTGGGAGTGCTTGCAATGGCTCAGAGGATGCCCAAGGATGTGATTTGATCCTTGGAATGGCTTGAATAGGTCTGTGGAGGAGAACGGGCTCTGCACTTTTTGACAAAAAGTTTGAACTTTTTTCTTGATTTAGAGGCAGGCTGTGTAGCTTGTCTTCCTCTATTAGGGTTCACAATACTTGTGTATATGTACTGAATCAATCTAGGGTAGCATAATTGGAAATAATCACAAGATGTAATGGTTATTACTTTTGATTCAAATATTTCCACATTTGGAGATTTCCTCTTGTTTTCAATCTTGCATGTTTTTTCTTAGCTATAGACAGCTTGCATAATCTATAATTCAATGCAAAACAAATCTCATTCCATTGATTTTATTTATTTTGATTTTATTTGATTTTATTTGAATTTTAAATAAATAAAATAAAAATAAATTAGATAAATAAATAAATGAGGCAAGGAGGGTCCCATGGGTCGTGGACCATGCTAGGGATAAGATTCAATCTTGAAAAAGATGGGTCCATGTAGAGAAAATGCAAATTTGGGCATTGTTGACTTTATGCAAATTTCCAAAAATGGATAACTTTGACAATGCATATCTCTCTCAATTTTGACCCTAAGAGGGTGTTCTTAAACTTTTTAGAAAGTCTAGGATGTCCTTTAAACAACCTTTTTTGTTTCATCTTAAATGGATCTTCCATGTTCATGTAAGGAGCTTTGACCCAAAAGGTGTTTTTGTTGACTTTTTGAAATGACCTATAATGTATGAACTTGTATCTTTTGATTGAAGCATTTCTTGACCTTGAGGGCTGGAGAGGAGTTTTATGGAATTGGATTATCTTCAAAATGAGCATTTGTTGGAAAATTTATGATAAAGTATGAGAAAGTTATACCTGGTCAAAGTTTGGTTGACTTTTCCTATAGAAACCCTAATTTAGCAACATTTGAGTTTTGATGAATTAGGAGCATTCCTTGAGGAATCATGATCAAACATTGATCAAATTATGGATATCACTTCAAAATGTTGATGTTGACCAAAAATCTTGAAGTTTGATTGTATTTGGGCCAAAGTTGACTTTTGCCCTAGTATAGTTGATTTTTAGGCATTTGAGCAGTTGACTGAGCAAACTTGTTGTGCAAGGCATGAAACTTGGCATGGATGATCTTGAGGATATATTAGGACAATGGAAAACATTTTGGGTCCTTGGAACTCAACCATCTTGATGAGGAGTGAAACCCTAGTTTGAGGCTTATTGTCTTAAGAGGAGGATTTGTCAGGTCAATCCTTAGTCAACTTGAGCAATTGAGGACCTCTAGGAGTATGTTTTGTGTAAAAATGGGAGAGCAAATTTTGGGGTAAAACAGCTGCCCCTGTTCAATCTTCTTAAACCTGAGGATTTAGATTGGCTTGTATGCCTTTCGTGATCTGAGGGTGGAAGACGATTGAACACTAGAGTGCCCAGAAATTTGCAATTGCATGAAGTAATAATGATGGTTGATGACATCGGGAATGGGCTTACAGATGCCATTTGGAGAAGATGACTGAAAGTCTTCGGAGACAGGCTTAAAGATGCCATCCAGAAAATATATCGTTCGCATAAGAGATTCCTTTGTGAGAATCCATGTACCTGCCGTTAAGGAGGACTTCGCCGGAGAATGTTGATTTATGTCCTGGGAAATAGAGTCTAGGAGCTTCGGTTGTCCATTACTCTACTGGGGAATATGAAATCGACCATATCTGGTCGGGTCCAGGTTTTATAGTGTTGTAAGCTATTTTCTGGCTATAAAAGAGAAGGAACATGTATAGGGCTTCCTCAGGATAAGTCCATGCAAAACTGTGTCAGGTAATTCATGAAAATGAGCCTGGATAGTAGGGCTATGAGAAGGAACCTGGGTAGTAGGGTTACTTTGAAATAAAATCTGGGTAGTAGGGCTATGAGAAGGAACCTAGGTAGTAGGGTTACTTTGAAATAAACCCTAGGTAGTAGGGCTATGAGAAGGAGTCTGGGTAGTAGGGTTACTTTGAAATAAAGCCTGGGTAGTAGGGCTGCTTTGGAATAAAGCCTGGGTGGTAGGGCTGTGAAAAGGAACCTGGGTAGTAGGGTTACTTCGAAATAAAAGCCTGGGTAGTAAGGCTATGAGAAGGAACCTGGGTAGTAGGGTTACTTCGAAATAAAAGCCTGGGTATTAGGGTTACTTCAGAATAAAAGCCTGGGTAGTAGGGCTATAAGAAGGAACCTGGATAGTAGGGTTACTTCGAAATAAAAGCGTGGGTAGTAGGGCTATAAGAAGGAACCTGGGTAGTAGGGTTACTTAGAAATAAAATCTTGGGTAGTAGGGCTATGATAAGGAACTTAGGTAGTAGGGCTACTTCGAAATAAAAGCCTGGGTAGTAGGGCTATGAGAGGGAATCTGGGTAGTAGGGTTACTTTAAAATAAAATCCTGGGTAGTAGGGCTATGATAAGGAACCTGGGTAGTAGGGTTACTTCGAAATAAAGCCTGAGTAGTAAGGCTGCCTTATTTGATCACGTAGATTAGTTGACCCGTTTGGTTTCGAGAACTGATTTTCCATTAGTTGTCTACAAATATGACATATATAGCTTAATGGATTTAATCTTGAACGGTTGGAATTGTTAATGATAACCATCTTTCCTGAAAAGGTATAGGATTAATTATATGCGATGCATGAAATGCATTGTGTGATGATGTTCTCAAAATAAATGAGATTATAATGTATGCAATATGTATGCGCACGTCATGATGTATGAACATGAAATGTTATTGTGACATATCCGAGTCTGGGAAAATAAATCTTTGACTGCTGTTGGAGAGTAGTGGAAATTGAATTCCTGACTGTTGTAGAAAAAGTGGTTCTTCTACTTTCGCTGGGGATGGTGAATGGAGATGACTATGTCGTGGATTTACTCCTTTCTGTTTGTGAATATTCTGTCGGAGAGAGAGTCAGCTTGAGAATAACTCTGCAGGGGAATAACTCTGTTTAAGATAAGAGATGATTTACTGGAAGATTTTGCCGATTCGGAGAAATAAACTCCGCCAGGGAATGAGCTTCCGTAGCTAGAGAAATAAATTTTGTTGGGGATTGAGCTTCTGTATTCGGAGAAATAAACTCTGCTTGGGAGACAACTTTATGAAACGCTTGTGATTATAAAATTCGGCTAGGGAATATAGATGTCAGCTCTCTGAAGGAACTTTGCTGGGGAAAGTAGCTCCTATTTGGGGAAGCCGATGTCAAAGCTTTGGTTGCCTCTACTCTTTGGGGAGTGTAGATGTCACGGGGGCGTATGTAATGGTGACTTCGTTTCAAAATTGTACCTACCCATGTACCTTAAGTTATAAGCAATTGTCTTTCTGTTTCTTATACAAATATTTGTGAATAGCAATCATATTCAAATGCATATGTCAAGAGTAAATCATTGGATGTTTTTGCAAAAAAAAACAGAAAAAGAAAAACAAATGGTTTTGTAAAAGTGACTTATATTAATTTTGAAGTTGGCCTATAACAGGCGTTTTTGTACAAGGAAGTTGACGCTCTAGTAAGAGAACGCCGCCGTGAAGATGAAAGCTATACAATATTGTGCACAAAGAGAAGAAAACAGCTATGTGTAATAATCCCATTAAACTTCAATTCTGCTATTGCCGCTATGTCTTCGAGCATCTCATCAGTTTGCTGCTTGTTCGAAGCTTACTAGATTGATTGGTGTCGTTTTGAGCTTGATAGATGGTGCTGAAGTCTGGTCGCAATGTGATCCAATGAGACATAGTGATACGCTTTAAATCCCTAACTTTTACCTGGACTGCCCTTTCGGGTTTTCAGTCCACCGGGACACCTTTTTTTGCCCAAGCCGCCTTTTCAGGTTTTCGACTTGCCGGGTGTACATATTTTTTTGTTTTCATCCCTAATTTTTTCTCGAACCCTTTTGGTTCTCCGGGAAGCCCTTATTTTTTCCTAGGCCAGTCAACCTAACAGGTCTTTAATCATGCGTAGTATCTTTTCACTATGTCTGCATTGACAAGGCGAGGAAGGTCGTCACCATCCATGGTGGTCATAATCATGGCTCCACCAGAAAATATACTTTTAACCACAAATGGCCCTTCGAATGTGGGATTCCATTTGCCCCGGGGATCACCTTGCGGCAGTATGATGCACTTGATCACTAGATCCCTGACTTGATATACTTGGCATCAGACCTTTTTGTTGAAAGCCTTGATCATCCGTTTTTGATACATTTGACCATGGTAGACAGTAGTAAGTCTCTTTTCATCAATTAGATCCAGTTGATCAAGCCGAGTCTGGATCCAATCATCTTCATTTAGACCTGCATCCTTCATGATTCTCATAGAAGGGATCTGGACCTCAATAGGCAGGACAACCTCCACGCCATATACTAGAGAGTAGGTGTTGCCCCTGTCGATGTTCGTACGGAGGTGTGGTACCATGAAGAGCAAATGGTAACATCTCATGCTAGTCTTTGTATGTCACGGTCATCTTCTGTATGATCCTTTTAATGTTCTTGTTAGCAGCTTCAACAGCGTCATTCATCTTCGGCCGGTAAGGGGAAGAATTATGGTTCTGGATCTTGAACCGTTCACAGATTTCAGTGATCATTGTGTTGTTGAGATTTGTACCAATATCAGTGATGATTCTCTCTAGCATACTATACCGAAAGATCAGGTTATGCTTGATAAACCGCACCACAACATTCTTGGTAACAATAGCAAAAGAGGTAGCTTCAACCCACTTCGTGAAGTAATCAATGGCCACCAGGATGAAGCAATGCCCATTGGAAGCGGTAGGTTTAATCTCTCTGATCATTTCAATGCCCCATATTGCAAAAGGCCAAGGATCTGTCAAGACATTCAAAGGAACCGGAGGCACATGCACCTTATCAGCATAGATCTGGCATTTATGACAAGTTCGAGAATGTTGATAGCAGTCTGCTTCCATAGTGGACCAATAGTATCCTGCCCGTAGGATCTTTTTAGCCATGGTATGTCCACTCAAATGGGTTCCGAAGGTGCCTTCATGTAGATCCGTCATAATCCTCTCCGCTTCGCTCTTGTCTATGCACCAAAGTAAAGTAGAGTCGTGGTTGCGCTTGTAGAGGATTCCATTACTGAGGAAGAATTTTGCGGCGAACATTCTCAGAAACTTCTTATCATTGAC
Source organism: Vicia faba (assembly GCA_948472305.1). Classification (NCBI taxonomy): domain Eukaryota; kingdom Viridiplantae; phylum Streptophyta; class Magnoliopsida; order Fabales; family Fabaceae; genus Vicia; species Vicia faba. The sequence continues at coordinate 772,708,071 of OX451740.1, read as the reverse complement.
AGATGCCCCCTCGGGATACTCTTGAGTCTCGAGATATCTCTTCACCTCATAGAACCAAAGTTTGTTTGATACTCCTTCTCTGTCGATCTCGCAGCAGTATGCTGGTTCATCCAATCTCTCAATAGTGATCCGAGGAGCCTCGTTGTCCCACTTGACCTTAAACATAGAAGACATGGTAGATAGAGCGTCCACTAACTGATTCTCTTCTCGTGGAAAATGTTCAGAGGTTACCTCCTCAAAGTACCGAAGAAATGTTAGCATGTACTCTTTGTACGGGATGAGATTCGGGTGCTTCGTATACCATTCTCCTTTAATCTGACTTATCACCAAGGCTGAATCCCCAAAAACATTTAAGAACTTGATCCTCAGGTCGATAGCAGCTTTGAGACCCATGATGCATGCTTCATACTCCGCCATGTTGTTGGTACAGTTGAAGCATAGTCGGGAAGTGAGAGGAGTATGTCATCCCTTGGGGATATGATTACAACACTAACAACATTACCGAGTGCGTTCGAGGCTCCGTCAAAAACCATGGTCCATCGGGATCCTTCTTCAGGTCCTTCATCCGGTCCAGGTTCTTCATAGTCAGTCACTAGCATAATATTCTCGTCTGGGAACTCAAAATTCATGGACTGGTAGTCATTCACGGCCTGATGAGCCAAATGATCAGCTAATACACCTCCCTTGATTGCTTTCTGGGTCGTGTATTGGATATTGTATTCGGTTAAGATCATCTGCCATCTTGCTATTCTTCTGGAGAGAGCGGGCTTCTCGAAGATGTACTTGATCTGATCTATCTTAAATATCAGCAAAGTTGTATGCGTCAAGATATACTGTTTTAGTCAGCGAGCAGCCCATGCCAAAGCGCAACAAGTTTTCTCGAGCAGTGAGTATCTTGTCTCACAGTCGGTAAACTTTTTACTAAGGTAGTATATTGCGTGCTCTTTTCGACCAGACTCGTCATGCTGCCCCAGCATATACCCTATTGAATTGTCTAACACTGTTAAGTACATTATAAAAGGTCTTCCTTCAATTGGAGGCATCAGAATGGGAGGCTCTTGGAGGTATTCCTTGATTCTGTCAAAGGCAACCTGGCATTCGTCATTCCACTTTACCACTTGATCTTTCTTCAAGAGTTTGAAAATCGACTCACAAGTAGCAGTCAGATGTGAAATGAACCTGGCGATATAATTTAGGCGTCCCAAGAAACCTCTAACTTCCTTATCAGTACGAGGAGCCGGCATATCTTGTATGGCCTTCACCTTTGCAGGGTCTACCTGAATACCTTTGTCACTAACGATGAACCCCATGAGTTTACCAGACCTTACCCCGAAGGTGCAGTTATTCGGATTTAACCTTAACTTGTATGTCTTCAACCTGTCAAACAGCTTTTGTAGATGATCAAGGTGTTCTTCCTCAGTTTGAGACCTAACTATCATGTCATAAACATAAACCTCTATCTCATGGTGAATCATATCATGGAACAAAGCTACCATGGCCGGCTGATAAGTTGCCCCAGCATTCTTCAACCCAAAAGGCATCACCTTGTAACAGAAAGTGCCCCACTGTGTGACGAATGTTATCTTCTCCATGTCTTCGGGTTCCATCTTGATCTGGCTGTAGCCATAGAAACCATCCATGAAGGAAAATATTTTGTGTTGTGCGGTGTTGTCAACCAGAACATTGATGTGGGGAAGCGGGAAGTCATCCTTAGGGCTTTCCATGTTCTGGTCTCTGTAGTCCACACACATTCGTACTTTACTGTCTTTCTTAGGTACCGGGACCATGTTAGCAACCCACTGCGGATAGGAGGTGAAAGCTAAGAACCCAACATTAAACTGCTTCATAACCTCTGCTTTGATCTTCTCTGATATTTCAGGGCGCATGCGACAGACCTTCTGCTTTACCGGAGGGCAATCTTCTTTAGTTGGCATTCGGTGAACCATAATATTCGTATCCAGCCCTGGCATGTCTTCATATGACCAGGAAAAGATCTTGACATAGTCATGCAACATTTGTATCAACCGCCGTTTGAAATTAAGTTCCAGATTTGCACCGATCTTGACCTCTTTTATGTCTACCACTGTACCCAAGTTTATTGTCTCAATCGGCTCTTCATTAGGCTGTATAGCCCTTTCTTCCTGCTGTAACAGTCTAGCAAGTTCTCCAGGTACCTCACAATCTTCCTCACCTTCGTCCTTTGCTTGGTTGATCGTATTTTCCATGTTATAATTGGCAATAGCAGAACTATTATCAATGGGATCCATAGTGGATATGGATCTGCAGTTTGATATGTGAGTGTGTGTAAGAGAATAGTTGTATTGATAAAGTGAAAAGCAGAAAAGAAAAACAGAGAGCGCAAAATTTGTATGCAAGAACGTCCAATGTTTTATTGATGACATATGATAATGACATATAATAACCCTCACAAATAAACCATTGTGCCTCGGGTAAGACACAAGGCCATAGAGTTTATATTTTTTTATTACAAATTCGAAAAATAAGCAAGACAGTTACTGCTGAACAAAAGTAATCGACACAAAATCTTTGGTCGTCCAGTTACTAGGTCCACCATAGGTAGTAGGGTAGATCCAGCTGTCAATATCAGAATCCTCATCATTGTCTTCTATAGCATTGACCCCATGATTGCTAATGTGTAGGGGAGGTCCTCCAGCCCGAGCACGTCGAACAACCCTTTGAGCTCCTGAAGTAAAGCCCAAACCAAATTTGTCAGTTTTGTAAGGAAAATCAGGGAGTTGTCCCTAAATGGTACCCCCCCTTCTTCAAATACGACTCTAGCGTCCTTGAGAGAAGCCATCTTCAAAGGAGGTCTAGTGATCTTTGGCACACTGGTAATAGTCTCGGTTGATGCCATAGTCTAGGGAACCTCTTCAAAATTTTGGCAAGGGGTCTCTATGAACTCACCGTCTATTTCCACATACCTAAAAGAGTTTAGGTGGCTTACCATGTACTCCTCTTCACCATGCACAGTGACAATCTTTCCCTTCACTGGATACTTCAACATTTGGTGCAGCGTAGAAGTAATGGCTCCAGCTTCATGGATCCAAGGACGGCCCAACAAACAAGAATAAGATGGCCTGATATCCATTACGTAGAAGGTGGATTCAAAGGTCTAGGAACCCATTTTGACAGGGATGTCCACCTCCCCGTACACCACTCTTTTTGAACCGTCGAAAGCCCTCACCACAATGTTACTGGGCTTTAAGGTCAAACCTTCACAATCTAGCCTGTCAAGAGCCTTCTTGGGCAGAACATTCAGTGATGATCCAGTGTCCACTAGCACATGGGCCATAGTAGTGACCATGCATTCGATCGAGACATGTAGAGCATCATTATGCTTTCACCCCTTGGGTGTCAAATCAGCATCTGAAAAACCCAACCCATTATCTACAGTCAAGCTGGCCACACAATCCTCAAATTGGTCAGTGGAGGTTTCTTGCGGCACATGCGCAGTCTTGAGAAATGTAACCAAAGCCTTTGCATGGGCCTCGGAACACAATAGCAGAGCCAACATTGATATCTTTGAAGGGGTCTGCCCCAGCTGTTTGACCACATTGTAGTCGCTCTTCTTGATTATCTTTAAAATCTCCTCAATTTCTTGTTTAAAGGATTCCAAAATAACTTTTCTAGGTGCCTCCGTCCGGGCAGGCTCACCTACAACTTCTTTGCCCCGAGTCCCAGATGACTCATCGGCAGGGGTAACAACTGGAGTAAGGATGGGAGTAGTAGCAGGAGTACTAGCTGGAACAACATATGGAATAACAACAGGCTTACAAACAGTCTTCGTGGAGATCTCGGGAGAGAAAACCCTTCCACTTCGAGTAATCTTACTAGTCCCAACAATGTTACTGATATCGGGACCAGCCTCTTCAGCTTTTTTGTCTTTAATGGTTAACAAATCCTGCTTGACGCCATGGTAGTAAACGTCAACACCATAATTCCAAGGAACAGCTTTGTCCGATGAGTACTGTATAGGGCCATGAAAAGTGATTATTAATGGAGAAATTCTTGGAGCAGATGTAATCCTAACATGTCTTTTGGAGGAGACCTTGGAACGATTGGCGGAAATGGTTATGATAGCAACACCTTCATGTAGAACAGTTGGAAATGGAGTCTTTTCGAACAAAATCTCTTTGTTATCCATCAAGCATTCAACACCTGCTTTCAACAAATAACAACCAGAAGGCAGAGATAAACACATGTGTCAACCTTCACCATAACCCAGAAATAAACCGGCTAGCAACAAATTCTTCTTGATAGTCATGAGAGGAGTAGAAACTTCATCAACAGAATTAACAAATAGATCTGTATCAACGACATTAACACCACGGTTGTGCTCAGGCATGGGAGCAGTTATGACATTAGGCATCTCAGGAGCATCAAACTCAATCTCCTTTGCTTCGACCATATCATGTATCTTATTCTTCAGGGCCTAGCATTTGTTTGTATCGTGGCTTGGACTCTCAGAATGGTAAGCACACCGAGCGTTTGGATTATAACAAGGAGAGGTGGTGTTGGGGTTCTTGGGAGCCTCCCTTAAGGTTGCCAAGTTAGATTTTAACAGATGGGGTAAAACCTCAGACAACGTCATATTGATCCGGGTGAACTGCCTTTGAGGTATTTCTACCCTTGGCTGATTGTTTCATTGTTGAGTAGCCACAGGCCTAGGTATCATCACAGCCCCTACCGTTGGACGGCGCTCGGTTCTGCTCTGACTTCTTGGATTGTAAATAGCATTGACCTCCTTCTTACCCATGAATGGATTTTTCGCTGTACTTGAAGAGGTGTCTTTATGGATCTTGCCACTTCGGATCCCAGCTTCTACCCTTTCTCCAGTCAATATCATCTCAGTAAAACCAGTTGAGGAGATACCAATCAAGTGATTAAAGAACGGACCAGATAGCGTGCCAAGAAACATGTACAACAACTCCCTATCAGACAAAGGGGGTTGGACTATCCCTACCAAATCTCTCCACTTTTGAGTGTAGTCCTTAAAACCTTCGCTTGCACCCATAGACATACTCTGGAGTTGAGTACGGGTAAGAGCAAGGTCAGCGTTATATTGATACTGCTTATAAAAAGCAGCAGCCCAATCTTCCCAGTTGTGGACATTGATTCCCTCCAGCTGATAGAACCACTAAAGATGGGTCCCGGACAGACTGTCTTGAACGAAATGGACCCACAAATTCCTATCAGCAGTGTGAGGATGAATCTTCCTCACATAAGAACGGAGATGAAGCTTGGGACAAGAAACCCCATCATACTTTGCAAATACCGGAACCTTGAACTTCTGTGGGATGACAACCCCAGATACCAAATCCAGCTCTTCAAAATCCAGCCCTGGTACTCTTTGGATCTCCATTGCATTCAGACGATCCTCTAGCTGTTTGTACCTTTTGTCAGCCAAAGGATACTGCTCTTCTTTGTAATCAGTTTCATTATCAGATTCCCATGGACTAGGATCTTCCTCCCTTGTCTCACCTTCTTGATTCTCTCCTTCCTTGGATGAAGAGGTCAGATCAACCATTTGCTTCAACGGTCCCTTGAATCTTCTTCCCAAGTTTACCACACCAGTGGTCTTCTTCGTCTTTTTCTTTCTATCTTTCAGAATAAGGGCCTTCAGATCTTCCTGCCCTTTAGCCAAAGCTACGAACATTTACTGAAATTAGGCATTTTGTGCCTGAAGATCCTTGATACTTTATTCAGAAGTCATTATTGTTTAAATAAACAGTGAAGAAGATGATAATCCTACTTTGAAACCTTTTTATGCAATGTCATGGATGATATGTGTATGCAATGATTTCAAGGATTCTTAAAGACTCAAATTTGCTTAAACAAAATAAACACACGTTAATTATATTAATAAGTTCGAATTGTTACAAAGATTTCCCTTTAGGCTTACAATCAAACAAAATAAAACTTAAAGCAAAAAGAAAATTATGTTTCCCATAAGCGCGTCCTCTTTGGTACAATGTAGGCCGTTTATATTCCTCTCTTCATGAAGTAGCCTAGTGAGTTTCAGGACTTTCTTCTCGCTGGCGTAGAATTGAGCTTCAAACGTATCCCGCTCCTCCTTAAGTTGAACCCAGGATTTTTGTAACTCCTCATGACCAGTTGGCATGTCAGGATGAAGAACAAGATAAGGAGTGTCTCCTTCAGCAACTGGCTCCATAATCATAGGTAGGATGGTGGGGTAAGGCAGCATAAGACTTTGAGCACGGGCTCATACCCATTTGAGATAAGGCTCAAGAGGGATGCAATTCTTGTGCCCCAGTGTCTTGCTATCAACCCTATGTACCATGCCCCAAGCTCGCATGAACCTTTTACGATAACCCTGAGCATCATTCTCGTAGTTGAAGGTGATTCCTTGGATAAGTGTATCATGAGGACCATCCCTTCTCGCATATCCAAACTGTCGCAGTTCCAAACAAGGATTGTAAGTGATTCCTCCCCTAATGCCTAAGAGAGGGACATTAGGGAATTCCCCGCATCGATCAATGATGGTAACACTCTCCGAGGATCGAGGACACCAATGAATACTTGAATGTGTAAGAGTCATTAGCCTATGAGACCATCTCAAACCCTGTTCATTCTTCAAGATGGATCGGGGTAGGTGTGAAATAAACCACCTATCCAAAAGAGGAGTGCAACACAAAAGGGTCCCTCTTTTCTTTATAGTGCGAGTATGCAGAGAATGTAGGATATCTCCAAGCAGAGTAGGTATCAGATTACGTGACAGGAAAACCTTAGCCGCATTCACGTCTATGAGCTGGTCCAGATTAGGAAACAGTACCAACCCATAGATGAGAAGGGCTAACACCTCTTCAAAATCTTGTAAGTCCAGGGTATCCCAAAAATAATGAGCTTTCTCAAACAAGAACTTAGCCAAAAAACCCTTGACACCTCTCATGGTTTCCCAATTTGCTACTACATCAGATTGTTGTAAGGATAGAGCTTTAGTAATATCTTCAGGTTTAGGGTCTCTTTCCATACCATTGAAAGGTACTGTGATACGGTGGGAGAGAACTAACTGTTTTTTGGAATGTTGGTTTGCGTTTTGCGTTTGTTTTCGCAAAATGTCGCGGTAAGCAAGAGTCGCCACCGTCTTTTATTTTATCCAACAAGGAAAGGAAAAAAGCACAGAAAAATTCCTTTTTGGAGATATTTCTCGGGTTCGGGGGGTAGATTATAGAAAGGGAAGGTGTTAGCACCCTTTCTATCCGTGGTTATCCACGGGCTCTTAGGTACTTGCTCAATTGTTTTCAAAATTGATTTTCTTTGTGTTTGTGGGTTTGAAGAAGTTTTTGTTTGAAAGGTGTAAGTGTGAAAATTTTGTTTTGTTTTGAAAAGAGCAAGTACTTAAGAACCATCTACCTACTCGTAAAAGGAATCTTTCTATGCTATCTTCCTTTAGACAATGATATCTCACTATTGATGAGTAGGTAGCATCGTCGTTGGAGTTTAAGGGTCAACTCGATTTTAGGGACGTGCGGTCACTAAAGAAATGTTAGGACGCCTTAGCGGTAACCCTAATGTCTTAGATCATTTTTCCGAGGCAACCATTTCGAGGCAACTATGATCTTTGGACAATAGGGCGACCTCTAAAGTGACCTATACTCAATGACCGCGTTACGAAGGCAACCAAGTGAGGTGTACCCTAAGAGTGCGCATGTGCGAGTGTGTTGTTTTCAGTTTATTTTATCTTTGTACATGTTAATGGTGATCTATGTTGATTTTAGGTTTAAACATTCAATCTTGTCATGCATTCCCTATTATCAAACATCTAACAGTTTATAAGTTACGGAAATTAAATTGCGGAAATTAAACTAACTATTACAAGGCGTCGGGTATTTACATTGCCAAAAGCAACCCTTGAAATTAAAATGCGGAAAATAAATAAAGTGGTAAAAATAGTAAAGTCCTATTAAGCTATTACATTCCGGAAACAGATACAATATTGAATAAAATGGATCGCATGCGGGAAATTAAATCGGGCGCAAGTTTAGGGTTTTGACCCTTTAATTAAAGAAAAGATTTTTTGGTTTGTTTTTAATTAAAAAGAAATTAAACTAAGTTAATTATTAAATTAATAAATAAATTAATTAATAAAGAATATTTTTGGGTTTTTGGTATTTAAAGAAATAAAAATAAATTTAATCAAAGTTAATAAAAACCTAATTGTCTAAGTTAATTTTAATTATTGCAAAAGATATGTTAAAATTATTCCTAATTAAAACTAAATTAATTAATTGATTTGTTAATAAAAAGAAAATACTAAAATTTAATTTAATAAAGAAAATATTTTTTGGTTTTAATTTTATTAAGAAAAAGTTTTGATCGGTTAGTTAATAGTAAAAATAATAACAATAAATAATTAAAAGAAATAAATAATAAAAGAAAAGAGAAAGGGTTAGGAGGTTTAGGCCTGCTTATGGGGTCTGATTAGCAGTTTTGTGGCCCAATAATCCACTGGCCTGGTTGACTTTTTGAAATCCAACGTGTGCATTTGACTAGGGAGTATGGTGGACGTTCCATCTGGGCCATCAAATTTGGCCTGGGGCCACCTGTCCCTTGATTGAATGAGGGAGTATGATGCATCACGCGCTGGCATCAACACTGGATGAGCTGAAGAGAAAAAATACAAAGCAGGATCTTAAGACTGGTAAGATCCAGGATGTTGCTACTACTTTTGAAATCCTAGATCAGGACGACGAAGGAACTAGTGGAGTCTCTGAGGACGAAGAAGCTCCTACTTATTCTCCACTTCAGATTCCTTGTAAGGTGACAGAAGCTACTTCTAGCCATGATGATCTACAGATTTGTGGTACAATTTTTAACCAACCAGCGGTTTAACCTCTTCAGTATGCTCCTCAGCAGAAAACCTATCGATAGAGACGTATGCAACAAGGTAAGAAAAGGGATAGGAAGCCAAAGAGAGTGTTTGACATTGTTCCTATGACTTATGGCTAATTATTCCCTCAATTGATAAAGCTTTCCTTGGTGGAACCCAAGCCATTGAAGCTTGCCATTCCTCCTTATTATGTGTATTTTGATCCTAATGTGCAATGTGATTACCACAATAGGGAACTAGGCCATTCCATTGAAGACTGTAGGGACTTCAAAGAAAAGGTGTAAGACCTGCTTAACACAAAGACTATCAATTTCGGGCCAGCCAGTCAGATTTAAAGTCTCCTTTAACTTAGTGAATGTCAAGACTACCAGGTCATTGTCCGAAGCAACAAGTCCATATGGAGACTAGTCTCCTCAACATGGAAATTTTCTAGTTTCATTTAAATTCTCATTTGTAATCTTAATTGTTTTGGTTGAGTACTTTCTTGTATGCAAAACTCGCTTATTTTTTAATATTAATCATAATGCATTGAATATGTTTGTCTTGAATTAATCCACCCGTATTCACTCATTAATGTTTTTTTTGCTTTTAATATTTAATTCTTGTTAAATAAAGAAGAAGAAAACCTCTGGAGGGAGGATGATGAGTAATATGCCAAAAATTTCAAACGGTGTGCTTTTGAATAAAAACCCTGCTGACGATGTACATGCCTTGTTTCAAATTCCCAAACACCGGAGATATAAGGGAGATAGACCCTCGTCAACCCCTTTGAGCCTTGAAGTAGGACTTTATTTTCTTGTCAGAAAAAACCCTCACATTTAACCCGGGGCGGGGTAGATTTTAGTTAATCCGATTGAGCGTTCAAACTCATCAAGAGTGCGCATCTAAGGATACAACAATGGTTATCCATTAAAAGGCTGGGGAAATTCAAGACCACAATGGTTAACCCTCATCTATTAGTAACGTGCATCAAAGAGGATGATACCACAATAGTTATCTCTCGCACACCAGGAGGTCAACAGATGACGATACAATAATGGTTATCCCTCATCTACCAAAGAATCAGGAAATCATAATCCTTCCAACAAAGTCGAAAATGAATCAAAGTCGAACGACATGTTCAAAAAAATAAGAATGATTGAAAATAGAAAGGAAAGAGACAAAAAGCCTCACTAAGTAGAAACTTGAAAAACAAGTCGCTTAGGAAAAAGCTAGGGTATCCTGCTGGACTTCAGAGTTAAATTCAAAAGGAACTTGTTCAGACAAAATTTAGGGAAAGCGAAAAGCAAAAAAGGATTACCAAAAATCCTCAACAAAGAACAAAGTCGTGTGATCAGAAGCATAAAATAAGGATGAGAGAAAGGGAATGACTGCATGTCCAAAAAACCTCGTTTGACTCCTCAATCATTCCAAACTTCTCTTGAGAGATGAGTGCTCGTATCAAGATAACTGAATGTAGGAATGGAGAACATCGCGGAGAATGGGTGGGAACCAAATATTTTGATCCTTAAATCCTTTTTTCTAAAACCGTGAACCAGTCCACGTTACAACTCTGAAAAGTCCTAACTAAAGCATGAGTTAATTTGAAAGCAAAACTGTAATGAGAATACGGTAATCTGACTCCTAGGAGGCTTGCTAAAACTTTTGAGTTGGTATCACACCATATATTTACTTTCTTTTATACAAGAAAAAACTCGATGTTTCGACATCCTTTAAATAAAAGTTTTTTTTAGACTTCAAGATAAACATGAGCTTTGCATTAGAACTATCATTCCTAAAATAAACATTCTTTACATATGAACAAGTGCTTAAACATCAAGTGAGCTTGCATAATGAGCATCAGATAGAAGTTTGGTTATCTCAATGGACAAATTGCTTCAGGATACCGTTGAAAGGTAAATCATTTTGAAAAATGACCTTAATCTGGGGCAGACCTTCTATTGACTATATTGAGTAAAAGAATACCAGTTTGAGAAATGGTCTGAAACAGATTGCAAAATTTGATTGTCCAGAGTCTCTGTCGAGCAGCGGTGCATTACTTTCAGTTGGTCCTGAGGGACGTACTGCTTCAAGTATTTGCTTAAACATGAGGCAGTTCAAGTTGAGAAGTACATTTATGTGCTAACCTAATTTCAAGACGCAAGCCAACCACCCAAAGTTATGTTGTCTTCCTAACTCTGCGAGCTTCTCATTTCTCCATGATCATGAGATAAAGAAAAGATTTATAGAGACTCTATTGAGAAGAGGAAAGCATGTTGAATACTCTGTTGAGTAAGTGTTCATCCAATCTGGGGAACTCAAGTTGAGATTTGATCCCTTAAAGCACAATCAAACTAGGGCAGTTACACCAAGATTTGAAGAATCTCTCAAAGTGCTGAGTAATCGGGGGCACTCGCCCAAGCATGGTTGAAACCATCTCCAACTTTGGTTATCCAAGAGTCATGTTGCAAAGTTCACAACACTAAGGTTATTTATCCTAATGGTACAGATCTCAGAAAGTCCTCTCGAGGCAAGTTTATTTTAGCCACTGGGGCAAGAAATTATGCAGGGGCATTTCCTCCACTTCTGGATTAATCAGGTTAAGTCCAGGCACTGGCTGAATAACTTGTGAATTTGAAGAGAAAGTCGGGAAGTCATGATCATTAGCTCGTCCGAGATGTAAATCCATGTATTGGTGTTCCTCCATCAAAATCCAGAGACCTAAGTTTGGGTTGTTGGCATTCTTCAACAAAAGTCAAGGATTATTATCTCCAATTGAGATTAAGATTGCTTATTCTTAGCCGAGATCAAGATTTAATTCCTGATTATGGATTTTCTTTAGCAGAAGTCAGAAGATGGGATTCTATCATTTGAATTCCCAGCAGATATCCTCGCTTTGGCACCTTGCATATAGTAATCATTTTTGCATTGTAGTTCTATGATACGGTGGCAGAACCGACTGTTTATATTGGTTTGCGTTTTTTGTTCGTAAATATCGCGGTAAGCAAGAGTCACCACTGACTTTTCTTTTATCCAACAAAGAAAAGGGTGAAAAGAACAGAAAAAAAGACCTTTCGAGAGTTTTCTGAGTAAGGGGGGGGGGGGGGGGGGGGGTAGATTATGGAAAGGGAAGGTGTTAGCACCATTTCCATCTGTAGTTATCTACGGGATCTTAGATGCTAGCTCATGTTTTGAAAATTTCTTGTGTTTTGTGTGTTTTGAAAATTATTTTGAAAATGCCTTAGTGCGGTGATTCGCTTTGTGATAACTCTCGTATCAGTCCTCAAGAGCGTTGACAAGGATAATGTTTTTGAAAGTGTTTTTGAAAATATTTTGGTGTAGGTGTAAAAAGTTGTTTTGAGCAAGCATCTAAGAACTTATGTACTTATACTCGAAAAGGTCATTCTTTTCCTTCTAACCTTTAGACAGTGCTATCCTACTATTAGTTAGTAGGTAGCCTATCATTGGGTGTATGAGGGACAAGTGCGGGTCATCGTTATGGTCATAGAAGGCAACATATAGAGATACCTTAGCAATTCGAAGGGACTGTCATCATATATTCGTAGGCAACATTGAGGGACAAGATCATTTCTCATAGGCAACTCGAGGGACATTGAGGGACTATATTCTTTATGATGACTTTAATCGAGGGTCTTTGCTAAGGGTATCCCTACGTTCGAGGGACATGACCATTGTATTTCCGAAGGCAACAAGTGAGGTTACCCTAGAGGTGCGAGTGTGCAAATGATTCAGTTCAGTTATTTATCTTGCAATTAGGATTTTCTATCGTTCATTTTTATCTTTCCATACAATCTTATTAATCTAAGCATTGCATAAAATATAGTAGCTGAAGGTAAAGGCGGAAATGTAAACATAGGTTATTACAGAGCTTTGGGGCTGTTACATAATAGTGAAGAGTGCGGAAAATAAATCTTAAAACTATTACATCTTGGAACCAATTACATGATAATGATAAAAAAAGCGGGAAAAATAAAGCTACGCTATTATAGTTGAAAGTGCCCTATACACTTTATCTAGGAAAATAAAAATAAGATGAAAATAGCAAAGAAAATGTTTTGGTGGTTTTTTATGAAAAAATGATTTGTGATAATTAATTAATAAACCTAAAAAACCTAATTAATTTTAATTAATAAAAAATGTTAATTTTGAAGAAAAAAATAATTAAAATACCTAAAACCTAATTAATTTTAATTAATAAAAAAAAGTTAATTTTGAAAAAAATAGGTTAATTAAAAAAAACCTCAAACTTAATTAATTTTAATTAATTAAAAAAAAGCTTTTAAAAAAAAGCTTATGTTTAATGATTAACAAAAAAGAATTAAGTTTGCCAAAAAAATAGATAGCGGAAGAAACCTCAATAGAAAATAGGGTTAGAAAATAAAAATAATGCAAATGTTAGAGGTGGGTGTTGAACCAAAAATTAATTTAAAACCTAAAATTAAATTAAAAAAACCTAAAATCAATTATTCAAGTTTATTATGAAAAATCAAAGGTTTGTGAAAAATGTTATGTTTTATGAAAAAGGTTTTAAACAGAAAGAACGAAAAAAGGTAAAAGGATAAATAGAATGGAAGAAAACCAAAACCAATAGGGGTGGGTGTTGAACCCACGCCCTTAACCTCCTCATGATGCCTGCCTTGCCATGAACCATGCATTGGTTGTTGCTATGTTTTGGCTTCAGTGTTTTGTAATAAACTTGCATGGGACCATTAGATGGTCCAAACCTGTAGTGTTGAATCTCATGAACACATTAAACAAATTAGTATACCATGAAATACAAAGAAAATAAATATATGAAATTTTGTAATGTTAAAAACAATATGGCATTTATGAATGCTTCTACACCCTTTTGATCATAGAGATCAAACCAGACTTATTCTTACTGGAGAATGAGATGGCTTTTTTGTAGTGAGGTGGGGGTTTGTAACAAGGATTTCAAGATTTTTAGGGTTTTGAAAGAATTTGATATTTTGACAGGGTTGTGGCAAAGGTTTTTTTTCGTCGTGTCCTATTTGTGTGAAAAGAATGAGATTATATAATGGAAATTAGAGCAAAGATATGGGCTTTGAATGTGAAATTGGACCTCCAATAACCACAAGCAATAGTGCAGATTTTTATTCACTTGAGTCTGTCACATTCCAGGTTAAATCGAAGGGACTTAAGTGAAATTTTTAAAGTTGAAATCTGGAAACAAAATGTAGTCGACATCGAGAATAAACTCCTGTTCGAAAATGGGCTCAATCGGATAAACAGTGAATTAGTTATCAATTTTTGAAGTTTCTCCTCAGACAAACTTATTTTGGGCTCCAGTGTCAACTCTGACACGTTCTTCAATAAAAAACTAGTATTGATCGGAGAAGAACCCGGTCTCGACTTTGGAAGAAAAGTTATAGATCTCTGAGTCAGTGACCTTTTGTAAAAAGATAGGCCCGATCCGATAAAAATTGACCGAGTTATGAATTTTAGAAGTTTCGACCCAGATGAAATAATATTCAGCATTCAGGATTTTTGGCGCGTCACGTGTACTCGGGGATGAAACAAAGGCCTTTTGGATACCGTTCGAACTTGATACCTCCTATTAAAATGTAGCCAACTCAATTTATGAAATTTTGGCATCGGAACTAGCTCGATACGATGAAAATCTCCCAAGTTATTATTTTCTGAAAATGACGCAAATAAACTTCTGTCACAAATTGTTTGTACGAAAATACTTGATAAATCCGCATTTTTGAAGACCTTCTGATCGAAATTGGCATCCATCCATGAGAGATGAAAATGTAGATGATGTCAAGACGGAATTTTTTCCACTGGAATGGGTTCAAAATGAGCCATGATATTCAAGTTATGAATTTTTTAGTGTGTAAAAACTGCACTTTCAGCACACTTTTGCACCATATTTCTTCGAGAAAAATCGCACATTCGGAGACCTTCTTTAAAGAATTGTCTCTCGAGCCAAACCTGAATTTGAGAATATGTTATCAGGGATATCTTGGCGAAAGAACACCTAAATATGACGCGTCGGGTAGGACTTGTGAATCTTTAAACCCCGCATCATTGCGAAACGGCGAACCGATCTTCAGCACGGAAAATACTCTGAGAACATCTATTGGCGAAATAAACGTCACTTGTAACCTGGAGAAGCTTGCTAAATATACCTTGATTCCATAACCATAAAACCAATGATATGCATGTATGTAATAATGAAATGTAAGCAAAAAAGGTCGAAATAAAGAGGGTAAATTTTGGGGTACAACGGCTGCACCTGTTTAATCTTCTTGAACCTGAAGATTTAGATTGGTTGGTCTGCCTTTCGTGATATGAAGGTGGAAGATGATTGAACACTAGATTGCCCAGAAATTTGCACTCGTCTGTAGTGATGCTTGACTGTGTAGATAATATCGAGAATGGGCTTATAGATGCCATTTGGGGACGATGACGGAAGATCGCCGGAGATGGGCTTAAAGATGCCATCTAGAACAATGTTGACTTCATGAGATATTCTTTTGTGGGGATTCCTATGCCTGTTATTGGGGAGGACTCCGCTGAGGAATATTGGTATTTGTCTTGGGAAATAGAGCTTAGGAGCTTCAGGTGTCCATTACTCTATTGGGGAGTCATCTCTTGATTGAAGAGACGGAAGTGAACTGCTATCTGGTCAGGATACAAGCTTCACAGTGACTTGCCGAGGATAATAAGGCTGACTGATATACGGTCGTATTCCAGGCTTCACAATGATTTATTGGGGGAACATGAAATTAACTGCTATCTGGTCGTACTTCAGGCTTCACACTAACTCAAACTATTATCTGGTCGGAATCCAGGCTTCAGTGACTTGAAGAGATTAAACTGTTATCTGGTCGGATCAGGCATCAACTTGAATTTGAGGTATACTATTATTTGGTCAAGTCCAGGCTCCATAGTAATTGACAGAGTAAACTGCTATGTGGTCGGATTCCAGGCTTTGCAACAACTTATATTGTTATCTGGTCGGATTCCAGGCTTCACAGTGTCTTGAATTGTTGATTGACTGTTATCCGGTCAGATTCTAGGCTTCAGTAATGATGTTAATTGTTATCTGGTCAGGTCCAGGTTTCACAGTTCGTGAACTGCTATCTGGTCGGATTCCAGGCTTCGCAGCTACTTAAATTGTTATCTTGTCGAAATCCAGGCTTCACAGTTTCTTCAACTGGAATAGAAATTAAAAAAATCTTAGCGTCGATTTAACTGAACCAGAGAAAGGTCTTGAATTAACTTTTACTGGAATGGAAATCAGAAAAATCTTAGTATCGATTTAACTGAACCAGACAAAAGTCTTGGAATATCTTCAACTGGAATAGAAATCAGAGAGATCTTAGTATCGATCTAACTGAACCAGAGAAAGGTCTTGAGTTAACTTTGACTGGAATGGGAATCAGGAAAATCTTAGTATCGATTCAACTGAACCAGACAAAAGTCTTGGAATATCTTCAACTGGAATAGAAATCAGAGAGATCTTAGTGTCGATCTAGCTGAACCATAGAAGTTCTTGAATTAACTTTGACTCGAATGGAAATCAGAAAAATCTTAGTATCGATTTAACTGAACCAGACGAAAGTCTTGGAATATCTTCAACTGGAATAAAAATCAGAGAGATCTTAGTATCGATCTAACTGAACCAGAGAAGGTCTTGAGTTAACTTTTACTGGAATGGGAATAAGGAAAATCTTAGTATCGATTCAATTGAACCAGACAAAACTCTTGGAATATCTTCAACCAGAATAAAAATCAGAGAGATCTTAGTGTCGATCTAGCTGAACCAGAGAAGGTCTTGAATTAACTTTGATTGGAATGGAAATCAGAAAAATCTTAGTATCGATTTAACTAAACCAGACGAAAGTCTTGGAATATCTTCAACTGGAATAGAAATTAGAGAGATCTTAGTATCAATCTAACTGAACCAGAGAAAGTATTTTGAGAACATCTTTCTGAGGAAAATGCTGAAACAGCCTTTCATCAGACGTAGCTTTTGAGAAAACTACCAGGTCACGGTGTTTGTTGATTTTATATTTCGTGAAAACGGTAAGAGTTTGTCGTATGCAATGTCATGATGTATGAAATGCATTATGATGATAGTCTAAAAATAAATGAGATTATGATGTATGCGATGTGTATGTGCATGCCATGATGTATGAATATGGGATGCTGTTGTGATATTTCCTAGTCTGGAAAATAAATCCCTGACTGCTGAAGAGTATTAGGAAGCTGAATCCTTCATTTCCGCTGGGGATGATAAATGCAGATGATTTGCTCGGGATTTCCTCCTTCCGTTTGAGGATAATTTGCTGGGGATTTTTAACTCCTTCCTGAGAATAACTCTGTGGGGGGAGGATTCTCTGTTGGAAGATTCTACCGATATAGAGAAATAAACTCTGTTGGGGAATAAACTTCCGCAGTTAGAGAAATAATATCTACTGGGGAGGAGGTTTTTATAAACTGTTTAAGATCATAAAACTCGGCTAAAGAATGCAGATTTCATCTCTCTGAAGGAACTTTGCTGGAGGAAGTAATTCCTGCTTGGGGAAGAAGAGATCAAAACTTGGGTTGTTTCTACTCGGTGGGGAACATAGACGTCACTGGGACATATGCTGAGGACGTAGCAGTGACTTTGCATTAGGACATTTATGCCCCTGTACTTGCTGGAGAAAGTAATTGCATAGGCTTTGTGGATGGTTTGAGTGTCATCCCAACTCATGGGGTGCTTGGTAAATTCTAATCAGGATGATAAGTCTTCTACCGATAGGCAAGTGACAAGATGATGGGACATAGTCGTACGTTTTTAATCCCTAACTTTTGCCTGGACCACCCTTTTGGGTTTTCAATCCACCGGGATACCCTTTTTGGCTCAAGCCGCCTTTTCAGGTTATCGACTTATCGGATGCATAATTTTTATATATATCCCTAATTTTGCCCGAAATTTTTTGGTTCTCCAGGATGCCCTTATCTTTGCTTAGGCATGTCAACCTAACAGGTCTTTTTCATGCATAGTCTTTTCTGACTATGTCCATGTTCACCAGGTAAGAGGAATTGTCAATGTCCTTAGTAGTAAGTGTTGTCACACTACCAGAAGGTATTTGTTTGATCGTATAGGATTCGTTGTTGGAATTCATGTCCAATGCTCCAAGTGATTTAGATGGAGATTTACCCCTGGCTATTTGGCATTTTTGAGAGATTCCTTGAACCTTGACTTGACTGCCCCAGATCAACTGGACATCATGCTATTCCCCTTGATTATGAAAGGCCTATCACTGGAATTTCTTCCTGTCTGAGGTGATTCTGTCCACTGAGAAGATTTTTGTTCATCGAATATCCGTCGTGCGAATTTCTCTGTTGTTGAACAAATAGTCATATGCAAATAATGGTATTTTAAGAATGCAAAGCTTATGTTTGTATTGAAGTTTGAAAATTCATTTTTTAGTTAAACAAACAAATTTTGTATAAGTGTGATGTCGGCTCAGGATTTATAGCGAATCCTACAGGAGTCAGGATACCTTTTGTAACAGTATGCTTTAAAATTAACTCATGCTTCAGCTAGGACTTTTAAGGGTTATAACGTGGCCTGGTTCACGGTTCAAGAAACAAAGGATAAAGGCTAAAATTTTATTTGTACCCAACCTGCTCTTCGTGATGTTCTTCAGTCATATGCTCAGTTAATTGTGCGTTTAAATCTCAATTGAGTCTGACATCTTATCCTTGATGTTCCTGTGAGGGTTCGGATACTGGAAGTTTATTTTGAAAAGGAAGTCATTTTTGTAATCTCCTTTTTCTCGAGGATTTGTAGTAACCTCTTTTTTTGTTTTTATTATCCCTAATTTTTTCCTGAACTGTTTCTTTTGTGATTATAGTCAGCGGGATGCCCCTGCTTTTCTTAAGTCTCGTTCATAGGTTTTGACTTAACGGGATTTTATTTTGAGAGATAATGACTGTCGGCTTTAATAATTATGCAGAACCCTCACCCTCTTCTGATTTGGAAGGATGTCTTTGATGCCATTCATTATTCATGCAATGGAAGATTATGACTGAATACGCCTCTGAATTAATTGAGAAAATTACCCTGCCCCAGGTTATGATTAAGGGTTTTAATTTGTGTGAAAAGAAAAACTCCTACATCTTAGGCTCAAAGGGGTTGACTAGGGATTATCTTCCTTATAACTCCACTGTTTGGGATTTGAAACAACGCATGTACATCGTCAGAAGGGTCTGTTCAAAAGCATATTGTAGAGATTGTGGTATCATTTTCATCATCCTCCTTCTAAAGGCTCGGAGCTTTTGATCGAGAGTTGAATATCACAAAAAGGAAAGCAATTTAAATATAGTGAATACGAATGAATTGATTCAAAATAGACATATGCAATGCGTTGATAAAGTAACAAAGTTTGACATGAAACAAATGTTCGAACAATCAAAAGAAAATTACAAATTGAAAATTCTAATGAACAAAAGCTTCTTTGTCTGATATTGTCACTTCAGATGGCGTGCCTTGGAGGGATGGCAGAAGAAATCAGCCTGGCCATCTTGTGTAAACTCCAGCACTCCTTCATCAACCAAGTTTTGAATTTTATATTTCAACATCCAACAATCATCAGTATCATCCCCCAGACTGTTGGAGTGATATGCACACCTTGCATCAGGATTATAGTTAGGAGAATAAGTCTTGGGATTCATATGAGGCCCTATCAATGTAACTAAATTCATCCTCAACATGTGTGGTAAAGCTTGAAACAGCGACATGTTGAGTTTGGTAAACTTCCTCTTGGGTATATCCGGCTTACTCTAATTAACTCATTGTTTTTGGCGAGGTTATTTTTGGACCCGTGTAGTAGAAATTTGGAAAGGTCCACTCCTCACCAAACCAACCTCTTGTCTTCTCGGAAGTTGATCTATGACTTGGTCCCCAACCTCGAATGTTTGCTTCATACGGTTGCATTCGTATTGATGAAGTTTGTAGATAATGGCTCTCAGCTTTTCTTGTCCCTGGGCTAGGCCCTGGATAAGAGCCATTTTCCCCAGTATCTGGGTTCTCATTTCCTCAACCTCAGTTTGCAGTTGTTCCAACCGTTCGTCCTTATTGTCTTTATGATTTTTCTTGGCCGGGTTCTCAGCGAGGAGTGCTTTCAACTCTTCCTGCCCCTTGGATAGGTTTAGGAACATTTCCATGAACTGAGCTTCTCGAGTTTGGAGATCCCCGTTGTCTTGTTTGAGAGCCATTGCTGAAATAAACAGCGAGAACATGAGAGACCTGTTATGAAACCTGCTTATGCAATGGTATGTATGATATATGTATGTAATATTTTCAAGGATTTCTAAGACTTAAATTTTCTTAAAGAGAACAAACGTTAATTGTATTAAGAGGTTTTTTCGATCACCATAATGCCTCTTGGGCTTACAAGGGAACAAAGCAAAAATAAAACTCTCCAAGCAAAAGAAGACTCAAGCTTCCCACCGGCGCATCCTCTTTGGTGCAATGTAAGCATTTATACTCTTCTCCCCGTTAAGTAACCGGGTGAGCTCTAAAACTTTCTTCTCGTTGGCGTAGAATTGAGTTTTGAAGGTATCTCGTTCTTCTTTGAGTTGGATCCAAGATTTTTCTAGCTCCTCAAAATCAGTTGGCATATCAGGATAAAGCACAATATAAGGAGTGTCTCCCCCAACAAATTACTCCATAATCACAGATAAGATGGAGGGGTAATGCATCATAAGACATTGAGCACGAGCTTGCACCCATTTGAGGTAAGGCTCAAGAGGGATGGAATTCTTGTGCCTCAGTGTCTTGCTATCAACTCTGTTTATCATGCCCCAAGCTCGAATGAACCTCTTACGATATCCATGAACATCATTCTCATAGTCAAATGTGATTCCTTGGACGAGTGTGTCGTGAGGACCATCCCTTCTAGCATAACCAAAGTTTCGCAATGCCAAACAAGGACTATAAGTGATTCCTCCCCTAATGCCTAAGAGAGGGACATTAGGTAATTCCCCATAGCGATCAATGATGGTAACATTCTCCAAGGACCTACAACACCACTGAATATCCGAATGTGTAAGAGACATCAACCTACGAGACCATCTCATACCCTGCTCATTTCTCAAGACAGACTGAGGTAGGTGCAAAATAAACCACCTATCCAATAGAGGAGTGCATTACAGAAGGGTCCCTCTTCTCTTTAGAGTACGAGTATGCAGAGAGTGTAGAATATCCCCAAGTAAAGTAGGCACCGGATTATTAGACAGAAAAACTTTAACCGCATTCACATCTATGAGTTGGTCCGTGTTAGGGAATAGTACCATCCCATAGATGAGAATGGCCAACACTTCTTTAAAAGCTTGTAAATCCAGGATATCCCAAAAATAGTGAGCTTTCTCAAATAGAAACTTAGTTGGAAATCCTTTGACACCTCCTCGGGTTTCCCAATTTGCCACTACATCGGAACATTGTAAAGACAGAGCTCGAGCAATCTCTTCAGGATTTGGATTTCTTTCCATATTGTTGAATGGTAGCTGATTAAGGATAAGTACCCCTAATAACTGAGAAAACTCCTCCATAGTAGGCACTAACTGGTAATCAGGAAAAGTAAAGCAGTGGTGTAATGGGTCAAATAACTGAAAGAGCACCTTTAACATTTCTTCATCAGGGTTTTAAGTGACTAAGTTGAGAAGTCGACCATATTGTTCAGTGAAGGGAGAGCCTTCAGGAATCCTTGATGCTAAGTCCTTGAGTTGAGGAGGTACTTTCACAAGGTTGAATTGGATAGTAATCATGCAAGAAGATGTCATGTCCTACAAAATAAGACAAAGATAAGCCATAGAAAATCCTTGAAACGGTTAGTATGATATGCCATGTTATGATGTTATGATTATGCTAAGAAATAACAGATATAGCAAGCATAGACAAATCACACAAAGACCTTAGGTTTAAGGATTGCATGGGTTTTAAGGTAATACCCTCTTGAAGTTTGGATTGCTTCAACCTGTCCTATAAATAGTAATCGGATTCTAAGGGATCTCAATATCACTGATCTTTCCCACAAGTTTTGTTTGATAGGCAACTGACTTGCAACCAAATAAAACTTGGGAGTCAAATCTCAATGAGTGTAACATCGGGTATCTGCCGACTTTGGGAATACACCAAAGACGACCATCTCACTACGTCCTAATGGACAAGTTGTTCAATTAAAGGTTCTAAGGTCAATTGACGCTTTATGACACCACGCAGCGGCCCTGTATGTAAGTTTAGATGCGCCTAAGAGGGGGGGTGAGTTAAGTTCTTTAAAACTTTTTCTGAATTGTATGAATATTTTTGCACGAGTTTCTTTTCTTTTTTTTCTGATAAGTGATGAAAGCAGTAAATGTGGAAAGTAAAGAACACAGAGATGTATCCCGGTTCCCCTCACAGTCCGAGAGTACTCCAGTCCCCTTTCAACATGAAAGAGATTTCCTTATAGTTGGTAATTTGTACAAAGACTACCTAACAACCAAGAACAATCCTCTTGGATTTTCACTAAGACCACAAAGAGAACAATCCTCCCTAAGTGTCTTTCTTGTTTCCAACAATCCTGAAAAGAAGTATACAATATTTTGTTTGATTTGTATAATAGTTTGAATGATGAAAGAGCAATGTCAATCACTTGATTGATTTTTTCTAATCAATATGAAATTTAAGATGGAATACTCTTCTAAGTGCTCAAGAACAATTTTCAGTATGCATATGAAAATGATGAACAAAAATCTTGAGTAGAGAGTATGATCAAAAGAATAGAAAGTTGTTAGTGATTGTTGTAATTATTGTTTTTTGATTTATTTTCTTGATTATTTTAAAATTCTAAACAAAAAATAATTTATAGTGTAGTAATACCTCTTCAATGAAACATAGCAATGTTTAAACCATTTTTACTAAAACAATGTATATCAAAAGATACAAAGATTACCATTAAAAGGTGTTACTAAAAGTTGCTGGAAAAATAAAATTTTTCAAAATATGAAGTACAACAACCTGTTGCACTAAAGCAACAATCGATTGCAGCACAGCAACGTTTAAAAAAATTGGAAAATATAACTATGACAACCGATTGTCATTGAGGAGTAATCGGTTTCTCTAAAGCCAACGTTCAAAAATTTGAAAATAAAATACATGACAATCGATTGCTGCTAGATGACAACTGATTGTATGTCAAACAGAATCAAAAGTTTTTTTGGATGCAACCGATTGTCGTTTGATGACAATCGATTGCTTGTGTATAAAAATTTAAAAAAAACATTATTTTCAAAGATTTTAAGCAATTTAAAACATCCTTCTTTAATCATACATAGTATATACTCAAAATATTATTTTAATAAAGTAAATACATGATTAAAAATAGTTTTGAGCACTAAGAGCATAAGATCAAAAATTTCATATACCTTAAGCCATAAGTCTTGAAATGTTGATCTTGATCAATGAATATTTTCTTGAGATAAATCTTCTATCTTGATCCATTCATTTTTTGCATGCTAGCTTGTCTTCATCAAAACATTTGGAAAGCTTGATTTCACAGTCTCCCCCTTTTTGATGATGACAACCATTGCTTGAAGTTTGGAGTGCATCTTGGTTTTCTCTAATCAAGTTGTTTTAAAAAACTCCCCCTAAGTCAAAGACTCCCCCTTGATCTATTGCATGAGAGTCTTGAAGATTGCTTGCTTGCTTGCTGCAATTTGGGTTAGAGAAATACAAAAGAGACTACAAAGTCTTCTCCCCCTTTGTCATTAGCAAAAAGGAATGGGAAAGAAGATCATAAAAATTTTGCACATAGAAACAACATAGCATAAATAAAGTTTTCATACATAGACATAACAGAAACAAAGTGCACAAAACGAAAAAGATTTCATGGTCATATATCAAAAATTTAGTAATAAAAACATGGATCATGATATATTACCATAAAGTTAAGATTAAGATCATAGCCATGTACCTTAATTAGAAAATGTCATTTTCGTCCAAGATACCTAGCTCTCTTCGGATCTTGAAGAATGGTTCTCTTGCCAACGGTTTAGTGAAGATATCCGCTAGTTGATTATGCGTATCCACGAAGGTGACTTCGACATCTCCTTGAAGTACATGATCACGAAGAAAGTGATATCGAATGTCGATATGCTTTGTTCTATAATGCATCACAGGATTCTTTGTAATGTTGATTGCACTTGTGTTGTCGCATCGGAGTGGAATGCATCCAAGGTCGAGTCCGTAGTCACGGAGTTGTTGCTTGAGCCATAGAATTTGCGCACAGCAACTACCCGCTGCAATGTATTCCTCCCCGGCCGTACTAAAAGCCACACAAGCTTGTTTCTTGCATGCCCAAGAGACTAATGCATTTCCCAAAATGTGACAAGTGCCACTTGTGCTTTTTCTATCTGTTTTACATCCTGCATAATCAGCGTCAGAATAACCAATTAAATTGCATATATTACCTTTTGGGTACCATAGGCCGACATTGGTTGTTCCTTTGAGATATTTCATGATTCTTTTTACCTCCATAAGGTGAGATTCCTTCGGGTTTGCTTGAAATCGTGCACACAGACATACATTGAACATGATGTCAAGACGACTTGCCGTCAAGTATAACAGTGATCCAATCATGCCTCGATATTTAGTAATATCAATGGAAATACCAGATTCATCTTGATCAACATAAGTACCGGAGCCCATTGGCGTGTGCATTGATTTGCAATTATCCATATCAAACTTTCTCAAAAGTTCCTTGCAATATTTTGATTGATTGATGAAGATACCATCTTTTACTTGCTTAATTTGCAATCCAAGGAAATAGTTCATCTTGCCCATCATAGACATCTCAAATTCTCCTTGCATCATCAACGAGAATTCTTCACACAAATCTTTGTTAGTTGAACCAAATATAATATCATCGACATAGACTTGTACCAATAAAGTGTTACTTTTGATCTTCTTTATGAACAAGGTCTTATCCACTTTACCTTTCTCGAAACCTTTTTCGCATAAGAATGTACTGAGTCTGTCATACCATGCTCTAGGTGCTTGTTTTAAGCCATAAAGAGCTTTTCTCAACTTAAAGACATGTGAAGGATTCTTGAAGTCTTCAAAGCCCGGGGGTTGTTTGACATAGACTTCTTCATTGATGTAGCCATTTAAGAATGCGCTTTTGACGTCCATTTGGTAAAGCTGAAAATTCAATGAACAAGTGTAAGCAAGTAAAACACGGATAGCTTCTAACCTTGCAACCGGAGCAAAAGTTTCTTCAAAGTCAATTCCCTCTTCTTGGTTGTATCCTTGGGCTACCAATCTTGCTTTGTTTCGGACAGTTATACCGTTCTCATCAAGTTTGTTTTTGAACACCCATCTTGTACCTATGATGTGTTTGTCACTTGGTTTAGGAACAAGTTCCCAAACTTGATTTCTCTCGAACTGATTTAATTCTTCTTGCATAGCAATCATCCATTGGTCGTCTCCTAATGCGTCGTCGACTTTGGAAGGTTCAATTTGAGAAACGAACGCCATGTTCAAGCAAGCATCTTTGAGGTTCAATCTTGTTGAAACGCCTTGACTGATGTCACCGATGATTTTATCAATAGGGTGATCTCTATGGATTCTCCATTCCTTAGGTAGATCATTAACATTTGATTCATCCGAAATTTGTTTTTCTTGTTGTTCCAATTGATTCTCATTGTTGGTCTTGGAGCCATCTTCTTGAGGAATATCTAAAATCTCATCATCATTATTTAAAACAATAGTATCCTCCTCAGAGGGGTTAGATTCATCAAATGATACGTGCATAGATTCCTCAATAGTTAAAGTTCTTTTATTGTAAATACGATAAGCTTTACTAGATAAGGAGTATCCAAGAAAAATACCTTCATCTGATTTTTCATCAAACTTACCAAGGTTGTCTTTGTCGTTGTTAAGGACAAAACATTTGCAGCCAAAGACATGAAAGAATGAAATATTTGGTTTCCTTCCTCTAAAGAGTTCATACGGAGTCTTCCTCGAGATAGGTCGAATATTAACTCTATTGCTTACAAAGCATGCCGTGCTTACAGCATCCGCCCAAAAGTATTTTGGAAGGTTTGAATCACTAAGCATTATCCTTGCAAGTTCAATAAGAGACCTATTCTTCCTTTCTACAACTCCATTTTGTTTAGGAGTCCTTGGTGCTGAGAAATTATGTGATATTCCATGTTCTTCACAGAAATCTTCAAAGGAGGAATTCTGGAATTCTCCACCATGGTCGCTTCTTATGGAGGCAATAGATAGTGACTTCTCATTTTGAATTTGATTTGCATATTTATTGAACGCCTTGAATGCATCATTTTTCTTCACTAAAAAGAGTGTCCAAGTATATCTAGAAAAGTCATCAACAATAACTAGAGCGTATACATTACCTCCGAAGCTCCTCGTTCTAGAAGGGCCAAACAAGTCCATATGAAGCAGTTGTAGTGGCCTAGTAGTGGATACCACATTCTTGGATTTGAAAGTTGATTTTGTTTACTTTCCCTTTTGACATGCATCTCAAAGTCTATCTTTGATGAACTTTATCTTAGGCAGTCCAACAACAAGGTCATGCTTAATCAATTTGTTTAAATGCTCTATATGAATATGAGCGATTCTTTTATGCCATAGCCATGAGTCATTGTTGTTTGCCACGAGACATTTAACCTTCAAAGACAAATCGTTAAGGGAAATCATAAAAATATTATTTACTCTTTTACCTTTAAGTTTAGCCTCATGTGTGACTTCATCTTCTATCAAACATTCATCTTTAGTGAACTTGATCTTGAAGCCTTTCTCACATAGTTGGCTAATACTTAGAAGATTGTGCTTTAGTCCTTCGACATAAAGAACATCTTCAATTGATTTGAAAGGTGGACCACCAACTTTGCCTATGCCAAGGATCTTTCCTTTGTTGTTATCTCCATACGTCACATAACCCTTGGCCTTAAGCGTTAGATGTGAAAATTTGTCGATATCTCCCGTCATATGCTTGGAACAACCACTATCGAGATACCATAGATTTGAAGTGGTCGTCAAGCTTACCTACAAAACAAGATTAGGTTTTGTTAGGTACCCAAGTTGCTTTGGGTCCTTCATAATTAGTTCCTTTCTTAACCTACACATAATGCCCATTTGCCATGCCAAAGTTTCTAACATAACAAGCATTAGGTGTGTGTCCTTGAATACCACAATAAAAACAAGTAGGTTCAAATTTACTTCTATATCTACAAGGATAAGATTTCTTCTTAGAGAGTATTTTATTTTTAGGATAGTGATGAACTATTTTGGGAGTGATTTCTTTCCTTTGGTTGGTTGGTCGCTAGCCTTGACAAAGATGGTTTTGTTGGTACTTGGTTTTGAAAATTTTGAGTATCCAAGACCACTTTTGTCATTTAAGTATCTTTGTTGGCTAAGAACACCTTCCAATCCAATTTGTCCTTTTTCATACCTTTCAATAACCCTTTTCAATTGGACAATTTGGAAAGAGAGAGATTCACACTTTGTGCATACAAAATTTTGTTTTTCATCACTAACATTTTGCTTTTCATCTTTGAGATCTTTTTCAATAGATCCACATTTTTCTTCCAACGATGAAATTTGTTTCTTTTGTGATGAGATAGTTTTGTACAAAAATTTTCATTCATTTAACAGTTCATTTATAGCACCTTGTGCATCACTATCAAAAAGAGAGAATACGTTACTAACCTCATCATCTTCACTTTCGGAGTGGTGTGATGCCATTAACGCAAGATTTTCACTTTCGTTGCTATCGGAGTCGGATGACGAACTTAGTTCAACATCTTCCCATGCAACATATGCTTTCTTATCTTTTGATTCCTTCTTGCCTTTGTAGCCACTTTTCTTTGAAAGTTTTGGACAGACCAGTTTGATGTGACCTTGTTTACCACATTCATAACAAGTAACTTCTTGTGTTGATGAGGATCTGTGATCGGTGGAAATAGAACTGACTGTTTTTAGCTGGATCGCGTATGTCGCGGTAAGCAAGAGTCGCCACCTTCTTTTATGTTCTCCAACATGGAAAGGACAAAAGCACAGCAAAATTCCTTATTGAGAATGTTTCTCTGTTCGGGAGGTAGATTTATAGAAAGGGAAGGTGTTAACACCCTTTCTATCCATGGTTATCCATGGGCTCTTAGGTACTTTCTCTTATGTTTTCAAAAGATGTTTGCTTTTCAAGTGTGCGTGGGTTTGAAAAAGTTTCATTTTGAAAGATTTCTAAATGACTCTTGTATCTGTCCTCAAGAGTGTTTGAAAAATTTGTTTTGAAAACTTTTGAAAGTGTTAGTGTGAAAAGATGTTTGGTTTGTTTTTGAAGAGAGCAAGTACCCATGAGTCATCCACCTACCCTAAGGAATTAGGCTGTGTAAGAGTCCTTAAGATAGTACCATCCCACCATTGAGAGGTAGGTAGCACCACCGTTGGAGGTGTTCGGGTCAATTTGATTGAGGGACAGTGTGGTCACCGAAGCAATAGTAGGACACCTTAGAAGTAACCCTAATGTCCTAGATCCTTTTTAATCCGAGGCAACCATTTCGAGGCAACTGGATCTTAGACATAAGGGCGACCGCTAAAACACCCTATACTTGACGACCACTTTCGAGGCAACTGTGATCGGTGGATCTGGAACTGACTGTTTAACGCTGGTTCGCGAAATGTCGCGGAAGCAAGAGTCGCCACCGTCTTTTATTTTCTCCAATAGGAAAGGACAAAAGCACAGAAAAATTCCTTAAAGAGATTGCTCTCGGTTCGGGAGGTAGGTTATAGAAAGGGAAGGTGTTAGCACCCTTTCTATCCATGGTTATCCATGGGCTCTTAGGTACTTGCTCAATGTGTTTTCAAAATTGTTTGCTTGCTTTTCAATGTGGGTTTCAAAAATATTCTTTGAAAAGTTTCAGTTCAACTCGTACGTCAGAGTGTTTGAAAAGTTTGTTTTGAAAGTTTTTGAAAGTGTGTTGGTGTGAAAAGAGTTTTTTTGTTTTGTTTGAAATTAGAGCAAGTACCCTTGAGAACCTACCTACCCTAAGGAATTCGTCTGTGTAAATGTCCTTTGAAGTAGTGCCATCCCACCATTGAGAGGTAGGTAGCACCACCGTTGGAGGTGTTCGGGTCAATTCGAGTTTTAGGGACGTGGTGGTCACCAGAGCAACAGTAGGACACCTTAGAAGCTACCCTTATGCCATTGATCCTTTATTTTCCGAGGCAACCGTTTCGAGGCAACTGGATCATGTCATGGACATAAGGACTTACTAAAACGTCCTATACTCGACGACCACCTTTCGAAAGGCAACAGTGAGGCGTACCCTAGGGGTGGTGTGTGCGAATTGTGTGTCATTTTCAGTTTATTGTTTGTCTTGTCATGCATTGGTGATCTAACGATTCGATTTTATTTTTGGGCATTCATTCTTTCATGTTATTGTTTAACAGTTAAATGTGCGGGAATTTAAAGTGCGAAAAAGATAAAAGTCCTACGCTATTACAAAGGCGAGGGTCTACAACGCCAAATTAATCCAGACCCGTTTTAAAATAAATTGCAGAAAAGAAATGTCTAATAGCTATTACACGGCTTTGGTACATATACATAATTATTTACAAAAGAAATAAATGAAACGCGCGAAAAAAAGAAAATAATCAAATGCGAGGGCGTTGAACCCTTTAAAAGAATTAAAATAATTAAGTTATCTAAAATTAAAATTAAATGAAAAATGGTATTTTTGTGTTTTTTAGATTTAAAAGAAGAAAAAAAAGAAAAGTTAATTAAAATTAAAATCCTAGTTCTAATGTCTTTTAAGTTTATTATGAAAATATTGACTTTTAACCTAATTTAATTCTAAATTAATTTATGTGCATTAAATAAATAAATAATATTATTATTAAAAAAAAAGAAAATAAAAAGTTATTAAACCTAAACTCTATTTTTTTGGATTTTAGTTATTAAAAGAATTAAAATCTAACCTAAAATGCAACCCTAGTTTAATTATGAAAAACACTAATACTATGGCAAAAAACAAGGAAAGTTAAAAGGAAAAAGTCATTAACCTAATTCTATGTTTTTGTTTTTGATTTTTATTAAAAGGAATTAAAGTTGAAAACTTAATTAAAACTAAACATTTTACATGTTATTATTTATACAAAAAAAAAAAAAACAATATTTAAAATAAAATAATTATTAAAATTTTTGACTTTTCTGATTTTTTTGAATGTTTTTTTATATTTTATAGTAAAAATAAACTAATTATGTTGAAACAATAAAATAAATAAAATAGCAAAAATAAAGGTAAGAAGAAAAATATAAAACATGCAAACCAGGGGGGGGGGGGGGGGTAACCCCAATTTGGAGGGTCCAGGCCTGGAATTTGGCCCATTAGACTTTGAAGTCCATTGACCTTTTGGCTTGTGTATCAGTGCATTGACTTTTGTTCATGGTGCACCTTGACTCTGAGCCCTTGGATGATCATCTGGGACACGTGTATGTCTTGAGGACGGAGGCATATGGTGTACCTGGAAGTTAGTAAAGCATAGAATTTTGTTTTGAAAAATAATGTGGAAATTGGCCAGAAGTGCACGAAAATTCAATTAACAGTTATGGTTAGCTTAGAAACTTCACATGGAACAAGAATATACAATTGAAATGCAATGAAGATGCTTAAAATGGAGAGTACGATTTCAAAAAATTTGCTGTACAGTTTGGGTTGTAGCAACTGTTTCTTCGCGTTTTGATTGAAGTTAGGGGTTGGGACGTGTTCAGTGATTGTCCAGGATGCTAATGGGAAAAGAATTAAGGCTTCAAAGATTGTCTAGCACTGATTTCAGATTTGTGTTTTTGTCCAAAATTTTTCAATCTCTCAATGCTTGTTTGGGCGCAGCTTATAATGTCTTAGGCCTAGGGTTTGACTCAGTGATGATCATGGAATGGAATTGGTTTGTTTTTTTGACCTAGATTCAAGCTTAGGAAAGAACAAGTCTTAGGGTTTTCACTCTTAACCATTTTTCCTCCTTTTTAGCCAAAACCTAGACCTAGTGTGCAAATGAACCCTAGCCTGATTTTTTGAGTAGGTTCATGATACATAGAAATTGTCCAAGTTCATTTGACATTATTCCATTGGTTTTTAAATTTTATTTGAATTTTCAAAGAATTAAAATGAATTAAATCATCAAAAATTAAATAAAATAAAAAAATCAATATTTGGTCTTGAAACTAATCATGGGACACGTGTGTGGCATGACAAGGATGAACCAAGTGAAAAAAATGGGGCCCTTTTGTCAAAAATTGGATTTTCAAAGATAGTTGACTTTTGCCATTTCACAAAAATTTCCCAACTTCTTCAAGGCATAACTTGCTCAATTTTTAAGCTTTTCACATGTTCTTGGATATTTTGGAAAGGTCTTTGAGTCTTTTAACCAATGCCTTTGGTCCCATGTCATTTTGATTTACCAATCTCAAGTTATAGCCTTTGACTTAAAGTCCCCTTTTGTTGACTTTTGAAAATGACCTATAATGTTGAAATTGATAACTTTTTGTGAGAGCATTTCTTGGACTTGAAGTATGAAGATGAGTTGTAGGAAATGTCTTTCTCTTCAAAATGAGCTTTGGATGGGATTTTTCTGATAATCCATGTGAAAGTTATGCCCTGGTCAATTTCAGTTGACTTTTTCAGCTGTCCAAATATAGCAACTTTTGCATCTTTGATGATTTCTGAGCCAAATTTTGAGAATCATGATCAAGCATTGATCAAATGATGTTTGTGGCTTCAAAATGATATATTGACCAAAAATTTGAACTTTTGACTGTCAAATGACCATTTTGCCCCTACAGTTGACTGTAGTGCAATCTAGGGTTTTGACTGTGCAATTTTGAGCTGAATGCCTTGAAACTTGATATGAGGATGCTTGACCATCTTTGTAAGCATATGAGACTTGATTGGACCTTTGAACACTTCCTTTTCTTGATCAACACACAAACCCTAGTTTTGACTGTATGGAGGCCTTTGCATTGTGCAATTCTTGGGGAATTTTGTAGCTTGGCTTGGCAGTTTATTGGAGAATATGGGAGGGCAAATTTTGGGGTACAACAGTTGCCCCTGTTCAATCTTCTTAGACCTGAGGATGGAGATTGGCTGACGTGCCTTTTGTAATCCGAGGGTAGAAGATGATTGGACACTAGAGTGCCCAGAAATTTGCGCTCACATGGTAGCAGTGTGGTGGGGGAATGGGCTTATAGATGCCATTTAGAGATTGATGGGTAGGATGATGGGCTTATAGATGCCATCTGGATGTTGATCGCGTAAGAGATTCCTTAGCGAGAACCTGCATACCTGCAAAAGAAAATGAGTACCTGACACGTCGCAGGAGCTGGTTTTCAGATGCTTGGTATAGATATGTCCTGACTGGTTACAGGAGCTGGGTCTGGATCTTCAAACGGTGATGAAGTTGTCTCTACTGACAGGTTGTTTCCAAGGACGAGTGGTCTTTAACGATGGGTGTCTATAGCGACTAGTGTCTATGACGAATGTCTATAACGACAAGTGTCTACACTGACGAGTGTCTATCATGACGAGCGTCTATCACGACGAGTGTCTATCACAACGAGTGTCTATCACGACGAGTGTCTATCACGACGAGTGTCTATCACGACGAGTGTCTATCACGACGAGTGTCTATCACGACGAGTGTCTATCACGACGAGTGTCTATCACGACGAGTGTCTATCACGACGAGTGTCTATCACGACGAGTGTCTATCACGACGAGTGTCTATCACGACGAGTGTCTATCACGACGAGTGTCTATCACGACGAGTGTCTATCACGACGAGTGTCTATCACGACGAGTGTCTATCACGACGAGTGTCTATCACGACGAGTGTCTATAACGACGAGTGTCTATCACGACGAGTGTCTATCACGACGAGTGTCTATCACGACGAGTGTCTATCACGACGAGTGTCTATCACGACGAGTGTCTATCACGACGAGTGTCTATCACGACGAGTGTCTATCACGACGAGTGTCTATCACGACGAGTGTCTATCACGACGAGTGTCTATCACGACGAGTGTCTATCACGACGAGTGTCTATCACGACGAGTGTCTATCACGACGAGTGTCTATCACGACGAGTGTCTATCACGACGAGTGTCTATCACGACGAGTGTCTATCACGACGAGTGTCTATAACGACGAGTGTCTATCACGACGAGTGTCTATCACGACGAGTGTCTATCACGACGAGTGTCTATCACGACGAGTGTCTATCACGACGAGTGTCTATCACGACGAGTGTCTATCACGACGAGTGTCTATCACGACGAGTGTCTATCACGACGAGTGTCTATCACGACGAGTGTCTATCACGACGAGTGTCTATCACGACGAGTGTCTATCACGACGAGTGTCTATCACGACGAGTGTCTATCACGACGAGTGTCTATCACGACGAGTGTCTATCACGACGAGTGTCTATAACGACGAGTGTCTATCACGACGAGTGTCTATCACGACGAGTGTCTATCACGACGAGTGTCTATCACGACGAGTGTCTATCACGACGAGTGTCTATCACGACGAGTGTCTATCACGACGAGTGTCTATCACGACGAGTGTCTATCACGACGAGTGTCTATCACGACGAGTGTCTATAACGACGAGTTGTATCAGAGGAATCTTTAGGCATTGATTTAAACTGGATTTGTATTCTTTGACCGGATTTGTCTCTTATGACGGGATTTGTCTTTTCTGACGGTGTTTTGTCTATTTTGACATAGCTGATCATTCAACTGTATCCTTCCTGAAAGGTAAAGGTTAGTTATATGCAGTACGTGATATGAATCAAGCAACGGCATAAATGCAATTGTATGACATGATGCGTACATGCATGTGTCATGATGTACGAAAATGTGATGTTTATGAATGTATGCTTTCGTCTAGGAAAATAAATCCTTGACGGGTGCCGGGAAGTCACTCCTGGGCTGATGTTGGAGAATAAGCTTTTGCTTCCGCTGGGGATGATAAGACTTTACTGAGGACGGTCTTTTCCGTGGCTATTGGCTGAGGATAACCCAGTTATATCTTATTAAGGAAATAACTCTTTGAATAAAGCCGGACGACGCGTTCGTGTTCTGCGGGGAGTGAAAATATCTGGGTCGCATTCTTTAGCCGAACCTATGATGGACAGAGCAACCGGATCTTTTAGACAACTCCTTATTGCCCCAGTTTCAGTGGGAGGAGGCCCTTGTGGGAGTACTTGACGAGTCTTCTGGTAGGCAGGTGCCGAGATGCTGGGACATACTCGTACGCTTTGATCCCTAACTTTTGCCTGGACCGCCTTTTCGGGTTTTCAGTCCACCGGGATACCCATTTTTGCCCAAGCCGCCTTTTCAGGTTTTCGACTTGCCGGGTGTACAGATTTTTTCATTTCATCCCTTATTTTTGCCCGAACCTTTTTGGTTCGTCGGGAAGCCTTATTTTTGCCTAGGTGTGTCAACCTAGCGGGTCTTTGATTATGCGCAGTACTTTTCGACTATGTCCATGTTCAGGGAATGTAGGGAGTTGCCCCTGTTGGAATTGTTTTGTCATGCCACCAGAAAATCTTCGTTTGATCGTCCAATGCCCCAGGTGACTTAGACGGAGATTTGCCCCAGGCTGGTGGTGTCGCCATATTGTCAGAAGGTGTCTGATCGTGCAAGATTCGCTGCTGGATTGCCCCAAGTGACTCAGGCAGAGATTTGCCCCAGGCTTTTTGGCCTTTTGAGAGATTCTCTGGATCTTGACTTAACTGCCCCAGATGGTAGACCATGATCATGCCGTGCCCCTTGATTGGAGATACTCTTGTTCATTAGACTTTCGTCATGCGAATTTCTATGCTGTTCAAACAAAAAGTCATATGCAAACAAAGTTATATCAAAAATGCAAAGCTTGTGTCTGTCTTGAAGTTTTTGAAAATGCATTCTTTTCATAAAACAAGTGATTGTTTGTAAAACGTGAGGTCAACTCCGTATTTACCGTAGGCCTTAAGGAGTCAGGATACCTTTCGTAACAGTATGCTTTCGAACTAACCCATGCTTCAGCTAGGACTTTTAAGGGTTGTAACGTGGCTTGGTTCACGGTTTAAGAAACAAAGTATAAAGGCTCGAATTTTATTTGTACCCACCCTCTCTTCGTGATGTTCTCCAAACCTAAACTCAGTTGATCATACATTAGACCTTGTTTGAGTCTTTGCTCTAATTTTCTGGTGATGATTCGGATGTTGATAACTTACTTTGAATAGGCAGTCATTCCTTTTTTGTTGAGGGTTTGTAAGACCTCTTTCTTGTCTGATTTTTTGTTATCCCTTTCTTTTTACCTGAACTGTTTCTTTTTGGAATTACAGTCAGCGGGATGTCCCAGTTTTGTAAGTCTCCTTCATAGGTTTTGACTTATTGGGTTCTTATTTTTGAGATATAATGACTGCCTTTCTTTATTGATTATTCGGAACCATCACTGTCTTTGTTCGTTTTGTAAAGATGCACTTGGATCAACTGAGAGAACTACCCTGCCCCAGGTTATGATAACGGGTTTTAAATTTCGAAAAGAAAAACTCCTACTTCTTTGGCTCAGAGGGGTTGACAAGGGATTATCATCCTTATAACTCCAGTGTTTAGGGATTGAAACAATGCCTGTACCTCATCAGCGGGGTCTGTTCAAAAGCATACTGTAGATCGCGGTATCGTTTTCGTCATCCTCCCTCAAGAGGCTTAGAATTATTGATTGAGAGTTGACATCAGAACAAATATGAAAATAATTTGCGTATAGTGAATACGAATATATTGACTCAAAATAGACATAAGCGATGCATTAATGAAATAACAATGTTTTAACAATGAGTAAACGTTTGAACAAAAGAAAATTGCAACTTGAACATTCGAATGAACAAAAATTTCTAGTCTCAGGGCTTGTCACTTCAAATGGTGAGCCTTGGAGGGATGGTAGAAAAATTCAGCCTGACCATCTTGTGTGAATTCCAGTGCTCCTTCATCAATCAGGTCCTGGATCTTGTTTTTCAAAGCCCAACACTCGTTTGCATCATGTCCTGGACAGGCAGAATGGTAGGCACACCTTTTATTGGGATCATAAGCAGGATGTGCTGTGTTGAGGTTCTGGGGATAAGCCCTTAATGTGATCAGGTTCAATCTCAACAGGCGTTGTAAAGCTTGAAACAGCGACATATTGAGCGGGGTGAACTGCCTCCTGGGCTTGTCTGTCTGAAGTTGGTGAAGTGGCTGCTGAATTGGTGATACTGGAGCCATATGAGGAGCTTTCTCCTTGCCTCTTTGTCTCAAAGGTGGTTGAACGATGATTGGCTTTTTATCCTTAGATGTTTGCCCCAGTTGGTTACCCTGAAGCAGTTTGTTGACGAGAACCCCGAGCTCATCTTGTCTTTGAGTTAAACCCTGAATGGCAGTCATCTGTCCCAGCATTTGGGCTTTCATAGCATCCATCTCAGCTTGTAGGTGTTTCAGCCTTTCATCCTCAGCACTGTTCCTGACAAAGGTCTCCATGAGAAGTGTCCTTAGTTCCTCCTGCCCCTTGGATAAATTCAGGAGGATGTCCCCGAGTCGAGCCCCTTGAGCAAGAAGGTCCTGGTTATCTTGTTGGGAAGCCATGGCTGAAATAAACAGCGAGAAGGGTAAGTGACCTGCAAGGAACGGGTACCTGTAATGCAATGATATGTATGACATGCATGCAATGTTTTCAAGAATCTCGTGGGGTAAACAAGAAAATAGTTAGCATTGGAAACTGGTGGCTTGATTGAAGGTACTTCATATTGTTGAGAGTCCTTCTCCAAGGGTCAAAAGCTCACCATATCAAGTGGGTCATAGCCCCTGACAACCTGGTCTAGAGGAAAATAAATCCTCGTTGCCCCTTGCTGGGACAGTTGATTCGTCCTGACCTGCATCACAAGCCCTTGAGATCCTTGAAATGGGTTAGGATGTATGCAATGGTATGATGTCATGGTATGCATGGGGTGATGTCAGTAACCCTATTATGAGTCCTAATTAAGGACTGAAACAAACCTGCAAGAAACAAGTGTTAGATCACAAGCATGCAGATAGTCAAGTACTAAGGCACACAAGTCACACAAGAGAGAGCCCTTAGGTTTAGGCCAGCATGGGGTCTGGGTAGTACCCTCTTGAAGTTGGTGGGTTCAACCTGTCCTAATCAAAGTAACCGGGTTCTAAGGTTCCCAATATCACGGGATTGCTTTCATTGTTCATCGTTTCGATTTAGCCACTGAACTGGCGACCGAAATATTCCAGGAAAGCAACCCTCAATTGAGTGTAGTATCGAGTATCAACCAACCTCGGACTGCACCAAAGTCAGTTATCTCACTACCCTAAAGAGGCCAAGATGGTTCAATTAAGGTTCCTAAGGTCTGTTGATGCTTCATGACACCACATGGAGGCCCCGTACTCTCCTTGACTGACTCAAGGGTTACCGGTACACACCAAAGTGCCACATCAACGTAGCAGACTGTTTCAACCATGTCGGTATACCCCGCACAGTTCCCTCACAGCCTTGTTGCTACTTTCTAAAAGGGTATTCCCCAGATCCGGGTTAGGATCTATAGAACTCCCAAGACAGTCCCACAATTTAAAGCAAGCAAAGAAAGCAATTGAAAACACAGTGATCTTAATCCTAAGGTACACCCCACTTTAAGTAAATTCCCCAGCAGAGTCGCCAGTTCTGTGATCGGTGGATCTGGAACTGACTGTTTAACGCTGGTTCGCGAAATGTCGCGGAAGCAAGAGTCGCCACCGTCTTTTATTTTCTCCAATAGGAAAGGACAAAAGCACAGAAAAATTCCTTAAAGAGATTGCTCTCGGTTCGGGAGGTAGGTTATAGAAAGGGAAGGTGTTAGCACCCTTTCTATCCATGGTTATCCATGGGCTCTTAGGTACTTGCTCAATGTGTTTTCAAAATTGTTTGCTTGCTTTTCAATGTGGGTTTCAAAAATATTCTTTGAAAAGTTTCAGTTCAACTCGTACGTCAGAGTGTTTGAAAAGTTTGTTTTGAAAGTTTTTGAAAGTGTGTTGGTGTGAAAAGAGTTTTTTTGTTTTGTTTGAAATTAGAGCAAGTACCCTTGAGAACCTACCTACCCTAAGGAATTCGTCTGTGTAAATGTCCTTTGAAGTAGTGCCATCCCACCATTGAGAGGTAGGTAGCACCACCGTTGGAGGTGTTCGGGTCAATTCGAGTTTTAGGGACGTGGTGGTCACCAGAGCAACAGTAGGACACCTTAGAAGCTACCCTTATGCCATTGATCCTTTATTTTCCGAGGCAACCGTTTCGAGGCAACTGGATCATGTCATGGACATAAGGACTTACTAAAACGTCCTATACTCGACGACCACCTTTCGAAAGGCAACAGTGAGGCGTACCCTAGGGGTGGTGTGTGCGAATTGTGTGTCATTTTCAGTTTATTGTTTGTCTTGTCATGCATTGGTGATCTAACGATTCGATTTTATTTTTGGGCATTCATTCTTTCATGTTATTGTTTAACAGTTAAATGTGCGGGAATTTAAAGTGCGAAAAAGATAAAAGTCCTACGCTATTACAAAGGCGAGGGTCTACAACGCCAAATTAATCCAGACCCGTTTTAAAATAAATTGCAGAAAAGAAATGTCTAATAGCTATTACACGGCTTTGGTACATATACATAATTATTTACAAAAGAAATAAATGAAACGCGCGAAAAAAAGAAAATAATCAAATGCGAGGGCGTTGAACCCTTTAAAAGAATTAAAATAATTAAGTTATCTAAAATTAAAATTAAATGAAAAATGGTATTTTTGTGTTTTTTAGATTTAAAAGAAGAAAAAAAAGAAAAGTTAATTAAAATTAAAATCCTAGTTCTAATGTCTTTTAAGTTTATTATGAAAATATTGACTTTTAACCTAATTTAATTCTAAATTAATTTATGTGCATTAAATAAATAAATAATATTATTATTAAAAAAAAAGAAAATAAAAAGTTATTAAACCTAAACTCTATTTTTTTGGATTTTAGTTATTAAAAGAATTAAAATCTAACCTAAAATGCAACCCTAGTTTAATTATGAAAAACACTAATACTATGGCAAAAAACAAGGAAAGTTAAAAGGAAAAAGTCATTAACCTAATTCTATGTTTTTGTTTTTGATTTTTATTAAAAGGAATTAAAGTTGAAAACTTAATTAAAACTAAACATTTTACATGTTATTATTTATACAAAAAAAAAAAAAACAATATTTAAAATAAAATAATTATTAAAATTTTTGACTTTTCTGATTTTTTTGAATGTTTTTTTATATTTTATAGTAAAAATAAACTAATTATGTTGAAACAATAAAATAAATAAAATAGCAAAAATAAAGGTAAGAAGAAAAATATAAAACATGCAAACCAGGGGGGGGGGGGGGGGGTAACCCCAATTTGGAGGGTCCAGGCCTGGAATTTGGCCCATTAGACTTTGAAGTCCATTGACCTTTTGGCTTGTGTATCAGTGCATTGACTTTTGTTCATGGTGCACCTTGACTCTGAGCCCTTGGATGATCATCTGGGACACGTGTATGTCTTGAGGACGGAGGCATATGGTGTACCTGGAAGTTAGTAAAGCATAGAATTTTGTTTTGAAAAATAATGTGGAAATTGGCCAGAAGTGCACGAAAATTCAATTAACAGTTATGGTTAGCTTAGAAACTTCACATGGAACAAGAATATACAATTGAAATGCAATGAAGATGCTTAAAATGGAGAGTACGATTTCAAAAAATTTGCTGTACAGTTTGGGTTGTAGCAACTGTTTCTTCGCGTTTTGATTGAAGTTAGGGGTTGGGACGTGTTCAGTGATTGTCCAGGATGCTAATGGGAAAAGAATTAAGGCTTCAAAGATTGTCTAGCACTGATTTCAGATTTGTGTTTTTGTCCAAAATTTTTCAATCTCTCAATGCTTGTTTGGGCGCAGCTTATAATGTCTTAGGCCTAGGGTTTGACTCAGTGATGATCATGGAATGGAATTGGTTTGTTTTTTTGACCTAGATTCAAGCTTAGGAAAGAACAAGTCTTAGGGTTTTCACTCTTAACCATTTTTCCTCCTTTTTAGCCAAAACCTAGACCTAGTGTGCAAATGAACCCTAGCCTGATTTTTTGAGTAGGTTCATGATACATAGAAATTGTCCAAGTTCATTTGACATTATTCCATTGGTTTTTAAATTTTATTTGAATTTTCAAAGAATTAAAATGAATTAAATCATCAAAAATTAAATAAAATAAAAAAATCAATATTTGGTCTTGAAACTAATCATGGGACACGTGTGTGGCATGACAAGGATGAACCAAGTGAAAAAAATGGGGCCCTTTTGTCAAAAATTGGATTTTCAAAGATAGTTGACTTTTGCCATTTCACAAAAATTTCCCAACTTCTTCAAGGCATAACTTGCTCAATTTTTAAGCTTTTCACATGTTCTTGGATATTTTGGAAAGGTCTTTGAGTCTTTTAACCAATGCCTTTGGTCCCATGTCATTTTGATTTACCAATCTCAAGTTATAGCCTTTGACTTAAAGTCCCCTTTTGTTGACTTTTGAAAATGACCTATAATGTTGAAATTGATAACTTTTTGTGAGAGCATTTCTTGGACTTGAAGTATGAAGATGAGTTGTAGGAAATGTCTTTCTCTTCAAAATGAGCTTTGGATGGGATTTTTCTGATAATCCATGTGAAAGTTATGCCCTGGTCAATTTCAGTTGACTTTTTCAGCTGTCCAAATATAGCAACTTTTGCATCTTTGATGATTTCTGAGCCAAATTTTGAGAATCATGATCAAGCATTGATCAAATGATGTTTGTGGCTTCAAAATGATATATTGACCAAAAATTTGAACTTTTGACTGTCAAATGACCATTTTGCCCCTACAGTTGACTGTAGTGCAATCTAGGGTTTTGACTGTGCAATTTTGAGCTGAATGCCTTGAAACTTGATATGAGGATGCTTGACCATCTTTGTAAGCATATGAGACTTGATTGGACCTTTGAACACTTCCTTTTCTTGATCAACACACAAACCCTAGTTTTGACTGTATGGAGGCCTTTGCATTGTGCAATTCTTGGGGAATTTTGTAGCTTGGCTTGGCAGTTTATTGGAGAATATGGGAGGGCAAATTTTGGGGTACAACAGCAACGAGTGAGGCGTACCCTAGAAGTGGCATGTGCATTGTGTGTTGTTTTCGGGTTAACATTTATCTTTGATCATGCAATTGTGAGCTACGAGTTGTTTTTAATTATCATACATTCTTTCATGCAATTTAACAATTAGGAGTGCGGAAAATAAAATACGGAAAGGTAAAAGCTACGCTATTACAAGGCGCGGGTCTATACATCGCCAAAAAACAAAGACCCGTTTTTGATAAAGATGCGGAAAGTAAAAAAAGCAATAAACCTAATTACTATTACATTCCGAAAAGAGTTACATAATAATCAAATGAAAAAAAATAATGCGCAAACAGAAATTAAACTGGACGTCCTTATGGTTTTGACCCTTTTGAGAAATTACGAGCTTTTTTGTCCTTTGCTTTAAATTAAAATTAAACCTACTTATTTAATTAATTATTTACAAGAAAGATGTTTTTTATGTTTTTGTATTTAATGAAAATAAAATAAACTAAAAGCCAAAAGAAAACCCTAGTTCTAAGTTTATTTTAATTATTAATAAAAATGTTAAAGTTAAACTAATTTAAACTAATTAATTAATTTACATGTTATTTACAAAAATAATAATAATTAATAATGATGATAATAAGAAAATGATTTAAAAAGGTCAAAACCTAATTCTATGCAATTTTATTTATTAAGAAAAAGGATTAAAATTAAAACCTAAATTAAACTAAGTTAATTGTTAGCATTTATTTACAAAAATAAGTTAATGGTGAAATTAATAAATAATTAAAATATATTTACAATTTTGATTTTTCTGATTTTTATTAGGAAAAATTAATTTATGGTGAATTAATAATAATAATTAAAACAATTAAAAGTATTAAAAGAAAAGAAAATAAATTGCAAACCAAGGGGGTATGTTGGCCCAAGGGGAGGTTAAAATTCTGGAATTCAGGCCCATCAAGACAAAGCCACGCTTGACTTTCTGGCATCACGTGCTTGCTGGCTGACTAGGGCATAGAGTGTTCATCATCTCCTGGCCTTCATATTGTTGATCAAGGCCACTTGGCAAGCTAACGCGTGAGGCTTATGGTGGAACATTTGAGAGGCGCTGCACCTGAAAGCTTTAAGAAAAATATTAACAATTATATGGGGGACCTGGGAATCGAACCCAGGTCCCAATGGTCATTGGACAAGTCATCCACCACCAAGCCAAACGCGTGCTTTTGTTAATATAATGGTCATTGATGATAATATATAAAAAAAGCAAATAACGTTCTGAAGAAAACAAAACGCGCGCTGTTTTTGAATCCTCCAACCACATTCATCCACGTATTGTCTTATTCATCTTTTCCTGCAAAACAAAGAACAAGTAGCGGGGGTTTTTAACCCCCACTAACTACAACCACGAATAATAACGATTAGAGTTAGGGTTGATATAAATTGAGCGCGAGGGTTCTATTCAATTCGTCTTGAGCTTCTGAGTTCAACCGTACGTGTCTCAAGGCCTGATTTTTCCTTAATAAGAAAGCCCTAATTTGACAGCTCGAAAACCCTAAAGTTCGTTCATGGTGAATGGTGATTCTATGCGTTTCAATGCAATTAATCCATACCAAAAGGTTCCTGTATGTTCAAACAATGCAAAATAACCAATCAAACATGTTAAATGCTCATGAGATACAAATTTCGATTATGAAAAATAAGGATGAACTGTGAATCTGTTATGGGCAATTTCTTGAGTGTTAACGTGTGATTTGGATCCCTACGCGTTCCTGGAAGTGCAAGCAATCTATTAGAAACAAAAACAAGCTTTGAATCACGCTGGATTATAGAATTCAGTTTTGAGCTTATTCTTGATTTTTCAAATTTGCATATGTCCTCTGTAGCAGCTTTTGCACGTGTCCAGGAATAGGGTTTGCTTCAGCCTTTGTATGTGAAGAGAATTAGGTTAAAATTAGGCCCATAAATCCATTGCATTCATGTTTTGCATATGTGATTGGCAATCAAATCTTTTTCAATCTTTTCTTTATCAAAACCTTGCCAATCATGGAGATTTTGAGGTCTTTTGAGGTGCACACGAATTGCCAGCTTGCCCTAGCCTTATTTGCTTCACAAATGATTTAAAAATCATATCTTTTGAATTTTCCTACAATTAAAATCAATTAAATGAATTAATATTAATAAAAATTCAATTAATTAATTAAAAATAAGAAAATAAATCATCTTAAGCTCAATGGGTCGTGCATAAGCCTTGGGCAGAGATTCAAGAAGGAATTTGAGGCCCATTAGCAAAAATGAAGTGTTTTAGGCAAAGTTGACTTTTGAAAGTTCCCAAAAATTTCCCAACTTCTCCAATGCATATCTTGCTCAATTTTGAAGCTATGAACATGTTCTTGGACATTTTGGAAAGGTCTTGAAGTCCTATAACCAATGCCTTTGGTCCCATGTCATTTTGATTTACCAATCTCAAGTTATGGTCTTTGACTTAAAGTGCCTTTTTGTTGACTTTTGAAAATGACCTATAATGTTGAAATTGATAACGTTTTGTGAGAGCATTTCTTGGACTTGAAATGTGAAGATGAGTTGTAGGAAATGTAATCCCCTTCAAAATGAGCATTGAATGGGATTTTTCTGACTTTTCAGCTGTCCAAAAATAGAAACTTTTGCATCTTGATGATTTTTGAGCCATGCTTGTGGAATCATGATCAAGACTTGATCAAATGATGATCGGGGCTTTAAAATAAGGTGTTGACCAAAATTTTTGACTTTTGACTGTCAAATGACCATTTTACCCCAGCAGTTGACTGTGAAACAATTAGGGCTTTTGACTGTGCAACTTGATGCTGTGAGTCTTGAAACTTGACATATGAATGCTTGACAATATATATAGGCATATGGGACTTGATTGGACCCTTGAAAACCTCAATTTCTTTGCAAGAACCAAAACCCTAATTTTGACTGTGTTAGAAGGCAATTGGACTGTGCAACCCTTGAGAGATTTTGAACCATTTGGAGATTGACCTTGACAAATCTTGAAGAATATGGGAGGGCAAATTTTGGGGTACAACAGTTTCCCATGTTCAATCTTCTTAGACCTGAGGATGTAGATTGGCTTGCGTGCCTTTCGTGATCCAAAGGTGGAAGATGATTGAACACTAGAGTGCCCAGAAATTTGCACTCACATAGTAGAGTATCAGTAGTGTGATGACGGGAATGGGCTTACAGATGCCATTTGAAGAGATGACGGATAGGAGGATGGG
Source organism: Vicia faba (assembly GCA_948472305.1). Taxonomy (NCBI): domain Eukaryota; kingdom Viridiplantae; phylum Streptophyta; class Magnoliopsida; order Fabales; family Fabaceae; genus Vicia; species Vicia faba. The sequence goes on along the minus strand of OX451740.1, from coordinate 772,663,721 downwards.
CTTATAGATGCCATCTGAAGCTGTAACAGAATCTTGTCGGGAATGGGCTTATGGATGCCATTTGGAGACTGTTGGTATGTGGATGGGCTTATAGATGCCATCTAGGCGTCGATTGCGTAAGAGATTCCTTAGCGAGAACTTGCGTACCCGAGAAAGAAAGATAATTACCTGGCCTGTTACAGGGGGTGATCTTCAAACTCTTTATGTAGATGTGCCCTGGCTGGATACAGGTATCGAATCTCTAAACTCTTCATGTAGATATGCCCTGGCTGGATACAGGTATCGAGTCTACAATCAGTTATTCACAGATGTGCCCTGGCTAGATACAGGAATTGAATCTGGAATTAGTCGTCAACAGATATGCCCTGGCTGGATACAGGAATCGAATCTTCAAACTCTTCAGACGTGCCCTGGCTGGATACAGGAATCGAGTCCGGAATTAGTCGTCAACAGATATGCCCTGGAGGTTATCTCAGAAAATCTTTAGGGATCAATTTAACTGAACCAAGGGGTATTGTATTCTCTGACGAGTTGTCTCTTCAAGGACGGGTTATCTTCATGGACGGGTGGTCTTTAACGACGAGTGTCTATAACGACGAGTGTCTATAACGACGAGTGTCTATAACGACGAGTGTCTATAACGACGAGTGTCTATAACAACGAGTGTCTATAACGACGAGTGTCTATAACGACGAGTTTCTATAACGACGAGTGTCTATAACGACGAGTGTCTATAACGACGAGTGTCTATAACGACGAGTGTTTATAACGACGAGTTCCTATAACGACGAGTGTCTATAAAGACGAGTGTCTATAACGACGAGTGTCTATAACGACGGGTGTCTATAACGACGGGTGTCTATAACGACGGGTGTCTATAACGACGGGTGTCTATAACGACGGGTGTCTATAACAACGGGTGTCTATAACGACGAGTGTCTATAACGACGAGTGTCTATAACGACGAGTGTCTATAACGACGAGTGTCTACAATGACGAGTGTCTATAACGACGAGTGTCTATAACGACGAGTGTCTATGACGACGAGTGTCTATAACGACTAGTGGAATTAATTTTGACTGGACTTGTCTTCTTTTGACTGAATTTGTCTACTTTGACATAGCTGGTCATTTAACTGTATCCTTCCTGAAAGGTAAAGGTCAGTCATATGCAATGCATGGTATAGATCAAGCGATGATATTCTCAGCATAAATGAGATTATATGATATGATGCGTATATGCATGTATCATGTTGTAATGTGATGTTTATGAATGTATCTTCGTCTGGGAAAGTAAATCCTTGACGCATGTCAGGAAGTGGAATCCTGGGCTGACGTTGAAGAGTAGAATTCTTCATTTCCGCTGGGGAGGATGATTGCAAGAATATCGGTAGGAGAAGATGACTCCGTTGGGGAATAAACTTGTTGGAGAGATTACTCTGCGGGGAATTACTCTGTGGGAAGAGATACTTCGCTGAGGTTGATGATAACTCTGCTGGGGGATAGGAAGAACTTCGCCGAGGACGATCTTTCCGTGGTTATTAGCTGAGGATCACCCAGTTATAAGCTCTGGTGGAGAATAGCTTTGAATAAAGCCGTGGAGATGCGTTCGTACTCTGCAGGGAGTGAAGGTATCTTGGTCGTGTTCTTCAGCTGAACTTACCTTGGTACCTCGGTGGACAGAGCAACCAGATTGCTTAGACAATTCTTATTGCCCCAGTTTCTGCGGGAGAAGGTACCTGTGGAGGTGTTGATAACTGCCGATTGACAAATCTTCTTCTGGTAGGCAAGTGACGAGATGACGGAACATAGTCGTACGCTTTTGATCCCTAACTTTTGCCTGGACCGCCCTTTCGGGTTTTCAGTCCACCGGGATACCCATTTTTGCCCAAGCCGCCTTTTCAGGTTTTCGACTTGCCGGGTGTAGAGATTTTTTCATTTCATCCCTTATTTTTGCCCGAACCCTTTTGGTTCGCCGGGAAGCCCTTATTTTGCCTAGGTGTGTCAACCTAGCGGGTCTTTGATTATGCACCGTATTTTTTTGACTATGTCCATGCTCCCAGGATGTAGGGAGTTGCCCCTGTTGTTGTGTTGTGCTGCCCTACTACCAGAAGATCTTCGTTTGATCGTCCAATGCCCCAAGTGATCCAGATGGAGATTTGCCCCAAGCTGGCTGGCCTTTTGAGAGATTCTCCGAATCTTGACTTAACTGCCCCAGATGACGGACAATGATCACGTCTGCCCCTTGGTTGGAGGTGCTTTTGTTCATTATACATTCGTCGTGCGAACTTCTATGCTGTTCAAACAAATAGTCATATGCAAGCAATGTTATATTAAAAATGCAAAGCTTATTTCTGTCTTGAAGTTTTTGAAAATGCATTTTTTTCATAAAAACAAGTGAATTTTTTGTAAACTGTGATGTCAACTCGTTATTTTACCGCAAGCCTTAAGGAGTCAGGATACCTTTCGTAACAGTATACTTTCGAATAACCCATGCTTCAGCTAGGACTTTTAAGGGTTGTAACGTGGCCTGGTTCACGGTTTAAGAAACAAAGGATAAAGGCTCAAATTATATTTGTACCCACCCGCTCTTCGTGATGTTCTTCAAACCTAAACTCAGTTGATCGTGCGTTAGACCTTGTTTGAGTCTTTGTCCTGATGTTCCGGTGATGGTTCGGATACTGATGGTTTATTTTGAATAGGCAGTCATTCCTTTTTTGTTGTTGAGGGTCTGCAGGACCTCTTTCTTTTTGATTTTGTTATCCCTATTTTTTGCCTGAACTGTTTCTTTTATGGTTACAGTCAGCGGGATGCCCCGGTTTTACAAGTCTCCTTCATAGGTTTTGACTTATTGGGCTTTTATTTTTTTCTTTGGTAATGACTGCCTGCCTTTATGATTGTTCGGAACCATCACTGTCTTTTGTTTTGTAAGGACCTCTTTGGTGCCATTTATTGTGCACCGGGATCAACTGAGAAAAACTACCCTGCCCCAGGTTATAATTAAGGGTTTTAATTTTTGTGAAAAGAAAAACTCCTACTTCTTTGGCTCGAAGGGGTTGACGAGGGATTATCTTCCTTATAACTCCAGTGTTTAGGAATTGAAACAATGCATGTACCTCATCAGCGGGGTTTGTTCAAAAGCATATTGTAAAGATCGTGGTATCGTTTTCGTCATCCTCCCTCAAGAGGCTTAGAATTTTCAATCAAGAGTTGATCATCACGAAAAATATGAAAACAGTTTGCATATAGTGAATACGAAATAATTACTTCAAAACAGACATGTGTAATGCATTAATGAAATAACAACGTTTGACATAAAATGTTTGAACAATCAAAGAAAAATACAACTTGAACATTCGAATGAACAAAAAATTTCCAATCCTAGCCATGTTTTGGCAAGGGAGCAGTGATCACATTGGGAGCCTCTGGAGAGTCGAACTGGACTTCCTTTGCGTCGATCAGATCCTGAACCTTGTTTCTCAAAGTCCAACAGTCATCTGTAGCATGCCCCGGACTATCAGAATGATAAGCGCAGCGAACATTGGGGTTATACCTTTAAGGTGTCCTGTTGGGATTCTTTGGAGGGTCCCTCAGAGTTACCAACTTGGTCTCCAGCAACTGCGGAAATATTTGGGACAAGGTCACGCCGAGGGGAGTGAATTGCCTTTTAGGTCTATCTTCCCTTTGTTGATTGTGACGCTGAGGAGCACCGACCGGTTTTGCAATAACTACCGTGTTGACATCTTGGCGGTGTTCGGACCTATTCTGCCCTCTTGAACCATAGACAGCACTAGATTCTCTCTTGGATGGTTTCTTCTCAGTGTTCGAGGAGTCACCATTCTGTATTTTCCCAGACTTGATACCAGCTTCGATTCTCTCCCCAATCAAGATCAAATCTGTAAACCCAGCAGAAGAATTCCCAATCAGATGGTTGAAGAATGGACCAGACAGGGTCCCCAAGAACATGTCAACGAGCTCACGGTCAGTCAGAGGTGGCTGCACCCTTCCAGCGAGGTCCCTCTATTTTTGAGCATATTCTTTAAAGCCTTCGCCTGCACCCATAGACATCCCCTGAAGCTGAGTGCGCGTGGGAGCAAGGTCGGCATTATACTGGTACTGCTTGTAGAATGCAGTAGCCAAGTCCTCTCAGTTGCGGATGTTGGCTCCATCCAGTTGATAGAACCATTCGAGTTGAGTCCCTGACAGACTATCCTGAAAGAAGTGAATCCACAAATTCTTGTCAGTCGTGTAGGGCTGGATCCTCCTTATGTATGACCTGAGATGCAGCTTAGGATAAGAGGTCCCGTCATATTTTGCAAAAGCAGGTGCCTTGAACTTGTGTGGGATCACCACCCCAGAGGACAAACCTAGATCTTCGAAATCCAGACCGGGTACCTTTTGTATCTCCATAGCGCTTAAACGGTCCTCCAGCTGTTTATACATGTCCTCAGCAGGAGGGTACTGTTCATCATTGAAATCTGTCTCGTTGTCGGAGACCACTGGACTAGGGACCTCTCTCTCATGGGGACTGTCTTTTTCAACAGATGGGGTAGTCATCTCAACCTCGTTTCGTGATCTATTCCCAGATTTGCGTCTAGGGTTGAACATCACAGTCCTCTTCTTCTTCTTCTTCATAAGCAGAGTCTTCAATTCCTGTTGACCCTGGGCTAAGCTTATGACCAACTCCTGGAACTGGGCATTCTGGGCCTGGAGGGCCTTGATGGCTTGTTCGTTGGATGATTCAGGATTCATGATGATTGCTGAAATAAACAGCGAAGAGGGTAAGTGACCTGTCAAAAGGGGTACCTGTTATGCAATGATGTGTATGGTATGCATGCAATGTTTTCAAGGATCTCGCGGGGTAAACAAGAAACTGTTAGTGTTTGAATTTTGTAGCTTGATTGAAGGAACTTCATGTTGTTGAGAGTCCTTCTTCAAGAGTCAAGGCTCACCATATCGAGTGGGTCATAGCCCCTGACTCAAGTCATCATGTTTTGATCTCCAAACAACCTTGGCTAGAGGAAAATAAATCCCCTTTGCCCCTTGCTAGACATTTGGTTCATCGTGACCTGCATCACAAACCCTTGAGATCCTTGAAATGGGTTAGTCCTTATGCAGGATGTATGCAATGTTATGATGGTATGATGTTATGCTATGCATGGAGTGATATAAGTAACCCTGTTATGAGTCCAGATTAAGGATTGTAAACAAAACCTGCAAGAAACCCGTGTGTCAGATAACAGGCATGCAAGTAGTCAAGTATGAAAGCACACAAGTCACACAAGATAGCCCTTAGAGTTTAGGCCAGCATGAAGTTCAGGTACTACCCTCTTTCAGTTTGTTGGTTAAGACCTGTCCTATCAAAAGTAACCGGGTTCTAGAGGATCCCAATATCACTGACTACCCTCAATCGGTCATAACTCCAGCGTCACAATCTTTTCTTGCGGCCAGAACCATCGCGAGAGTTTAGCCTCAATGGGTGTAGCATACTGCTACTGTTCTATGGCCAAATTGGGTCAAATTAGGGTTCTAAGGTCGGTTGGTGTTTAATGACTCCTCAGAAGACCCATATTCTCCTCGTTGCAACACAAGGGATATCGGTACAGACCAAGGTGGCACACCAACGTAGCCACTGCTTCACCCGTGTCGGTCTACGCCGGACAGGTCCCTCACAGCTTATGCTACCTAAAAGGGTATCCCCAGATCTGGGTTAGGATCTATGAAACTCCAAGACAATACCCACAATAATAAAGCAGACAAACATTCAATTGAAAACATAAGTATGATCTATCCTAAGGTACACCTCACTTTAAAGTAATCTCCCCAGCAGAGTCGCCAGTTTTGTGATCGGTGGAAATAGAACTGACTGTTTTTAGCTGGATCGCGTATGTCGCGGTAAGCAAGAGTCGCCACCGTCTTTTATGTTCTCCAACATGGAAAGGACAAAAGCACAGCAAAATTCCTTATTGAGAATGTTTCTCGGTTCGGGAGGTAGATTTATAGAAAGGGAAGGTGTTAGCACCCTTTCTATCCATGGTTATCCATGGGCTCTTAGGTACTTGCTCTTATGTTTTCAAAAGATGTTTGCTTTTCAAGTGTGCGTGGGTTTGAAAAATTTTCGTTTTGAAAGATTTCTAAATGACTCTTGTATCTGTCCTCAAGAGTGTTTGAAAAATTTGTTTTGAAAACTTTTGAAAGTGTCAGTGTGAAAAGATGTTTGGTTTGTTTTTGAAGAGAGCAAGTACCCATGAGTCATCCACCTACCCTAAGGAATTAGGCTGTGTAAGAGTCCTTAAGATATTACCATCCCACCATTGAGAGGTAGGTAGCACCACCGTTGGAGGTGTTCGGGTCAATTCAATTGAGGGACAGTGTGGTCACCGAAGCAATAGTAGGACACCTTAGAAGTAACCCTAATGTCCTAGATCCTTTTTAATCTGAGGCAACCATTTCAAGGCAACCGGATCTTAGACATAAGGGCGACCGCTAAAACACCCTATACTTGACGACCACTTTCGAGGCAACGAGTGAGGCGTACCCTAGAAGTGGCATGTGCATTGTGTGTTATTTTCGGGTTAACATTTATCTTTGATCATGCAATTGTGAGCTACGAGTTATTTTTAATTATCATACATTCTTTCATGCAATTTAATAATTAGGAGTGCGGAAAATAAAATACGGAAAGGTAAAAGCTACGCTATTACAAGGCGCGGGTCTATACATCGCCAAAAAACAAAGACCCGTTTTTGATAAAGATGCGGAAAGTAAAAAAAGCAATAAACCTAATTACTATTACATTCCGAAAACAGTTACATAATAATCAAATGAAAAAAAATAATGCGCAAACAGAAATTAAACTGGACGTCCTTAGGGTTTTGACCCTTTTGAGAAATTACGAGCTTTTTTGTCCTTTGCTTTAAATTAAAATTAAACCTAATTATTTAATTAATTATTTACAAGAAAGATGTTTTTTATGTTTTTGTATTTAATGAAAATAAAATAAACTAAAAGCCAAAAGAAAACCCTAGTTCTAAGTTTATTTTAATTATTAATAAAAATGTTAAAGTTAAACTAATTTAAACTAATTAATTAATTTACATGTTATTTACAAAAATAATAATAATTAATAATGATGATAATAAGAAAATGATTAAAAAAGGTCAAAACCTAATTCTATGCAATTTTATTTATTAAGAAAAAGGATTAAAATTAAAACCTAAATTAAACTAAGTTAATTGTTAGCATTTATTTACAAAAATAATTTAATGGTGAAATTAATAAATAATTAAAATATATTTACAATTTTGATTTTTCTGATTTTTATTAGGAAAAATTAATTTGTAGTGAATTAATAATAATAATTAAAACAATTAAAAGTATTAAAAGAAAAGAAAATAAATTGCAAACCAAGGGGGTATGTTGGCCCAAGGGGAGGTTAAAATTCTGGAATTCAAGCCCATCAAGACAAAGCCACGCTTGACTTTCTGGCATCACGTGCTTGTTGGCTGACTAGGGCATAGAGTGTTCATCATCTCCTGGCCTTCAGATTGTTGATCAAGGCCACTTGGCAAGCTAACGCGTGAGGCTTATGGTGGAACATTTGAGAGGCGCTGCACCTGAAAGCTTTAAGAAAAATATTAATAATTATATGGGGGACCTGGGAATCGAACCCAGGTCTCAATGGTCATTGGACAAGTCATCCACCACCAAGCCAAACGTGTGCTTTTGTTAATATAATGGTCATTGGTGATAATATATAAAAAAAGCAAATAACGTTCTAAAGAAAACAAAACGCGCGCTGTTTTTGAATCCTCCAACCACATTCATCCACGTATTGTCTTCTTCATCTTTTCCTGCAAAACAAAGAACAAGTAGCGGCGGTTTTTAACCCCCACTAACTACAACCACGAATAATAACGATTAGAGTTAGGGTTGATATAAATTGAGCGCGAGGGTTCTATTCAATTCGTCTTGAGCTTCTGAGTTCAACCGTACGTGTCTCAAGGCCTGATTTTTCCTTAATAAGAAAGCCCTAATTTAACAGCTCAAAAACCCTAAAGTTAGTTTATGGTGAATGGTGATTCTATGTGTTTCAATGCAATTAATCCATACCAAAAGGTTCCTGTATGTTCAAACAATGCAAAACAACCAATCAAACATGTTAAATGCTCATGAGATACAAATTTCGATTATGAAAAATAAGGATGAACCGTGAATCTGTTCTGGGCAATTTCTTGAGTGTTAACGTGTGATTTGGATCCCTACGCGTTCCTGGAAGTGCAAGCAATCTATTAGAAACAAAAACAAGCTTTGAATCACGCTGGATTATAGAATTCAGTTTTGAGCTTATTCTTGAATTTTCAAATTTGCATATGTCCTCTGTAGCAGCTTTTGCACGTGTCCAGAAATAGGGTTTGCTTCAGCCTTTGTATGTGAAGAGAATTAGGTTTAAATTAGGCCCATAAATCCATTGCATTCATGTTTTGCATATGTGATTGGCAATCAAATCTTTTTCAATCTTTTCTTTATCAAAACCTTGCCAATCATGGAGATTTTGAGGTCTTTTGAGGTGCACACGACTTGCCAGCTTGCCCTAGCCTTATTTGCTTCACAAATGATTTAAAAATCATATCTTTTGAATTTTCCTACAATTAAAATCAATTAAATGAATTAATATTAATAAAAATTCAATTAATTAATTAAAAATAAGAAAATAAATCATATTAAGCTCAATGGGTCGTGCATAAGCCTTGAGCAGAGATTCAAGAAGGAATTTGAGGCCCATTAGCAAAAATGAAGTGTTTTAGGCAAAGTTGACTTTTGAAAGTTCCCAAAAATGTCCCAACTTCTCCAATGCATATCTTGCTCAATTTTGAAGCTATGAACATGTTCTTGGACATTTTGGAAAGGTCTTGAAGTACTCTAACCAATGCCTTTGGTCCCATGTCATTTTGATTTACCAATCTCAAGTTATGGTCTTTGACTTATAGTGCCTTTTTGTTGACTTTTGAAAATGACCTATAATGTTGAAATTGATAACTTTTTGTGAGAGCATTTCTTGGACTTGGAATGTGAAGATGAGTTTTAGGAAATGTCATCCCCTTCAAAATGAGCATTGGATGGGATTTTTCTGATGAACCATGAAAAAGTTATGCCTTGGTTAAGTTACATTTGACTTTTCAGCTGTCCAAAAATAGAAACTTTTGCATCTTGATGATTTTTGAGCCATGCTTGTGGAATCATGATCAATACTTGATCAAATGATGATTGGGGCTTCAAAATAAGGTGTTGACCAAAAATTTTGACTTTTGACTGTCAAATGACCATTTTACCCCTGCAGTTGACTGTGAAGCAATTAGGGCTTTTGACTGTGCAACTTGATGTTGTGAGTCTTGAAACTTGACATATGAATGCTTGACAATATATATAGGCATATGGGACTTGATTGGACCCTTGAAAACCTCAATTTCTTTGCAAGAACCAAAGCCCTAATTTTGACTGTGTTATGAGGCAATTGGACTGTGCAACCCTTGAGAGATTTTGAACCATTTGGAGATTGACCTTGACAAATCTTGAAGAATATGGGAGGGCAAATTTTGGGGTACAACAGGATCCTTCCTTCTTCTTGAAGTGTTTCTTCTTCTTTGAGTGCGAGAAGGCTTTGTCATTTTTACCAAAGAATTTTCCAAGTCTTCTAACGAGAAGCATGAAGTTTTCATCTTCATCAGGATTATCTTTCTTTTCGTCTTCCTTGGAGTCAATCTTCAAGGCAATGTTCTTAGACTTATTTTCTTGATTTTCACGCTTTTCCAATCTACCAAGTTATGTCTCGTATTCTTGAAGTTTCCCGAACAAAGTTGCGGATGTCATAGTAGCGAGACTCTTCTTTTCTGAGATTGTCGTTACTTTTGGTTGCCATTCTCTAGTTAAGGACCTGAGTAATTTTAGGTTCAACTCATCATTGGTCAATGTTTTGCCAAGTGCCCTTAGATGATTTGTTAGATGCACAAATCTCTTTTGTAAATCAAGAATGGATTCTCCGGGTTGCATGCGGAACAATTCATATTCTTGACTTAACGTATTAAGTCTCGATCTCTTTACTTCATTTGTTCCTTCATGTGTTTCAACCAGTGTATCCCAAATTTATTTTGCCATTGTGCATGCTGAGACACGGAAGAATTCATCCATACTAAGTGCACTTTGAAGGAGGTTTATTGCCTTTTTGTCATACAGGACCTTTTTCTTATCATCATCATCCCATGCAATTTTAGGCTTTGATGAACCAACATCGTTTACTATAGTTACCAGAACAAAAGGACCATTTTGGACAACATCCCATATTTCTTCTCCTTGTGCTTCTAGATGAGCCTTCATACGGATCTTCCAGAAATCAAAATATTCACCACAGAATAGAGGAGGCTTGTTGCTATTGCCACCGTCTCTGAACACAGAATTGTTGTTTGCGGAAGCCATTCTGGATCTAGTAGGAACAGGTTACCTATAACCTGCTCTGATGCCAATTGTAAGTTCAGATGCGCCTAAGAGGGGGGGGTGAATTAGGTTCTTTAAAACTTTTTCTGAATTGTATGAATATTTTTGCACGAGTTTCTTTTCTTTCTTTTTCTGATAAGTGATGAAAGCAGTAATTGCGGAAAGTAAAGAACACAAAGATGTATCCTGGTTCCCCTCACAGTCCGAGAGTACTCCAGTCCCCTTTCAACATGAAAGAGATTTCCTTATAGTTTGTAATTTGTACAAAGACTACCTAACAACCAAGAATAATCCTCTTGGACCAAGAACAATCCTCTTGGATTTTCACTAAGACCACAAAGAGAACAATCCTCCCTAAGTGTCTTTCTTGTTTCCAACAATCCTGAAAACAAGTATACAATAGTTTGTTTGATTTGTGTAATAGTTTGAATGATGAAATAGAAATGTCAATCACTTGATTGATCTTTTCTAATCAATATGAAATTTAAGATGGAATACTCTCTACGTGCTCAAGAACAATTTTCAGTATGCATATGAAAATGATGAACAAAAATCTTGAGTAGAGAGTATGATCAAAAGAATAGAAAGTTGTTAGTGATTGTTGTAATTATTGTTTTTTGATTTATTTTCTTGATTATTTTAAAATTCTAAACAAAAAATAATTTATAGTGTAGTAATACCTCTTCAATGAAACATAGCAATGTTTAAACCATTTTTACTAAAACAATGTATATGAAAAGATACAAAGATTTCCATGAAAATGTGTTACTAAAAGTTGCTGGAAAAATAAAAATTTTCAAAATATGAAGTACAACAACCGGTTGCACTAAAGCAACAATCGATTGCAGCACAACAACGTTTAAAAAAATTGGAAAATATAACTATGACAACCGATTGTCATTGAGGAGCAATCGGTTGCTCTAAAGACAATGTTCAAAAAATTTGAAAATAAAACACATGACAATCGATTGCTGCTAGATGACAACCGATTGTATGTCAAACAGAATCAAAAGTTTTTTTGGATGCAACCGATTATCGTTTGATGACAATCGATTGCTTGTGTACAAAAATTTTAAAAAAAACATTATTTTCAAAGATTTTAAGCAATTTAGAACATCCTTCATTAATCATACATAGTATATACTCAAAATATTATTTTAATAAAGTAAATGCATGATTAAAAATAGTTTTGAGCACTAAGAGCATAAGATCAAAAATTTCATATACCTTAAGCCATAAGTCTTGAAATGTTGATCTTGATCAATGAATCTTTGCTTGAGATAAATCTTCTATCTTGATCCATTCATTTTTTGCATGCTAGCTTGTCTTCATCAAAACATTTGGAAAGCTTGATTTCACACTGTATTCTCCTTGATTAACTCAAGGGCTACCAGTACCAACCAAAATGTCGCATCAACGTAGCCATCGCTTCAACCATGTCGGTATACCTCGCACAGTTTCCATGATCTATTGCTACTTACCTAAAAGGTTTCCTCAGATCTGGGTGTAGGATCTATAGTAACCCAAAAAATACCCTTAAAAGTAAAGCAATCAAATCGACAAAGAAAACAGTTTAGAAATGATCTAGACCCTAAGTTAATCCCCACTTTATAATTCTGCCCAGCAGAGTCGCCAGTTCTGTGATATAGTGGCAGAACCGATTGTTTATATTGGTTTACGTTTTTTATTCGTAAATGTCGCAGTAAGCAAGAGTCGCCACTGACTTTTCTTTTATCCAACAAAGAAAAGGTGAAAAGAACAGAAAAAAGACCTTTCGAGAGTTTTCTGAGTAAGGGGGGTAGATTATAGAAAGGGAAGGTGTTAGCATCCTTTCCATCTGTAGTTATCTACGGGCTCTTAGATGCTAGCTCATGTTTTGAAAATTGCTTGTGTTTTGTGTGTTTTGAAATTTTTTTTGAAAATGCCTTAGTGCGGTAATTCGCTTTGTGATAACTCTTGTATCAGTCCTCAAGAGTGTTGACAAGGCGAATATTTTTGAAAGTGTTTTTGAAAATATTTTGGTGTAGGTGCAAAAAGTTATTTTGAGCAAGCATCTAAGAACTTATCTACTTATACTCGAAAAGGTTGTTCTTTTCCTTCTAACCTTTAGACAGTGCTATCTTACTATTAGTGAGTAGGAAGCCCTATCGTTGGATGTATGAGGGACAGGCGCGGGTCATCGTTATGGTCATAGAAGGCAACATATAGGGATACCTTAGCAATTCGAAGGGACTGTCATCATATATCCGTAGGCAACATTGAGGGACAAGATCATTTCTCATAGGCAACTCGAGGGACATTGAGGGACTATGTTCTTTATGATGACTTTAACCGAGGGTCTTTGCTAAGGGTATCCCAAAGTTTAAGGGACGTGACCATTGTTTTTCCGAAGGCAACAAGTGAGGTTACCCTAGAGGTGCGAGTGTGCAAATGATTCAGTTCGGTTATTTATCTTGCAATTAGGGTTTTCTATCGTTCTTTTTTATCTTTCCATACAATCCTATTAATCTAAGCATTGCATAAAATATAGTAGCTGAAGGTAAAAGCGGAAATGTAAACCTAGGCTATTATAGAGCTTTGGGGCAGTTACATAATAGTGAAGAGTGTGGAAAAGAAATCCTAAAACTATCACATCTCAGAAGCAATAACATGATAATGATTAAAAAAGCGGGAAAAATAAAGCTACGCTATTATAGTTGAATGCGCCATATACACTTTATCTAGGAAAATATAAATAAGATGAAAATAGCAAAGAAAATGTTTTGGTGATTTTTTATGAAAAAATGATTTATGATAATTAATTAAATAAACCTAAAAAACCTAATTAATTTTAATTAATAAAAAATGTTAATTTTGAAAAAATTAATTAAAATACCTAAAACCTAATTAATTTTAATTAATAAAAAAAAGGTTAATTTTGAAAAAAGGTTAATTAAAAAAAAAACCTAAACCTAATTAATTTTAATTAATAATAAAAGGTTTTAAAAAAAAACTTATGTTTAATGATTACCAAAAAAGAATTAAATTTACCAAAAAATAGATAAGGGAAGAAACATCAATGAAAAATAGGGTTATAAAATAAAAATAATGCAAATGTCAGGGGTGGGTGTTGAACCAAAAATTAATTTAAAACCTAAAATTAAATTTAAAAAAACCTAAAATTAGTTATTCGAGTTTATTATGAAAAATCAAAGGTTTGTAAAAAATGTTAGGTTTTATGAAAAAAGTTTTAAACAGAAAGAATGAAAAAAGGTAAAAGGATAAATAGAATGGAAGAAAACCAAAACCAATAGGGGCAGGTGTTGAACCCACGCCCTAGCCTTCTCATGATGCCTGCCTTGCCAAGAACCATGTATTAGTTGTTGTTCTGTTTTGGTCTCAGTATTTTGTAATAAACCTGCATGGCATGTATGAATGCTTCTACACCCTTTTGATCATGGAGATCAAAGCAGCCTTACCCATACTGGAGAATGAGATGGCTTGTTTGTAGTGAGATGGGGGTTTGTAACAAGGATTTCAAGATTTTCAGGGTTCTTGAAAGAATTTGATGTTTTGACAGGGTTGTGGCAAAGGTTTTTTTTTTCGTCGTGTCCTGTTTGTGTGAAAATAATGAGATTATATAATGGAAATTAAAGCAAATATATGGGCTTTGAATGTGCAATTGGACCTCCAATAACCACAAGCAATAGTGCACATTTTTATTCACTTGAGTCTGTCACGTTCCAGGCTAAATCGTACGAAATTAAGTGCAATTTTTAAAGTTGAAATGTGAATATAAAATGTAGACGACATCGAGAACAAACTCCTATCCAAAAATAGGCTCAACCAAATAAACGGTGAATTAGTTATGAACTTTTGAAGTTTCGCCGCACACAAACTTATTTTGGGCTCCAGTGTTAACTCTGGAACGTTCTTCAATAAAAAACTGGTATTGATCGGAGCATAACCCGATCTCGACTTTGAAAGAAAAGTTGTAGATATCTGAGTCAGTGACCTTGTGTAAGAATATGGGCCCGATCCGATAAAAATTGACCGAGTTATAAATTTTTGAAGTTTCGACTCAGATGAAATAATATTCAGCATTCACGATTTTCGGTGTGTCACGCGCACTATGGGAAAAAAACCAAGGCCTTTTGGATACCTTTCAAACTTCATACCTCCTGGGAATACATACCCAACTTAATTTTTGAAATTTTGGCACCGGAACCAGCTCGATATGATGAAAATCTCCCAAGTTATGATTTTCTGAACATGACGCAAATAAACTTCTATCACAAATTTTTTGTACGGAAATACTTGATAAATCCGCATTTTTGAAGACCTTCTGACCGAAATTGGCTTCCAGCTGTGAGAGATGAAAACGTATATGATGTCAAGACGGAATTTTAGCCACCAGAACGGGTTTAAGATGAGCCAATATATTCAAGTTATGAATTTTTTAGTGTTTAAAAACTGCACTTTCAACACACTTTTTCACCATATTTCTTCGAGAAAATTCGCACATTCGGGGACCTTCTTTAAAGAATTGGCTCTCGAGCCGAACCTGAATTTGAGAATGTGTTATCAGGGATATCTTGGCGAAAGAACACCTGAATATGACGCGCCGGGTTGGACTTGTGAATCTTTGAACCCCGAATCATTGTGAAATGGAAAACTGATCTTCAGCACGAAAAATACTCTGATAACATCCATTGGCGAAATAAACGTCACTTGTAACCTGACGAAGCTTACTAAATATACCTTGATTCCATAACCATAAAACCAATGATATGCATGTATGTAATAATGAAATGTAAGCAAAAAAGATTGAAATAAAGAGGGTAAATTTTGGGGTACAACCGCTGCCCCTGTTCAATCTTCTTAAACCTGAAGATTTAGATTTGCTGGTCTGCCTTTCGTGATCTGAAGGTGGAAGATGATTGAAAACTAGAGTGCCCATAAATTTTCACTCGTCTGTAATGATGCTTGACTGTGTAGATAATATCGGGAATGGGCTTATAGATGCCATTTGGGGACGATGACGGAAGATCGTCGGAGATGGGCTTAAAGATGCCATCTAGAACAATGTTGACTTCATGAGATATTCTTTTGTGGGGATTCCTATGCCTGTTGTTGGGGAGTACTCCGCTGAGGAATATTTGTCTTTGTCTTGGGAAATAGAGCTTAGGAGCTTCAGTTGTCCATTACTCTATTGTGGAGGCATCTCTTGATTAAAGAGACGAAAGTGAACTGCTATCTGGTCAGGATCCAGGCTTCATGGTGACTTGTTGAGGATAATAAGGCTGACTGCTATCTGGTCGCATTCCAGGATTCACATTGATTTATTGTGGAAACATAAAATTAACTGTTATCTGGTCGTACTCCAGGCTTCACAGTAACTCAAGCTGTTATCTGGTCAGAATCCAGGCTTCAGTGACTTGAAGAGATTAAGTAGTTATCTGGTCGGATCCAGGCTTCAACTTGAATTTGAGGTATACTATTATCTGGTAAAATCCAGGCTCCATAGTAATTGACAGAGTAAATTGCTATCTGGTCGGATTCCAGGCTTCGCAACACCTTATATTGTTATGTGGTCAGATTCTAGACTTCACAATGTCTTGAATTATTGATTGACTGTTATCCGGTTAGATTCCGCGCTTTAGCAATGATGTTAACTATTATCTGGTCAGGTCCAGGTTTCACAGTATGGTGAACTGCTACCTGGTCGGATTCCAGGCTTCGCAACAACTTAAACTGTTATTTGGTCGAAATCCAGGCTTCACAGTTTCTTCAACTGGAATAGAAATCAGAAAAATCTTAGCGTCGATTTAACTGAACCGGAGAAAGGTCTTGAATTAACTTTGAATGGAATGGAAATCAGAAAAATCTTAGTATCGATTTAACTGAACCAAATAAAAGTCTTGGAATATCTTCAACTGAAATAGAAATCAGAGAGATCTTAGTATCGATCTAACTGAACCAGAGAAAGGTCTTGAGTTAACTTTGACTGGAATAGGAATCAGGAAAATCTTAGTATTGATTCAACTGAACCAGACAAAAGTCTTGGAATATCTTCAATCGGAATAGAAATCAGGGAGATCTTAGTGTCGATCTAGCTGAACCAGAGAAGGTCTTGAATTAACTTTGACTGGAATGGAAATCAGAAAAATCTTAGTATCGATTTAACTGAACTAGACGAAAGTCTTGGAATATCTTCAACTGGAATAGAAATCAGAGAGATCTTAGTATCGATCTAGCTGAACTAGAGAAGGTCTTGAGTTAACTTTGACTGGAAAGGGAATCAGGAAAATCTTAGTATCGATTCAACTGAACCAGACAAAAGTCTTGGAATATCTTCAACCGAAGTAGAAATCAGAGAGATCTTAGTTTAGATCTAGCTGAATCAGAGAAGGTCTTGAATTAACTTTGACTGGAATGGAAATAAGAAAAATCTTAGTATCGATTTAACTAAACCAGACGAAAGTCTTGGAATATCTTCAACTAGAATAGAAATCAGAGAGATCTTAGTATCGATCTAACTGAACCAGAGAATGTATTTTGAGAACAACTTTCTGAGGAAAATGCTTAAACAACCCTTCATCAGACGTAGCTTATGAGAAGACTACCAGGTCACGGTGTTTGTTGATTTGATCTTTCTTGAAAATGGTAAGAGTTAGTCGTTTGCAATGTCATGATGTATGAAATGCATTGTGATGATAGTCTCAAAATAAATGAGATTATGTTGTATGCGATGTGTATGCGCATGCCATGATGTATGAATATGAGATGCTATTGCGATATTTCCTAGTCTGGAAAATAAATCCCTGACTGCTGAAGAGTGTTGGGAAGCTGAATCCTTCATTTCCGCTGGGGATAATGAATGAAGATGATTTTCTAGGGATTTCCTCCTTCCGTTTGAGGATAATCCACCGGGGATTTTTAACTCCTTCATGAGAATAACTCTGTGGGGGGAGGATGCCTTGTTGGAAGATTCTATGATATAGAGAAATAAACTCTGTAGGGGAATAAACTTCCGTAGTTAGAGAAAAAGCTCTACCGGGAAGGAGGTTTTTATAAACTATTTAAGATCATAAAACATGGCTGGGGAATATAGATTTCAACTCTCTGAATGAACTTTGTTGGAGGAAGTAATTCCTGCTTGGGGGAGAAGAGATCCAAACTTGGGTTGTTTCTACTCTGTGGGGAACATAGACGTCAGTGGGACGTATGCTGAGGACGTAGCGGTTACTTTGCATCAGGATATTTCTGCCCTTGTACCTACTGGAGAAAGTATCTGCGGAGGCTTTATGGATGGTTTGAGTGTCATCCCAACTCATGGGGTGCTTGGTAAATGCTGATCAGGATGATAAGTCTTCTACCGATAGGCAAGTGACAAGTTGACGGGACATAGTCGTACGTTTTTAATCCCTAACTTTTGCCTGGACCACCCTTTCGGGTTTTCAGTCCACCGGGATACCCTTTTTGGCTTAAGCCGCCTTTTCAGGTTTTCGACTTGCCGGATGCATAATTTTTGTATATACCCCTAATTTTTCTCGAACTTTTTTAGTTTGTCGGGATGCCCTTATTTTTGCTTAGGCCTGTCAACCTAGAGGGTCTTTTTCCTGTGTAGTCTTTTCTGACTATGTCCATGTTCACCAGGTGCGGAGAATTGTCACTGTCCTTAGTAGTAAGTTTTGTCACATTGCCAGAAGGTGTTTATTTGATCGTATAGGATTCATTGTTGTAATTCATGTCCAATGCTCCAAGTGATTTGGATGGAGATCTGCCCTTGGATATTTGGAATTTTTGAGAGATTCCTTGAACCATGACTTGATTTCCCCAGATCAGCTGGACATCATGTTATTCCCCTTGATTATGAAAGGCCTATCACAGGAATTTCTTTCCGTCTGAGGTGATTCTGTCCACTGAGAAGATTTTTGTTCATCGAATATCCGTCGTGCGAATTTCTCTGTTGTTGAACAAATAGTCATATGCGAATAATGGTATTTTAAGAATGCAAAGCTTATGTCTATCTTGAAGTTTGAAATTTCATTTTTTAGTAAAACAAACAAATTTTATAAAAGTGTGATGTCAGCTCAGGATTTATAGCGAACCCTACAGGAGTCAGGATACCTTTTGTAACAGTATGCTTTCGAACTAACCCATGCTTCAGCTAGGACTTTTAAGGGTTATAGCATGGTCTGGTTCACAATTCAAGAAACAAAGGATAAAGGCTCAAATTTTATTTGTACCCAACCCGCTCTTCGTGATGTTCTTCAGTCCTATGCTCAGTGAATTGTGCGTTTAAATCCCGATTGAGTCTGGCATCTTGTCCTTGATGTTCTGGTGAGGGTTCGGATACTGGAAGTTTATTTTGAAAAGGAAGTCATTTTTGTAATCTCATTTTTGTCGAGGATTTGTAGTAACCTCTTTTTTTGTCCTTAATGTTCTGGTGAGGGATGCCCTTGCTTTTCTTAAGTCTCCTTCATAGGTTTTGACTTAGCGGGCTTTTATTTTGAGAGATAATGACAGTTGGCTTTAATAATTATGCGGAACCCTCACCTTCTTATGATTTGGAAGAACTTCTTTGATTCCATTCATTATTTATGCAGTGGAAGATTGCGACTGAATGCGCCTGTGATACGGTGGGAGAACTGACTTGGGTGTTTTGCGTTTGTGTTCGCAAATGTTGCGGTTTAGCAAGAGTTGCCACCGACTTTTCTTTTATCACAAAAGGAAAGGTGAAAAAGCACAGGAAATACCTTTAGCGATGTTTTCTCGGGTTCGGGGGGTAGATTATGAAAAGGGAAGGTATTAGCATCCTTTTCATCCATGGTTTTCCATGGGCTCTTAGTTACTTGCTAGATCGCTTTCTTTTGTTTGAATGTGCTTTGTGATGTGGGTTTTGAAAGTATTTTGAAAATGTAACTTTGTAATGATTCTCGTTTTTATAAGAATGCATACAAAGTGTTTGTTTCGAAAATGTTTTCAAGAAAGTGTTGGTGTATAAAATGTTTTTGTTGTGAGCAAGCGAGTAACTAAGAGAGAACCTACCTACTCAAAAGGTCTTAGATGTGCTTTTCCTCCTCCTTTAGATATTGCTATCTTACCATTGTTTTGGTAAGAAGCCCCATCGTTGGATGTGAAGGGACGGGCGTTGGGTCATCGTATGACCATGATAGCAATGTTATGAGATGACTTAGCATTTTTTCTTTAGGGACTAAGATCATTTCGAGAGGTAACTTTGATAGCGCCATTGAGGGACTATGATCTTATATTTTTGTTTGTGCTAAGACATCCCACATGCATAACATGGCCATTTTTTAGGCAACAAGTGGAGTTAACCTTAAGGGTGCATGTGTGAATAGTGTGTTTGATTTTCATGCATTTTAGTCTTGATTAGGGTGATCTATTTATTAATTTCATGTCTTGCCATACACACCCTAATTACTAGCATTTACATTCGAAAGCGATAAATTGCATAAATGTAAAGTCCTACGCTATTACAATATTTTAGGGATGGGGGTACATATTGATGAATGGGGATTGCAAGTAAAAATAAGTCCTAAGTTACTATTACAACCATATTGAAATGTACAACATAAGAAAGAAATGGACTTGTTTAGAAAATGTTTTTTGTCTTAAGGAAATAAATTAAAAGGAAAATATTTTTATGTTTTTCTTATGTTAATATTAAAAATGATGAAAAGGGAAATAAATGAAAGGCAGAAACAGCGTGTTACTGCAAGCAAGGAAACAAGGATCAGAAGTTCTGAAGCCAGGCACACTATGACTCAGCAGGAAATGTTAGTGGGTATCAGAAGTTCTGAGTTGGTATACTCTGAGGTCCTGCAAGACACGTTAGAGGAAAAACACTGAAGTTCTGGGTGGTATTTAGACAGTGGGCCACAAGTCAGAAGTTTTGTATTACACTAAAATAGTGAGTAAACGTCAGCAGTTCAGTGTATTTGACATGTAAGGAGAACTCAGAAGTTCTGTGATGTGTTAGAACAGTGAGTGAATCATCAGAAGTTCTGAATTGGGCTAAGCCAGTGAGTGAACATTAGCAATTCAGTGCGTTATCAGCATGTAAGAATCAGAGGTTCAGTGTGTGTTAACAGTGAGGAAAATCGTAGAAGTTATGTGTGTTAAAACAGTAAAGAGAACTCAGAAGTTTTATGTGTGTTTAACAGTGAGAAAAATCATAGAAGTTATGTTTGTTAAAACTATGAATGAACATCAGAAGTTTTATGCCATATTTCAACTCTCAATCAGCACATCAGTAATCTATTCGGTTTTCAACAATCAGCAAGTCAGAAGGATAAAAGCACGGCAGTTAACAAAAGTTTTAATCCTGAGCCTATCCTTAATCAAGAAGTTCTGATCCACAGTTTTTCTACTTAAGCAATGATATGTACAACATTAATACTATGATATTTACATGTTAATTATGTTCAGAATGAAAAATAAGCAAAGTTAGAAAGACTTACCTTGAACCTGGAGCGTGCTTGGAGCTTTGGGTGGCTGCCTTTGGATGTTCTGGTGTCAGTGAGAGTGACGGAACAATGGTTGTGTTCTTTGATTCAAAGGGAAGAATAAAGGTTTGTTTTTGTGTATGAGAAATCTGGATTTTTATGAAGATTTTCACAAGTTTATTTTTCTCTTTTGATAGTTCTCTCTTTCCAAAAGCAAACCCCTTTAGATGTGTGATGGAGTAAAGTATTTATAGGTGAATTTGTTGTGTTTTTTTTTTGGGGGGGGGGGGCGAACAAATGGGATTCAAACCTTTTTGGTATACTGTTCCATTGCTTTTTAATCACAGTTTTCGTATGCTAGTTTGGTGCAATTATGGGATGCAGGCGTGGGCTGAACTAGCTGTTGGTTATAGGTCTGCAGTGGGTTCTATAAACAAGGTTTTAGGACTTGGTCAAGTTTTGACCAAAGCGTTGAATATAGCCTTCATATGCTAAGGCGTTGCCTTGTTCTTGAAGCAAGCATGATGGTTGTCAGTAGGAATTAAGGAAAAGCAAAAAGCAAAGTATGGGCTTAGTACCAAAGTTGCTATCCCAAGACAGTAGAGGTACACGTGAGGGAAATCCTTTGGATAAATACTCAGAAAGTGGTTGTAAGCATTAAATGATTATGAGACTTATCACAACCAGAAATCCTGCAACGTGAGATTCTACACCATGGCTTAGTTCTAGATCAGAAGTTATGCTTCAGCGTAGCATCCAACCTCTGACCTTTGTATCTTCTGGCTCCAGCATGTTCTAAAGGAGAACATTGCTTCCACATGTTCTGATTAAAGCGTCATGTTCTGAACCAGAGAACATTGCTTCCATATATTCTGATTGAAGCATCATGTTCTGAACCATGTTTGCAACCTCTAACTGAAGCTTTTTGTGAAAACTTGCCCAGAAGTTCTGACCAAACTCTGCCTTGAGAGTGTCCAGAATTTGCTGAGCGTTATGGTGATAACCTGGTCAAAAGTTCTGAAATTGTCATATTTTCTTAAACACTTAGGGAAATTCTAAGTGTTTAGAATTTTGACTTTTCCAAAGTAGCTTTGACTTTTGAATCTCAAACTTCATATTTCAACATGTCTTGATGAGATATGATTCTTGGAATTTGGTTTTGGTCCAAAAGTCAAAGTTTGACTTTTTAGTGTGCAAATGAACATTTTGCCCTTGTGAGTGATTTTCTTGGAAAATTTGTAGTTCAAGGCTTGGAATTGGATGGAAGCAAACCTGAGGATCCAGGGTGATTCTTTGAGAAATGAGAGGGCAAATTTTGGGGAACAACATTTGCCCCTGTTCAATCTTCTTACACCTGAAGAGTTAGATTGGTAAATCTGCCATTCGCGACTTGAAGGTGGAAGATGATTGAACACTAGAGTGCCCAGAAAATTTGCACTCGAAGATGTGTTAGTTGATTATGTAGGGAATGGGATTAAAGATTCCATTTGGAGAGGTAATGGATAGTTGTTGGAGATGGGCTTAAAGATTCCATCCATATGTGATTGTTGAATTGTTTTTGAGAGGGAATCTGAACGAGTATCAGAATAATATCCATAAAATGAATTGTATTTGACTCGTATCTGTGAAATGTACTAAATGAGCGTCAGAATGACATCTGAATCTGGATCGTATCTGGACTGTATTTTGAATGAATGACAGAATGACATATGAATCTGGATCGTATCTGGACTATTTTTGAATGAGTGATAGAATGTCATCCGAATCTGGATCGTATATGGATTGTATTTGAATGAGTGACAGAATGACATCTGAATCTGGATCGTATCTGAACTGTATTTGAATGAGTGACAGAATGACATCTGAATCTGGATCGTATCTGGATTGTATTTGAAATGAGTGACAGAATGACATCTGAATTTGGATCGTATCTAGACTGTATTTGAAATGAGTGACAGAATGACATCTGAATTTGGGTCGTATCTGGACTGTATTTGAAACGAGTGACAGAATGACATCCGAATTTGGATCGTATCTGGACTGTATTTGAAATGAGTGACAGATTGACATTTGAATTTGGATCGTATCTGGACTGTATTTGAAATGAGTGACAGAATGACATCCGAATCTGGATCATATCTGGATTGTATTTGAAACGAGTGACAGAATGACATCTGAATCTGGATCGTATCTGGAATGTATTTGAAATGAGTGACAGAATGACATCCCCAGCTTTGAAATAAACAGTAGGAAGATAAGGAGACTTGTATGGGAGAAACCTGTCATGATATGATGCATGATATGTGGATGCATGTTTTCAAGGATCTCGCAGGGTAAACAAGAAAATTTCAGAAGTTGAGATTTGCAGCTTTGATTGAAAAACTTCGTATCGTTGAATATCCTTCTACGAGAGTCAAGCTCACCATATCAAGTGGGTCATAGCCCCTGACTCAAGTTATCGTGTTTTGGTCTTTTGACGGCATTGGCTAGAGGAAAATAAATCCCCATGCCCCTTGCTAGATGTTTGGTTCATCGTGACCCTGCATCAAAGACCCTCGAGATCCTTGAAATGCTATGGTTCAATGTTATTGAAAATGATATGATATGATGTTTATGATGTTATGTACAAATATGCGAGGTGAGCAAGTTTATATACAAATAATCATATTCACACAAAGTAGACAAGTCCTTAGGTTTAGGCTTGCATGGAGTTTGTAGGTAAGTATCCTCTTGAAGTTTAGTTGGATCAACCTGTCCTAGTTAATAGTAACCGGGTTCTAATGGATCTCAATATCACTGACATTTCTTTTAGGAATTGTCTCAGCTCAATTAATCTTTTCTTGCGGCCGAGATATCCCAAAAGTCAGGTCTCAATGAGTGTAGCATCGAGTATCAACCAATTTTAAGATCTACACCGAAACCGGTTATCTCACTACATCCTAATGGCCAAGTTGGTCAAGTAAGGTTCTAAGGTCAATTAGTGCTTCATGACGCTGCTCAGCGGCCTCGTATTCTCCTTGTTTCAACACAAGGGATACCGGTACCAACAAATGCGTCACACTAACGTAGTTATTGTTTCAACTATATCGGTCTACGCCGTACAGTTTCCACAATCTATTGCTACTTACCTAAAAGGTGTCCCCAAATCCTGGTGTAGGATTTAAAACAAACCCAAACAAGGAACCAAAATGTAAAGCAAACAAATCAAACAATGTAAGCAAGTAAATGTGATCTAAACCTAAGGTAACCCTACTTTTTATGTATTCCCCAGCAGAGTCGCCAGTTCTGTGATACGGTGGGAGAACTGACTTGGGTGTTTTGCGTTTGTGTTTGCAAATGTTGCGATTTAGCAAGAGTCGTCACCGAATTTTCTTTTATCCAAAAAGGAAAGGTGAAAAAGCACAGGAAAGACCTTTAAAGATGTTTTCTCGGGTTCAGGGGGGTAGATTATGAAAAGAGAAGGTATTAGCACCTTTTTCATCCATGGTTTTCCATGGGCTCTTAGTTACTTGCTAGATCACTTGCTTTTGTTCGAATGTGTTTGTGATGTGGGTTTTGAAATTATTTTGAAAATGTAACTTTGTAATGATTCCCGTTTTTATAAGAACGCATACAAAGTGTTTGTTTCGAAAATGTTTTCAAGAAAGTGTTGGTGTATAAAATGTTTTTGTTGTGAGAAAGCAAGTAACTAAGAGCGAACCTACCTACTCAAAAGGTCTTAGATATGCTTTTCCTCGTACTTAAGATGTTTCTATCTTACCATTGTTTTGGTAAGAATCCCCATCGTTGGATGTGAAGGGACGGGCGTTGGGTCATCGTATGACCATGATAGCAATGTTGTGAGATGACTTAGCATTTTTTCTTTAGGAACTAAGATCATTCCGAAAGGCAACTTTGATAGCTTCATTGAGGGACTATGATCTTATATTTTTGTTTGTGCTAAGACATCCCACATGCATAACATGGCCATTTTTTAGGCAACAAGTGGAGTTAACCTTAAGGGTGCATGTGTGAATAGTGTGTTTGATTTGCATGCATTTTAGTCTTGATTAGGGTGATCTATTTATTAATTTCATGTCTTGCCATACACACCCTAATTACTAGCATTTACATTCGAAAGCGATAAATTGCAGAAATGTAAAGTCCTACGCTATTACAATATTTTAGGGATGGGGGTACATATTGATGAATGGGGATTGCAAGTAAAAATAAGTCCTAAGTTACTATTATAACCATATTGAAATGTACAACATAAGAAAGAAATATACTTGTTTAGAAAATGTTTTTTGTCTTAAGGAAATAAATTAAAAGGAAAATATTTTTATGTTTTTTTTATGTTAATATTAAAAATGATGAAAAGGGAAATAAATGAAAGGAAGAAACAACGTGTTACTGCAAGCAAGGAAACAAGGATCAGAAGTTCTGAAGCCAGGCGCGCTGTGACTCGACAGGAAACGTCAGTGGGTATCAGAAGTTCTGAGTTGGTATACTCTGAGGTCCTGCAAGACACGTTAGAGGAAAAACACAGAAGTTCTGGGTGGTATTCAGACAGTGGGCTACAAGTCAGAAGTTCTATATTACACTAAAACAATGAGTAAACGTCAGCAGTTCAGTGTATTTGACATGTAAGGAGAACTCGGAAGTTCTGTGTTGTGTTAGAACAATGAGTGAATCATCAGAAGTTCTGAATTATGCTGAGCCAGGGAGTGAACATTAGCAGTTCAATGCATTATTAGCATGTAAGAATCAGAGGTTCAGTGTGTGTGAACAGTGAGGAAAATCATAGAAGTTATGTGTGTTAAAACAGTGAAGAGAACTCAGAAGTTCTGTGTGTGTTTAATAGTGAGAAAAATCATAGAAGTTCTGTGTGTTGAAACTATAAATGAACATAAGAAGTTTTATGCGATATTTCAACTCTCAATCAGCACATCATTAATCTATTCAGTTTTCAACAATCAGTAAGTCAAAAGGATAAAAGCACAGAAATTTACAGAAGTTCTAATCCTGATCTTGAGCCTAGCCTTAATCAAGAAGTTCTGACCCACAGTTTTTCTACTTAAGAAATGATATGTACAACATTAATACTATGATATTTACATGTTAATGATGTTCAGAATGAAAAACAAGCAAAGCCAGAAAGACTTACCTTGAACCTGGAGCGTGCTTAGAGCTTTGAGTGGCTGCCTTTGGATGTTCTGGTGTCAGCGAGAGTGACAGAACAGTGGTTGTGTTCTTTGATTCAAAGGGAAGAACAAAGGTTTGTTTTTTGTATGAGAAATTTGGATGTTTATGAAGAGTTTCACAGGTTTCTTTTTCTCTTTTGATAGTTCTCTCTTTCCAAAAGCCAGCCCCTTTAGATGTGTGATGGAGTAAAGTATTTATAGGTGAATTTGTTATGATTTTTTGAGGGGGAAACAAATTGGATTCAAACCTTTTTGGTATACTGTTCCATTGCTTTTTAATCACATTTTTGTATGCTAGTTCGGTGCAATTATGGGATGCAGGCGTAGGCTGAACTAGCTATTGGTTATAGGTCTGCAGCAGGTTCTATAAACAAGGTTTTGGGATTTGGTCAAGTTCTGACCAAAGCGTTGAATATAGCCTTCATATGCTAAGGCATTGCCTTGTTCTTGAAGCAAGCATGGTGGTTGTCAGCAGGAATTAAGGAAAAGCAAAAATCAAAGTATGGGCTTAGTACCAAAGTTGCTATCCTAAGACAGTAGAGGTACACGTGGGCAGAATCCTTTGGATAAAGACTCAGAAAGTGTTTGTGAGCATTAAATGATGATGGGACTTATCACAACCAAAAATCCTGCAACGTGAGATTCTACACCATGGCTTAGTTCTGGATCAGAAGTTCTGCTTCAGTGTAGTATCCAAGCTCCGACCTTTGTATCTTCTGGCTCCAACATGTTCTGAAGGAGAACATTGCTTCCACATGTTCTGATTAAAGCGTCATGTTCTGAACCGGAGAACATTGCTTCCATATATTCTGATTGAAGCATCATGTTCTGAACCATGTTTGCAACCTCTGACTGAAGCTTTTTTGTGAAAACTTGCCCAAAAGTTTTAACCAAACTCTGCCTTGAGAGTGTCCAGAATTTGCTGAGCGTTATGGTGATAACCTGGTCAGAAGTTCTGAAATTGTCATATTTTCTTAAACACTTAGGGAAATTCTAAGTGTTTAGAATTTTGACTTTTTCAAAGTAGTTTTGACTTTTGAATCTCAAACTTCATATTTCAACATGTCTTGATGAGATATGATTCTTGGAATTTGGTTTTGGTTTAAAAGTCAAAGTTTGACTTTTTAGTGTGCAAATGACCATTTTGCCCTTGTGAGTGATTTTCTTGGAAAATTTGTAGTTCAAGGCTTGGAATTGGATGGAAGCAAACTTGAGGATCCAGGGTGATTCCTTGAGAAATGAGAGAGCAAATTTTGGGGTACAACAGTGCCTCTGAATTAACTGAGAAAATTACCCGGCCCAAGGTTATGATTAAGGGTTTTAATTTGTGTGAAAAGAAAAACTCCTACTTCTTAGGCCCAATGGGGTTGACTAGGCATTATCTTTCTTATAACTCCATTGTTTGGGATTTGAAACAACGCTTGTACACCTTCAGCGGGGTCTATTCAAAATAATACTGTAGAGATTGTGGTATCGTTTTCGTCATCCTCCCTCTAAAGGCTCAGAGCTTTTGATCGAGAGTTCAATATCACAAAAAGGATAGCAGTTTAAATATAGTGAATACGAATGAATTAATTCAAAACAGACATATGCAATACGTTGATAAATTAACAAAGTTTGACAAGAAACAAATGTTCGAACAATCAAAATAAAATTACAAATTGAAAATTCTAATGAACAAAAGCTTCTTTGTGTGATCTTGTCACTTCATATGGCGTGCCTTGGAGGGATGGCAGAAGAACTCAGCCTGGCCATCTTATGTAAACTCCAGCACTCCTTCATCAATCAAATTTTGAATTTTATATTTCAACATCCAACAATCATCAGTATCATGCCCTGGACTGTTGGAGTGATATGCACACCTTGCATCAGGATTTTAGTTGGGGGAAGAAGTCTTGGGATTTGGATGAGGCCCTATCAATGTAACCAGATTCATCCTCAACATGTGTGGTAAAGCTTGAGACAACGATATGTTGAGTTTGGTAAACTGCCTCTTAGGTGTATCCGGCTTACTCTAATTAACCTGTTGTTTTTGGCGAGGTTGTTGTTGGACCCGTGTAGTAGCAATTTAGAAAGGTCCACTCCTCACCAAACCAACCTCCTGTCTTCTTGGAGGTTGATCAATGAATTGGTCCCCAACCTCGACTGTTTGCTTTATACGGTTGCATCCGTCTTGATGAAGTTTATTGATAATGGCTCTCGACTCTTCTTGTCCCCAGGCCACGCCCTGGATAAGAGCCATTTGCTTGAGCAGCTGGGTTTTCATTGCCTCAACCTCAGCTTGCAGTTGTTCCAACCATTCGTCCTTATTGTCTTCAGGATTTTTCTTGGTCGGGTTCCCAGCGAGGAGTGCTTTCAACTATTCCTACCCCTTGGATAGGTTTAGGAACATTTCCATGAACTGAGCTTCTCGAGTTTGGAGATCTCTGTTGTCTTGTTTGAGATCCATTGTTGAAATAAACAGCGGGAACATGAGAGACCTGTTATGAAACCTGCTTATGCAATGGTATGTATGATATATGTATGCAATGTTTTCAAGAATTTCTAAGACTTAAATTTGCTTAAAGAGAACAAACGTTAATTTTATTAAGAAGTTTTATCGATCACCATAAAGCCTCTTGGGCTTACAAGGGAACAAAGCAAAAATAAAACTCTCCAAGCAAAAGAAGACTCAAGCTTCCCACCGGCGCATCCTCTTTGGTGAAATGTAAGCATTTATACTCTTTTCCTCGTGAAATAATCGGGTGAGCTCTAAAACCTTCTTCTCCTTGGCATAGAATTAAGTTTCGAAGGTATCCCGTTCTTCTTTGAGTTGGATCTGGGATTTCCGTAGCTCCTCAAAATCAGTTGGCATCTCAGGATGAAGCACAATATAAGGAGTGTCTCCCCCAGCAATTGGCTCCATAATCACAGATAAGATGGTGGGGTAAGGCATCATAAGACATTGAGCACGAGCTCGCACCCATTTGAGGTAAGGCTCAAAAGGGATGGAATTCTTGTGCCCTAGTGTCTTGCTATCAACTCTATTTATCATGCCCAAGCTTGAATAAACCTCTTACAATAGCCCTGAACATCATTCTCATAGTTAAATGTGATTCCTTGGACGAGTGTGTCGTGAGGACCATCCATTCTAGCACAACCAAACTGTCACAACTCCAAACAAGGATTATAAGTGATTCCTCCCCTAATGCCTAAGAGAGGTACATTAGGGAATTCCCCACGGCGATCAATGATGGTAACATTCTCCAAGGACCGATAACACCACTAAATATCCGAATGTGTAAGAGATATCAACCTACGAGACCATCTCATACCCTGCTCATTTCTCAGGACAAGTCGAGGTAGGTGCGAAATAAACCACTTAGCCAATAGAGGAGTGCAACACAGAAGGGTCCTCTTATCTTTAGAGTGCGAGTATGCAGAGAGTGTAGAATATCCCCAAGTAAAGTAGGCACCGGATTAAGAGACAGAAAAACTTTAACCGTATTCACATTTATGAGTTGGTCCGTGTTAGGGAATAGTACCATCCCATAGATAAGAAGGGTCATCACTTCTTCAAAAGTTTATAAATCCAGGATATCCCAAAAATAGTGAGCTTTCTCGAATAGAAACTTAGCTGGAAATCCTTGGACATCTCATCTGGTTTCCCAATTTGCCACTACATCAAACCATTCTAAAGACAGAGCTCAAGAAATCTCTTCAGGCTTTAGGTTTCTTTCCATATTGTTGAATGGTAGCTGATTAAGGATAGGTACCCCCAATAACTGAGAAAACTCCTCCATAGTAGGCACTAACTGGTAATCAGGAAAAGTGAAGCAGTGGTGTAACGGGTCAAAGAACTGAAAGAGCACCTTTAACATTTCTTCATCAGGGTTTGAACTGACCAAGTTGAGAAGTCGACCATGTTGTTCAGTGAAGGGAGAGCCTTTAGGAATCCTTGATGCTAAGTCCTTGAGTTAAGGAGGTACTTTCACAAGGTTGACTTGGATATTATTCCTGCGAGCGAATGTCATGACCTACAAAACAAGACAAAGATAAGCCCTGGAAAATCCTTGAAATGGTTAGTATGATATGTCATGTTATGATGTCATGATTATGCTAAGAAATCACAGATATAGCAACCACAAACAAATCACACAAAGACCTTAGGTTTAAGGCTTGCATGGGTTTTAAGGTAATACCCTATTGAAGTTTGGATTGGTTCAACCTGTCCTATAAATAGTAACTGGGTTCTAAGAGATCTCAATATCACTGATCTTTCCCACAAGTTTCGTTCGATAGGCAACAGACTTGCAACCAAACAAAACTCAGGAATCAAATCTCAGTGAGTGTAGCATCGAGTATCTGTCGACTTTGGGAATACACCAAAGACGACCATCTCACTACGTCCTAATGGCCAAGTTGTTCAATTAAAGGTTCTAAGGTCAGTTGACGCTTTATGACACCATGCAGCGGCCCCGTATTCTCCTTGATTAACTCAAGGGCTATTGGTACCAATCAAAGTGTCGCATTAATGTAGCCATTGCTTCAACTGTGTTGGTATACCTCGCACAGTTCCCATGATCTATTGCTACTTACCTAAAAGGTTTCCCCAGATCCGGGTGTAGGATCTATAGTAACCCAAACAATACCCTTAAAAGTAAAGCAATCAAACAGACAAAGAAAATAGTTTAGAAATGATCTAGACCCTAAGGTAAACCCCACTTTATAATTCTCCGCAGCAGAGTCGCCAGTTCTGTGATACGGTGGCAGAATCGACTGTTTATACTAGTTTTTGTTTTTTGTTCGCAAATATCGCGATAATCAAGAGGCGCCACCAACTTTTCTTTTATCCAACAAAGGAAGGGTGAAAAGAAAAGAAAAAAGACCTTTCGAGAGTTTTCTGAGTAAGAGGGGTAGATTATGGAAAGGGAAGGTGTTAGCACCCTTTCCATCCATAGTTATCTACGGTCTCTTAGATGTTAGCTCATGTTTTGAAAATTGCTTGTGTTTTATGTGTTTTGAAAATTGTTTTTAAAATGCCTTAGTGCGGCGATTCACTTTGTGATAACTCTTGTATCAGTCCTCAAGAGTGTTGATAAGGCAAATGTTTTTGAAAGTGTTTTTGAAAATATTTTGGTGTAGGTGCAAAAAGTTGTTTTGAGCAAGCATCTAAAAATTTATCTACTTATACTCGAAAAGGTCATTCTTTTCCTCCTAACTTTTAGAAAATGATATCCTACTATTAATGAGTAGGTAGCCCTATCGTTGGATGTATGAGGGACAGGCGCGGATCATCGTTATGGTCATAGAAGGCAACATATAGGGATACCTTAGCAATTCGAAGGGACTGTCATCATATATTCGTAGGCAACATCGAGGGACAAGATCATTTCTCATAGGCAACTCGAGGGACATTGAGGGACTATGTTCTTTATGATGACTTTAAACGAGGGTCTTTGCTAAGGGTATCCCTATGTTTGAGGGACATGACCATTGTTTTTCTGAAGGCAACAAGTAAGGTTATCCTAGAGGTGCGAGTGTGTAAATAATTCAATTCGGTTATTTATCTTACAATTAGAGTTTTCTATCGTTCATTTTTATCTTTCCATAGAATCCTGTTAATCTAAGCATTGCATAAAATATAGTAGCTTAAGCTAAAGGCGGAAATGTAAACCTAGGTTATTACAGAGCTTTGGGACAATTACATAATAGTGAAGAGTGCGGAAAAGAAATCATAAAACTATTACATCCCAAAAGCAATTACATGATAATGATAAAAAAGCGGGAAAAATAAAGCCACGCTATAACAGTTGAATGCGCCCTATACACTTTATCTAGGAAAATAAAAATAAGATAAAAATAGCAAAGAAAATATTTTGGTGATTTTTTTAAGAAAAAATGATTTATGATATTTAATTAAATAAACCTAAAAAACATAATTAGTTTTAATTAATAAAAAATATTAATTTTCAAAAAATAATAATTAAAATACCGAAAACCTAATTAATTTTAATTAATAAAAAAAAAGGTTAATTTTGAAAAAAAGATTAATTAAAAAAAACCTAAAACCTAATTAATTTTAATTAATAAAAAAAGGTTTAAAAAATATTATGTTTAATGATTAACAAAAAAGAACTAAGTTTGCCAAAAAAAATAGATAGGAGAAGAAACATGAATGAAAAATGGGGTTAGAAAATAAAAATAATGCAAATGCCAGGGGTGGGTGTTGAACCAAAAATTAATTTAAAACCTAAAATTAAATTTAAAAAAACTTAAAATTAATTATTCGAGTTTATTATGAAAAATCAAAGGTTTGTGAAAAATGTTAGGTTTTATGAAAAAAGTTTTAAACAGAAAGAATGAAAAAAGGTAAAAAGATAAATACAATGGAAGAAAACAAAACCCATAGGGGTGGGTGTTGAACCCACGCTCTTAGCCTCCTCAAGATGTCTGCCTTGCCATGAACCATGCATTGGTTGTTGTTCTGTTTTGGCCTCAGTGTTTTATAATAAACCTGCATGGGACCATTAGATGGTCCAAACCTGTAGTGTTGAATCTCATGAATACATTAAACAAATTAGTATACCATGATATATAAAGAAAATAAATATATGAAATTTTGTAATGTTAAAACTGATATGGCATGTATGAATGCTTCTACACCCTTTTGATCATGGAGATCAAACCAGCCTTACCATTACTGGAGAATGAGATGGCTTATTTGTAGTGAGATGGGTGTTTGTAACAAGGATTTCAAGATTTTTAGGGTTCTTGAAAGAATTTGATATTTTGACAGGGTTGTGGCAAAGGTTTTTTTTCGTCGTGTCCTGTTTGTGTGAAAAGAATGAGATTATATAATGGAAATTAGAGCAAAGATATGAGCTTTAAATGTGCAATTAGGCCTCTAATAACCACAAGCAATAGTGCAGATTTTTATTCACTTGAGTCTGTCACATTCCAAGATAAATCGCAGAGACTTAAGTACAATTTTTGAAGTTGAAATATGAAAACAAAATATAGCCGACATAGAGAAAAAACTCCTGTCCAAAAATGGGCTCAATCGAATAAAAGGTGAATTAGTTATGAATTTTTGAAGTTTCGTCTGAGATAAACTTATTTTGGACTCTAGTGTCAACTCTGACACGTTCTTCAATAAAAAACCCAGTATTGATCGGAGCAGAACCCGGTCTCGACTTTGGAATAAAATTTGTATATATCTAAGTCAGTGACCTTGTGTAAAAATATGGGCCCGATCTGATAAAAATTGACCGAGTTATGAATTTTCGAGGTTTCGGCCCAGATGAAATAATATTCAGCATTCAGGATTTTCGGCGCATCACACGCACTCTGGGCAAAAAACGAAGGCCTTTTGGATACCGTTCGAACTCGATACCTCCTGTGAAAACGTAGCCAACTCAATTTTGGAATTTTGGCATCAGAACCAGCTCGATACGATTAAAATCGCCCAAGTTATGATTTTCTGAACATGACGTAAATAAACTTCTGTCACAAATTTTTTGTACGAAAATATTGGTAAATCCGCATTTTTGAAGACCTTCTGATCGAAATTGGCTTCCAACCGTGAGAGATGAAAACCTAGATGATGTTAAGACAGAATTTTGTCCACCGAAACGGGTTCAAAATAAGCCAAGATATTCAAGTTATGAATTTTTTAGTGTGTAAAAACTGCACTTTCAACACACTTTTTCACCATATTTCTTCGAGAAAAATCGCACATACGGAGACCTTCTTTAAAGAATTGGCTCTCGAGCTGAACCTGAATTTGAGAATATGTTATCAGGGATATCTTGGCGAAAGAACACATGAATATGATGCGCCGGGTTGAACTTGTGAATCTTTGAACCCCGAATCGTTGCAAAACGGTGAATCGATCTCTAACACGGAAAATACTCTAAGAATATCCATTGGCGAAATAAACGTCACTTGTAGCCTGACGAAGCTTGCTAAATATACCTTGATTCCATAACCATAAAACTAATGATATACATGTATGTAATAATGAAATGTAAGCCAAAAAGGTCAAAATAAATAGGGTAAATTTTGGGGTACAACACATTGCGTGGTATCTTTTAAACCACGTAGCATTTCCATTGATTTCGAGCATTACGCTAAAAAAGAAAAATCTCAAACATGCATTGAAGCATAAGTCAGATTAACATCTTTTTTAGGCACCCTTTATATCTCTGAAGAGATTCTATCAATCAGAAATCCCAAGTGGTATTCTCTACAGGTTTTCCTCAAGACGTACATTATTGTTGTTGCTATCTGCAAGCATTCTTGACCTCGTGTCAGTTTCCCACAAATCTACAATCCAATTCATTTACCAAGCGTCTTGCTTTTTGAAAACTCTTGTTGCAGTATTTTTTTCTCGTGTTTGCCTTTGTGATTAGAGTGCGAGTAAGAGTCGGTGTATAGCCTTTCTTGCTTCTCAAGTATTTGACTATTCATACTTGGTGTATGGTAATTCAGATAATTACCACTCTTGAAGAATTTCACCCCGCCTTTGGCCGGAGGGATTTTGTAGTTCTTGCGTATTGGTAATCTCTTAAAGCCCAACGTGTGTTGGCAATCCTTGTTTAGAGTCCCCTTCGGCTGATCTCTTTTCTTTGTAATTTCGCCTTCGATCGGCATTCTATTCAGGGTCTATGTTTATTTGTATCCCCAGTAAGTTCGCCTTCGATTGACGTTCCTTCAGTAGAGCCTTCTTCAGTCGGTCTCTTCCTTGTTTGTATATGTCTAAGTATACCTGGCATACATTCAACTCTCATGTTGTAAAGTTTGTTTCGTCTCCAACTTCTGAGTCGTGAGTCTATCACTTTTGTTTCTTCTCCGATTTATA
Organism: Vicia faba; assembly: GCA_948472305.1. Taxonomy (NCBI): domain Eukaryota; kingdom Viridiplantae; phylum Streptophyta; class Magnoliopsida; order Fabales; family Fabaceae; genus Vicia; species Vicia faba. The sequence continues at coordinate 772,628,752 of OX451740.1, read as the reverse complement.
AATCGAGTCTTCCAATTTGTTTCCTCTATGACCTCTAAATCATGAGTTTTCCAGTTCGTTCTCCTTTGGTCCCTGAATCGTGAGTTTGTCAATATGTTTCCCCTCTGATTCCTAAGTCGTGAGTTTGTTGATTTGTTTCTCCTCTGATCCTTGAACTATGAGTTTGTCAATGTGTTCTTCTCCGATCCCTGAATTGTGAGCCTGTCATTCTATTTCTTCTCCGACTTCTGAGTCGCGAGTTTTCCAATTTTATTCTCCTCCGACCCTAAATTGTCAGTTTCCAACCCATGAGTTATTGATTTGATTTCTCCTTTGATCCTGAGTCGCGAGTTTCCAACCCCTGAGTTCTTAATTTTATTTCTCCTTTGATCCTGAGTCGAGATTTTCCAACCCTTGAGTTGTTGATTTGGTTTCTTCTCTGATCCCTGAATTGCAAGTTTCCAACCCCTGAGTTGTTGATTTGGTTTCTTCTCCAATCCCTGAATCACGAGTTTCTGACCCCTGAGTTGTTGATTCTATTTCTTCTCTGATGTCCTGAATCATGAGTTTCCAACCCCTGAGTTGTTAATTTGATTTCCTCCTCCGATCCTTGAACCGTGAGTTTCCAACCCCCGAGTTTCCAGTTTGTTCTCGCTCCGATGTCCGAGTCGTGAGTTTGCAACCCCGAGTTACAGAACATCACGTACAATTCCTCAACATTCATTTGTTCAACTTTTTTTCATCTTTTCTGGTGTCTTTCATTCGTGAATCTTCACCTTGATTGTCCATCTTTTACGAGTACGCTCTGTTAAGCATCATTTCCACCTTTCGTTCGCCTTGGCAGATAGGCAACGTAACTTCTTTTTCCTCTATGGAAATCCTTCTGGAATATCAAACAGTTACTCGCCGAAACTTGTTAGTGGAGGCATCTAAAAAGAAAACCATAAATATTGCCACCCATTCTCTGGAGTGCAAATTTTTGAGTTCTTTTAATATTTAATCTTCTTCTACCTTGAATGTTCGAAAGGTTAGCGCCAATCTCACCTTCAGGTTGAAGACGATTAAATAGGGGCAGCACTTGCACCCCAAATTTTCCCTCCTAATTTCTTTTATCTAGCTTAGGCTTTTGCATTCATCTGCATATATTCCATTAGGTTCCTTCACATAGCATGAATTTTCATTCAATAAAGTGCTTGAGTTTCAAAAGATCAGCTGATTGTGAAAGTTAGGGTTTTCAGTGACTGAGGTGTATATGTTCAATAAAGCTTGAGTCTTCTGGTTATTCTTCAAGTTTCGAGGCTGTTGTTTTCTTCTCAATATGAAGTTGCAAGGTTTCATGCGACAAAGCTAAGTATTAGGGTTTACATCTTATCATACTTGAGCTTGTCGGCATTCTACTTGAGGTTCATTCCATATCAAATATTCATTCAAGGCTCATTACAAGTTTCAACCAAGATTCACTCAAGTATTGATTTAAACCTCAAGTGTCGTTCAAGCTTATTGTTCGGGTTTCATCATCAAGTGTCATTTAATTTCGTTCATCTCAAATTTAAGTACAAGTACCATGGTCAAATATTATGTAATAAGAGGGAAAAAAGTTTGCTTTAGATGAAAACTATCATCAAACTTTAGAGACTACAAGAAGAGAGTTATTACAAAAGGAGAATCATGTGTTCATATGACTTTAATATCACATTACTGAGTTTTCAAGCTCAATACATCATACACCATTTTAAAATTACTAAGAAACATTACAAAAAGTTCAAGTTTTATTACATCCTAAGAAGTTTCTTCGACCAAGTTTTCCCATACTTCACATATCAATAAATTCAAAATGTTAGAAAACACATACTTTTAATTCTAATTTGAAAACTCACAAACCACTTATTCTCAAATATTTCAAAAGAATTTTGAATCGTAAACACCTGCAAATGATTTCTTTCATCTCATACCTCATTCTTTATCCATTGTTGCATGGATCCAAATCTCATATATAAAGATTTATGATTGTTAACGATATTCGTTTTTGAGGTTTAGAGGTTCGAAAGGGTGTGGGATGTTGTGAATGGTTCTGATGATTCCAATGGAAAATAAGGAGGCTCTTCTCTCCAGGTTTACCATGGTAATGATGTGTGGAAGCTTACAAACATGAGATGAGTTCTTCTAAATCTTAGGACATAGCAACGCCTAAGATATCGGTGGGATTGACTAAAGATCACCATAAAACTGAGAATTAGAAGCAGGTTGTTGGGGGTTGGAAGATTCAAGAAGTGAATTCAAATAAAGATTTCTCAGAGTTTAGTTTGTGGAATGTGTACAAGTCAACAATTTATAAAGAATAATTTTATTTTTCAGGGATAAATTTTGATATTATGATTGTACAAATTCTTGTAATTTTGTTACAAATATTATTGTAAGACTAAAAAATATTTAATGGGAAACCATTAGATACTAGAGTAGGCACAAAGCAAGGACAAAAGCGTCAAAATAGTATAAACTGGTGTACACCTCTCTCTCTCTCTCTCTCTCTCTCTCTCTCTCTCTCTCTCTCTCTCTCTCTCTCTCTCTCTCTCTCTCTCTCTCTCTCTCTCTCTCTCTCTCTCTCTCTCCTTTTTAATTTTCGTAGAACATTTCATTATTAGGTTATTCTTTATTGGTTTCTAGAAATTGCATGCCATTAAGATTTCCTTTGGTCGCGATTTATCGTAAAGGTGTAGGTTTTGTTAGAACTGGTACTTCAATTTTTTCTTGTTATCGATTAAACTAAAAATTATGGTTGTAGAATTCACTAAGTGTTGATATTGTAAGATCACACTACTTGTGTAATTTGTCAATTATTTAAAGCATTGTTAATTTGTACATTTGGTTAAATTTGATTGTCAGTCTTAATTGTGTTATGAGTTGTTTAAGTGTTTACGTGTCAATTATAATCTGTAAGCATAATTTCTTTATTCGCCAAAATCGTTTCTGATACGCAAAATGAATTTTGTTTTTGAAACTATGATAAATAGTTTTTAAACTATTCTTTAATAGAAAGTTTTTGTGAAAGGTCTATCCACCCCCTCTAAATCGTTTTTTTCACATTCGCACCCAACAATCTTCTGATAGGTGGAATGTTCACCACACTTGATGATGTCTCGTGCCTTCTTCATCTTTCAATCTAGAGAAAATTATTAAACTACTTCAGGACCATCAGACTTGAGGCATTGGATATGATGGTGACTTATTTAAGAGTTGGTCTGGGAAAAGCTTGACATGAGTTAGATGACACTAGAGGATATCATGCAATGTTTTCATTCTTGGTGGATTTATATGAGCACCTCTTGGCTGCATTTGTGGATGCTGATGGTGATGATGCATGAGTTTATACCATAAAGCCTAACATTGAGGCCATGCCTCCATGCCTCTTATTTTGATCGGCACATCCATTTTTATGGACAAAAGGGCGACCTATGTCGATTTTATCTACTTTAGGCATTTCAATTACTTTGAGAGAATTCACGAGTATAATTGGAGGATTTCTTGTTTGGTGTACCTCTACTCTTGATTAGTTGAGGACGGTATATGGAAGACTCGACAGTTGACTAGAAACAACTATCAATTTAAGGTAATTTTTTTGCACCTTTACTGATACTAATGTCATAATACCTATGATACACTATTCTATTTCTAATATTTCATTTAAACCATTTTCAAGCATGGATCCAACAGTACTTTTCATGTCTCACCAATTGGGCATAATGGGATACTACTTTATGGCTTTGTCACATGCGTGCTCGATCATTCTGCTCACACGTAATCATGTGAGTAATCCGTTTTGAGTAGCTTTTGATTGCATCATGCTTGATATATTTGACGGATTTCATATGTCGATCGTCTTAAGACACGGGCCATGGAGGTGATAGCATTTTACTCTGGATGACTGACCTATGGGTCTCAAATTATGTACCTTCATCTACTTGAGTAAGTCTTGCGCTAATTTGGGTATATCCAATGTATATACCCAGAGACCCCCATCGTTAATGCTCTTGTCATTGTCCTCTGCATAGATGTTGATGAGATCTTTCAACGTACATAGGGATATCAATTTGTATCTGTTAACAGGGATCTCTGTGGGATTATCTGTTCGGAGCATCGAAGTTGGGGATTCTTTCCCCCGTGAGGATGGGGATGGAGGGAAAAGTTCCTCCGATGACACTTTGTGAAGGGGATTGGGAAAGTACCCACCGTCCCGTGGATTCCCCGACTCCGACCATATTATTTATATTTTATATATTATATAATATATTATTATATAATTTTACATAGGAAATATATAAAAGGAAGAGTCATTAGTGAATGATTTTATTGAAATTATTTTATTTTATAATGTATTGTTTCACTACTCAAGAACCCAACCCTAGAACATAAAATATGTCTCCTCATTTTCTTTTCTCAATTATCTTTGCCTACTTCATTCATCATTTCATCTATTCTCATCATCATCACAACAACCACTCTCCTTTGTTCATTATGCTTATGATAATTACTCTTCAAATTCACTTTACTTCCATTAGTAACATGTTTTTCATTCAATTAATAAATTAGTAGTTATGGATTTGCCACACTCACACATAATCCACCATTTTCGCTAGACAACAACAGTACTATGGTAGTAAATTAGCGGAAACATGATAGCAATAAGTTCTGTTAATTATTTATTTTTTATAGAAAAATATTAGCAACAACAAGTGTTTTTGATTATTTTTATTATTGATGCAAGATGTATTTCATTTTTAAAAAAAATGTAAAATATGTATTTTTTAAGAAGGAAAAAATAACGAAATACTAGTGTCATAGTTTTGATCAAAAAGTATATAAATTTTTTTAAGATTTGATCTCTGTATATCTCTGGGGATTTGTGGGGATGGGGGTAAATATTCCCCCATGGCGGGAATTGAGGACGAGGATAAAGAATAAATTTAGGGACGGGGTGAGGAGCGGGTAAGCATCCTCTAAACATTTCCTGCCTCACTGACATCCCTAAACGTACTTTGATCATCTTGTGTCAGAGGATATATGTATGTCGTGTATCAGCTCCTCGGTTATAGAGTACGGTATACGACTACATACAATGGTTTTAAAGAGTATTACATCCTTATATGACACTAGATAAAGAGGGGTCCCCCGAGGCCAACTCATCGAGAGAACTCACAAGAAGAGCAGACAGGGTCCTACCATGTTGTTGATGAGTTACTGATATATCATTGCACTGTGGCTATTAAGATATATGTCATGGCTAGAGGCGAGTTTGTGGAAGACACCCCTCAGATAGTCATTACATATATCATCTTAGCATAGACACATCAAGTGTTGCAGTACGAAAGGCAGGAGAGGAATAAGGGTGATAAATATATACAATAATGGAATTTTATTTTGTTTATTTTAACATTTTAGTATTATAGTTTGTACTTAAGTTGATTATGACATGGTGATATTTTGTATTTAACATTTTGACATTTATATACATATGGTAGCTCTTCTGATCTTATTATTGAATATTTTGTATTTAACATTTTGACATTTATATACACATGGTAGCTCTTCTGTTTTGATCTTATTATTGAATGAAAAATATATATGATTTGTTATGGAATTGATTTATAAATAACTTATACTATAAGTTTATTGAAAAATATCAATTTTCTTCTACTCCCTCCGTTTCACAATTCACAATAAATGTCATTTTAAAAAAAATATTATTTCAAAATGAATGACATTCTCATTTTTAATGTAGAAATAATTACTAAAATGATAGTGATATCCACCACATTAATAAGATTTATTTAGTAAAAATGTATTATTTTATGACAATATTATAGCATTCATTAATCTTAATGCAAAAACCATAAACAACAATCATTTTAAAACCAATGGAATAACTTATTGACAAAGAGTGAAAAATAATATCAAATGGTTAATCCGAAGATTGGTATTCAAACCTATGAGATTGCAAGCTAAGTAATTGTGACAAAAATAGAGTGAGTTGGTTATAAAGTGATTTTGTTATAAAAATAGGGGCGTGTAAATTTTAAAACCAACAGTATAAAAAGGACGTTTTCATATTTTCTCATGTACTACATGAGGGTGTTGTAAGCACCGCCCATAGATCAAATAAACTGCTCAAACAAGACATGGCCCGGGCCGTCCCAACCTGAATTTTAGAATATTGGAAATAATCTATTAAGCATGATATTTCTCAAAGTACTCATCTATGTTCTGAAGAGTAAAACTAAAGAAAACAGGCCAATTATGTCCCAAATACCAAAACTGTCAAAATACATAGGGTGAAAGAAGAAATGGAAGACATAACAAGTTAAAATTGAGATAAAAATCAAGCATCTGCAATGGTCACTTCAACTTCGACACCAGGTTCAATGGTGATGGAGGTGATTTGCTTAACAACATCCGGAGAACTGTATAGGTCAATGACTCTCTTGTGCACACGGAGTTCAAATCTATCCCAAGTGTTGGTACCTGAAACAAGTAAAGTTATGAACATAATTCATTCAGTAAATAAGAACATTCATCAAACCAAACCTTCAAAAGTCAAATAAGCCGGCTAAGGCAAGAGACTAATAGTTAGGATTAGGACACACTATAAGCGTAACACAATCAAGCATTCAAAACCAAGAAGTAATTTCATAATAACAAAATGATAATGAGAAAGCCCTGCAATGCACGCACATAGAAGTAAATTAACTATGATATACTAATCAGAAAATTGAAAGATTCATAAATTCCAAAGTGTTACATGATTGTTAAGTAATTCTAGCAGCTTATTAACATAAACTATGAGTATAATTATGAATAAAAAGGTAACTTTATCATGTTATAAAACAATCCAAAAAATACCTTCTCCACAAGGGGACTTCCTGGTAGTGATGTGAAGAACTTTAGTGGGCATCCTAACAGGTCCCTTCACTCTAAGACGCTTATCCTTAGCACCACGAACCAAATCACCACAAACTAATCATAACAACAACAACAAGAGTGAAAGTGAAAACGTAACAAAACCAACAAAACCATAAAACCAAACACGAACGGATCGATGAAATACCCTTTTCGAGATTCTGCACGTGCTTCGAGGAAAGGGTGATCCTGATCTTGTGGATCTGTTCCTGAGACTCCTCCAAACCAGGCTTCGTGGGTTTAGGAGCTGCGTACGCCATTTTTGTTTCTTCAGAGTACAAACTGAGTGAAGATGAAACTAGGGCGCCGCAAGAGACGTAAAAGAGGAAGCAAGGTATATAGTAAACAAGAGTTTAACAAGAGATTGTTGGGTTATGGGTTTGGGTTTTTAGGTTTCAAAAATAGGCCCAGCCCATTAAAGTTTTATTTTGATACACCAAAGTTTGAGAATGAGATCATGCAAAATAACCTTATTAATGTCACATTAGATTAGATGTGAACTTCTCCTAATTGATGGTTTCCTGGGTATTTTTGATAAATATTTTTATAGTTTATTTGGATAAATTTTAAATAATATTTCTGAATTTTATTATAATAATTATGATTTTTAAAATAATAATATAAATTAATATCTTTTCTTTTTGTATAGAATTATAAAAGAGTATTTATCACTATTGAGGCCTAAAACAAACTCTAAAAATTTGGTATTTTTAAAATTAATTTAAATAAATTTATTTATTTTTGAACTTTTTGAGATACAAAATCATTTTTAAATTATCATAATCGATTTCTTGTTAAATTTCCTTTTCAATGGATGATAAAGACAATGTCTTTAACCTTTGTTGATAGATGTCAATCTTATATAAGATTTTATTAATTTTAATTTTGAAAAACTACATTCTACATAAGCAACACACACTTACATGAATTTTCAATATTATTTTATAAGCAATATATGTATTTTGAAAAGAATCAATTCTTTTTGAATAAGTGAGTATTTCAATTGGTATATCATTCTCTACAATGTATAATTTCTTTTTAGGATGTTTAGTTCTATAAATAAATCTAAACCATCAATATATGAGTCTAAGGACCCCCACCTAATGTGGTATATATATCGCACATGAGACATCCTCCTAGAACGTGGAGATCACTATGAGGTAGGTGATTTGTATAGTATCGTTATATGAGAAAGACATCTGAGCATCTCAGTCATTGCAAAGGATATCATAAACACTTGTATTTTTTTTACAAGTACACAATATTAATAAAGGATGGAAAAGAAATTTAAAACACTAAGACTTGAAAATTGCCATATATATGGTATGACATAAGTAAGAATTGCAATTAACAAACTTAATTATTTATTTTCATTAATAATAATGTTATTTAATAGATGAATGAAAAATATATGTTTAAGACTTCTAATTTTTGGGGTTGCAGTTATCCCTAAGAAAAGTAAGGTTTCTTTATTTGGTAATGTAACTTCAAACAGAGAGCATATTACTTTTTCTTTTGATAGTGTTGAATTTCATGGTCTTCCAACTAATAGACCAAGTATAAAAAAAATCAATTATATTTTTTTTAATTAGTCAAATAAAGAAAATGAAAATCTCATGAAATAGAATAAAGGCTATTAATTTTTTTTAAACTTAAGATTGTGTGTGCGCGCACGCATGTGTGTGTATGTGTGTGTGCGTGTGTGTATGCACGTGTGTGTGTGTGTGTGTGCACGCGTGTGTGTATGTGTGTGTGTGCGCGTGTGTATGTGTGTATGTGCGCGCGCGGGCACGCGTGTATGTGCGTGTGTGTGTGTATGGGTGACAAAGTAGGCGGCCCACTCCATTTAAGCGTGTACATAAGCGGGCCGGGGCAGGCTAATTCAAGTGTCTGAGCGAAAAAGTCAAGTTCGCCTCATTTCGTAACGAGTTGATGGATTGGCGGGCCGATCCACCAATTTATTCAATATATTTTATAATTGGCTTAAATGCAGTTTTGACCCCCCTAGTTTAAGGTTTTTGGAGTTTCGATCCCCCTAGTTTAAAAGCCAGGTTTCTAGTCCCCAAAGTTTTCAAATTTGGGATTTTTGAAGCCCCCCTCCATATCTGGCTGCCCAAAAAGTGACGTGGCAATGCCACGTTTTTTTTTTTTTTTTTTTTTTAAAATTTTTTTTTTTTAAAATTTTTTTTTTTTTTAATTTTTTTATTTTAAAAAAAAAAAATGTTTTTCTTCTCCTCATGGGCAAAATTAAGGTTCGAAAGGAAAAAAAAATACGTGGCATTGCCATGTCACTTTTTGGACAGCGAGATGGAGGGGGCTTCAAAAATCCCAAATTTGAAAACTTTGGGGACTAGAAACCTGGCTTTTAAACTAGGGGGATCGAAACTCTAAAAACATTAAACTAGGGGGGTCAAAACTGCATTTAAGCCTTTATAATTTAATTTATTACACGATTTACAAAAATATTAATCATTACCAAAGATACGGATAAAAGATTCTTTTTTATAATGCATAATAGAACTTCTACATGTCTTAAGTCCAAACTGCTCCAAAAATAAAATAAATAAAGATCAATTACAAGAAAAACATAACGAAATAGACTCTAGTAAATTAAAATAAAATGTATCAAAATAACTAAATAAACAACACATATCATCTTAATTCTATTTAAAATCTAACTATTAAAAGAACTCAATTAATAATTTGCACAAGATAAACAATGATAGCAATTATTGTGCATAAAATGTCACAATGTATAAAATAGTAGTGCATAAGATATTAACACATGACTTTATTACTGTTTACATCATATAGACTCTTATAATTACTGATTCCTTAATAATTATATCATAAATTTGTCACGCGTATACACTAATCAAATCATCCATTTTCTTAAGATCAACATAAGTTTCTAAAGAAAACATGTGAGCTAATGTATTGACAACATAATTCTTCTTCATGTCATACAATTATTCTTTTTTTTCTCCAAGTTTTTTCAACCAACGCATGTATTAGAAAGTTATAGAAAGAACCTTACAATTATAATTCAATATGTTCGTATAATAGTTTAGAACTCAATTTAATCAACATAATCCTAAGAGAATAGTGTTGTTTTTATAGTTAAAATTGTTTTAATTCTAAGTAACAAATAAAAAGTTTTAACAAAAAGCCCGCAGGTAAAACCCGACTCGCCCCGCCTTGGCCTGATTTTTAAAGCGGGTTAGGCGAGGCGGACCAACTTCAGGTACCGACCCGAAAACCTCAGCCCAGCACGCCAAAAGAGATGGGTCAAACGGGTTGGCCCGACCAGTTTTACAACTCCTATGTGTGTGCGCGTGCTTCTGCGTGTGCGTCTTTGTGTGTGTGTGTGTGTGTGTGTGAGTGAATGTGAGTGTTTGCGCTACCAAGTTTATATCTTTTCATACCTTGAAGCTAATTTAATATTACAGTAGAGAAAACTTAAATAAACTACTAATATATAACAACACAAAACAACTTAACCCATAAAAATAATACTAATTCTAATTATACATCTAACGTACAATATCTTCAGCAGCAAGAGCGGTACACCGTCTTTAGCACCAAAAACAAGAATTAAAAGAAAGCCATTAAAAACAACACATTAATTAGAATTACATAAATAAACGCACAATAAACCCCTAGCCTTTCAACAGCAAACTGACCAAGAGTTATCCATAATACGGCCACATATGCACCCTCATGCAAAGCACCGACATACACATAAGCAAAATTAGAAAGCGGATAACCAATATGTTCCGGAGAGCTAAACCACATATAAGAACCAAAATGATCACTAAAGAAGTCGAAAAAAGACGTTGCACATTAGCAGAAAAATTTGATACATCATATATTGGTTTTCATCACCACTAAAAGCCAACACTAAAGTTATTGCTTTGCACATAAGTTCTGGGAAACAACCTTGTTGAGCGGTTGCGTTTTTCGACCAAACCCCATGGAAATTTGGAATGTTATAGCAACTATGACAGTGGCTATGATCATGAGAGATTCTCTCATCTCTACTATCCAGTTAGCTTTGTTTACGAATCCTCTGTTGTGAACTGATAATTCCTTTTCTCCATTGTGAACCGCGAACCCTTCCATTTTCTAAGTAATTTTTTCTTGAAATTTAATATCTAATGGCACTTAAAAGGATTTATTGCAGTAATAATTCTAGTATTTTGAGCCGTTTATATAGAAGGGTGTGATATGTGTGTTTGCATTTTGATGAAACTAGTTTCTTAATTATGATTGCTATTTTGGTATTTATGTTTTCAATTTAGAGTTTTTTTGTGAGGAGAGGAAGGAAGAGTAAGTAATTATAGAGAGGAAATTTTCTTGCACGTTCTTCCTAGGAGAGTACATTTTCTTTTGACACGTTTTTTCCTTGCAAGCTTCACAATTAGAGAATTTATTATAGTAATAATAGATGGGTATGATGTGGTGCGTAAGAATTTTGATGAAACTAGTTTCTTAATTATGATTGCTATTTTGGTATTTATGTTTTCATTTTGGAATTTTCTGTAAGGAGGGGAAGGAAGAGTAAATAATTATGGAGAGGAAAATATATCAAATAAAATAGATATTGTAAAACTTACACAAATTAAATAAAATAAGTGTTATACATTTAAATATATCAAGAATTAAATACAAGAGAAAAAAATGGTGGATAGGAAGACACCTTAGTGGATATAGATATTACAATCTCTCTCTCGATAAGTGGATAAGTAGTATATAACTGCTACCTAGGCCATTCAATTATACCTTCAATGAGTAACCAAGTGCATAGCATCAAGAGACTCAAACAAGACCATCGCATGATGAGCCTGATGAGTACATCAGAACTTAATATGGTACCAAGTGGATTACACCCACGTGGCTACACAAGTCTGTCTGTGACGAGTTCATCAGAACTTAATCCAGAACAAAGTAACATTTCCTATGTGGCATCACAACTCCATCAATCATCCATACACAGATGGGTATCGCAAGTGTGAAAACGCCTACATGACTGCACAAGCCCATCGGGTGAAAGCCTAGCAATATTTTCCTATGTGGCATCACTAGAGGTGAGTTCATCGGAACTTAATCCATAACAAAGTGATATTTCCTACATGGAATCACAATCCCACCATACCATTCACGTTGATATGTTAATATCAAGTGGGAAACACTCTTTGGGACCCTCACAAGCATATCACAATGGTAGCTCAGGTGTATACAATATACTGATAACATTGATGTGTTAACGCTGATGTATTAACGTCAAGTGGGAACGCCTATTAGGACCCTCACAAGCACATCGCAATCGTAGCCATTGGACCCAGTCCATAATCATAATGTGATTTACCACCTATTAGCTTAGTCCTACTTAGATTCAAGCATATGTTACAACCACATTCGAACGTTCAACCGGAATAAACAGAAACAATATCAAGCAATGATCACCCCATAACATTTATCAACATAATGCATTTACTTAAGCATACATACAAGAATTGTATAAAAGTGATTGATCGGTAAATTAGCAAGTGTATTAATTCGTCAATGTAGTAATAATGGGAAATCTCAAAGTATCAATCCCAGAATTGTGTGTAAGTACCAAGTTCAATTCGTGCTTCAATTAAACAAAAACTTAATTTGGGGTTTTGTTTGGAAAATGTAACTCAATGATAAGTAACAATAAACAGAAATATAAAATGGCTTTTTCACAGGTATGAGCAACATGCTAGGGGTAAGTGTGTAATTCGCCCTGTAATGACCTTGAATCTTGATTTCTTCAACAAGTTTATAATATTCAATTACCAGCTTTTTAGGGTATTTTCCCCTAAGTCCTTAGTGGGAAAACCTTTGAACATTCATCCTAAATCCTAAGTCCTTAGAGAATTATGATGAAATCAAGCTTTTGTTTTATCAAGAGTTAATCGGTAACTATAGGGTATGTGATACGGTGGGAGAACTGACTTGGTTGTTTTGCGTTTTATCGCAAATGTTGCGGTTAGCAAGAGTCACCACCGACTTTTCTTTTATCCAATAAGGAAAGGTGAAAAAGCACAGGAAAGACATTTGAGATTGTTTCTTGAGTTTGGGGGGTAGATTATGAAAAGGGAAGGTATTAGCACCCTTTTCATCCATGGTTTTCCATGGGCTCTTAGTTACTTGCTAGATCACTTGTTTTTGTTTGAAAATGTGCTTTGTGTGGTTTTTGAAAGTATTTTAAAAAGGCGCAATCGTTTAGGCAAACTTTGTAATGATTCTCGTTCGTAAGAATGTATACAAAGTGTTGATCTTTTAAAAATGTTTTCGAGTTTGAAAGATGTTTTTGAAAGTGTTGGTGTTTATTTTGAAAATAGCAAGGATGTTTTGTTTTGAAAGTGAGCAAGTAACTAGGAACGTTCTACCTACTCAAAAGTATTTCATGTTCATTTCCTCTTTACTTTGATATTGTTATCTTACCATTGATTTGGTAAGTAACCTTATCTTTGGATGTAAACGGGATGGGCATGGGTCATCGTATAACCATGATTAGCAATGTTGCAAGGTATCTTAGCATCTTTCCTTAGAGACTAAGATCATTTTGAAAAGGCAACATAGATAGCATCATCGAGGGACTATGATCTTGTACTTCTGCTTGTTTTTGCTAAGATACCTCACCTGCATAACATGGCCATTTTTTTGTAAGGCAACCAAGTGGATTTTACCCTAGGGGTGCTTGTGTGCAAGTGTATTGATTTTTCATGCTTGATTTGTCTTTGATTAGGGTTTGCTAATTGATTGATTTTAGTCTTTCCATACAAATCCTAATTACTAGCATTTATATAAAGCGATAAATTGCGAAAAGTAAAATTACTACACTATTACATCATCAGGGGAGGGGGGTGTACAAATTTACAAATGGGGATTGCAAGAAAATTAAACCTAATTATCTATTACAACCATATTGAATATTGTACAAAATTGAAAATAAAAAATGCAAGAATATAAATGGAAAAGAAAATGATTTTTGTTGTTTTTATGAAAGGGGTTTTGTCTTGACCTAATTAAAAAAATGATTAATTAAAAATTAAATAAAATTAACTTAAACTAATTAAGAAAAGAAATTAATTTGAAAAATATTTTTTAGGTTTTTTATGCAAAGGTTTTAAATTAATGAAAATAAAATGAAGATTAATTATAATAACCTAAGTTCTAAATTAATTTTATCTAAAATAAAATAAAATAATATATTAATTTATCCTAAGTCTAAGAATTAATTATTTAAGAAAAAAGAAATTTATTTGTTTTAAAAAAGAGTTTTTTATCTTTTTGATTTATAGAGAAAATAAATATATAAGTATGATTAATAAATAAAAATTTTTTTTTGGATTTTTTATGATTTATGAAAAAAAATAAAAGTAACAATAATGATAATAATATTAATAATAATAATAATAATAATAATAAAGAAAAATAAAATAAAAAATAAAAATATAAAGAAAATTCCAGGGGGGTTAATCAGTAAGGCAAGGAGTATTGTGAGAAAAAATAGATAGGCCCACATGAAAAGCCCAAGCGCTCAAAAACACAAAAAAAAAGTCGAAAAATTGTGAAAAATGACAAAAGGTCACGTTAGGGCTTGAACCCAGGACCTAAGGGTGAACAGGCGTGTGCTTTAACCACTGGGGTGGTGATACATCTGTTAACTTATGTGAAAGAATAAATACATAACACAAAACGCGCCCTTATTACACTTCATCTTCAACCTCCAGCCAAATGACATGTATCTTCTTCATCTCTCAACAAAAATGAAAAGTTCAAACATGAAAGTTGTGGCATTTCTTGCCAATAATCCAACCATGTAAATAACTTAAGCTAACAGTTAAAGATGAAAGAGAATTTTTCTGGCCCTAATTCAAAATCTAAAAATTTCAGACAACTTCAACTCTAAAATTCTCTAAGCTCAGGCCATATAAGTGCAAACTATGGATATGTACAGCTTCGCGACAATGTTATCTACATTTTATCTTCACAAATCAAAGCTTAACAATGCCTAAATATGAAGATAGAAGTTCAAGAAAAATACCTCAAAATTGGAAATCGTGAAATGGATTTGAGCTTGTTTCAGGTAGTGGTGATGATCAGGTTAGCTTCCTTGGACCTCTAGGAAGCTAATGCAATGGCTGGCTTGAGCTGAGGGTGGCTGGAATGGTCTAGAGAATTCAAGATGCAGACCTATGTTTTTGGTTATGGAGGATGGCATAAATGGTCTTACAGTTTGCAAATAGGTATTGGAATGGTTTGTGTATGATGTTGGGAAGCTTTTGGAAGTGTTAAGCCAAGAAACGCACGAGTGGTTTTGAAGATTGAAGTTCAAAGTCAGAAATGACACAAAAATGGAGGTTTTGTGCAATCTGAGTTTTCAGGGAGTTTAGGAGCTTGTTCAATCGTGTGTTATCTTACAAATAACTTGTATAGTTATATGAAAGAGGTTAGAGGGTTTGAAGTTGACAGAAATGTGAAATCTAGAGTTATGGCTATGTTACTTGATTTTGAAGAAAAGTGGGAAAACAAGTTTCAATGTGTAGTACAAGCATGGCCTGGGTTTATGGGAGGCTATAGACATGTTGCTTTTGCCTTTGACATTACTTGTGTTCAGATGAAATAAGTGCAAAGCTCTATGCATTGACTTTGTGATTAAAGCTTCTTTACAATAATGGAATGGTTACTTTGTGCGATAAATGGAAAATTTACTTGGATAAAGCTTGAATCAAGTGGATAATAGCTCAAAAGTAAGTGTAATATTATAATTATGGAGAGATCTTTAGGTTTAGAGGCCTGCAAAGTAATATTGTGCAACATAGGTTTGAAATTGAATTCTTGTTCATCACAAAATGACTTGTAATTCAAGTTTGAAAACCCTAACTTCCTCTCTTCGATTCTCCCTTCTCAAGAATGATCTCAAGGAGTTCTTGGACATTTTGGAAACTTGTAATGTGCTCTACGACCCCTCTTTGAATCACTTTTGAAAATTCCTCATGGAACTATATGAAAAAGTGCCATGAAGTTAGGTCAAAATCCTGACCAAAACTAGGGCAAAATTTCACTAAGTGTTCAATTTCCAGACCATGACTTTATGAATTAATAACTTGAGATCCAAGAATTTTTAGAAGAAGTTGTATAAATAAATGTTGTAGATATCATGGAGATCTACAACTTTCATGTTGAAAGTTTCTTCTGAATCCTTTTGCATCATGGTGAAAAATTGGCTCAAAGTTATGAAAAAACATGGAGTTTTAAACACTTAGAAAAATTTCTAAGTTAGAAAACTTTGACTTTTAAAAATGAAATCTTGAATTTTTGATTTCTTGATGAATAAGTTTCACATTTTGACATGTTTGATGAATTGGGATCTTTGACATTGGATTTTGACCAAAAAGTCAAAGTTTGACTTTTCAGTGTACAGTTGACTTTTGATCAATTGACTGAAAATTCACTGTCAATCCAATTGATCTTGAGCAATGTTTTAGGTCATGCCATTAGGTAAAAATGATGCTATTGAACTCTTGAAATCATGCTTCAAACCAATTGATCATTTGCTATGTCAAAAATCAGAAATTTCCCTTTCTCAGTCAAAACCCTAATTTTGACCATTTTGCCCTTTTGAGGATTTGATCAAATTTCTTGAGGAATTGTGGTACAAACTTGATTAAATGATACATATGAGTTTATAATGTTGATGTGGATCAAAAATTATGAAGTTTTACTGTAAATTGGCCATAGTTGACTTTTCCCCCCATACAGTTAATTTTTAGGTTAACTGCTCAATTGACTGGGCAAAAGTGTGATCCAAGGATTGAAACTTGACATGAGCAATCTTGGGGGTCCATAATGATCCATGAAAGTAATATGAAGCATTGAAATTTCAATCATCCTTGTGCAATCTCAAACCCTAATTTTGGTCATCAGTGTTTAAGGAGGAGTCTTGAGCTGATCAACCCTAGTGTAGTCTTGAACCAAGATAGATCTTTGTGAGAAGATATTTGATAAGTGAGAGGGAAAATTTTGGGGTAAAACAGGGTATCCCTAGTCCTAGGTGATATCTACTATAGTTTAATTGTACAAAAACCTTATCAACCAATGTCCAGCTGATTGTTAACCGTAAATCACTTTATTGGTCTGACAAAGAAAGCATAAAAACCTTGTACAATAAAATTGAACATGAATAACAACTATATTATGAAATTAGGAATTCATAGTCATTATAAAATAAAATTAGGGACACCCCCATAGTATTGGGGGGTTTAGCTACTCATATTGTTCAAAGTAATTTCAGAATAAAAATAAACATTACAAATTGATGGTGAACTTTGATCTTCAATGGCTTCCGCTCATGAAAAGTCTTTGTTCTCCAACACTTGCATAGGCTTCAATCTCAATTTTAGAAACTCTATGTTGGCAAAAAAGTCCCCTAATTCCTTGTGAAAACTCATCTAAATAGTCACCATTCATTCAGATCGGTTGGAAGTATCCAAAATGCCCTCACAGCTTAACATATGGACAAAATAGAAAAAAGTCAGGAAATCAGCGTCACAGACCAACACAGTCGCCCATGTTGACCCTCAAACTTCCAATTGTCTTTTAAAGTCCCAAGAGGGGCAACATGGCCTGTGTCAGGAGACACAACCACCCGTGTTGGCCCCCTGGCTTCCCACTTCTCCAAGGCGCTCCTCTTGACACGGCTCATGTCAGGTGACACAGCCACTTGTGTCAGGCCTCCTGTAGCATGGATTTTTCACTTCCTCCTAAACTCTGAATTTTGCACTTTTTTGCCCTGATTCGTCCTGTTTTATTCCTCTGAGCCTGGAAACACTAAAACACATAACCAACGCATAAAAGGTGGTAAAATGAAATAAAAGACTCGACAATATAAAGAAAATATAACTAAAAACAATGGTAAATAACTGTGTAAAAACCATTGGTAAAACTCCTCCAAACTTAAATCGTTGCTTGACCTCAAGCGACAATTACAAGAGCTCATGAAATTCACAGCACACCGGTACTCATACATGAGATTATGTTTACATTGATCAAGAAGTAGTTCGTTCAACATTCACATGACCCAAAGAGTTTTTTTGTAAGGACCTTTTAAACTTGTGTTTCCTCTTCAAATACCTCTCTAACTATGCTTTGTACTTAAGTCTTTTTCCAATTTTTCTCCTTTTTCATTCGGACAATCAAATTAAGACAATGTGAATTACGATGATCATCACATGCATAAGACTAATCAAGATTTGTTTTGGTTTAGGCACCAAATGAGCAGCATTTGCTACTTTTAATTATCGATAAAATTTTCAAACTTTGCAGTTATATATTGTCCTTATTTGGACGACATTTGGGAATCAACCCCATTTGGGTTGAATAATCGGGTGAAGGCTACCCAACTTAGAGGGTCGATTTCCTTTTATTGCCTTTTCATCTTTTGGTGCAACCTTTATTTATTTCTCAACCAATCCTATCTGCATGTGAATCTAGATTATGCCAGACTGTATAGATAAACTACTCAAGAAGTACTTCTTAGGATTCAAGCACTATGGTACAAATTTACATGTTAGACTCATATCACTGTCACATTACTCTAAATTTCCTACCCTCAAACAATCATCTCTTGATCTCTATATATTATTCCAGATCTCTTTGAAATACAAGCTCTTGAGCAAAACAAAAAATTTCGATCAAAATTTGGGAAGACTTTCAACATGTGGTTTTACAAAGAAAATAACATAAAACAAACAAATCAACCGCAAAAAATATTAAATCCCCCCCCCCTCCAACTTAAACTAAACATTGACTCCAATGTTTCAGAACAAGATCGAGAAGGGTGACTTGCAGAGGGTAAGTCAACACCAGTTGCTGCCTCATAACTTTCATCAATAAGGCCCCTTTTTATCACCTGAAGACAAAACAAAACAAACAACAAAAAGAAAAACTAAGTCATTAAAAGTGTGGGTTTCCTCCCACGAAGCACTTCATTTAACGTCGCATGGCTCGATGGTTTATTCCCCTTTATTATAGGGGTACTACCTCTTCCATACCTTGTTGCTTGTCCTTTCCGTAACCCGAAACTCATCTAACCCAAAAGTATGGACCTATTTGTCACTTCCAACTGCCATGTCCTCACCATGATGTTCCTTTTTCTTTATCTTCTTGGCTTCTTGAATGGACTTAAGAATTTTGATAGACGCTTGAGATGATGCCACCTGAGAGATTATGCTGGAGACCTTTTCTAGGGGTTGTTTTTAAATTTTGTTGTCTCCTACTAGTTTGATCATACCAACTAAAGCTTGATTCTTTCCACCTGCACCTGGATTTTTGATCTCCAATACCTTCAAAGTTATCTCCTCATCAAAATATTTTAATGTCAGATTACTTGTCTCAATATCAAAATAGCATCGACTAGTAAGCTAAAATGGTCGACCAAGAATGATATGAGTCTCTTCATCTTCAAGAATATCTATGATTTGGAAATCAACTGGAAAGACAAAATTGTTAGTTTACACCAATACATCTTCAGCTATCCCATATGACTGCTTGATAGTGTGATCAACAAATTTTCATTTTTCCCACTTTCGCTTATCTTTTCGATACCAAGCTTTTTAAAGATAGATAATGGCATTAAGCTCACACTAGAACCAGAATCAATTAGAACCCTCTTGAATGTTCTGTATTTTATAGTGCACAATATTGCAACTAACCCCAAATCCTTTTTCTTGATAGGGATTCTTCTCTCTGGTGTGATTGCACATAATTTCTCATCAACGGGTATCGGTCCACCCCCTATTGGTTTCTTTTTAGCTAGCGCATCCTTCATGAATTTTTGGTACATGGGCATTTTCTCTAGAGCTTCAAAGAAAGACATGTTGATCTCTAACTTCTTGAACACTGTAACAAATTTCTCAAATACTTTCTCTTTTGGATCCTTCTTTATTACTCGTGAGGGGTATGGCAACTTAATCACCGGTTTAGCTTCTTTTTTAATTTTTTCTTCAATTGGCTCCACAAGTGGCACCACTTCTTCCCGTTTTTTCTTGTTTTCTATCACTTCTAGCTCTACCTCTATGATCTGATCATCATATTCCTTCCCTTCTTCACCTTCTGACCCTTTCTGACTTCTTGTTGTGACCGCATTAACATTCTCATGAATTTTCTGCTTGCTTTGTGCTTGTAAAGACAATTGTTGTGCTTTTTATCCCACTTGAACTTCCAAATTTTTTATTGAAGCTACGTTGTTCCTGATCACGACTTTAAGAGTCAATCGGGTGTAGTAACTACAAGTGCACAGTCTAATCGCGTAGTTTTAAAATATATCAAACCCACAAGGACTGATAATCGAATTATTGTTATCTAAAGTTACCGTGTAAGGCTAAGGCTAATAATTAATCTTAGGTTTTTGGTTAGATGAAAATAAGCGTAGACTAAAATGAAATATTTGGTAACGGGACACCAGTATGTAATACGTCTGACTTTGGGGATTCAGTAAGTCATTGGCATAGCTTTGAGTATTCAAAACACAGTTTCAGTAGAAACTATCAGTTTAAAAACCTTCATCTCACACTCTCGTGATTATTGATTTAGACTATATTATTAAACTTAAATGCTTGCTCTCTCTGTCTCATTTAAAATCTAAAAATACTTTTTGAAAACAAATAGAATCTAATCAATCATAAACCGCTCTCGCTGTATTTAAAACTAATGTTTGATTACCACTATCCGGTTAAAAACTCAAACTCTCGTTATATCAATTTTAGCCTTCGTTTGTCTTTTACTCTCGTAACAAAACATTTTTTATATTAAATGTTGGAAACCAAACCTGAAAAGTATTTTATAAATGTTTATACCAATTTATTATTGAACCCCTTCGGTTTATGAGCTTACATACCGGTATCAGGGAAGTTAGCCAGACATATTATTTATTACGAACACAAAATAATAGCAAGCATATAATGATTCAGTCAAGATTGATAAAAGGAGACATTAATATAATAGAATTAAAAACCTGTAATTAAATAATGGAAAATGGAATTTCTGCAACACTTCTAGTACCGAAAGCAATCCTCCTCAGGTCGGCAGGATTTGCTTCACGGAAAATAAATTCGAAAATAGTAATGAAAATAAACCTAAAGCAAAATTCAAGAGACTATGAAAAAAATATAATGATGCAATAGCTTTCCAGTGTAGAAAACTATTGCTATTCAGGTGAGGGTTTTATCTGCTTAAAGATTCTAAACAAAACTTTGAACTCTTGAAAATTGGAATAATGGGTGTGATCCTTTCTGTTGTAAATTGTTATTCTTTTATAGTGCTCTCCTATAACAAATGCATTGAGTGAATGTAGGAGTCGTGACTTCATGGCCCAGTCTTAGAAGATTATGTGCGTGGAGAAAAACCAGGAGGAAGTTGTTAGTTTCGTTCGTGACGTGGAGAAAACTTCGTATTTAATACTGAAAGGAGCTTGTGACGAGTGGCAGGCATTGTGTGCCATGGGGCACCCACATTTTAACATGTGTTAATCATCATATCATGTGTGTTGAGGGGAACACACATTTTGCCTGTGCTGACCGTCAGGAAGATGTGACGATCGTCACAACCTTCTGATATAAATTTTTCTGCTACTTTCTGCAACTTTGTGATTTTTCAATCCAATTGGACATAACAAACAGGCCCAATTCAACATGCTAACAACCCTAGAATTTTTGACATATACATACTAGAACGACTACACCTTGTAGGTCTTCGACAATAACATGTGAGCAAACTTTGACGGAATGCTAAACTCTGTCGAACTTTCGAAACCAATAAGCTACCTTCGACCCAATAGAGTTTGATCCAATATCTCACAAATCTCCACCTTGGAACAAACTCTAATATCAACGAACATGCAGCTTTATCAGCTATATACAATGGAAAAAACTTCTTGGCAATGTTTTGGTGATCATATCAGCAACATTATGATATGTCGAAACCTTCAGCACTTGGACTTCTCTACGCTCGATTACCCCTTTGATGAAATGCATCCTCACATCAATGTGCTTGGTTCACTCATGAAAGGATGAATTCTTCAACAAGTGTATTGCATTTTGACTATCACATTTAACAGTGATAACTCGACCTTGAAGTTTCAGCTCCTTAGAAAAACCTTCAAGCCACAATGCTTCTTTCACATCTTTAGTGAGGGCAATATATTCTGCTTTAGGGGTTGATAAGGCAAAAACCTTATGAAGTGTCGCTTTTAAACTTATTATTGTGCCAAACATAGTGAAAACGTATCCAGAAATAGATTTTCTGGAATCTATACAACATGCATAATCAGAGTTGACATAACCTTAGATTATTGCTTTATTATCTTCACCCAAGGCTCCGCCATAAATTAAGACCCTGCTTAGAGACCCATTATGTACCTTAGAATCCACTTCAATGCTTTCCAGTGAGCCTTTCCAAGATTCGCCAAGTACCTGCTTACAAGACTTACTGCATATAATATGTCGGGTCTAGTACATACCATATCATACATCAAAGAACCTACTATGTTAGCACATGAGATGCTATTCATATAAGCTCTTTCGACCTCAGTACTGGGACACTGATCTATACTCAGCTTGAATTGAGAGTTTGTTGGAGTCACAGCAGGCTTTGAATTCGACATATCAAACTTGTCGAGAATCTTTCGTAGGTGTGCCTCTTGAGATAAGCATAATTTTGACTGCTTTCTATCTCTTCAGATGTCAATCCAAAGAATCCTGGATGAAGCTCCAAGATCCTTCATGTCGAACTCCTTATTGAGTTCATCCTTCACCCTCATTACACCTTCGACATTGTTGCTTGCTATGATAATATCATCAACATAAAGCTATAAAATAACAAATGAATTACCAGGTCAAAATATGAAGTAAACATAATGGTCGAACTGACTTCTAATGAAACTTATGCATGCCATGAACTTGTCGAATCTCCTATTCCACTACCGAGGAGATTGTTTCATCCCAAATAAAGATCTATTCAACTTGCACACAAAATCTTCCTTTCACTTTTCGACATACCCTTCAGGTTGCCTCATCAGGATTGTTTCATCTAGATCACCATACAAGAATGCAGTCTTCACATCCATTCATTCCAGCTCAAGATTTAATTGTGCCACCGTGGCAAGCAACATTCAAATGGACATGGGCTTCACAACAGGAGAAAACACATCATTGAAGTCGACACCTTCTTTCTGAGTGAAACCCCTTGCAACCAACCTATCCTTATATCTTTTCGACACCACTCTTTTGATTCCTTCCTTAACTTTGAAACTCCATTTACACCTGACTAACCTGGATCCAACAAGTTTCTTGATCAGTTCTCAAGTGTTGTTATCATGAAGAGATTTCATCTCATCATCCATGGCCTTCAACCATTCAGTCTTATTTCGACTCCTTATAACTTTCTTATGGTCTCTAGGTTCTTCATCTAGAATCTCACTTGCAGAGATTAAGACATAAGCTATAAGATCTGCATACCTAAGTCTCTGAGATAGCTTGATGACACTTCTTGTTCTATCTCTTGCCAATAGGTAGTCATTGATAGTTTCCCAACTTCATCAACATCTTCTGCTTCTTTTCCGACTTTATCTGGGATACACAATTCAGTATCAACATGCTCTACCTCAACATGAATCTCTCCCTGTTCCAGCTCTTCGTCAGATACTTCTGGACTTCGACCAACATCATGAGTTTTCTAAAAAAGTCATTTGAGCTTCATTGAAAACTACACTTCGATTGGTGATGCACCTCTTGTGACCTGGCTCTAGGCACCATAGCCTATAAGCTTTGATTCCTTCTGTGTATCCCATAAACATGCATTCCAGAGCTCTAGGTTTGACCTTGTCTTGCCTAATGTGAGCATAGGCTAGGCAGTCAAATACTCTCAGTTTGTCGAGATCTAGTGGATGTCTCGACCAAACATCTTCAGATGTCTTCATTTCTAACACAATTGAAAGATATTTGTTTATCAAATATGTTGCTGTTAAAATAGCCTCAGCCTAAAACACCTTTTTTAACCCATCACTAGTCAACATGCCTCTAACTCTCTCCAAAATAGTTCGATTAAACCTTTCAGCCAAACCATTTTTCTATTGAGTGCATGCAGTAGTTCCGTGCCTTGCAATATCAGAGACAACACAAAAGTTGTCGAAAACCTAATTTCAAAATTCAAGGCTATTGTCGATTCTCAACCTCTTGACCTTTCAGCCAGTTTGATTTTTGACCAGAGTCTTCCAACTTTTGAAATTCTCAAAAGTTTCATCCTTAGTCTTCTGGATGAATACCCATAAATTCCTGGAATAATCATCTACTATGGATAGAAAATACCTTTCTCCTGAATATGATGAACACCTTTAGACCCCCAAAGATCTGCATGAATGTAATCAAGAAATCCATGTGTTCTTTGTTTTCCTTTGTTGAACTTCACTCTGTAAGATTTTCCAAGTACACAGGGTTCACAAAACTTCAGATTTTCGAATTTTTCCCCATCAATAAAATTGTTTCCCCAATTTGACCATAGCCCTTTCACTAAGATGGTCCAATCTCATGTGCCAAATTTCTGTCTTCGACAAGGGTTTCGTGGAAGTAACATTTGTAGAACCACTTACAACTTCAGCCTCAAGGGTATATAAGCCTTGATTCTTCACGCCTCTCAAGACTTCCTTCGACCCTTTCATGACTCATATGATACTTTTCTCTCCTTGGAAAACATATCCTTTCTTGTCGAATTCACCAAGAGAAATCAAATTTCTCTTCAAATCAGGTACGTACCTGACTTCAGTCAATAACTTTATTGACTCATTATGGAACTTGAATCTCACAGATCCAACACTTACAATCTTGCAAGATTTGTTGTTTCCCAACAATACAAATATACCATCTTGATCACATAGCTCTTCGAACAAGTCTTTGTTTGGATTCATGTGCCAAGTGCACCTAGAATCCATAATCCACTCCTTCAACGAGTTGCTGCTTGAAACCACAAGAACATTAGATGAGTCGAAATCATCTTGAACAAATGTTATGTTGCCATTATCCTTACCTCCATGATCTTTCAGGCGTTCAAGGAATAATTTTCTTGTATGACCCTCCTTATTACAGTGATAGCATTGAATACCAGATGCTTCGCCACTATAAGAATTCGTCTGATTTTTACCCTTCTTCTTGTCGAACTTACCATCCTTTTGCAAGAATTTTCATTTAACGGCCAAACCTTCACCAACAGTCGAAGGTTTATGCTCCTTTTGTTCGTTCATGTCCTTCGAATACAGGGTTGATTGAATTTCTTCAAAGGTTAGAGACTCTCTTCTATACAAGAGGGTTTCTTTGAAGTGGGCATGTGTTATGGGTAAAGCGCACAACAATAACAATGCTTGATCTTCGTCATCAATCTTTAAACTGATATTTTCAAGATCAAGAATCAGCTTGTTAAACACATCTAACTTCTCAGCTAACACTTTGTCTTCCATCATCTTGAATAAATACAAAGCTTGCTTCAGGTAGAGTCGATTTACCAACGATTTGGTCATGTACAAACTTTTAACTTTCACCCATAACCCTTCTGTCGTCGTCTCCTTTGATATCTCACATCATTCAAAATTATTGTATAGATATTTTGCACATGTTCATTACAAACACTGCATATATGCCATCTAATGATCATTTCCTTTCAGAGTTCTACAAAGTTTAAGGAAAACAAACAAGTATGTAGATATTTAAAATCAAACATCATCTTAATTTTTTAAATTTTCAAAAAGAGTCGTAACACAACGACTTCTCAAAAATCACACGGCATCTGAGTTACGAGCTTCACTGTCATTATGGCCGCTGGTAAGAGGAGCCAATTCTTCTTTACCAGAACCTTCCTCAGTTTTATAGGCAAATTCACAACTACTAGTTTATAAAACTGCATGAAGCAAAACTACAAGCACACTACAAGTCATAGTAACTGCAAAATGAATACATGCATATGTCAAAATCAGCCGAATTGTAGTTGCAATAAATAGCAAACTCAATATAATCCTTTTATCTATGCTTCCATGCAGCAAAACTGCAAAACAAAGATGAATTTGTTATTTTATTGAATTTTAATTTTCAAAATATAAGATTTAAAGTTAAAAAATAATATATTGAATGGATTAAATATTATAAATTTAATTTAGGTTTAATTGCAATTTTCATCTTTCTATTATTCTTTATTTATTTATTTTGGTCTTCTATTTTAAAATTCAGAATTTTAATCTCTTAATTTTAGTTTTTGTTTGTTGAAAATTTTAGTCCTTACAAATATGAAGGTATTTTTGACGATATAGATTACATTGATGACATGTTCAACATAAATTTTAAATAAAAATAATTTTTTTGAACAATTTACTGTTGAACTATCACTGACACGTCATCAATATAAATGTCATGTTATTAAAAATTGCCTTTGAATTTATATGAGACTAAAATTCTCAAAAAATTTTAAAAAAAAGATTAAAAATTTGAATTTTAAAATAAAAGAACCAAAATAAATAAATAAAGATAATAAAGAGACTGAAATTACAAGTAAACATTTAATATATTATAAATTTAAAGATAAACCTTGCGAATGGTTCCTATAAATTTAATATATATATATATATATATATATATATATATATATATATATATATATATATATATATATATATATATATATATATATATATATATATATATATATATATATATATATATATATATATATATATTTTTTTTTTTTTTTTTTTTTTGCATTCTTTCTTTGTCGCACTTTTATTGTCTTTTTTATTGATTACATATTTGAAGTTTAAGAAATTATAAACGATTCAAATGATAATCACAACTTAAAACAAAGTATACCAATTAAAAATCTCAATAGATTCTAACTCAGGTCAATGATCACCACTTTCATTTTTAGAAGTCAACAATTTATTGTCAACAAAATCCAAATTCTTGCACCATAAATTTTATATAAGCTGCTGCTTAGCAACTTCCTCTCTACATCTCCACTTTAAATCCCACACGATAACCACGCGTATACCTATCATCCAATAAATGGCAATGCTTTATATTAATTTATTTTTGAGGTTTGAATAATTTGATCAGATTTGAAATTTCTATGCAATTGCTTCAACACACTTTCTTAAATTGTTTTCCATTTAATATACTATATATACTCTTTTAATCTTAATTAGATCCTCAATATTGATTATGGATTCTATTTCAGCTTCAGAACATGGCATAGAGAATAATGTCAACAATAAGCAGTTTTTTCCAAGAAAGCCGGTAAATTATGCACCAATTTCTCTCATACTTTGTAACTGTTAACAAGAAAACAAGGAATGTTGTAGTGTTTCTCGTTCCCTCTCCCACGTGATATACTTGAAAGACACGATTCAAATTTCAGATTGCAACCAAGAACAACTATTAACACAAAAGCTTCACACCTCTTGCAAAGCATTTATACAATACTGTTCAGCAGAGATACTTTGTCCACTAGAAGACCGTTCTTCATTGGCAGTTAAGTTATATGGAATTCAAGCAGCACTATTATCAGCTTTGGGAAATCCATTTGAAAATCTGTCACAATCCATGACCTCAAGAAACAATTCACATATACATCTAGTAAGCTTAGAGAAAGCATTTATTGGTTTCTTACCAGCAATGATATGGAGTGGAATGATCACAGTGAGCTTTTTATACACACTGATGGTGGTTTGGTCATTGAATTATCGGGTTCCTATTATCTCTATGTTATGTCTTTCTCTTTTGTATTGTTTCTCTCTGTTAGTGGCTGCAGCTTCAGGGTTTAATGTTATATGTGGAACATTTAGAATTAGTGGCATTTTATTTGCTTCTTTATGGGTTCTTATTTTTATTATCATCCTTTTTGTTTTCATCATGTTTGTGCTTTTTGCCTGTTGGCGACGTACAAATACAAACAAAGATGGGGGATCAATGTGACTACTTTTTTGTTTCGGTGGCGCTATGTCCTATTATTATACATAGTATGCTGAATAAACTTTAAATGTTATTAGTAGTGGGTTTTTTTTAATGTTAAATAAGGTAGTGAGAAGGTTAAAAATCAAATATAATTTAGAAGGTAAAAAAATAGTGAGTTATAATAGTATTTACTAATAGCATTTACTTTTCTAGAATAATAGAAATTTTTGGATTTATATAAAGACCAATATTGTATTTTATTTTTAACAACAAGAAGTAGAAGTTTGCTCCTAATTTAACAAATTGGCATCAGAGCAAATGGCAAATATGATGAATCAAATGTCGTTGCCACGGCTAACGAAGTCAAATTACAAAAACTGGAGTATCCAAATGAAAGCTCTTCTTGGATCTCTAGACACGTGGGATGTGATCAGACATGGGTTTGAAGAACCAACAGATGTTGGAGGATATACGGCAACTCAAAATAAGGCGCTGAAAGATATGCGATCGAAGGACAAAACGACATTATACATGTTGTTCAGGGTTGTAGACGAATCAGGCTTTGAAAAGATTGTTGATTCGACTACGTTGAAAGAAGCATGGGACACGTTAGAAAAAGTGTTCAAAGGAGAAGATCGAGTGAAGCAAGTTCGACTCCAAATTCTTGGTGGCGAATTGGAGAGGATACAAATGAAGGAGACAAAAATTGTATCTGACTATATCACACGTGTACAAAAGGTGGTGAACCAACTCACCAGAAATGGCGAAACAATAACTCATAAACGAGTTGTTGAAAAGATCTTGAGATCTTTAATAGATAAATTTGAGAATATTGTGTGGGCAATAGAAGAGTCGAAGGACCTTTCGACGCTCTCAGTCGAAGAGCTCGCTGGTTCTCTCGAAGCACATGAACAACGAAAGATGAAAAAGAAGGAAGAAGCAGTCAAAAAAGCAAATCAAACCAAGGAGTCGAACAAATACGAAAATGTACTCTTTTCTCAAAACTTTTGAGGAAGAGGACGTGGCCGTGGAGGTCGTGACAATGGTCGAAGTGGTCGAAGCAGCAACTTCGAAAGAGGACAATCGAACCAACGAAACTGGCATGGCAGAGGACGTGGTCAAAGAGGTGGTCGATCGAACCACTCCAACTTCGAATGCTACAAGTGTGGGAAGTATGGTCATTACGCGAAGGATTGAAACTCCTATAAATGTTACAACTGTGATAAAGTGAGACATCTTGCAAAAGATTGTCGAATCGAAAAGAAGATTGAAGAAACAACCAATCTAGTCTTGGAACCTGAAGCGAATGAAGGCTTTCTCCTGATGGCTCAAAACGAAATCAACACCAATAATGACAATGTTTGGTATCTTGACTCAGGAGAAAGTAATCACGTATGTGGTTACAAACACCTATTTAAAGAATGAAGAAAATTGAAGATGGTAATGTGTCTTTCGGACATGCATCGAAAGTGAAGGTCGAAGGAAACAGAACAATCAGTTACTTGCAGAAGGGTGGCTTGATTTGATCAATCGAAGATGTTTACTATGTGCCAGATCTCAAGACCAACATCTTGAGTTTGAGATAACTTACAGGAAAAGGTGTTTTGATACTTATGGAAGATCAAATACTGCATGTGAAGGACAAAGTAGGACATCTGATCGCCCATGTCGAAATGGAAATAAATCGAATGTACAAACTGAACCTGAGGAACGTTCGAGAGAAATGTTTGCAAGTCGAAATGCAAGACAAAGCGTCACTATGGCATATGCGCTTTAGTCATCTACGTCATGCTGGTTTGAGAAGGTTGGAAAAAAGGAACATGGTGCATGGACTACCAGACATGGATTATGAAGGAAACTTTTGTGAAAAATGTGTGCTCAGCAAACAAACAAGAACCTCATTTCAAAAGAAGACAGAATATCAAGCTAAACATATTCTTGAATTGATTCATACTGACATATGTGGGCCAATCACTCCAGAATCCTTCGGTGGAAAAAGGTACTTAATTTCCTTTATCGATGATTTCTCATGAAAGACCTGGATTTATTTCTTGAAAGAAAAGTCTGAAGCATTAGAGGTGTTCAAAAAGTTCAAAGTAATGGTGGAGAAGGCAACAGATAGACATATCAAAGCAGTTCGATCTGACAGAGGTGTTGAGTACACTTCGATGGCCTTTATGAAGTATTGTGAAGAGCAGGGCATAAGGAGATTCCTAACTGCACCATATTCACCTCAGCAAAATGGTGTGGCTGAAAGAAAGAATTGAACTATTCTTGACATGATTCGATCAATGCTTAAAAGCAAGAACATGTCGAAAGAATTCTGGGCAGAAGCTGTACAATGTGCTATTTATGTTCAGAATAGATGTCCACATTCGAAGTTAGAAGATAAAACACCATAAGAAGCATGGAGCAGACATAAGCCAACCGTTTCTCATCTCAAATTATTTGGTAGTGTATCTTATGCACATGTATCGGAACAACGAAGAACAAAACTTGAAGACAAAAGTCAAAAATATATATTCATCGGATATGGTGAGAAGACAAAAGGGTACAAGCTATTCGACCCCATAAGCAAGAAAGTGATCGTGAGTAGAGACGTTCAAATAAACAACGCAAGCAAGTGGGACTAGAATAATTCGACATAAGTTATTGATGCAGTCGAAGAATCATCTATAGCCGTACTAACAAGCATCTCAACAGAACATGAAGATACTGAAGATGAAGATGAACCTCTACAACCCAGAATGCGAAGTTTGCAAGATTTATATGATTCGACAAATGAGGTACACCTCGTGTGCCTTCTGGCAGATGCTGAAAACATCAGTGTCGAAGTAAGCAAATATCGAAGCTTGGTAGGTAGTCTTTGCTATCTCACATGCACAAGGCCAAACATTTCATTAAGTGTTGGCATTATAATTCGATTTATGGAGGAGCCAGTACACACACATTGGAAGGAATTGAAACGAATCCTAAGGTACATCCAAGGAACAATGGCACTTGGAATGTTTTATTCAAGAACAAAAGACTACAAGTTAGTTGGTTACTCTGACAGTGACTGGTGCAAAGATATAGACGATCAAAAAAGCACTTCTGGATATGTGTTCTTTATGGGAAACCCTGCATTTACTTGGCTTTCTAAAAATCAACCTATAGTAACACTTTTGACGTGTGAAGTTGAATATTTGGCAGCATCTTGGTGCGTTTGTCATGCAGTATGGCTTAGAAGATTAATGAGCAAAATGAAGCTAAAACAGGAAGTGGCAACTATAATACAAGTCGACAACAAATCAGCAATCGAGTTGGAAAAGAATCCAGTGAACCATGAAAGAAGCAAACACATTGACGTTTGCTTCCACTTCATTCGAGAACATGTGAAGGAAGGAAGTGTTGAATTGAGGCATGTAGCAATCAAGGATCAAGCAGCAGATATGTTCACTAAACCATTATCGAAAGAAATTTTCGACAGAGGCAAGAAATTGATAGGCATGATGGATGGAAGAAACATTTAAGTTTACAAAGGAGTTTTGTTGAATAAACTTTAAATGTTATTAGTAATGGGTTTTTTATAAATGTTAAATAAGGTAGTGGGAAGGTTAAAAATCAAATGTAATTTGGAAGGTCAAGAGATAGTGGATTATAATAGTATTTACTAATAGCATTTACTTTCCTAGAATAGTAGAAGTTTTTGGCTCTATATAAAGACCAAGATTGTATTTTATTTTTAACAACAAGAAGTAGAAGTTTGCTCCTAATTTAACATAGTAATAGAATATTCTCTCTTAGGTAGAGATTGTAAGAAAAATAGTTATCATTTAAAAAGATCAGTGATGGAATCGGCAGTAGGACTTATTCTAGATCCTCTAACACCGATTCTCACCACTCCTCCACGGGAGTCAAGTATGATTAATCGTTGTATTTATATTGGCTTTTGTTTGCAGGATAGTGTTTTCAGGTCAATTCTCAAGAAAGGTTTGAGCACTCAGAGAGTTACCTTATTTATCTATTTGGAAGCTTTTCTCTTCCACATATAACTCGTGTGATGAGTCTTGTTCCGATATAATATGAGATTTTCTCAGGCCTATGTAACAAAGCAATGACAAACTTGTTAGATTAACTAGACAATTAGGGTGTTCTTTCATTTCTAGTGAGGCTAATGTAATGGATAAATTTGTGGGGATGGGGTTGAGAAATCAAAAGCAAAAGCCTGCTAGGGTCACTAGGAGTACGAGATGGTTTTGATAATAGAGGTCTGTTGGGATTTCTAGGATGGTGTTTGATGTTGATTGAGATTTTTAAATTTGTAATTCCTAATATACTCCTCTATTTTATTTTCCAAAATTCTATTAAATTTAATAAAGAGGACATTATAGTAATTTAATTAATGTTTTCACTAAAATTTAAAAAATTAACTACACTTGATTGAATTTCTTAATAATTGTGAAAATTATTTTTGTTGCTTATAAACGTGTCCAGAGGGTGTATGTGGGTTAGATAGTTAGGTTAAGCAGAAGAAGATTTCATAGTTTATTTTCTCGAACCACTTAGAGTGTGTTGTGTTAAAGGAGACCAAGCTTTCAGAAATTTTAGACTCATTTGTTCACTCGCTATGGGATGATGCTCCTTGGGACTGGAGCTTTACCTCCGTAGTTAATACTATTGGTGGACTTTTTATATTTGGTGTAGTGCTAAAGGAACTTATTTGTTCGCTTTCTCTGGTATAGGTTATCTTGAGGTTTGTCTTCTATGGGGCTCAACGAGATTCTTCTTTTGTGGTGAATGTTTACTTTAAATTCCCTCTCTTAGACACAAATAATGTGGGATGATCTTTCCAGCAAAATCTATTCTTGGGGGTGAGGCATGGTGTGTTCTAGGTGACTAAGTTTTGTATGCTCCAAATTTGAGAGGAGGGGGTCGAATAGTTTGTTTTGTTCCAATAATCTTGTAAATCCTTGATTTTTAGTAGTTTAATATCTCAATAGATCTCTTAGATCTTTCTCTTTCAAGTAGGCATTTCAATTGATTCCAACCTAATGGAAATGATGCGAGTAAGTTGGACAGAGTTTTGCTTTCATATGGATGGTGGGATATGTGGGGGACTGTGGGCTTTACCCAAAGATATTTTTTATCATTGTCCAATTATTCTGAGATATTATAATTGTTAGTATCATGGTTTTAGGATTGGCATAGTTTTGCTAAAACATGGTTTGCAGCTTAATGTTATGGAAGATGTTCTAACATGTTGGTCAGATTCATTTGAAGGCAGATGTTTGGACAATTGTTGTGATATCTTGTACCAGAACGTCGGTACAGGTTGTGGTTATTTTTGATAAGATTTAAATTTATTATGTGAGATTCCTTTTGGATTTATCTCACTGGTTTTTCGCAGGTTAAGAATATTTAATCTGGAACAATTAATTTTATCTCCAACTGTACACAGGTCGCCAAAATTGGGCTTTGAGACAATTTAGAATACCTTGTGTTTTGTTCCAAGATTCAAGGAGATTTTTTTGCATAAATTGGTGCATCCCTAAGCTTATGCAACAAGGAATATCTGGGCGCAGATTCAAGGCCCAAGGATTGCTAGGAGTATTTAAAGAAATTACCTAAATCTAATTTCATTAAGAACTTTGTAAAAAAAAAAAGGGGAAACCTATTTTTCTTAGTCTTAGGGTTTGAGGGTTCTTCAAGGGAGTTTCTATTTTCTTTGTATGTCCTCATGCATCTTTTGATGCATTTGAGTTGGCTTATTATTACTTGACAGTTTGTCAAGTTATTGTTCTCACTCTAAAGCTTTTGAGCAAAAGTTTGAATATTGTATTTGAAGAATAAACTTCTGTTTTAGTTTGGTTTCCAGTCACTGGGATTGTGGTTGTAGATATCATTGTGGTGATTGGATGTGAGAGTGGATTCTCATGTCTAGGAGGTTCCTAGGTAGAAGTTGCATTGAGTAGGGATTAAGTGATAAGTTGTAAACTGAGATTGTTTAGGCATAGAATTGATACTACTGATAATAGTTTTCCTTCCTGGCTTGGTAGCCCTCAAAGTAGGTGAGTTACATTGAACTGGGTTAACAACTCTTTGTGTTCTTTTACCTTCTGCATTTTATAATTCTGTATAGTTGTATTTTGTTAAAAGTTTATATTCTGTCAACAAATGTCATAACATTTGTCTTGAGATTGTGCTTGTGAGTTGAGACATCCGTCTTGCCATCTATATTGTGTGTGCCAGAATTTCAATTGGCATCAGAGCAAACACCCTTTTCTACTTATTGGGTGAGCTCTAGAGAAAATGTTTTCTGGTACTATGGACAACGAAGGAGGATATCACAACAGACCACCTCTGTTGGATGGGTTAAATTATGACTGGTATAAGATTAGAACGATCTGCTTTCTGAAATCCATGGACATGAGAGCATGAAAGGCCGTCTTGAAAGGATGGGATCCTCCTATTGTGAAGGACAAAGATGGAATGTGTCCTTAAAACCAAAGGAAGACTTCTCTGAAGATGAAGAAAAATCAACTAGTGAAAACTCCAAGGTTTTGAATGCACTATTCAATGGAGTGGACAAAAGTGTCTTCAGGTTGATCAATACATGTACTATGGCCAAGGATGCTTGGGAAACTCTCATAACAACTCATGAAAGAACAACTAAAGTAAAGATGTCAAGGCTTTAACTTATCACTACAAAATTTGAGAGTCTAAGGATGGATGATGATGAGGCTATTCAGGACTTTCATATGAAGGTTCTTGAAATTTATAATACATCAAATGTCTTGGGAGAAAATATGTCAGAAGAAAAGCTAGTTAGGAAGATTTTTAGGTCAGTACCTATGAAATTTGACATGAAGATGAAAGCTATTGAAGAGGCTCAAGACATTAGAAGCATGAAAATGGATGAACTTATTGGATCTCTTCAAACATTTGAACTGAAGATGAGTGAAAGATATTAGAAGAAAAACATTTTTTTCTATTTTAATATTCTAAAATCACTTATCATGTTATAGAATCAGGGATTAACAACACAACATAACAGTAACATCAATTCATCAATGATCAATGTCAATTCCCATCATTAACAACATAACAATTCATCATCATCAACACGTAAATTATCATCTTATGAAATCAAGGTTAACAACACAACAAGCCATCGTCATAAACATAATTAATCATAGAACCACAACACAACAATTCATCATTATAACTCATCAAGCTAAAATAAAGATCAAACCCTATGTTTACCCTTCCCTCACATCAATCACAATTTAAAACCATTACCCACTCTTACCTTGTTATTTCTAGCAACTTTGATTCTCAAGCTCTACGGATGGATGGTTCTTCTTAAGCCTTATCTTGCCCTAGCACTCTTCTTTTATTCTCAATTTCACATACTGTAAATTGACATCACTTATCCCTATTTTCCCTTTATAAATATCCCTCATCTATGATTTACCGCATATACCATTATTTATCCCCACACAATTATCGTCATGCCCCTGAAATTTCTACACATTTAATTATTCTATTTTATTTTATTAATAAACCATCTAAAAACTATTAAATTAATTAACCAACAAATCAATTAAATCACACAA
This sequence comes from Vicia faba, assembly GCA_948472305.1. Classification (NCBI taxonomy): domain Eukaryota; kingdom Viridiplantae; phylum Streptophyta; class Magnoliopsida; order Fabales; family Fabaceae; genus Vicia; species Vicia faba. Next base: position 772,593,204 of record OX451740.1, on the reverse strand, counting down.
TATATCCAATTCAACAATTAAACTGAATAAAACTTCTAATTCAAGAAATGGGGTGTTACACTTATAGGCTGACATGTATTTCTCACTTAACCAACAAACTATATCATGATTAATTTACTTTTCTATTTTAATGTATTGTCTTGTTCTGTCGTGCCACAATGCCATGCATTCTTGACAGTAAGGAGATTGTCCTTGCTTTAAGTTTGGGGTGAAGACACCTATCTAATTTTTAAGTTTCAATCATGTTAGCCTATCCATTTTAAAATCAATTAAATAAAATGTTTGAGTTTGATGTTTATTTTGCATAAAAAAAGAAGGAAAATACCCAACCTCGTCTCAAAAATAGAAAAAGTTTTAAAAACTTAAAAGACTTATAATTGTTCTGCTATTAATATTGGAAACAAGGTCTTTATGAGAACCAATGCACCGATTTGCGACTCAATGATAACACTTGTCGCACTAGAATAAGTCAGGAAAGTAGTTAGCCTCTTAAGAAGTTTAAATTGTTCTAAAGTATGAAATACGATTCATTGTAAGATTTAGTTTATGGCAGGAAAACACTAGTAAAATAAGGCTAGCGCAAGGATCTACTGCGTCTACTAAAATATTGAGAAAAAATCACACAAAAGTGTGCAAAAAGAATGAAAATTCTAAAGAGCATTGTAAATAAAGTTCTTGTGCCTAAAACTGGAGGAATAGTAGATGTCTTCGTCATTATTAATAGGTTGGACTCATTAAAATTGAGATTTCGTTAAGTTAAAATATGGAGCATCTAGCAAAAGCTACTATAAAAAATGATGCAAGTAGAATCCTCAAGTTCAAAATGAACCAAAGAGCCAAAAAAAAGTAAACTAGTTAATTCCCCCTGTTGAAACTGAAAAATGAAATATTAGACCTTAGGATAGAATAACCAAACTAGGGTTCAGGCTGATTATCGTGAGTGGAGACTTCTTGCATGACTGATGGAATCATGGGTTACACATAGACGCATCAAATAAGCTAGTTTATGATAAGGATTGAGTTGTGCCAATGTTTAGATACAGACCTTTGAGAAAAAATTTAGTTGTAAGAAATGTGCTTCTGATTTAAAGATTTTGTATAGTTATTATTTATTTTAATGTTATTTGTCGCTTGATGGGCCAGAAATGGGCCATAACTTTTTTATTTTGAGATATTTTATTTTGATGTTATTTAAAAAAAATTGTTGTAAGAAATGGGCCATAACTTTCTGGCGTGACAGAACTCGTTACTAGAGCCAATTTTGCACAAGCACAAAACACATAAAATTGACAAAAGAGAGCATCTAGTGTGCTCTTTTCTAAATTAACTAAAGTAACATAAAACCTAAATAAATTATATTACTCAAGATCTAATCTACCTAAAATCCAAACCTATGAGGCTTAAATATCTCAGACAAAATGAGTTATTAGTAATATATTTTCATCTTTTACTGTTATTGTACCATTTTTGTAAGATTTGTGCTACGCCATTACTAATAATTTATATGTACAATTTTTCAAGCATGGATTCTCCAACACTTTTTACGCATCTTTGGTTGGTCATTTGTTTATGACTACACTAAGGATCAACCACATGCTTATGCATTTGTCCCGCTCAGAGGGAATAAGTCGACCAAGCTCTTCAAATTGTTTCTTGAACGCACTGCAACATATGATATAAGCTTCCAACCGTACAAGGATCACAGTCAAATACGTCCCTTGGATGACATAGCCTTCTACTCTAGATGGTTGACTTGTGGGCACGTCTGATGTATCCACATCTACCTGAGCGATCCATACTCCAGTTTGGATTTATACTAGTTATTCCACGAAAATCGTATGTGTCTGCTCCTCCTACTATGACACGTAGATATGTAAATGTGATGTATGATGATATCCTTAATCATCTAGTTCCAGATGAAACACGAAGTGTGGTAGCTCCTCATGAATGGAGTAGTGCATTCGACTATATTCAATGGTATTTTAGATTCTCGCATCCTTACATGACATCAGATGCTCTCGACAATCCACCCAGGCCAGCTCATTAGGAGACATTAAAGGAGGAGTGAGATAAGGTAGATCATGTTGTTGATGTGTTACCTGTATGTCATTGTATTATGGATATTGCATAAGCGAGTATAGAGAGAGAGATGTGACTTTTCGGAAGACACTTCTAGATGTCATTCTATTTGAGGCACGAATGATATTATTGTACAAGATGCAGCGATGAAATATGGGTATCGATTATCAGTATGATAATATTTGTATTAGGGGTTATGGATAGTATTATCGTTTATAGTTTGTTATTTTGATAGTAGTATGGATTCTGGATTGATTATAATATATGAGATTTTCATCTTATTACATCGGTGTATAGTTTAAATGATAATATATGGTCTATTACATCAGTATATTTCTAAAGAATTTCAAAATTTATTACTTAAAGGGTAATTACATAAGTGTATATCCGTATTTCTTATGGAGATGAATCTCCAAACTAAATTATGGCAAAATGAGGGCGTGGCACAATTAGGAATGGATGGGGTGCATACAGGGTTATTATGGAAATGCATCTCCAGACTCATTTCTTGCATAATGAGTGTGTTTCTCAATTACGCATTTATTTGGTATATATGAGTGAATGTGTACGAAAATATACATCCAGATTAATATAAAGCATATTTGGGTTTATATAGCTTGCTTCTCACCTCTAACGGTTAGATAAGTAATGCAATATTATTTTTTATTGTTAAATATGTTTTTGGTCACTCTAAATATTGCAGTTTTCAAGTTTAGTCCCTGATAAGTGCAAATTGTAATTATTCTTTTATATACTTTTTGTTGCACTTATCGACTCTTTATTGTTAATTTCGGTTGAATAAACCCGACTTTTGTATAATATGTATACTTAGTGTATAATTGTATTTATGATTCATTTATGTATCATTTGATAGTTTTAATGCCTTTATTAGGTATTTTTTTTTGCGTATTTGGAGCATTGAGGTATAAGGTGTCGAAGGCATGACTCCTGATAGGCATTTTTGGAAGAAATAAAGAAAATAAGTGTTGCAGACGGGGCTAAGCGCGGTTTGTTGGCACTTAGTGCACCCTGGGAGTTGAAAAGGAAAATTTGGCAGAGGCGAGCACACTAAGCATGGTCTGAGCCTGCTTAGCACGCTCTAAGGAGGTTTAGTGAATTTAAGTGAATCCCGCTTACTGCGGCTAGCGCACTTAGCGCGACATGTGAAATTTTTTTTATTAACTTCATTTTAGTTTATTTTTAGGTTATGATTTTGGGGAAGTTTTTGCTCCCAACTCCATCAACCTCTAATTTTTTTAGGATTAGCTTAGATAACAAATATGGAGCTTGCATACGGATGATCCAAGGTGGATTGCTCTTCAATCGACACTGACAAACCGGTATATCTCTGGTTCATTTATCTTCTTATTTGTGTATTCTTTATTGGTTGGTGTTGTATATTTATTTACTTTGAACTCATGTATATTTGTCTCCCTTGGCATTATATAAAACTTGCTTTACAAATATTTTTCTGTTGTTGTTTTGGACTTTTGCTATGTGCTCGGGATTTGGGTTGTTATAGACATATACTGCTTAAATTCTTATCTAGGATGATAACCTGTTGGTTTTTGGTTTCTAGAGATAGATTTAGAGCTGACATTCACTTGGGTGTATGTGATTAATTCCTCTATGTTGGTTGCATCGTTATGAAAGACCGTCGACGCGATTAGCACGGTTGATTTATATGTTGTTGAGGTGGTTGAGAGATCACTACCGAGGTGATACAGTAGGCCTCTCAATTTGGGTTAGAAATGACTTAGGTTATGAGTGATACGTGGTGACTTTGAGGAGTATTATAGATTGAGTATAACAGGTCGATAGGTTTAAGTATGTTAGAAGTAGTATATATGTATGGTTGATAAGTTATTCCTTTTTCCTTTTTATACATTTGAAGCAACCGACAAAAAACACAGAGCCGCCACCAAGCTTTATTTATCCAGAAGGAAGGGGAAATATCAATGTCGTACCCCAAATTTTTCCCTACCTTTATGATTATATCACTGTGTGATTTTCGAAGTTAAAAATGAAAGAAAAGTGTTTCAACTGAAAATGGCCCATCAATATCTGATGGCCCATTTATAGGAATTCAAGTCAACAGAGGGGTGTATCCTAATTCAAGGGAGTAGAGCTTTCTAAATCAGAAAGACCCATATGTCTGTAGGCCCATTTATGAGGCATATTGGCCAATGGCCCATGTGATTCTAATATGAAAGTCTATTTAAAAAAAAGGGGGGTAAGATTCAATAAGTAAAGCTTAAAGGCCCATTAAGTTTTTACTGTTTTTAGTAAAGAGGGGGGGTACAATCTCGAATGACAAGCCCATTAGGTAATGCAATTGGCCCATTTTGTTTTGGTGATTAAATAGTAAAGAGGGGGTGTATGTTTTTTGGCCCATGATAACTCATTTTTGAAGGCCTAGGCAATGGATGCAATCTGGACCCATTTGGCATTTTGAGAAAATTGTTTGATTTTATTGTTACTGTATTACCGTTTACTTTTATTTTATCTTTTTTGTTAAATATTTTTTATAAATTATTTATTAAGGGATTTATTTTTATTTTATTATTAAAATATTTTTTGTAAACAAGAATATTATGTTGAAAAAGATTATTGTTGGATCAAATATTTTTAAAAACCCAAAAGAAGTAGGCCCATACCGTATCCAAAAAACAAGTGTTGTTGCAATGAAAAAAAGTTTTGCTACCGGGCAGTTCAAGGCCCAAGATCACAAAAAATGTTTGTTGGGTAAAAATAACAGATATTGGGTTGTTCTGCTACAGTGCAAGGCCCGAAGTTAAGAACTATTATTGTGCAAATCAGCACAAAAAATGCACGTTTCAAATTGAACAAACAATTATTGTATCGATCTAAAAAATAACCAAATCAAATCTTGTGTTTTTCACAGAAACGAACTGAATCAATTCTATTACAAGTAAATCTCAAAAAATATACAAAATCAAATTTTCAATAAATCTCAGAGTTAAATTCAATCAAAATCTCAGAAAATCTGTCTGATATTACAAAACGAATCAGTACATTGAAATCAAAATCAATTACAACAAATTTCAAATCCCTAATTGCTCTAATCTCCTAATCTAAGCCCTAACTACAACTAGTAACGACTTTTCCTAATTTGTAAACCCTAAAACTTATAAATACATGAACAAAATACAGAAGAGAGCGGATTTTGGGACGAAGCAGAGACGAAGAAGAAATTAAAGATACCGAACCCAGTGTTTAAGAGGAGAGAAGATGATTAGGGTTTCAATATCTGAAACCCTAATCCTGCCGCCGCTGATCCTCAAAGCTTCACCGAGCCGCCGTCAGCCTCCGTTAAACGTATCTCCGAGCCGTCATCATCGCCGAACCTGGGAATAAAGGAAAGGGAGAAGGATTAGAAGCCAGATCTTCAATCGCTAGAGAACTCGAAAAAAGAACATGAAATCACCAAGAGGTAATGGCTCAAGTCCTTAGCTTTAACTGTATTTTGGGGTACATTTTGCTTTCTGTGTATATCTGGGGAGGTTGAGCACCATCGCGGTGGTGTTTGATTAGGGTTAGAAGGAGAAGGGTAAGGGTTTGAACTGAATGAGGGAAAGAACGAAGAAAGTGAAAGGGTGTAAATGAAAAATGAAATATAAAATGTAAAAAACAAACTTATATTCTGTCATCATCCAGTGTATGCACGCTCACTGTAATAAATATGCTCCCTCAATTTGTCCATACGATTCGTACTAGACGATTGTAAGGCCAAGTCCCATCGTATTCCCATGCACCTTTACATACGATGCCCAATCATGCCCTTTCAAAATGCGTAATGGGCCTAGCCCAGTTCTATCCACGCCCCTCCTCTTCTGTAGTTGCTAAACTAACTGAATTCACACACCCCTATCGCTGGGCCCAGTTCAATATCTGAACTTGGGCCTGGTTTCCTCAACATACCCTCTTTGTTTTACTCTTTAATTTTAAATCGTACCCCCAGGCCAACTGAGCCTAAATTCAATATCTGAATTCAGGCCCTCACTATCTACACCCCCACCTTTTTACTTCCTAGTTCAATTTTCACCCCTTGGAAAATTATTTTATTTTCTAAATTTTATTATTATTATTATATTTTATTATTTATCTCCTTTATTTATTTATAAACTATTACTATTGTTATTATTTTCTAAATTTTATTATTATTATCATTATTCAACATAATGTTATTTTTCTCCAAAAATTCATGTATATATTTTTATTATTATATTGCATTAAATTTCTTAATCATGCATTAATTAGAGTTTTTATAATTAATATAATTAAAAAACACTTAACAAATATTAAACTCTTCTTTTCGTAATAAATTAATCTAACAAACTATTTTTGCAAAAGGATCCCAAATTTATTTTGACTAATCGCACGGTTAGTCCAAAATTCCGCTATCTCTACACCCGGTCCAAATGCGAGAAAAGTCAAAATAACTTTGAAATCCATAAAAAACATAAACATATACGAACTACGAATTGGGACTCTGATTCCTCATAAGATGATACGTAGGCACACGATTAAAATCGTGGCGAGTTCCCCTATGAAAAATTAAAACCCCTTTTTACCTAACTATTAAACCTAAACCTAAACCTAAACCTAGTATCCTTACGAATAAGGTAGATGAAAGGTGCCTAACGTCTTCCTCTCGTCTAAAGAAGTATGAAACTTAGAATCTCTATTTGCAAATTAGGGTTTTCTATTAGATTCCCTTAGGGTAAAAATTAGTAGTGGCGACTCTGATTTTAAATCTAGTTGCAACAGTTGGCGACTCTGCTGGGGACTTCAAACCTAGGTTTAAAAGCCTTTCCCTTAGGTTTTAGGTTTTTTATTTTTGTTGGGTTTTTATTTTCTTTATTTATTTATTTATTCTTTATTTATTTCCTTGTCTATTTTATCATTATATTTATTGTGTGGCGGTATTTCAATTTCAATATTTTCAAAAAAAAAACCTTAGAAAGAAGGTTCGTCTATTAGCTTAGGGGATATATCATCCCTGCGAGTTTATGTGACGTCTTCGCCTAGAGTCGATGGAATTCCGTAAAAGGAATACTTATCAAGAGATATCCTCTTGAAAGGTAGGACTTTGGAATGCCACCCATGACTCTTTGTACAACCCTAACCAAAATCTCAAGACAAGACATTTCACGACCTTGAGACGAAAGTCTCGGTCTGTAAAGAGGCTCCACCTAAGAGGGGCCCTTGTGCCTTTTCTCTCTGGTGCCATTCATGATACCCTTAAGGAAACCACCTTTTGGGGAGGGTAGACTAACCGTAGGTAGGGATGTAAATGGATATCCATGGGGACGGATAATATGATACCTGTGTCTGTTCCGTTGGATAAATATGATATCCATATCCATGCGGATATCTACTAAGCGGGTAGTCCACGGGTTTTAATATACCCGCGGATATTTACAGATATCCGTGGATAACATTTTATTCTAAAATTACTTTTTTTAAAAATATTTTTTCAGTTTTTTTTAAAGACACAAAAAAATTATTATCATATAACATTTATACAATTTATCTCAATTTAATAACAAAGTTTCATCATATTAATATTTGTCTTTTTCACCAAAATATAATAACATCCATATAGAATATCCATAATTTTTAACCAAAACAATATTCATCATAGCATATAATAATTGTTCCAAACAAAATAAAAAGTAATGATGCAGATAGTTTTCATCAATCATTGTAAAAATCCATATTATGCATTCCTTGCTTCAACAATTCCACTTTGATTTCCTAGCTCCTGAAATAAAACCATAAAAATGTTCAAATAAAAATCTAAATAATCAACATAATAATAATATTTAAAATGAAATATTTAACATTTCACTAACAATGTCAGTATCCATATCTTCCAATACTGAATTAATTTCAATGACTTCGGCTTTTGATTTTGTATAACATGAAAAAAGAAAAAGAATAAGTTAAACTCTAAGTGATTATAATTTTTTTAAGAAGCAATGAATTGTTATAGTTAAACAAAACTTGCAGTACAAAATTGATATTCAAATTCTAAATAGTTATAGGTAATCAAAAACAAAAACAAACTAACTTGTTTTAAGTAATCATTGTAACAAAACAACATGATAAGACTTAGTAAAATATATAAATATTTAAATAATTTTTATAATTAATTAACGGATAGGGATATCCGCGGGTATGGATATTATTAAATCCATATCCATATCCATTAAATAACGGGTATCTAAATATCCATTTATTTTATCTACGGATATCCATTAAGTTATCCATCTCATATCCGTAACGGATTTTATCCGCGGATATCTGCGGATACGGATTTTTTTGCCATCCCTAACCGTAGGCCAAAACTAAGAGCCTACTATATAAGGGTACCTGTCATAAAATTTCGTCAATAAACCCTGCATCTATGCATTCATACATTTCATATATTCATCATCCGTTTTTTTTATTTGTCTTATTCACAGGAAAAAAGGTAATAAAATCAAGATTTTGGTGATTATCTTGGAAAATAGATACCAAAAGAAAACAACTTTCCTGCGTCAATGCCATCAAGCCAGACATGTCTGAAATCAAAGCCATAAAAGGGAAGTTATTCGAAAGAGCTCTGAAGATGTTCGCTCGCCACTATGGGGATACCCTTGACTTGACAAGAGTAAAGGTTCAACTAGACGCTGTTTCTGGCCTCATTCAGTTCTATGACCCTCCGCTAAGATGCTTCACCTTCCAAGACTTCCAACTAGCGCCGACTCTGGAAGAATTTGACAGAATTCTGAACTTTTCTAAAGAAAAGGCCTATGTGGGTATCGGGAAAACTATTTAAGTAAAAGTCTTAGCAAAGGGCTTAGGGATCCCTTATTCTGAGTTAGTTCTGAATTACAGAAGAGAAGGAAAAATACAAGGAATCAAAAGAACATACCTAGAAGCTAAGGCATTCGAATTTGCTAATTATAAATAATGGGAGCCTTGTGTCGATTGTTTAGGATTGCTCATGTTTGGTGTAATTTTATTTCCACGGACTTTAGATTATATTGACGCTGCGACCACTAGCATATTTTGGGGTGCGAAAGTTTTCAATACGGATCCAACTCCCGCTCTACTTGCTGGCATTTATTACACACTACATACAATGTACGAAAGAAGAAAAGTCACTTTAAATTGTTGCATTCCACTTTTTTACTTCTGGTTCATGGCCCATCTTTATAAATAAGATTATATGATTCCAAACTTGACCAAATGAGAGTGGCTTCAGAAATTAAGGTCTCTCACTTCTAATTTGGTATTATGGTATGCAAGGAAGCTGGATATTGGTGATATTACCTATAGCTGCGGGAACTTTCCTAATGTTCCATTGATTGGATCTCGAGGCTGTATTAATTACAACCCTACCTTAGCCTTACGACAGTTAGGGTATCCTTTGGAAGATAAACCTTCAGACGAACAACTCCAACCATTGATCATTCATGACATGGGTATAAACGACCAAGGGTTGCTCAACAAGGTTATCCGAGCTTGGAATAAGGTTAATAAAAGGAAGGTTGAATGGAAGTATGTCATAACAAGGGAACCATACACTAGATAGGCCCTAGATGGGGTACAAATTATCAAGCTGCCATTTGATATAGATCCGGAGTATAAGTCAGAGGTCCCAGAGGTCACGCCTATGTCCTTAGAAGAAATCGACGATCTGAAGAGTGCCCTAAAACAAGCTCGGAGGGAAAAGGAAGAATTATAACTCAACCTCCTTAATATAACCAAAGAAAAGAAGCAAATGCAACTCATACTTGAGTCAAAGGACCAACAGACTCAGAGAGATCAAAAGGCATTGGAAAAGGAGAGCCTTAAATGGAAGTGTACGACTGAAGGACTTTTGAGTGCGACCTTCAATCTAGATTCCCACAACCAAAGTTAGAGGATGTTGCTACTGAAATCGAGAGGTTAACAAGACGGTATGAAAAGGAAACACATGACAAGAAGGTGTTAGAGGAAGACCTAAGAGCCTAGATCTAAAGTTTGGCGCAAGTTTCTTTAGATTAAGAAGAGCAGATGAAATACCTCACCACCAGACTTCAAGACAGCCAAGAATTAGAGATTAAGGAACTCCTTGAAAGAATGAAGGAAGAAAGACCCCTGACTCAGAGAATTGAAGAATATGAGCAAGTGTGCCTAGACCTAGAAGGCCTCCAAAGAGATTTCTTGATTCAACGAAGGCTTTATACAGAAGTAAGGGCTGCAAATATGTATTGGGAAGATCAGTATACAAAGATCACCCAAGCATGGAGAGATAACCATAAGATAATTCCACATCTTTATCAAGAATATCGGTATTACAAGTACAAACATGAAAGGCTCGCTTTCCTAGCCAACAATCTCATTAAGGATATCCCTAGAAGTTTGAGAGATGCGGAAAGTGTAGTGGTTTCTCTTCCTAAAGATGTTGAAGACTTTCTCAAGCTATGTCGAGCAATGGTCGATGGTTTCAGAGCGACATCCGCAAGTGCACCTAGAAGATTTGTTTCCCTTTGTTTACTTTTATGCAAACAAGTTTTGGTTTAAAGTTGTAATATCTTTCAATATCCGAATTATGTTACTTTCAATAAAGGCATTTTTTTTCCGTATCTCGTTTGCTTATTTATTTTTAAGATATTCACCAAATAAAAAAGAAGAAGAAAAGCAACAAAAAAAATATATTCCCAAGTGAATAAGACCTTTAAAAGAAGAAACCCTTACATGTTCATACATACTGATACGCATGCATACATTCACGAACACCTGCATTTCATACTGTGATACGGTGGGAGAACTGACTTGGTTGTTTTGCATTTGATCGCAAATGTGCGGATAGTAATAGCCGTCACCGAATTTTCTTTTATCCAATAAGGAAAGGCTGAAAAGAACAGGAAAGACCTTTAGAGATGTTTTCTTGAGTTCGGGGGGTAAATTATGAAAAGGGAAGGTATTAACACCCTTTTCATCCTTGGTTTTCCATGGGCTCTTAGTTTCTTGCTAGATCAATTGATTTTGTTTGAATGTGCTTGTGGTGTGGGTTTTGAAAGTATTTTGAAAATGTCTTTGTAATGGTTCTCGTTTCTATAAGAACGCGTACAAAGTGTTTGTTTCAAAAATAGTTCAAAGAGGTGTTTGTGCTTTTTGAAAGTGATTTTGAAAAGGGTTTTCTTTGTAATGGCTCTCGTTTCTATAAGAACGCGTACAAAGTGTTGTCTTTTGAAAATGTTTCAAATGAGAGTGTTGGTGTAAAAATGTTTTGTTGTGAGCAAGCGAGCAACTAGGAGCAAATCTACCTACTCAAAAGGTCTTAAGTGTTCTTTTCTTCCTCCTTTAGATATTGCTATCTTACCATTGATTTTGGTAAGAACCCCCATCGTTGGATGTGAAGGGACGGGTGCTGAACGTTTATATAGTCATAGAAGACAACCCATGGAACGTTTTAGCAATGTCGTTTTAGGGACTAGACCGTTTACCGAAGGCAACATCGAGGGTCATCGAGGGACTACGATCTTTTATCGAGGGTCTTTTGCTAAAACGCCCGTGTTCGAGGGACATGACTAGTTTCCGATAGGCAACAAGTGAGATTACCCTAAGGGTGCGTGTGTTCAAAGTGTGTTTGATTGCATGCATTTAGTCTTGATTAGGGTGATCTATTTCATGTCTTGCCATACACGTCCTAATTACTAGCATTATATTTGAAAAACTATAAATTGCGGAAATATAAAGTTCTAAGCTATTACAATATTTAGGGATGGGGGTACAAATTTACAAATGGGGGGTTATAAGAATTTAAACTCTATTTATCTATTACAATCATATTGAAATGTACCATGCAAGAAAGAAAAAGGATTTGTTTTTGAAAATGGTGTTTTGTCTTAATGAATAATAATAAAAAAAAGAAATAAATTAACTAAAAAAGGGAAATATTTTTTATGTCTGTTTTTTATATATTAATAAAAGGGATGTTAATGCTAAAAATGATAAAAAGGAAAATAACGAGAGAAAAGAATCAGCATGCTGTTGAAAGCAAAACAAAGGGGATCAGAAGTTCTGATGTTGGGCGCGCAGTGGTTCAGAAAGAAGCGTAAAAAGTTCTGGATTGATACACTCAGAGGTCCTGCAAGACACGTTATAGGGAAAACATAAAAGTTCTGGGTGGCTATGTGCTAAACTTGAGTGTTAGAATAATGAGAAAGTCTTAGAAGTTCTGTGTATTAAAACACTGAGGAGAACTCAGAAGTTCAGTATGTGCTAAGACAGTGAGTGAACATCAGAAGTTCAATGTGTGTTAACAGCGAGTGAACATCAGAAGTTCAGTGTGTTTAAACAGTGAGAAAATCATAGAAGTTCTGTATGTTAAAACAGTGAGGAGAACTCAGAAGTTCTGTGTTGTGCTAAAACCGTGAGTGAAAATCAGAAGTTCTGTGCCATATTTCAACTCTTTCCTCATATTAATCAGTACATCAACAATTTATTCAGTTCTTAACAAACAACAAATCAAAAGGATAAAAGCACAACAATTTATAGAAGTTATAACCCTAGTTTTGAGCCAAGCCTTAATCAAGAAGTTCTGATCCATAATTTTTCTACTTATGCAATGATATGGACAACATGAATACTATGATATTTACATATTTAATGATGTTCTGAATGAAATATGCAAAGTCAGAAAGACTTACCTTGAACCTGGAGCGTGTGCTTGGAACTTGAACTGCTGCCTTCAGATGTTCTGGAGTCAGCAAGAGCAACGGAAGAGAAAATGCCAAGTTCTTTGATTCAAAGGGAAGAACAAAGGTTTGGTTTTTTGTTTGGAAATTCTGGATTTTTACGAAGGTTCCACAATTTTCTTTACTCTCTTTTGACAATTCTCTATCTCTGAAAGCCATCCCCTTGAACGTTTGATGGAGCAAATTATTTATAGATGGGTTTGTTGTTGTTTTAGGGGGAAAACAAATGGGATTCAAACCTTTTTGGTATACTGTTCCATTGCTTTTTAATCATAGTTTTTGTTTGCTAATTTGGTACAAATATAGGGTTTGAGAAAAATGCAGGCGTGGACTAGATCAGCAGCAATTTGGAGTGTTGTGGAAGCTGGTTGCAGGATTGTGCTATAGCAGTGCAGCAGGCTGTTCAAACAAGGTTTTGGGGCTTTGTGATGTTCTGATCGAAGAAGACCAGAGTGAAACTCGAAGGGTGATGCTCTGATTGAAGCACGTGCTGAAGAGTCATATTCTGATTGACGAATTATGTTCTGAACCATGTTTTCAAATTCTGACTGCACTTGCGTGGAGGCTGGCTCAGAAGTTCTGCAGTATCATATTCTCTTAACACTCAGAAAATTTTCTAAATGTTTAGAAATTTGATTTTTTCAAAGTAATTTCTGACTTTAGATTTTTGATGAACCAATTTCATGTCTTGATGAAATATAATTGTTGAAACTTGATTTTTGATCTAAAAGTCAAAGTTTGACTTTTCAGTGTGCTTTTGACCATTTTTCCCTTGTGAATGATTTTCTTGAAAAGTTGTAATTCAAGACTTGAAACTCGATAGAAGCAAACTTGAGGGTCCAGGATGATCCTTTGAGAAATGAGAGGGCAAATTTTGGGGTACAACAGCTGCCCCTGTTCAATCTCTTAAGCTTGGGGATGTAGATTGGCTGGTCCGCCTTTCGTGATCTGAAGGTGGAAAATGATTGAACACTAGAGTGCCCATAAATTTTAACTCGCATGAAGTAATACTGATTGGTGATATCGGGAATGGGCTTACAGATGCCATTTGGAAGGCGACAGAGAATTGTCGGAGGTGGGCTTAAATATGCCATCCATAGGTGATTGTTGACAGGAATTAGACTAAGTCTAAATTCTGACTTCAACTGGAAAAGAAATCAGAATAAATCTTAGAGCGATTTATCTGAACCAGAGAAAGATGTCAGCGGGAAAGAATCAGAATAAACCATTGAGAGATTTAAACTGAAGCAGTAGAGATCTTGGATATTCTCCAATTTATGATGGGCCTGTGTTGGGGTGCTTCATGATGAGTCCATGTAAAACTGCATCTGGAATTGTCTGAGAAGGAATCTAGGTAGGATTACTTCATGATGAGTTTGTGTGAAACTGCATCTGGAAATGAGAAGGAACCTGGGTAGGATTACTTCATGATGAGTCTGTGTGAAACTGAATCTGGAAATGGGAAGGAACCTGGGTAGGGTTTCTTCATGATGAGTCAGTGTAAAATTGCATCTGGAAATGAGAAGGAACCCGGGTAGGGTTACTTGATGATGAATATGTGTTAAACTTCATCTGGAATAAGAAGGAACCTGGGTAGGGTTGCTTCATGATGAGTCCGTGTAAAACTTCATCTTGGAAATAGGAGGAACCTGTGTAGGGTTGCTTGATGATGAGTCCGTGTAAAACTGCATCTGGAAATGAGAGGAACCTGTGTAGGGTTGCTTGATGATGAGTCCATGTAAAACTTCATCTGGAAATGAGAGGAACCTGTGTAGGGTTGCTTGATGATGAGTCCATGTAAAACTGCATCTGGAATTGTCTGAGAAGGAATCTGGGTAGGATTACTTCATGATGAGTCTGTGTGAAACTACATTTGTGTAGGGTTGCTTGATGATGAGTCCGTGTAAAAATGCATCTGGAAATGAGAGAAACCTGTGTAGGGTTGCTTGATGATGAGTCAGTGTAAAACTTCATCTGGAAATGAGAGGAACCTGTGTAGGGTTGCTTGATAATGAGTCTGTGTAAAACTGCATCTGGAATTGTGTGAGAAGGAATCTGGGTAGGATTACTTCATGATGAGTCAGTGTGAAACTGCATCTGTGTAGGGTTGCTTGAAGATGAGTCCGTGTAAAACTGCATCTGGAAATGAGAGGAACCTGTGTAGAGTAGCTTGATGGTGAGTCCGTGTAAAACTGCATATGGAATGAGAAGGAACCTGGGTATGGTTGCTTGAATTGGTCGTATAGATAAATGCCCTGACTTGTTACATGTATTAATTTCTGACCTTTTGAAGATTATTGACAATAGCCATCTTTTGATTAACCTTTTCCTGAAAAAGGTAAAACATTAGTTGTATGCAACATTATAATGTATGAAATGCATGGTGTAATGATGTTCTCAAAATAAATGAGATCGTGTCATATGCACTTGTCATGTATGTAATATGATGCGTGAAGGGTTAAATGTATCTTTGTCTGGGAAAATAAATCCTCGACAAATGCTGGGGAGTCAATAAATCTCGGATTACCGTTGAAGAGTAGTTGAGTCTTCAAACTTTGCTTAGAATATTTCCACCAAGGATTCTTGTTTTGTTGTTTGAGGAGAGATCTGTTGAGGAATGTTGAAAACTCTGTGGAGAGTGTTGATTCATGTTTGGGGAAAAGAGTTCAGGAGCCTTGGTCGTCCGTTGCTCTACTGGGGAGTCGAATTTGAACTAATATCTGGTCGGGTCCAGGCTTCACAGTAACTTGCTGGGGAATGTAGAGTAGTCTATTGGGGAAGAGGAGTTGTGGTCTTATGATTAGTCTAAGAGGCAAACTCAAGCAAGGGAATTCATAATTTGTTGGGGAAATAAAACCTGTTGTCAGTCTGTTGGAGAAGATAGCGACTTCACTGGGGAAAAACCTCGAGGATTCTTGAGGTCGACTCAGTTGGGGAGAGGTTTTCAGAGATTGAAAATTTGGCTGGGGAATCATCCTATGAGAAGGATTCTGGGGAGATTTGTCACTGCCTCTAGTAGCAAGTGCTTATGACACTGCCAAGAAATGTTTGACTGTATGTAACCCTTTGTTGGGATTTGCGTCCAATACCCTAAGTGATGGAGATTGTGACCTGCCCCTGGTTATTCAGCATTTCTTGAGAGATTTCTTGGAATCTTGACTGGACTTCCCCATGTCATGCCGTGTCTTTTTACTTAGGAGATCTATTATTGAAAGTGTCACCCCACTTGAAGTGACTTTGTTCACCGAGAGAGCTTTCGTTCATCGGATATTCGTTGTGTGAATTTCTCTGTTGTCAAACAAATAGCCATATGCAAACAACGATATTCAAATAATGCAAAGTTTGTGTTTTTCTTGAAATTTTGAAAATGTGTTTTAGCAAGTAAAGAAATTTTGTAAGTAAATTCAAACTCAGGATTTAGAGTAAAGCCTTGTAGGAGTCAGGATACCTTTTGTAACAGTATGCTTTCGAACTAACCCATGCTTCAATTAGGACTTTTGAAGGGTTGTAACGTGGCTTGGTTCACGGTTTAAGAAACGAAGGATAAAGGCTCAAAGTGTATTTGTACCCGCCCGTTCTTCGTGATGTTCTTCAGTCCTAAACTCAGTTAATTGTGCGTTTGAACTACGATTGAGTCTGGAGTGACGTTTTGGTGATGGTTCGGACAAGTTTAATTTATCGGAAGGCAGTCCTTTTTTGCAACATTCATGTTGTTGAGGATTTGTAGTGACCTCTTTCTTTTTATTTGTTATCCCTGGTTTTTGTCTAACTGTTCTTGTTTTTTTTTATTACAGTCAGCGGGTGTTGTACCTCGAAATTTGCCCTCCCTTTTTCACTCTCAAAATCATAACCCCAGGATTTTCTCCGATTTTTGAGATTGGCTCAGGAATTGATCAAGCAGACCTTTCTTTGGCAACAAATCCGGAATTAGGGTTTTCTCTCGTATTTCTCAGAAGAAACTGAATCCTCAGAAATTCAGTTAACTGTTACATTGTTTTCATGCTTGTTCAAGTTTATTGGTTGTTTCTCAAGGCCTGATTATCTGGGATAAGAACTGAGACTCTTATTTGGAATATTAAGGCATCTATTTGTTAATGGAACGAAACGTTTGTTTGTTAATGGAATGCTTGCTTGCTTATTGGAATACACAACGCGTGTGTTGATTGGAATGCTGTCGCAAGTTATGAGAGTGCAGAGTTTTTTAAGATTACTTGGATTTTAAGTTATCTGTATTGGAAATGCTGGAATGCCGTTTCAGTTTATTTTTAATCAGGAATCTTAAATATAAAAGTGAAGAGGCAAAGGAAAAAATTGAAAAGATATTTGACAGTAGAAATTTTCTTTTGGATAAAGACTTTTATTTACTTCAAATGTTGTTACAAAATTTATTTAAATATTGTAATATTACAACTTATAGTATTTAAGATAATATTTGTTTACAATAAATAAAAAAATAAATCTAAGCCTAATCTCCTAAGATCTTTGACTTCTACCGCTTCCTCTATCATCCAATTGGTACTCACCTGCAAAAGACAAGAAAAGAGATTAATATAGAAGAATTTTCAATTGAAAAAGAAAGAAAAGAAATCATCATTAAAGTTTGTCGGCCGAAATCAGAATGCTATTTGTTCATCATGTTTTTATTATTCTCTTGGAAAATCACAAGAAGATCGCTCTTCTTGGTTCACAAAGAGAAAAGTAAAAGATAAAAAAATACAAGCATATTGAATTACAAAGTGAATATACAAGGCAAACCAAGGCGCAAAAATTCAAATATGATGGGCACCAACTGTACTGCAAACTAAACCAAACTGCAGTAATCAAACCAAATGCAACAAGGTGCCAAGCATGTCAAACTGAGTTGCAAAACATAAGCAAGTCAGCAAAGCTAACTAAACATGGCAAATCCAAACTAAGCATGTCAAACTGAATGCAAAATAGTCAAGAAGCATAGCAACTAGATGCAAACTGTCAAGGCAAAAGCACATAAAGCATACAAGTACAGAAGGTACACAATACAGAAAATATGCAGCAGGTAATATAATGCAGCAGAGGAAAACCAAATTACAAGCCAAGAGGCTTGTAATAGCCATCATCATTTTCCAGCCTAGACAAACTTTTCAGAACAAATAATATAATAAGCAAAAAAGTGCTTATGAGAGAGAGAGAGAGAGAGATAATGGGAGAACCTCTAATGAAAAGTTTGCAGTTTGGCTAAGGCTGGCATAAGTTAACAGAAACAAAGATATAAAAGCAAAACTGCATAGCAGTTCAGAGAGAGGAGAACCTGCATAAGCCTAAGCATAAACTCAACAAGTAAAACTACTGCAACTGGCCAAACCTGTTTTGCTCAAATCAACAAAACATACAGCCTGTAACAAAACTATGAAACCACAGCCAAATCTCAAAAACCCTGCAAAAACTATTAACAGCAAGCTCGAAAACCCTGCATAACTGTAACGAAGCTACAACCTCCAAACCTGCTGCACTCAGCAAGCTCACAAACTGCAACTTGCCCAAACCTGTCAAACAAACTGTAAGGTTTACTCAAAAAAACCAACAAGCAACTACAAACTCAGCAAGCTCACAAACTGCAACTTGCCCAAACCTGTCAAACAAACTGTAAGGTTTACTCAAAAACCAAAAAACAACCACTAATCAACAAATTCAAATCAAGCCAACAAAAGTTTGTTTCAGAAGTGATTTCATCACTCATCATCAACATCATTCCAAGAGGAAGAGGAAGAGGTTCAGAAGCAAATCAGTTTTCAGAATCAAATTCATCATCAAACTATCAATATCGAAATCAGTTTCAGAGATTGTCAATCATCATTAACCATTCAAGAAGAAAGAGGAAGAGGTTCAGAGGCAAGTCAAAAAACAAACAACACAGTCTCAGAATCGTGTCCACCATTATCAACCATCAGACATTTACATTCATAAAAAGAGGAAGAGTTTCAGAAGCGAAGCCAACATTATTTCAGAAACACGTTCATCATCAAAAAGAGGAAGAGTTTCAGAAATAGAATCAACAGTTCTCAGAACAGTTTTCATCATCAAACATTCAAAGAACAACAAAAAAAGGGTCTCAGAATCAAGTTCATCATTAACCTTCAAAGAAGAAAGAAAGAGGGTTACCAAACATCATCTCATCTCCATCCTCCGCCTAGCCTCCAAGGAGCGCCTCCGTCTCACGCCTCTCTCCCTCCATTTTCTGCCCGGAAAAATGCCAAGGTAAATTTCCCTCAAACCCTTACTGCATGTAAACATGAAAGGTTAAAAGATTAAACATGCGAGTAACTTGAAGAATCAAACAAACATTGAAACTGTAAAACCCAAAAGATAAAACTGTACCATTTACAAACAAACGCGAGATCGTTGCAAAGAGAAGGAGAGAGTTAGGGTGGCGCTCTGGTGGCCTAAGGGGAGGAAGAATCAGCGTCATGGCCTGAGAAAGAAGAGACGAAGAAGAGAGCAAAAGAGGTGCCGCTGTAAAGCCAAAACTACAAACCCTAAAGAATGACTGAACCCTAACAAAACATCGTGCCATTTGCCTTGGGCCTGACTCGCCCCAAACATTTTCCCCAAGCCCATTTTTGTTTTACCAACGCACCCCCCCCCTTTTCCTTCCTGATTCTTGTTCTTCTCCATTTTTATTTGGGCCTACTCCTTAACATTAATCCTACGCCCATCATCTTTTTCTTTTTAATTTTATATTTGTTAAACTAATACTTTTCTTTTATTTTCATTTTAAATAATTTGATCCTTTTTTCTTTTGTTAATAATTACTTTAATTTTTTTAACATAGTTTTAATTTTCTTTATTAAATTAAGAATTTTTACATTAATAAAATACAAGTGTAATAGAAACTTTATTTATTTAATTTTTGTTTTCTTTAAAAAATATGTAAATAATAGAAGCTTTAATTTAAATAATTTTTCTTTTTTTAAAACTTTTCTTTTCATAATTAATGAAATACAAATAATAATATAGTTTTCAATCTTTCTTTCTTTTAGAATAGATTTTTTATTTCTAAATAAATACATGCATCTCATAATTCTTTGATTTTCCTTATTTTATAATTTGTTATAATTTTTACATTGAATTGCGACAGTTCGATTTGGTTGTAACACATATTTGGACATTATTATTCTGATGAGACTCATCCCTATTTGTAAATAATTGTACCCCCATCCCCGGATACTCTTTTGTAATAACTTAGACTTTAAATTCCCGCAATTTATTGTTTTCAATATACTGTATAGTAATTAGGGTTTGTATGCGAAAAATCTAAAATCAATCGCTAGATGACCTAAATACAAGGCAAAAAGCATGAAAATTGACAAACACAATTCACACTTGCACCTCTAGGGTAACCTCGCTTGGTGCTTCGGAAAATGCAATCATGTCCCTCGAGTATGAGACACTCTAGCAAATGCCCCTTCAATAAGCAAAGATCACAGTCCCTCGATGACCCTCGATGTTGCCTTCGATAAAGCGATCTCGTCCCTTACAAAATTGCTAGAGCGTCTCACAAGTTGCTTTCAATGATTGTATGCAATGACTCGCGCCTGTTCCGTTTAACATCCTAACACAAGGTTGTTCACCAAATACAATGGTGAAACAACGCTGTTAAAAGGGTTAAAAAAACATAAGAAAGATCTTTGAGTAAAATAGGGTAGATAGCTCTTAGTTACTTGATCAATAGCTTGCAAAACATCCTTGCTACTTTCAAACACACATCACAACACAATTTCAAAACAAACTTTCAAAACATTGAAATATCCTTTCAAAAAGACAAACACCTTTGTATATATTCAAACAAGAATCGTTACAAAGGTTGCCTAGACAAGGCCTCTTTTTCAAAGAATTTTCAAAAACCACACATAAAGCACCATTTCAAACAATTGGAAAAGCAAAGCAAGTGATCTAAAAACAAGTAACTAAGAGCCCATGGAAAACCATGGATGAAAAGGGTGCTAGCACCTTCCCTTTTCATAATCTACCCCCCGAACCCGAGAAAACATCTCAAAGGTCTTTCCTGTGCTTTTTGACCTTTCCTTAGGATAAAATAAAAAGTCGGTGGCGACTCTTGCTAAACCGAACAATTGCGAACACAAACGCAAAACCTCAAGTCAGTTCTCCCACCGTATCACAGAATTGGCGACTCTGTTGGGGAAGATTTCTAAAAGTGGGGTTACCTTAGGGTTTTAGATCACCTTTACATGCTTATATTGCTTGATTTGTATGCTTTACTTTTTGGTTCCTTGCTTGGGTTTGTTTTAAATCCTACACCCGGATTTGAGGGCACCTTTTAGGTAAGTAGTAATAAACTGTGAGGGAACTGTGCGGGGTATACCGACATGGTTGAAACAGTGGCTATGTTAGTGCGACATATTTGTGGATACCAGTAGCCTTTGAGTCAATCAAAGAGAATACGGGGCCGCTGAGTGATGTCATGAAGCACTAATGAAATCTTAGAATCTTACTTGACCATCTTGGCCTTTTTAGGAGTAGTGAGATGACCGGCTTTGGTGCAGTCCGAAGTTGATATATACTCGATACTACACTCATTGAGGATTGTTTTATTGGAATATTTTGGTCGCCAGTTAAGTGGATAAACCAAAACAATGAACACAAAATAATCCAGTGATATTGAGCTCCTTAGAACCCGGTTACTATTTATAGGACAGGTTTGAGCCAACTAACTTCAAGAGGGTACATACCTACAAACCCCATGCAAGCCTAAACCTAAGTGTTGTACCCCAAAATTTTCCCTCCCTTTTCATCAACATTTTCTCATCACAAGATTCTTGGAACTCAAGATTAAGTTAGGGTTTGCTCTGCTCAAGACTCCTCCTTGCACTGTTGACCCAAATTAGGGTTTGAGTTTGCACAGAGATGTTTTGACCTAAAATGCCCAAAGTGACTTTCATGCTTCATGTTGGACTCACAAGTTTATCCATACCAAGTTTCAAGCCTTGATTCCAATCTTTGCCCAGTCAATTGGACAATTGACCTAGAAATCAGCTGTATTGGGGAAAAAAGTCAACTGTGGCCAATTGACAGTCAAACTTCATGATTTTCGACCCACATCAACATATTGAGCTCACATGAACCATTTGGTCAAGTTTGGATCACAATTCCACAAGAAATTTGATCAGATCACCAAAAGGGCAAAATGGTCATTTTTAGGGTTTTGACTACACAAAGGCAATTTTTGACTGTTTGACCTAACCAATGGCAAACCAAGTTCATATATGGACTCAAGGACTCAATGGCATTGTCTTGACCCATTCAACAAGTTCAAAAGATCTCAAGTGCATAGGATTGACAGATGAATTTTTCAGTCAACTGATCAAAATTTGATTGTATACTGAAAAGTCAAACTTTGACTTTTTGGTCAAAATCAAGTGCCAAGATTCATTTTTAATCAAGACATTTCAAATTATGAAACTTGTTCATCAAGAAATCCAAAATTGCAAATTAGGGTTTAAAATGAGAAAATTTCATAACTTAGAAATTTTCTAAGTTATGAAACTTCCTTATTTTTTCCTAACTTTGTCCCATTTTTTCACCAAGATTCAAATGGATTCAAACAAAACTTGAAACATGAAAGTTGTAGTCCATTGAAAAATCTACAACTTTTATTCACAAAGTTTTCTCAAAGGAAGCTTGTATATCAAGTTATGATTTTTGGAACAAGGGTGCAAAACATTTTTAACTTAGGAGAAATTTGACCTATTCTAGGCAGGATTTTTGTCCAACTTCTTGGCCATTTTTCACATGGTTCCACTTGGAATTTCAATTTTCATTACAAAGATGGATTGTAGTACACATTCCAAGCTTTCCAAATTGTCCAAGAACTTCTCAAACACCCTTGTGGTTAGAGAGAATCGAATTGGCAAAGTTGACCAAAACTCACTTTTGTTCATGGCCAAAGCTTGCTCATAACAACTTGCATTTTCAAGTCAGCTTGGTTTATGCTAGCTTGCAGGCCTCAAGACCAAGTTTACACTCCTTAATTTAATGCCAAACCATTGTATTAAGGTATTATTTCATCCATTTGGACATTACATGCTAAACTAATCCTTAATTGGAAAAAGCAAAGTTTCCATTTTGATAAAGTATCACTTTATGTCAAATTCCAAAATCCTTGAGGTACAAGCCAGATCTTTGAGGCAAAGCTTTGTAGACAAATCCCACTGATCAAGAGAAAATGCTGCAGCATGCTTGAGAGTATTGTACAGGCCTATATCACAACTTGCACTTTCTTGCTTCAAGTAGAAGAAATCTTGCAAACTCAATCCAACTCTCACTTCCTGCAAGCAGAAGCCTAAGCAAACTTTGTTCTCATCTTCCATACATCCCAACTAGCCTAAAGCACGACTAAACCACCCCTCATCCCTCCTCATTCACCAAATCACAGTTTTGCTGCAAAATAGGGTACCTGCTGAAGATTGAGGTCCACAACTCAATCCACTCGTGCGTTTTTGCTCAAGCCTGTCCAAACACATTCCATACCATCCACTCAAACTATCCTAAGCCCTAAACACAAGCTGTAACACCCCTAACCACGTTTGCCATTTTTACTTTCAATCTGTGCAGGTGGACTTCCATAGCACGATACAGTTGGTTTTAAAGCAAGCTAGGCATTTGGGAAGCATCCTTGGACTTCAGGCAAGCTCAACCAAAGCTCAAACTCCATTGAAGATACCTACATTGCTCTGTTCGATTCAAGCTGAAACAGGTAAAACCATGGACTTCTATCTCTCAATCTAGGAAGAGTTAAGCTTAGGTTTGTGAATGAAACATGTCCTACTCATAGCCCTGAAGCCATACATATGATCACTTTTCATTTATATTAAGCATGCTGTGAGAATTTTAGCCATGAACATGTGAAAAAAATTAGGTCAGAAATTGGGGGTGAAGAAATTCTCCCTGGTTTCTTAGAGTTAGGTCAAGTTTCTTACATATTTGGAATTGTGACTTGATGCTCTACATTATTTGTGTTATGAGTTTTGCATAAAAGTCAAAGAATCAGGAGTTGGTGTTTGATCAAAGAAGCGCGCGCTTTTGTTTCAAACAGAGCTGGAGGTTGAAGAAGGTTGGCTTGGGCTGGGCATGAGTCTGTTTTGCTCTTTGCATCCCTTTTTCCATTTGCACCCCCCTGGCCCATTATGTGAAATATTTGATATTTTTGCATTTTTCCTTTTGATTCTGATTTTATATTTTTTGCTCAAACACAAAAAACACTAAAAATATTTTTTCACATTTTTTTACATTTATTTGTTTTACTAAGCATATGTATATAAATAATATAAAACCTTTTTTTTTCTATAACCCTAAAAAATAATATAAAAATTATATTTATTTTCAGTTATTATTTTTATTTACACCTTGAAAGCATTTTCTAAAATATACATTTTTTGTAAATAATTAATATTTTTATTTTTGTTCATATTTAGCATATTTAATATATATAATATATAAATACTTGTATATTTCATTTTATTAGATAATTATGACAAAAAATATGAAAATAATACATTTTTATTTTTATTAATATATGACACTAAAAATACTTTTTTTTACAATATACTTTTTATTTTTTGTATAAATTAAAATATTTTGTACATAATCAATAAATGATACTATTTACTTGAAAAATTAGGGTTTTGCCCTAAACCATAAAAATAATCAAAAAATGACTTTTTTCTTATTTTGTTTATACTTCAAACATGAAAACTTTTTTACATACATAACAAAAATCATTTTTGTGCATAATACATTTTGTATATTTATTGTATTCACTTAAATATTATACAATTAAATATTTGTATCCTATACATTCGATATGGTTGTAATAACTTAGATTTTATTTCCTTGTCAAATATCCCCAATGCAAACTTGTACCCCCCTCCCTATATCTTGTTGTAATAGCTTAGCATTTAAATTTCCGCATTTAAAAGCTTTCAATTATGCCATGATAGACTTAGGGTTTATATGCAAAAATCAATCAACAAAGAGCTTGACCTAATTCAAGATAAACATGCATGAAAAACAAACAATGCACACTTGCACCCCTAGGGTTACTCCACTTGTTTCCTTCAAAAATGGGCCATGTTTGCATGTCAAGTACTTTGGCAAAACAAAAACAAACAAAATGATCATAGTCCCTCGATGACACTATCAAGTTGCCTAAACAAAAATGATCAAGTCCCTCAAGAAAATTGCCAAAATACTTGACACTATTGCATTCATGGTCTAAACGATGACCCGTGCCCGTCCCGTTAACATCCTAACACAAGGTTGTTCACCAAATACAATGGTGAAACAACACTGTTAAAAGGGTTAAAACATAAGAAAGATCTTTGAGAAATTTAGGGTAGATAGCTCTTGGTTACTTGATCAATCTTGCAAAACAATCCTTGCCATTTTTCAAAACACACATCACAACACAACTTCAAAACAAACTTTCAAAAACATTGAAACATCTTTTCAAAAAGACAAACACCCTTGTAAAGCATTCAAACAAGAATTGTTACAATGGTTGCCTAGACAAAGCATCTTTTTCAAAACATTTTCAAAAAACCACACACAAAGCACCATTTCAAACAATTGAAAAGCAAAGGCAAGTGATCTAAGCAAGTAACTAAGAGCCCATGGATAACCATGGATAGAAAGGGTGCTAATACCTTCCCTTTCTATAATCTACTCCCCGAACCCAAGAAAACATCTCAAAGGTTTTTTCTGTGCTTTTTAACCTTTCCTTAGGATAAAATAAAAAGTCGGTGGCGACTCTTGCTCAACCGAAACATTTGCGAAAACAAACGCAAAACCTCAAGTCAGTTCTCCCACCGTATCACACTAAGGACTTGTCTGCTTTGTGTGAATGTGATTATCTATATATACACTTGCTTATTTTTTCATACTTGTACAAAACATCATAACATCATACCATAGCATTTTCAATAACCATTTCAAGGATCTCGAGGGTCTTTGATGCAGGGTCACGTTGAACCAGACGTCTACCAAAGGGCAAGAGGTTTCATTTTCCTCTAGATAAACGCCGTTAAACATCAAGTACAACAACTTGAATCAGGGGCTATGACCCACTCGACATGGTGAGCTTGATTCTCGTGGAAAGACATCCACCGGTACAATGTTCTCCAATCAAAGATATTGATCGAAGCTCAATCTCTAACATTTTCTTGTGTTTACCCCGCAATATTCTTGAAAACATGCATCCACATATCATGCATTGTATCATGACAGGTTTTCCATTTCAGGTTTCCTTATTCTCCTACTGTTTATTTCAGTAGAGATGGCTCTAGAGAGGACTGTCGAAGATATCCAGGCTCAAAATGCTCAACTTCAAGAAATGTTCTTGAACCTGTGCCAGGGACAAGAAGAAGTGAAATCTATCCTCACAAGGGGCATGGTCCTAGGAAATCCAGGCGGCATCAGGAATGATCAGTTAGAAGGGCTACAGATTGAGTTGGCAATAATGAAGATCCAGATGATGGGACAATTGGTGGGCCAGATGGCTCTCATTCAAAACCTGGCTAAAAGACAAGAGGAGCTCAGGGTCCTCATCAACAAACTGCTTCAAGATAACCAAGTGGGGGAAACAGTTAGGGTTGAAGATCAAGTCGTCATTCAACCTCCTTTGAGACAAGAAGACAAGGGAAAGGCTTCCCAACTTGCTTCAGGGTCACAAGCCCAGCAACAACCTCGCCAGCGTCAACGGGATAATCGGCGTAAGCAAAATACATCTGGAAGACATTTCACTGAGACTGACATACCATCATCTCTAATACTGGAACGCTTGTTGGAGGTAAATCTGACTGTTTTAAAGGATCCTCTTCGGAATCCCAATACCTCTGCTCCTGGCTATCACCCCGACGCATTTTGTGTATACCACTCTTATAGTCCTGGACATGACACCGACGACTGTTGGGCTTTGAAAAACAAAATCCAAGATTTGATTGACAGAGGAGTGCTGAAATTCATGCCGGATGGCGAGATGAAAATCTTCCGCTGAGGGTTCTCCACCTGAAATGACAAGTTCGAACTAAGAGACTTTTGTTTCATTTGAATTTTCAAGTTGTAATTTTTTTTGTTATGCAAACAATTATCTGTTGATGTCAAACTTTGTTTCATTAATGCATTGCATATGTTTGTCTTGAATTCCTCCATTCGTTTTCACTATTCTTGAATTATGCTTTCTACTTTCTTTATGACATTTAACTCTTGCTAAAAGTTACAAGTCTTTAGAGGGAGGATGACGAAACAATGCCATAATCTCATACAATATGCTTTTGAACAGACCTTGCTGACGATGTACATGCATTTCTTTCAAACCCTAAACACTGGAGTTATAAGGAAGATAATCCCTAGTCAACCCCTTCGAGCCAAAAAAGTAGAAGTTTTCTGTTTTAAACACTAATCGAAACCTTTAATCAAACCTAGGGCAGGGTAGTCTCTCAGTTAATTCAAAATGTACGTTTAACCGCAAACTCTCAGTTCGTAATACAACGAACGACATCAAAAACATTCCCTTTGGAACCAAAAGACAGTGATGGTTCCTTATCGCATAGGCAGTCATTATCTATAAAAGAAAAAAGCCCACTGATCTAAAACCTACAAAGGAGGCTTAAGAAAGTTGGGGCATCCCGCTGACTGTAATCTCGAAAACAGGAACAGTCAGGCAGAAATTAGGGATAATGAATCAAAAGAAAGAGGTCATTACGAATACTCAACAAATGTTGCAAAAAATGACTGCCTTCCAACAAATTCAACTTGTGTGGATCATCACCAAAACATCGTTCCAAACTTGAATAGAGTTCGACGCATAATTAACTGAGTTTAGGATTGAAGAACATCACGAAGAGCGGGTGGATACAAATATACTTTGAGCCTTTATCCTTTGTTTCTTAAACCGTGAACCAAGCCACATTACAACCCTTCAAAAGTCCTAATTGAATCCTGGGTTAGTTCAAAAGCATACTGTTACAAAAGGTATCCTGACTCCTGTAAGGCTTTGCTCTAAATCTTGTGTTGAATTTGTCTTATAAAAAGTTTTCTGCTAAAAAACGCATTTTTCAAAACTTCGAGACAAGCATGAATGTTCGGAGGAACGAAATCTCTCTCAGTAAATAAAATCACTTCAAGTGGGATGACACTCCCGTTGCAAAAATCTCCCATCAACAAAAGGGGACTTGATATGATATTGTCCAGTAAACCTGAGGCAGTCCAGTCAAGATTTCAACAAATCTTGCAAAGCCCAGTAAACATGGGGCAGTCCAGTCAAGATCTCAAGAAATCTCTCAATTGCAGATTAACCTAGGGCAAGTCTCCATCACCATCACTTGGGGCATTAAACGTCGATCTCATCAAGGGGCTACATACAGTCCAAGTTTCCTGGCAATGCCACAAACATCTGATACTAGGGGCAATGATGAATCTCTCCAAAGTCCTTCTGAAAAGGAATTCAAGCGTCCTCGAGAAGTTCATCACCTCTCTAGCAGAGCAGCAGTCATGGGTTTATTTCCCCAACACTTGTCAAGGATTTATTCTCCAAAACGAAATTACATTTCAACAACATTCATAACATACGCAGTTTGATCGACAGATAAAGATTCCTTCATCACCTGTTGGAAGTAACGGTCGTCGAAGATTCCTTCATCATCTGTTGAAAGTAACGGTCGTCGAAGATTCCTTCATCACCTGTTGGAAGTTACGGTCGTCTAAAATTCCTTCATCACCTGTTGAAAGTTACGGTCATCGAAGATTCCTTCATCATCTGTTGGAATTACAGTCGTCAAAGATTCCTCCATCATCCGGTTGAATCAAAGTTAACCCAAAGACCCTCTCTGTTAGTCAGATCGACACTAAGATCTCCCTGATTCTTATGCCAGTGGAAGATATTCTGAGTTTTTGATATTTCAGATAAATCTCTCAGCGATTTATCCTGATTTTTCTTCACTATCAGAGATGGAGAATCCAACTCTTTTCTCCTTCACCAGTTTGGGATTTATTTTCCCCAGTGAAAGGTCGTCTTGAAAAACATTACACCTCCGTGCATCAGGACATCATGCACGCAATCTCATTTATTTGGAGAACATCATTGTTTGATGTATGCCACTAACATTTACCTTTCAGGAAAGGTACAATCAAATTCAAGCGATAAAGTTTTTACTTCAGTTGAATTACGGACAAGTTCCTAAATCTCAACAGAAACAACCCACCAGCAGAATAATGGACAAATGAAGCTCCTAAAATTCTGTTTCTCTCAAGAATGAAGATTCTCATCCTTGAAACCTCAGAACATTGGTATACTCCCAAGCTCCTGATACCATTAACAGAATGAAAATTCTCATCCTTAAAACCTCAGAAGATTGGTATACTCCCAAGCTCCTGATACCGTTAACAGAATGAAGATTCTCATCCTTGAAACCTTAGAAGATTGGTATACTCCCAAGCTCCTGATACCCTTAAACAGAATGAAGATTCTTATCCTTAAAACCTCAGAAGATTTGTATACTCCCAAGCTCCTGATACCCTTAACAGAATGAAGATTCTTATCCTTAAAACCTCAGAAGATTGGTATACTCCCAAGCTCCTGATACCGTTAACAGAATGAAGATTCTCATCCTTGAAACCTCAGTAGATTGGCATACACCCAACCTTCTGACCCAAACGCCTGAATGAAGATTCTCGTTCTTTCTTCCCCAGTAGATTGGCATACACCCAACCTTCTGACCCAAACGCCTGAATGAAGATCCTCATTCTTGCTATCCAAGTAGATTGTCATACACCCAACCTCCTGATATTCCCGACATAATAAAGATTCTCATTCTCAAAGTGGCATATAACCTGATATTCCCGACAGAATGAAGATTCTCATTCTCAAAGTGGTATATAACCTGAATTCCCGATATTCCCGACAGAATGAAGATTCTCATTCTCAAAGTGGCATATAACCCGATATTCTCGACAGAATGAAGATTCTCATTCTCAAAGTGGCATATAACTTGATATTCCCGAAAGAATGAAGATTCTCATTCTCAAAGTGGTATATAACCTGAATTCCCGATATTCCCGACAGAATGAAGATTCTCATTCTCAAAGTGGCATATAACCCGATATTCCCGACATAATGAAGATTCTCATTCTCAAAGTGGCATATAACTTGATATTCCTGACGGAATGAAGATCCTCATTCTCAAAGTGGTATATAACCTGAATTCCTGATATTCCCGACAGAATGAAGATTCTCATTCTCAAAGTGGCGTACAACCTAAACCTGAACTTCTTCCAAATAGGAATAAGCTTTTTCCAGAATCTTGAGTTTTACTCTCCAACAGGATAGCCACTCCGCAACAGTATGGCCATTCCCCACAGAGTTCTTACTCCCCAACAAAATCAAGATTTTCATCCTTGATTCTCCAGAGCTTTCTTTACTCTCAGCGTGAATTTGTCAGAATTTCAAATCCCCTGCAGATCGAAGATTCTCGTTCTTGACCCCTCAGTACAAATTTCCCCTAGCAGAATGAAGATTCTCATTCTCAATTCTCCATAGAGTTTTCAGATATTCCCCAACGGAGTTCTCCTCAAACGACAAAACAGGAATCCCCATAGATTAGCATACAACCCAAACTCCTGATTTCCCCAGCAGTGGTCCCAGGACTTCTCATTCTCAACGATCAAAGGATTTTCAATCCCCAGCAGCAGTCAAGGATTTATTTTCCCCGACAGCGGTCAAAGATTTTATTATCTCCAGCTATCCAGGATTTATCTTCCTCAGCAAGACGGCTAATCAGCTTACATGCGCATTCATTGCATTCATATATCATAAACATTGACATAACATATACATTGTGTGATACGGTGGGAAAGAACTGACTGTTTTTTGGAATGCTGGTTTACGTTTTGCGTTTGTTTTTGCAAAATGTCGCAGTATGTAAGAGTCGCCATCGACTTTTATTTTATCCAACAAAGAAAGGAAAAAAGCACAGAAAAATTCCTTTTTCGAGATGTTTCTCGGGTTTGGGGGGTAGATTATAGAAAGGGAAGGTGTTAGCACCCTTTCTATCTGTGGTTATCCACGGGCTCTTAGGTACTTGCTCAAAGTGTTTTCAAAATTTGCTTTTCTTTGTGTTTGTGGGTTTGAAGAAGTTTTTTGTTTGAAAGGTGTAACTTCAAAAGTTTTGTTTTGTTTTGAAAGAGCAAGTACTTAAGAACCATCTACCTACTCGAAAAAGGAATCGTTCTATGCTAATGTCCTTTAGACAATGCTATCCCACAATGAATGAGTAGGTAGCACCGTCGTTGGAGTTCAAGGGTCAATTCGATTAAGGGACGTGCGGTCACTAAAGCAATGTTCGGACGCCTTAGCGGTAACCCTAATGTCTTAGATCACTTTTCCGAGGCAACCATTTCGAGGCAACTATGATCTTTGGACAAGAGGGCGACCTCTAAAACTTCCTATACTTAATGACCGCGTACGAAGGCAACCAAGTGAGGTGTACCCTAAGAGTGCGCATGTGCGAGTGTGTTGTTTTCAGTTTATTTTATCTTTGTACATGTTAGTGGTTATCTATGTTGATTTTAAGTTAAACATTCGATATTGTCATGCATTCCCTATTATCAAACATCTAACAGTTTATAAGTTGCGGAAATTAAATTGCGGAAATTAAACTAACTATTACAAGGCGTCGGGTATTTACATCGCCAAAAGCAACCCTTGAAATTAAAATGCAGAAAATAAATAAAGAGATAAAGATATTAAAGTCCTATTAAACTATTACATTCCGGAAACAAATACAATATTGAAATAAAATGGATCGCGTGCGAGAAATTAAATCGGGCGAGTTCTAGGGTTTTGACCCTTTGTTATTCAAGAAAAGATTTTTTTGGTTATTTTTGAATTAAGAAAGGAATTAAATTAAGTTAATTATTAAATTAATAAATAAATTAATTAATAAAAATATTCTTTTGAATAACAAAGACTTTACTTCTGATGGAGCCGTATCTTAGATGGGTTCGTATCCATGCCCAAAAGCTGGGTATGCCGTATGAAGCCGTCCTGCCTATCATTGTTGAAGTTGCTAATGAAGAAGGGGTTCTTCCGACCATCCTCCATCCTCATATGCCTACTGACATTGGGGCACTGAAGAGGTCTTGGATGCAACTGAGAGAAGAGCGGGATGCTTACCGAGAAAAGTTTAACGAGCAAGAGCAGAAGATCCAGAAGTTGACTAGGAAGCTGGAGAACGAGCGGATTCTCAATGACTATGTCCGCACCGACAAGAAGAGGCCATGGGAGCACTGATTGCCCTCTGATTATTTCCTTTCCAGTTTTTATTTACTTTTCAGTATTTCCTTTCTTGTAACGCCTTAAGGGCATCTGTTGAACAATTTAAATTTCAAAGTTTATCTAATAAAAGTGTGTTTTCTTTCTTGTTTACAAATTTGAATCTCTCGATGTCTTTGAAATCATAGCATACACATTTCATCCCATGCACTTCATAACAGGTACCCGTTACATGTCTCTTATCTTCTTCGCTGTTTATTTCAGCATCATGTATGCTGAACCATCAACTGAGCAAGCAATCAAGGCCCTACAGGCCCAGAATGCCCAATTCCAAGAGTTGTTCATGAATCTAGCTAAGGGTCAGCAAGATCTGAAGACCCTGATTTTGAAAGAGAAAAAGAAGAAGAAGAAGAGGACAATCCTGTTTAACACAGGTCCCAGGTTTGGAAACAGACTACGAGATGAAGTTGATTTGACCACCTCATCTGGAGGGAAAGATAGTCAGGAAGAAAGGAGGGCTCCTAGCCCTGTGGTATCAGACAATGAGACGGACTTCGACGAAGACCAGTATCCTCCGGCCGAGGATAGATACAAACAACTGGAGGATCGGTTGAGTGTGATGGAAGTTCAGAAAGTGCCTGGTCTGGACTTTGGTGATCTAGGTCTATCATCTGGGGTGGTGATTCCCCACAAATTCAAAGCACCAGCCTTTGCTAAGTATGACGGAGTTTCTTGTCTGAAGTTGCACCTCCGGTCATATGTAAGGAAAATTCATCCGTACACCGCTGATAAGAACCTATGGATCCACTTCTTTCAAGACAGTCTCTCAGGGACTCAACTTTAATTTACCAGTTGGACGGAGCCAGTATCCGCAGTTGGGAAGATTTGGCTACTGCTTTCTACAGGCAGTACCAATACAATTCCGACCTCGCTCCCACGCGTACCCAACTCAAGGGTGTGTCAATGGGAACGGGCGAAGGTTTCAAAGATTATGCTCAGAAGTGGAGGGACCTCGCCGAAAGAGTACAACCACCCTTGGCTGATCGAGAGCTTGTGGATATGTTTCTAGGGACCTTGTCTGGTCCATTTTTCAACCATCTGATTGGAAGCTCTTCGTCTGGGTTTACAAAGCTAATTATGACCGGTGAGAGGATTGAGGCTGGTATTAAGCTGGTAAGATACAAAAGGGTGTTTCATCGAGCACCGAGAAAAAGCATTTTAAGAAAGAGTCCAGTGATGTCTACAGTTTGAAAAGCCAGAATAGACCTGAATGCCGCCAAGCTGTTAATGCGGTTGTTATTTCAAGACCTTCTGGTGCTACTCAGTGCAACAATCAACAAAAGGACGAGAGACCTCAAAGGCAATTTACCCGTCTCAGCATGACTTTGTCTCAGATTCTGCCACAGTTACTAAAGACCAATCTAGTAACTCTAAGGGAGGCTCCGCAGAATCCCAACATTGCATCACCTAAGTATAACCCTAATGCCCGCTGTGCTTTTCACTCTGATATCCTGGGGCATAATATAGATGATTATTGGGCTTTGAAGAACAAAATACAGGACCTAATTGATGCTAAGGAGATTGAGTTCGAGGCGCCTGAAAGACCTAATGTTGTGACTGCTCTTATGCCCAAGCATGGGGTGAATGCTATAGATGAAGACTCGTTTGTGGTTTCTGTGAAGGATATTGCTACCCCTTTGATGACTGTGAAGAAGAACCTTTTGTTAGCCGATTTATTTCCGGGCTGTGACAAAGGTTGCCGTATGTGTTCTGCCCTACCAACCGGTTGCCATCTTTTGAAATCAGGTGTCCAACGCCTGATGGATAGTAAGGAGATTTTGTTTGATAAGACTGTTGTTCCTTTAGTTCATACTGAAGAAGTTGCTATTATCACCATTTTCTACAATTCTTCCAAGGCTTCCTCGAGAAAGCCTGTTAGAATTGCATCTGTTCCAAGAATCACACCATTGATCATCACTGTTCCTGGGCCTATCCCCTACACCTCTGATAAAGTTGTCCCTTGGCACTACGGGGCTGATGTTTATTATCACGGAGTTAAACAAGATTTGGATGCTGATACTGATGTTATTAACATTGTTGGACCTGCTAAAGTCACCCGCAGCGGAAGACTTTTCTCCCCTGATATCTCTTCACCAACTGCCCGGAAACTTGTTGTTATTACACCTGCCAGTGTACCTGCTACTATTCCTGTTCAAGTTCCTATTCTTACCCCTGTCGCCGAGTCATATGACGCTCGGGGAAAAGGGATCACCTGTGAGCCTGCCCAAACGGAGGCACCAAAGACAATTACTGTTGAAGCTTCTAGACAAGAGATGGAAGAGATTCTAAAAATCATCAAAAAGAGCGACTACAATGTAGTCGAGCAGCTGGGGCAAACCCCATCCAAAATCTCTATGTTGTCACTGTTGCTATGCTCAGAGGCCCATGCCAAGGCTCTGATTGCATTCCTGAAGACTGCACACGTACCGCAAGAGACGTCAGCTGATCAGTTTAAAGATTGCGTGGCTAGGCTGACTGCTGATAATGGATTGGGTTTCTCTGACACTGATTTGACTGCTAAAGGGAGGAATCACAATGATGCCATGTATGTCTCCATTGAATGCAGGGGCACTACTCTTGCTCATGTTTTGGTGGATACTGGTTCCTCGTTGAATGTTTTGCCTAAGAAAGCTCTAGACCGGTTGGACTGTGAAGGTTTGGAGTTGAAACCAAGAAACATTGTCGTCAGGGCCTTTGATGGGTCTAAGAGGATGGTGCCCGGAGAAGGTGATATCCCGATTAAGGTTGGTTCTCAGGTTTTCAACTCTATATTCTATGTGATGGACATTCGGCCATCTTATTCTTGTTTGCTGGGTCGTCCATGGATCCACAAAGCTGGGGCCATAACCTCAACGCTCCACCAGAAACTGAAGTACCTGGTCAAAGGGAAGATTATGACAGTACAAGGAGAAGAGGAGTACATGGTGAGCCACCTCAACTCTTTCCGATATGTGGAGATGGATGAGGAGTTCATTGAGACCTCGTTTCAGCATTTTGAAGAGGTTCCCCAGACACTGGCATCAACTGAGACTGTGGTTGAAGATCCTCCTATGAAGATGGCTTCCTTCAAGGATGCCCGGGCTGTCATCGAGAAAGGTGGGTGTGCAAATTGGGGCCAAATCCCTAATTTTGCACAGAAGACTAACAAGTTTGGTTTGGGTTTCACTGCAGAAGCTCAAAGGGCTATTCGGAATGCACGGATCGGAAGACCTCCCGTGTTCATCAGTAATTCAGGAGTGAATGCCATTGAAGATGATGTTGAAGAGTCTGAGTTCGACAGTTGGATCTATCCTATGACCGACGGTGGACCAAGCAACTGGACAGCAAAGGACTTCATCCCTATTTCTTTTGTTACCCAGTAATGAAACTTTTTGTTTTGAATTTGTAACAGACAATGTTTTAGACTTTACGGCCCAGCGTCTTACCCGGGGCACCGTGGCTTCATTTGTGAGGGCTTTATGTGTGTCATCTACATATATCATTAATAAAAGCATTGGACATTTTCTTGCATTTCAAAGTTTACGCTCCTTGTTTTTCTTTTATTATATGTTGCAAAACAGCTATTTTACACACACTCACATATACAGGTCTACATTCACTCTGGATCCTACTGGTAACGACTCTGCTACTGCCAGTTATGACTTCGAAAGTCCGATCAACTTAGCCGAAGACAAAGGTGAAGATGATTGTGAAGTGCCTGGTGAACTTGCTAGACTACTACTCCAGGAAGAGAGGGCTATACAGCCACATGAAGAGCCAGTGGAATCAGTAAATCTGGGTACAGGAGAGGACAAGAAAGAAGTTAAGATCGGTGCAAATCTGGAGCATAGTGTGAAACAACGGTTGATTCAGATGTTATGTGACTATGTTGAGATCTTTGTCTGGTCTTACAAAGATATGCCTGGGTTGGATACTGATATTGTGGTTCATCGCCTGCCTACCAAGGAAGACTGTCATCCAGTGAAACAGAAGGTCCGCCGAATGCGCCCAGAGATGTCTGAAAAAATCAAGGCTGAAGTGATGAAACAGTTTGACGCCGATTTTCTAGCAGTTACTTCTTACCCTCAGTGGGTGGCCAATGTGGTTCCTGTGCCGAAGAAGGATGGTAAGGTTCGAATGTGTATTGACTATAGGGATATGAACAGGGCAAGTCCCAAGGATGACTTCCCTCTACCTCATATCGACGTTCTGGTTGACAACACCGCTCAGCATAAAGTCTTCTCCTTCATGGATGGCTTCTCCGGTTATAATCAGATTAAAATGGCTCCCGAAGACATGGAGAAGACAACCTTTGTTACTCAGTGGGGTACCTTTTGCTACAAGGTCATGCCTTTTGGGTTGAAAAATGTTGGGGCAACGTATCAGCGTGCCATGGTTGCTTTGTTTCATGATATGATCCATCACGAGATTGAGTTATACATCGACGACATGATTGCAAGGTCCCAAACTGAGGAGGAACACCTTGACCACCTTCAGAAGCTATTCGTCAGGTTGAAGTTGTACAAGCTGAGGTTAAACCCGAATAAGTGCACCTTCGGGGTGAGATCTGGTAAGTTGCTGGGTTTCGTCGTAAGCGATAAAGGTATTCAAGTGGATCCCGCCAAGGTGAAAGCTATACAGGAAATGCTACTTGTGAGCCAATCTTCAAGTTACTGAAGAAAGATCCAGTGGTACGTTGGAATGATGAATGCTAGGCCGCTTTCGAAAGGATCAAAGAGTATCTCCAAGAGCCACCTATTTTGATGCCTCCAGTTGAAGGGAGACCTCTGATCTTATACTTGACAGTACTCGACAATTCAATGGGGTGCATGCTGGGGCAGCATGACGAGTCTGGCCGAAAAGAGAATGCTATTTATTACCTTAGCAAAAAGTTTACCGACTGTGAGACCCGATACTCACTGCTCGAGAAAACTTGTTGCGCTTTGGCATGGGCTGCTCGCCGGCTGAGACAGTATATGTTGACTCACACTACTCTGTTGATATCAAAGATGGATCCAATCAAGTATATCTTCGAAAAGCCTGCCTTGTCTGGAAGAATAGCAAGATGGCAGATGATCTTGACTGAGTATGACATCCAGTACACGACCCAAAAGGCAATCAAGGGAAGTGTGTTGGCAGACCATTTGG
Source organism: Vicia faba (assembly GCA_948472305.1). NCBI lineage: Eukaryota > Viridiplantae > Streptophyta > Magnoliopsida > Fabales > Fabaceae > Vicia > Vicia faba. Next base: position 772,555,857 of record OX451740.1, on the reverse strand, counting down.
CACATCAGGCCATGGATGATTACCAGTCTATGAACTTTGAATTCCCGGACGAGAATATCATGATAGTGACTGATTGCGAGACACCTGGACCGGATGAAGGACCTGAGGAAGGATCCCGATGGTCTATGTACTTTGATGGAGCTTCAAACGCTTTGGGTAATGGCATTGGCGCTATGATCATATCTCCTAAAGGCTCTCATACTCCATTTACCGCCTGACTATGTTTCAACTGCACCAACAATATGGCGGAGTATGAGGGGTACATCACGGGTCTTCGAGTAGCAATTGACCTAAGGATTAAGTTTCTGAGTGTCTTCGGAGATTCCGCTCCCGTGATCAGTCAGATCAAAGGGGAGGGGGGTACGAAACACCCAAATCTTATTCCTTATAAGAAGTATGTGTTGACATTGCTTCCCCATTTCAAGGAGATAACCTTTGAACACTTCCCTAGAGAGGAGAATTAGTTGGCGGACGCGTTGGCTACGATGTCTTCTATGTTCAGAGTCAATTGGGACAACGAATCTCCCCAGATTATCATTGAAAGATTGGACGAACCTGCACATTGCTGTGACATTGAGACTGAAGAGGTAACAGAAAAACCATGGTTTCATGAGGTGAAGAGGTATCTTGAAGCTCAGGAATATCCCAAGGGTGCATCTGTTAATGATAATAAGTTTCTGAGGAGGTTCACGGCAAAGTTCTTCATCAACAATGGCATTCTTTACAAGCGCAACCATGATTTGACCTTACTGCGTTGTGTGGATAAGACCGAGGCAAAAAGGATCATGGCAGAATTACATGAAGGTACTTTCGGGACTCATTCCAGTGGACACACCATGGAAAAGAAAATCCTTCTGGCAGGATATTATTGGTCCACAATGGAAGCCGACTGTTATCAGCATTCTCGGACATGTCATAAGTGCCAAGTCTATGCTGATAAGGTGCACATACCTCCAGTTCCTCTGAACGTCTTGACAGCTCCTTGGCCTTTTGCAATGTGGGGCATTGATATGATCGGAGAGACCAGACCTACAACGTCCAACGGGCATCGCTTCATCTTGGTAGCAATTGATTACTTTACGAAGTGGGTTGAAGCAGCTTCCTTTGCTACCGTAACCAAGAACGTCGTGGCACGATTCATTCGGAACAATCTGATCTACCGATACGGTGTACCTGAGAGGATCATAACGGATAATGGTACCAACCTCAACAACAAGATGATCACCGAGCTCTGCGAGCAATTCAAGATACAACATCACAACTCTTCTCCCTACCGGCCGAAGATGAATGGGGCTGTTGAAGCGGCTAATAAGAACATTAAGAAGATTGTGCAGAAGATGACGGTGACATACAAAGATTGGCACGAGATGTTACCATTTGCTCTTCATGGGTACCGTACCTTAGCGCGGACGTCAATAGGGGCAACACCCTATTCCTTGGTATATGGCATGGAGGCAGTCTTGCCCATTGAAGTTCAGATACCCTCTCTTCGGATCATGAAGGATGCAGGTTTGAGTAAAGATGACTGGATTTAGACCTGGCTGGATCAGCTGAACCTAATCGACGAAAAGAGACTTACTGCTATTTATTATGGTCAGACGTACCAAAAACGGATGATCAAGGCATTTAACAAGAAAGTTAGACGACAAGAGTATCAAGTTGGGGATCTGGTAATCAAGCGCATTATTCTACCTCAAGGTGATCCCAGGGGAAAATGGACCCCTACTTACGAAGGGCCATTTGTGGTTAAGAACATTTTCTCAGGAGGAGCTATGATTCTAACCACCATGGATGGTGACGACCTTCCTCACCCCGTCAATGCAGACATAGTGAAAAGATACTATGCATAATCAAGGACCCGCTAGGTTGACTGGCCTAGGCAAAAATAAGGGCTTCTTGGCTAACCAAAAGGGTTCGGGCAAAAATAAGGGATGAAAATGAAAAATTTGTACACCCGGCAAGTCGAAAACCTGAAAAGGCGACTTGGGCAAAAAAGGGTATCCCGGTGGACTGAAAACCCGAAAGGGCGGTCCAGGCAAAAATTAGGGATCAAAGCGTAACACTATGTCTCATTGGATCACCTTGCATCCAGACTTCGGTATCAACTGTCAAGCTCGGACGAAACTAATCAATCTGATCTACCTTCAACCAAGTAGCAAAGTGATGAGATGCTTGAGGACATAAAGGCAATAGCAGAGTTGGAACCCAGTGGGATTGTTCACATAGCTGTTTTGTTTTTCACAATTTGTGTAAATTCTATCTGCTCGGCGGAGTTCTCTTACTAGGACGTCAGCCTCTTGTACAAAAACGCCTATTTACAGGCCAAACTTCAAAATCAATACAATTCATTTTCAAAGAAATTTCAAGCTGTTTTTCCTTTATCTATTTTGTTTTACAAAGAATGTCCAATGTTCATTTTTGATATATGCACTTGACATTAATTGCTGCTCATAAATATTTACATGCGAAACAAAAGACGATTACGGGTAATATCAGAAACAAGGGCAATAAGAATTGTCCGAACTGTATAGTTGCTTTGTCCACCAGGTACAAAGGTAGATTCAACTGAAGAATATGTCTAGGATACTTTCACTCCCCGCAGAGTAAGACAGTAATGGTAGCTCTCCCCCAGCTGGGACTTGCAACTACGAACGAATCAACAATGCTCTCCCCAAGCAGAGTTGATCTACCATCAGCACTAAAAAGGCTTGATATCTCCGACAGTCTTAATATTCCCTAGCAGAGTATAAGAATGTTCCCCGGCAGAAGACAAGATACCCCCAGTGGAGTTAAAATTTCCTCAGTGCAGTCTGAAAAAGCTTCCCCGATGGAATTGAAGCATCATCCCCAGTAGACTCTGGAAGTTTATCCCCAGCAAAGTACAAAATAAATCTCCCCAACCGAGTTCAAAGGATCATTCCCAGCAGAACTCATAGGATTATCCCCACAAAAATCTAACAGGTTACCCCTAGTGAAGTCGCAACTGAAAGACCATCCCCAACGGAGTTTTTTCCTTTCACAAACAGGAATTCAATCCTCAATAGATTCAATATCACCAGCAACGATAAATTCATCCCGACGGAATTTATCAGTGGAATCTTCAGCAGAACATCTCTTCCCTACAGAGTAATATCCTCATTAGTTTATTCCCCAATGGAGTTACCTTCTCCTGCAGGTTTATTCTCGCAATCACCTTTGTTCACCATCCTCAGCGGAAGTGAAGGATTCAACTCTTGTTTCCAGCAGCTTTCCGGGATTTATTTTCCCCAGCTAGAAACATTACATTTCCATACATCATGATACATGCATATACACATCATACCATACAATCTCATTTATATTGAGAGCATCATTGCTTGGTATATATCATGCATTTCATACATCATGACATTGCATATGACTAGCTCTTTACCTTTTCAGGGAAAGACGAATCAATAAACACCGTTGACTACTTATATGACCTGGTAGTCTCCTCAAAAACTACACCTATGGAAGACTTTTGTCTGGTTCAGTTAAATCGATACTAAGATTTTTTTTATTCTTATCCAGCCAAAGTTAATCCAAGACCTTCTCTGTTTCAGTCAGATCGACCCTAAGATCTCCCTGATTCGTATTCCAGTTGAAGATATTCCAAGACTTTCGTCTGGTTCAGTTAAATTGACCCTAAGATTTTTCTGATTCTTATCCAGTCAAAGTTAATCCAAGACCTTCTCTGGTTCAGTCAGATCGACCCTAAGATCTCCCTGATTCGTATTCCAGTTGAAGATATTCCAAGACTTTCGTCTGGTTCAGTTAAATCGACCCTAAGATTTTTCTGATTCTTATCCAGTCAAAGTTGATCTAAGACCTTCTCTGGTTCATTCAGATTGACCCTAAGATCTCCCTGATTCGTGTTCCCGTTAAAGATATTCTAAGACTTTAGTCTGGTTGAGTTAAATCGACCCTAAGATTTTTCTGATTCTTATCCAGTCAAAGTTGATCCAAGACCTTCTCTGGTTCAGTCAGATCGACCCTAAGATCTCCCTGATTCGTATTCCAGTTGAAGATATTCCAAGACTTTCATCTGGTTCAGTTAAATCGACCCTAAGATTTTTCTGATTCCGATCCAGCCAAAGTTAACCCAAGACCTTCTCTGGTTCAGTCAGATCGACCTTAAGATCTCCCTGATTCGTATTCCAGTTGAAGATATTCCAAGACTTTTGTCTGGTTCAGTTAAATCGATCCTAAGATTTTTCTGATTCTGATCCAGCCAAAGTTAACCCAAGACCTTCTCTGGTTCAGTCAGATCGACCCTAAGATCTCCCTGATTCGTATTCCAATTGAAGATATCCCAAGACTTTCGTCTGGTTCAGTTAAATTGACCCTAAGATTTTTATGATTCTTATCCAGTCAGAGTTAATCCAAGACCTTCTCTGGTTCAGTCAGATCGACCCTAAGATCTCACTGATTCGTTGAAGATACTCCAAGACTTTCGTCTGGTTCAGTTAAATCGACCCTAAGATTTTTCTGATTCTTATCCAGTCAAAGTTAATCCAAGACCTTCTCTGGTTCAGTTAGATCGACGCTAAGATCTCCCTGATTCCTATTCCAGTCAAAGTCCAGACCACCTATCAACAATCTCCAAATGGCATCTGTAAGCCCATTCCCGACATCACAAGGCTGATACCACTTCATGTGAGTGCAAATTTCTGGGCACTCTAGTGTTCAATCATCTTCCACCTTCGAATCACGAAAGGCCCGAAAGCCAATCTATATCCTCAGGTTTAAGAAGATTGAACAGGGGAAGATGTTGTACCCCAAAATTTTCCCTCTCATATTTCTCAAAACGTTGCAAGAAAAATCTCCAAGTGGCTCAAGATTGCTCAAGAGTTGGACAGTCAAGCTATCTCCTAAGGCAGTCAACCTCAAATTAGGGTTTTGTGTTGCATCAAGGTCCTTGCATCCAAATGACCTCAAGTTCTCCCCAATGTCCTAATATGCTCTCAAGTTCATCCATGTCAAATTTCAAGCCTTGCAGAGGAAGTTTGGTCAGTCAATTGCTCAAGGGGTCCAAAAATCGACCGTGCTAGGGCAAAAGTCAACTGTGACCCAAATACAGTCAAACCTCAAGATTTTTTGTCAACATTCTCATTTTGCAGGATATTTCATCATTTGATCAAGGGTTGATCATGATTCATCAAGGATTGCTCAAAATTCATCAAGACTCAAAGTTGCTAAATTAGGGTTTTGTAGGAAAAGTCAACTCAACTTTGACCAAGCATAACTTTCTCATACCTTATGAGAAATGACCCATCAAAAGATCATTTTGAAGAGGATGAAATTTCCTACAATCCATATTCATACCCCAAGATCAAGAAATGCACTCACAAAAAGTTACAAATTTGGACATTATAGGTCATTTTTGAAAGTCAACAAAAACACCTTTTTTGCCAAAGATTATAACTTGAGCATGGAATATCAAAATGAGATGAGACCAAAAGGGTTGTTTAGAGGACATCTCAAGATTTCTAAAAAGTCCAAGAACACCTCCAAAAGTTCAAAATTGAAGAAGTTATGCATTGTTGAAGTTGTGCATTTTTGCAAAATTGTCAAAAGTCAACTATCCCCAAAACTTCAAATTTTGTCAAATGGGCCCATTCTTTTCCACTTGATTTGGATTTTCCACATTGCACACGTGTCCTAGCTTCAGCCTTGTGTCCATTTATCAATTTTATTATTTTTATTTGATTTTTTATTGAATTATTTCATTTTAAATCAATTTAAATCAAATAAAATCACAAAACTTGATTACATGAGATCTTTTTCTATTTTCAGGACCTAATCATCATCAATATCATGACCAAATTCGTATCAAGCATTCCATGTGCAAAAAGATTGGATTTTGGACAAAATAGGCAAGCTTTCAATGGAGGATCAAATCCAATCTCAAGGCATTGATTTGGAAGGATTCAACCCACATTTGTTGACCTAATGCATTGCATATTACTTATACAAGCCAAAGCACACGAGATCAAGACCTAGAGGCTGCAAGAACACCAAAAGCAAAACTTGAAAAAAGGTGCAAAAGTGAAACTGAAATCATTCTTAGAAGCAAATTCAGGAGCAAAACTCAACACTAATCCATTGCTGGACAATCACTAAAGCAAAACCAACCCAAAGCCAGTCTCCATACACGCACAAAAGCTCTGTAAGTGTCTCAAAAAAATGCTTTTCGTTTGAATTCGTAGATCCTTATTCTTGCACTTTTCTTACAAAATCTTTGCATATTCATGATTATCGTCCAATTTACAAGCATTCTGCATTAGCCAATTGCATTTATCTGGCCTGTAACCCCATAGCCGAATCTAGGGTTCGTGGTTTGTTTTTTGGGCATTTCTTTTTCAGGAAAAATCAGTGCCATTGATGGACATGGACGTAACCAGGGGAGATAGACGAGCATAACCATGGTCTTGGGAAGAATTTCCATGGCCTAGAATTGATTTTAGGATGGACATACGAATTTAGCTGCGAATATAAATCCGCAGATAAATTTACAGGGTTGAAGGAAGAAGACGAAGACGTGTCTCCCCCTGGTTGGACGATTCAAACAATTCGCGCACTTTTTTCTGGCATAATGACGTGTTTTGATATATTAGGTTTTATTTGTGTTTAATTAACAATTGAGACATAGTGGTGCAGTGGTAGTGGCGTGCGTTCAAAATCCAACAGGACCTGGGTTCGAATCCCAGGTCCCCCATATATATTGTTATTATTTTTCTTCAGGTGATCCAATACAAGACCAAGCGCGTGATGCATCATACTCCCTCATTCAATCACCTGCCAGATGGCCCCAGGCCAGATCTGGTGGTCCAGATGGAATGTGCATCATACTCCCTAGTCAAAGTGCCACATGGAATTCACGAAAGTCAGCCAGGCCAACACAAATGGGCTACAAAATTGCCATTCTCACCCCCCTAATCAGGCCCAAACCCTAACTCTTTCTCTTTTATTATTTATTTCTTTTAATTATTTATTGTTATTATTTTTAATTATTAACCAACCAATCAAAACTTTTTCTTCATAAAATTAAAAACCAAAAAATATATTTTATTTATTAAATTAAATTTCAGCATTTTATTTCTGTTAAAATATTAATTTAATTAATTTAGTTTTAATTAGGAATAACTTTTAATATGTTTTGCAATAATTAAAATTAACTTAGACAATTAGGTTTTATTAACATTGATCAAATTTATTTTTATTTCTTTAAATACCAAAAATCCAAAAATATTATTTTCATTAATTAATTAATTAGTTTATTAATTTGATAATTGATCCAATTTAATTTCTTCCATAAATTCAAAATAACAAAAAAAAATCTTTTCTTGAATAACAAAGGGTCAAAACCCTAGAACTCACCCGATTTAATTTCTCGCACGCGATCCATTTTATTTCAATAGTGTATCTGTTTCCGGAATATAATAGATAATTAGGACTTTACTATTTTTATCGCTTTATTTATTTTCCGCATTTTAATTTCAAGGGTTGCTTTTGGCGATGTAAATACCCGACGCCTTGTAATAGTTAGTTTAATTTCCGCAATTTAATTTCCGCAACTTATAAACTGTTAGATGTTTGATAATAGGAACGCATGACAAGATTGAATATTTAACCTAAAATCAACATAGATAACCATTGACATGTACAAAGACAAAATAACTGAAAACAACACACTCGCACATGCGCACTCTTAAGGTAAACCTCACTTGGTTGCCTTCGTAACGCGGTCATTGAGTATAGGAAGTTTTAGAGGTCTCCCTCTTGTCCAAAGATCATAGTTGCCTCGAAACGGTTGCCTCGGAAAAATGATCTAAGACATTAGGTTTACCGCTAAGGCGTCCTAACATTGCTTTAGTCACCGCACGTCCCTTAATCGATTAAGGGTCAATTCGATTAAGGGACGTGCAGTGACTAAAGTAATGTTAGGACGCCTTAGCGGTAACCCTAATGTCTTAGATCATTTTTCCGAGGCAACCGTTTCGAGGAAACTATGATCTTTGAACAAGAGGGCGACCTCTAAAACTTCCTATACTCAATGACCGCATTACGAAGGCAACCAAGTTAGGTGTACCCTAAGAGTGCGCATGTGTGAGTGTGTTGTTTTCAGTTATTTTGTCTTTGTACATGTCAATGGTTATCTATGTTGATTTTAGGTTAAACATCCAATCTTGTCATGCGTTCCTATTATCAAACATCTAACAGTTTATAAGTTACAGAAATTAAATTGCGGAAATTAAACTAACTATTACAAGGCGTCGGGTATTTACATCGCCAAAAGCAACCCTTGAAATTAAAATGCGGAAAATAAATAAAGCGATAAAAATAGTAAAGTCCTAATTATCTATTACATTCCGGAAACAGATACAATATTAAAATAAAATGGATCGCGTGCGAGAAATTAAATCGGGCGAGTTCTAGGGTTTTGACCCTTTGTTATTCAAGAAAAGATTTTTTTTGTTATTTTGAATTTATGGAAGAAATTAAATTGGATCAATTATCAAATTAATAAACTAATTAATTAATTAATGAAAATAATATTTTTGGATTTTTGGTATTTAAAGAAATAAAAATAAATTTGATCAATGTTAATAAAACCTAATTGTCTAAGTTAATTTTAATTATTGCAAAACATATTAAAAGTTATTCCTAATTAAAAATAAATTAATTAAATTAATATTTATTAACAGAAATAAAATGCTGAAATTTAATTTAATAAATAAAATATATTTTTTGGTTTTTAATTTTATGAAGAAAAAGTTTTGATTGGTTGGTTAATAATTAAAAATAATAACAATAAATAATTAAAAGAAATAAATAATAAAAGAGAAAGAGTTAGGGTTTGGGCCTGATTAGGGGGGTGAGAATGGCAATTTTGTGGCCCATTTGTGTTGGCCTGGCTGACTCTCGTGAATTCCATGTGGCACTTTGACTAGGGAGTATGATGCACGTTCCATCTGGACCGCCAGATCTGGCCTGGGCCATCTGGCAGGTGATTGAATGAGGGAGTATGATGCATCACGCGCTTGGTCTTGTATTGGATCACCTGAAGAAAAATAATAACAATATATATGGGGGACCTGGGATTCGAACCCAGGTCCTATTGGATTTTGAACGCACGCCACTACCACTGCACCACTATGTCTCAATTGTTAATTAAACACAAATAAAACATAATATATCAAAACACGTCATTATGCCAGAAAATCAAAAAAGTGCGCGAATTGTTTGAATCGTCCAACCAGGGGGAGATACGTCTTTGTCTTCTGCCTTCAACCCTGTAAATTTACCTGCGGATTTATATCCGCAGCTAAATTCGTATGTCCATTCTAAAATCAATTCTAAGCCATGGAAATTCTTCCCAAGACCATGGTTATGCTCGTCTATCTCCCCTAGTTACGTCTATGTCCATCAATGGCACTGATTTTGCCTGAAAAAGAAATGCCCAAAAAAAAAACCACGAACCCTAGATTCGGCTATGGGGTTACAGGCCAGATAAATGCAATAGGCTAATGCAGAATGCTTGTAAATTGGACGATAATCATGAATATGCAAAGATTTTGTAAGAAAAGTGCAAGAATAAGGATCTACGAATTCAAACGAAAAGCATTTTTTTGAGACACTTACAGAGCTTTTGTGCGTGTATGGAGACTGGCTTTGGGTTGGTTTTGCTTCAGTGATTGTCCAGCAATGGATTAGTGTTGAGTTTTGCTCCTGAATTTGCCTCTAAGAATGATTTCAGTTTCACACTTTTGCACCTTTTTTCAAGTTTTGCTTTTGGTGTTCTTGCAGCCTCTAGGTCTTGATCTCGTGTGCTTTGGCTTGTATAAGTAATATGCAATGCATTAGGTCAACAAATGTGGGCTGAATCCTTCCAAATCAATGCCTTGAGATTGGATTTGATCCTCCATTGAAAGCTTGCCTATTTTATCAAAAATCCAATCTTTTTGCACATGGAATGCTTGATACGAATTTGGTCATGATATTGATGATGATTAGGTCCTGAAAATAGAAAAAGATCTCATGTAATCAAGTTTTGTGATTTGATTTGATTTAAATTGATTTAAAAAGAAATAATTCAATAAAAAACCAAATAAAAATAATAAAATTGATAAATGGACACAAGGTTGAAGCTAGGACATGTTTGCAATGTGGAAAATCCAAATCAAGTGGAAAAGAATGGTCCCATTTGACAAAATTTGAAGTTTTCGGGATAGTTGACTTTTGGCAATTTTGCAAAAATGCCCAACTTCAACAATGCATAACTTCTTCAATTTTGAACTTTTGGAGGTGTTATTGGACTTTTTAGAAATCTTGAGATGTCATCTAATCAACCCTTTTTGTCTCATCTCATTTTGAATTCCATACTCAAGTTATAATATTTGGCAAAAAAGGTGTTTTTGTTGACTTTCAAAAATGACCTATAATGTCCAAATTTATAACTTTTTGTGAGTGCATTTCTTGATCTTAGGGTATGAAGGTGGATTGTAGGAAATTGCATCCTATTCAAAATGATCTTTGAATGGGTCATTTCTCATAAAGTATGAGAAAGTTATGCTTGGTCAAAGTTGAGTTGACTTTTCCTACAAAACCCTAATTTAGCAACTTTGAGTCTTGATGAATTTTGAGAAATCCTTGATGAATCATGATCAACCCTTGATCAAATGATTAAATATCTTTCAAAATGAGAATGTTGACAAAAAAATCTTGAGGTTTGACTGTATTTGGGTCACAGTTGACTTTTGCCCTAGCATAGTCGATTTTTGGACCCCTTGAGCAATTGACTGACCAAACTTCCTCTGCAAGGCTTGAAATTTGACATGGATGAATTTGAGAGCATATTAGGACATTGGGGAGCACTTGATGTCATTTGGATGCAAGGTACTTGATGCAACACAAAACCCTAATTTGAGGTTGACTGCCTTAGGAGATAGCTTGATTGTCCAACTCTTGAGCAATCTTGAGCCACTTGGAGATTTTTCTTGCAACGTTTTGAGAAATATGAGAGGGAAAATTTTGGGGTACAACACATTTCCTCATACATTTCACGCAACATAACTCTGTGTTTCAGCTAACATTTTACCCTTTTCATAATAAGTTTAGCAAGTTTCAACTCCAGAATCATGAAAACAGTTTACGGATGCTTCCCAACATGGATGTTAATCTATCGCTTGTTCAGATTCAACCACTGAAAACAGTTTACGGAAGCTCCAAACACGGATGCTAATCTATTGCTTATTCAGACCCCCAGCTCAGAGACGTTCCAAACATGGATACATTTCTGATACTCATTCTTTCATCTACAACATACAGTTCAACAAACGTTCTTGGATGGCATCTTGAAGCCCATCTCCGACAAGATTCTGTCACATCTCCAGATGGAATCTTTAAGCCCATTCCCTCAACTATGCTTTGAATAGTGCAAATTTATGGGCACTCTAGTGTTCAATCATCTTTTACCTTCGAGTCGCGAACGACAAAATTGCCAATCTAACTCTTCAGGTTCAAGAAGATTGAACAGGGGCAACTGTTGTACCCCAAAATGTGCCCTCCCTTTTTCACTCTCAAAATCACAACCCCAGGATTTTCTCCGATTTTTGAGATTGGCTCAGGAATTGATCAAGCAGACCTTTCTTTGGCAACAAATCTGGAATTAGGGTTTTCGCTCGTATTTCTCAAAAGAAACTGAATCCTCAGAAATTCAGTTAATAGTTACATTGTTTTCACGCTTGTTCAAGTTTATTGGTTGTTTCTCAAGGCCTGATTATCTGGGATAAGAACTGAGACACTTATTTGGAATATTAAGGCATCTGTTTGTTAGTGGAACGAAACGTTTGTTTGTTAATGGAATGCTTGCTTGCTTATTGGAATACACAACGCGTGTGTTGATTGGAATGTTGTCGCAAGTTATGAGAGTGCAGAGTTTTTTAAGATTACTTGGATTTTAAGTTATCTGTATTGGAAATGCTGGAATGTCGTTTCAGTTTATTTTTAATCAGGAATCTTAAATATAAAAGTAAAGAGGCAAAGGAAAAAATTGAAAAGATATTTGACAGTAGAAATTTTCTTTTGGATAAAGACTTTTATTTACTTCAAATGTTGTTACAAAATTTATTTAAATATTGTAAGATTACAACTTATAGTATTTAAGATAATATTTGTTTACAATAAATAAAAAAATAAATCTAAGCCTAATCTCCTAAGATCTTTGACTTCTACTGCTTCCTCTATCATCCAATTGGTACTCACCTGCAAAAGACAGAAGAAAAGAGATTAATATAGAAGAATTTTCAATTGAAAAAGAAAGAAAAGAAATCACCATTAAAGTTTGCCGGCCGGAATCAGAATGCTATTTGTTCATCATGTTTTTATTATTCTCTTTGCAAATCACAAGAAGATCGCTCTTCTTTGTTCACAAAGAGAAAAGTAAAAGATAAAAAAATGCAAGCATATTGAATTACAAAGTGAAGATACAAGGAAAACCAAGGCGCCAAAATTCAAATATGATGGGCACCAACTGTACTGCAAACTAAACCAAACTGCAGTAATCAAACCAAATGCAACAAGGTGCCAAGCATGTCAAACTGAGTTGCAAAACATAAGCAAGTCATCAAAGCTAACTAAACATGGAAAATCTAAACTAAGCATGCCAAACTGAATGCAAAATAGTCAAGAAGCATAGCAACTAGATGCAAATTGTCAAGGCAAAAGCACATAAAGCATACAAGTACAGAAGGTACACAATGCAGAAAATATGCAGCAGGTAATACAATGCAGCAGAGGAAAACCAAAGTACAAGCCAAGAGGCTTGTAATAGCCATCATCATTTTCCAGCCTAGACAAACTTTTTAGAACAAATAATATAATAATCAAAAAAGTGCTTATGAGAGAGAGAGAGAAAGGGAGAACCTTTAATGAAAAGTTTGCAGTTTGGCTAAGGCTGGCATAAGTTAACAGAAACAAAGATATAAAAGAAAAACTGCATAGCAGTTCAGAGAGAGGAGAACCTGCATAAGCCTAAGCATAAACTCAACAAGAAAAACTACTGCAACTGGACAAACCTGTTTTGCTCAAATCAACAAAACATACAGCTTGTAACAAAACTATGAAATCACAGCCAAAGCTCAAAAACCCTACAAAAACTATTAACAGCAAGCTCGAAAACCCTGCATAACTGTAACAAAGCTACAGCCTCCAAACCTGTTGCACTCATCAAGCTCACAAACTGCAACTTGCCCAAACCTGTCAAACAAACTATAAGGTTTACTCAAAAAAACCAACAAGCAACTACAAACTCAGCAAGCTCACAAATTGCAACTTGCCCAAACCTGTCAAACAAACTGTAAGGTTTACTCACAAACCAAAAAACAACCACAAATCAACAAATTCAAATCAAGCCAACAAAAGTCTATTTCAGAAGTGATTTCATCACTCATCATCAACATCATTCCAAGAGGAAGAGGAAGAGGTTCAGAAGCAAATCAGTTTTCAGAATCAAATTCATCATCAAACTATCAATATCGAAATCAGTTTTAGAGATTGTCAATCATCATTAACCATTCAAGAAGAAAGAGGAAGAGGTTCAGAGGCAAGTCAAAAAATAAATAACACAGTCTCAGAATCGTGTCCACCATCATCAACCATCAGACATTAACATTCAGAAAAAGAGGAAGAGTTTCAGAAGCGAAGCCAACATTATTTCAGAAACACATTCATCATCAAAAAGAGGAAGAGTTTCAGAAATAGAATCAACAGTTCTCAGAACAGTTTTCATCATCAAACATTCAAAGAACAACAAAAAAGGGCCTCAAAATCAAGTTCATCATTAAACTTCAAATAAGAAAGAAAGAGGGTTACCAAACATCATCTCATCTCCATCCTCTGCCTAGCCTCCAAGGAGCACCTCCGTCTCACGCCTCTCTCCCTCCATTTTCTACCCAGAAAAATGCCAAGGTAAATTTCCCTCAAACCCTTACTGCATGTAAACATCAAAGGTTAAAAGATTAAACATGCGAGTAACTTGAAGAATCAAACGAACATTGAAACTGTAAAACCCAAAAGATAAAACTGTACCGTTTACAAACAAACGCGAGATCGTTTCAAAGAGAAGGAGAGAGTTAGGGTGGCACTTCGGTGGACTAAGGGGAGGGAGAATCAGCGTCATGGCCTGAGAAAGAAGAGACGAAGAAGAGAGCAAAAGGCGGCGCCGCTGTAAATCCAAAATTACAAACCCTAAAGAATGACTGAACCCTAACAAAACATTGTGCCATTGGCCTTGGGCCTGACTCGCCCCAAACATTTGCCCCAAGCCCATTTTTGTTTTACCAACACCCCCCTCCCCCTTTTCCTTCCTGATTCTTGTTCTTCTCCATTTTTATTTGGGCCTGCTACTTAACATTAATCCTAGGCCCATCATCTTTTAATTTTTAATTTTATCTTTGTTAAACTAATACTTTTATTTAATTTTCATTTTAAATAATTTGATCCTTTTTTCTTTTGTTAATAATTACTTTAATTTTTTTAACATAGTTTTAATTTTCTTTATTAAATTAAGAATTGTTACATTAATAAAATACAAGTGTAATAGAAACTTTATTTATTTAATTTTTGTTTTCTTTAAAAAATATGTAAATAATAGAAGCTTTAATTTAAATAATTTTTCTTTCTTTAAAACTTTTCTTTTCATAATTAATGAAATACAAATAATAATATAGTTTTCAATCTTTCTTTCTTTTAGAATAGATTTTTTATTTGTAAATAAATACATGCATCTCATAATTCTTTGATTTTCCTTATTTTATAATTTGTTATAATTTTTACATTGAATTGCGACAATTCGATTTGGTTGTAACACATATTTGGACATTATTATTCTGATGAGACTCATCCCCATTTGTAAATAATTGTACCCCCATCCCCGGATACTCTTTTGTAATAACTTGGACTTTAAATTCCCGCAATTTATTGTTTTTAATATACTGTATAGTAATTAGGGTTTGTATGCGAAAAATCTAAAATCAATCGCTAGATGACCTAAATACAAGGCAAAAAGCATGAAAATTGACAAACACAATTCACACTTGCACCTATAGGGTAACCTCGCTTGTTGCTTCGGAAAATGCAATCATGTCCCTCGAGTATGAGACACTCTAGCAAATGCCCCTTCAATAAACAAAGATCGCAGTCCCTCGATGACCCTCGATGTTGCCTTTGATAAAATGATCTCGTCCCTTACAAAATTGCTAGAGCGTCTCACAAGTTGCTTTCAATGATTGTATGTGATGACCCGCGCCTGTCCCGTTTAACATCCTAACACAAGGTTGTTCACCAAATACAATGGTGAAACAACGTTGTTAAAAGGGTTAAAAAAACATAAGAAAGATCTTTGAGTAAAATAGGGTAGATAGCTCTTAGTTACTTGATCAAAAGCTTGCAAAACATCCTTGCTACTTTCAAACACACATCACAACACAATTTCAAAACAAACTTTCAAAACATTGAAATATCCTTTCAAAAAGACAAACACCTTTGTATATATTCAAACAAGAATCGTTACAAAGGTTGCTTAGACAAGGCCTCTTTTTTAAAGCATTTTCAAAAACCACACACAAAGCACCATTTTAAACAATTAGAAAAGCAAAGCAAGTGATCTAAAAACAAGTAACTAAGAGCCCATGGAAAACCATGGATGAAAAGGGTGCTAGCACCTTCCCTTTTCATAATCTACCCCCCGAACCCGAGAAAACATCTCAAAGGTATTTCCTGTGCTTTTTGACCTTTCCTTAGGATAAAATAAAAAGTCGGTGGCGACTCTTGCTAAACCAAACAATTGCGAACACAAATACAAAACCTCAAGTCAGTTCTCCCACCATATCACAGCGGGATGCCCCAGTTTTCTTTAAGTCTCCTTCGTAGGTTTTGACTTAGTGGGTTTTTCTATTGAGAGATAATGACTGCCTATGTGCTAGGGAACCCTCATTTGTCTTTTGATTTCAGAGGAATGTTTTTGATGTCATTCATTGTATTACAAAGTGAAAATTTGCGACTGAACGCGCATTTGAATTAACTGAGAGACTACCCTGCCCCAGGTTTTTATTAAAGGTTTCAATTTGTGTAAAAAGGAAACTCCTACTTCTTTGGCTCAAAGGGGTTGACTAGGGATTATCTTCCTTATAACTCCAGTGTTTAGGATTTGAAAGAACACCTGTACATCATCAGCAAAGTCTGTTCAAAAGCATACTGTATGAGATTTATGGCATTGTTTTCGTCATCCTCCGTCTAATGGCTTGCAAATTTTAGAACAAGAGTTGAATATCATAAAACGAGTAAAAATCATAATTTAAAATAGAATGAAAATGAATGGATTAATTCAAGACAAACATATTTAATGCATTAATGAAACAAAGTTTGACATTAATAGATAATTGTTTGAATAAAAGAAATTACAAATGAAAATTCAAAATGAACAAGACGCTCTCAATGATTCGGCATAGGAGAAGTGATCACGTTTGGAGTCTCCGGAGGGTCAAACTCGATCTCCTTGGTGTCAATCAAATTCTGAATCTTGTACTTCAACGCCCAATAATCGTTAGTATCATGCCCGGGACCGCCGGAATTATAAGCACACGTTGCATTAGGATTGTAGTTAGGAGAAGAAGTTTTGGGGTTTGGATGAGGTCCTATCAACGTAATCAGATTCATCTTTAACAAGTGTTGTAGCGCTTGAGACAACGGCATGTTGATGTTGGTAAACTGTCTTTTGGGCTCGTCTGGTCTTTGTTGATTTCCCCTTTGTTGTTGTCGGTGCGACACAGAACCAGAGATCAGAACTGCCCCCACGTGTTGGTCATGACGACTCTTTTGACCATACACAACATTGGACCATTTCTTCCCATTGTATGGCTTTTTCTGAGCATAAGAGGGTGTAGCTCCTTGGATCTTTCCACTTTTGATGCCAGCTTCAACTCTTTCGCCAGTCAGTACTAGCTCGGTGAACCCAGACGAGGATCTTCCGATTAGGTGTTTGAAGAAAGGTCCCGTCAAGGTTCCCATAAAGATTTCAATTATCTCTCTTTCAGTTAGAGGGGGATGTACCCTACCAGCAAAATCTCTCCACTTTTGGGCGTATCCTTTGAAGCACTCATTTGAACCCATGGTCATGTTCTGCAACTACACACGAGTTGGTGTAAGATCAACGTTGTATTGGTACTGCTTGTAGAAAGAAGCAGCTATATCCTCCCAGGTGTAGACGCGAGCACTCTCCAATTGATAGAACCATTCAAGTTGAGTCCCAACTAAGCTCTCTTGGAAGAAATGGATCCAAAGCTTAGGATCAGTTGTGTATGGTTAAATCTTGCGGACATAAGACTTTAAGTGCATCTTAGGGCAAGAGACTCCATTGTACAGGGCAAAGGTAGGGATTTTGAGCTTTGGCGGGATGACTACCCCATAAACCAATCCCATGTCTCCTAAATCCAAGTTGGGTATCTGTTGAATATCCATAGCACTGAGGCCGTCCTCCAGTAGTTTGTACTTGTCATCAGTGGGAGGATATTGTTCCTCAGAGTAGTCAGCTTCGGCTTCATCAATCTCCAGACAATTGTCTTCTTCATGACTATCCCCCACGTTGGATGGAGTTGGGAGATCTAGTGTTCTCTTGGCTGGTCCTCTAAGTCTTCTTCCGAAGTTTCGGACGCCTACTGGCTTCTTGGACTTTTTCTTCTTGTCTTTGAGAAGAAGAGTCTTCAGGTCCTTTTGGCCCTTAGCCATAGCCAGGAACATTTGTTGGAATTGAGTGTTTTGAGCTTGGAGATCTTTCACTGTTTGTTCCATATTGTTGTACCCCAAAATTTGCCCTCCCATTTCCTCAACATTTTCTCATCACAAGACCCTTGAAGATCAAGACCCAGTTAGGGTTTCCTCTGCTCAAGACTTCTCCTTGCACTGTTGACCCAAATTAGGGTTTGTGTTTGCACAAAGATATTTTGACCTAAAATGCATAAAATGACTTTCATGCTTCATGTTGGACTCCCAAGTTTATCCATACCAAGTTTCAAGTCTTGATTCCAAATTTTGCCCAGTCAATTGGACAGTTGACCTAGAAATCAACTGTATTGGAGAAAAAGTCAACTGTGGCCAATTGACAGTCAAATCTCATGAAAATTGACCCACATCAACATTATGAACTCACATGGACCATTTGACCAAGTCTGGATCACAATTCCACAGGAAATTTGATCAGATCATCAAAAGGGCAAAATGGTCATTTTAGGGTTTTGACTGCACAAAGGCAATTTTTGACTGTTTGACCTAGCCAATGGCAAACCAAGCTCACATATGGACTCAAGGACCCCATGGAATTATCTTGACATGCTCAACAAGTTCAAAAGATCCCAAATGCACAAGATTGACAGTTGAATTTCCCAGTCAATTGATCAATTTTGACTGTATACTGAAAAGTCAAACTTTGACTTTTTGGTCAAAATCAAGAGTCAAGATTCATTTTTCATCAAAACATGCCAAATCATGAAACTTGTTCACCAAGAAATCAAAAATTGCAAATTAGGGTTTGAAATGAGAATTTTTTCATAACTTAGAATTTTTCTAAGTTATGAAAAACCCTAATTTTTTCCCAACTTTGCCCCACTTTCTCACCAAGATTCATTTGGATTCAAGCAAAAGTCAAAACATGAAAGTTGTAGCTTGTTGCAAAATCTACAACTTTGATTCACAAAGTTTTCCCAAAAGAAGCTTGTATCTCAAGTTACAATTTTTGGAACAAGGGTACCAAACCATTCTTAACTTAGTGAAATTTTGACCTTTTTAGGCAAGGTTTTTACCTAACTTCAAGACCATTTTTCACATACTTCCACTTTGAATTTCAATTTTCATTTCAAAGATGGATTGTAGTACACATTCCAAGCTTTCCAAAATGTCCAAGAACTCATCAAACAACCTCATGGTTAGGGAGAATCGAATTTGGCAAGTTGGGCAAAAGTCACTTTTGTTCTTGACCAAGACATGTTCATACACATTGCCATTTTCAAGTCAGCTTGGTTTATGCTACATTACAGGCCTCTAAACCATCCAACACTCAATAATTTAATTCATACTCATTGTGCCAAAGCCTTATTTTGTGTATCCAAGCATTGTATGCAAGATTAGGCCATAAATGGAAAAAGTGAAATAGCCATTTTTGCAAAAGCAAGCTTTATGTCATAATGCAAATCCAAGAAGTACAGATCAAATCCCCTTGGCACAAGTTTAGGGACTAATCACACTGATCAATGCCAAGGTTTGCAGCATGTTATGGGGGCCTCTAGCTGTCTAAACACCAACTTGACCTTTTCTTGCTTAAGTGTTAAGAAATCTAGCATAACTCAACACAACTTTCATCTCAGCACAGTTAAGCCTAAGCAAAGTTATCAAACATATCCTAAACATCAAACACAAGCTAGAACACGAGCCAACCATCCCCAACACCCTCTCATTCCCAGAATCACCTTCAAACTGCCCAAACAGAGTAACCTCTGCAGTTTGAGTTCCAACTCTCATTTCCATCGTGCATTCTTGCCCAAATCTGTTCAAACACCTTCCCTACCATCAATCCAAACTATCCAAAACATAAAACACGACCTGTAACTCCTCTAACCAGTTCCACCATTTTCATTTTCTTGTTTTGCAGTTGAAGTTCCATAGCACGATTCAAAAGGTTTCAAGACAAAGTAAAGCGTGGAATAGCATCCCTGGACCTCAAGGAAGTTATACCAATCATCACCTTGCGCTGAAAGCTTCTCCATTTCCAGATACAACTTCAACTGAACAGGTAAGTTCATGAACTCGTATCTCTCTTATTAGGCATTGTTAGCTTTAGGTTTGTGAAGAAAACATGTCACATTCATAGCCCTGAACATGCCCATGTAATTAAATTTCATTTATATTATGTGTGCTGCAAGAATTTAAGGTCTGAACATTGATGAAAAACTAGGTCAGGAATTGGGGGAGAAGAAATTCTCCCTCATCTTAGAGAGTTAAGTCAAGTTCTTTATATGGTTGGATTCGTCTTCTCATGCTCTACATTTTTCATGTTGTGAGTTTTGCTTGAAAGTCCAGGAATTGGGAGATAGAAAACGCGTGTTTTCTTGAACAAAGTTTGTTCTGAGGTTGAAGATGACTGGTTCTGGGCTGGGCCTGAAATGTTCTTTCTTTTTGCACCCTTTTGCTACTTTTGCACCCCCCAAGCCCATTTTGTTTATTTTCATGATTTTTTGACTTTTCTTTTTTTATTCTGACTCATTTATTTTTTCTTATCATATTAAAAATAAAAAAAAAATATTTTTTACACCATTTTTCTATTTATTAGGTTTTTATTTGATTAGAATAGATATTTGTACATAAAATAACACATAAAACCCTTCTTATTTAAAAATACTAAAAATAATGCAAACCATTTTATTTTCCATTTTTATTTTTATTTTTATCTTCTGAAAATATTTTATATGAAATATACTTTTTTATAAAAATTAAATATTTTTATTTTGTGCATATTTAATATATTTTTTGTAAATAATATAAATAAATACATATATATTAGTACACTTAGAATAAAAATACCAAAAATATACATATTTTTATTTTATTAATATTTAACACTAAAAATACATTTTTTTACTAATATACTTCATTTTTATTTTATTTTTGTATATAAATAATAAATATTGTATATATTGAATAAATAATACATTTCATTTAATAAAATTAGGGTTTTGCCCTAAACATAAAAAATCCAAAAATAATCCTTTTTTATTTTGTTTATTTGACACACAAAAATATTTCTTTTTCATACACATAAAAAACCATTTTTTTGCATCTTGCATATTTATTCTTATTTTATTTATGCAATTAAATATCTTGTAAATAATTCGATATTGATGTAATAGTCTAGGTTTAAATTCCTTGTCAAAATCCCCATTTGAACATTTGTACCCCCCTTCCCATATATTGTGTTGTAATAGCTTAGTAAATTTATTTTTCGCACTTTATTGCTTTCTAATTATACCATGTTAGAATTAGGGTTTGTATGCGAATAAAAAAAACAAAAATAGTTTGACCTAATTTCAAGATAAACAAGCATGAAAATGGACACACAAATCACACTTGCACCCCCTAGGGTATTCCACTTGTTGCCTTCAATAAATGGGCCATATTGCATGTTAGGTCTCTTTGGGCAAAGCAAACACAAATCAAATGATCATAGTCCCTCGATGACGCTTTCAAAAAGTTGCCTAAACAAATGATCAAGTCCCTTAAAGAAAATTGTCCAAAGATACTTGGCACCATTGCAATCATGGTCTAAACGATGACCCGCGCCCGTCCCGTTCACATCCTAACACAAGATTGTCCACCAAATACAATGGTGGAACAAAATTGTTAAAAGGGTTAAAACATAAACAATAATCTTTGAGAAATTTAGGAGTAGACAACCTCTTAGTTACTTGAATCAAAACTTGCAAAACAAAACACTTGCCTATTCTCTAAAACCACACATCACAACACTTTCAAAACAAACTTTCAAAAACAAATGAAAATCTTTTCAAAAGACGTACACCTTTGTATACATCCCAACATGGATCATTACAAAGGTTGCCACCACATTGGCTTCTTTTCAAAACATTTTCAAACCCACACACATAAAGCACCATTTCAAACAATTGAAAATAAAAGGCAAGTGATCTAAGCAAGTAACTAAGAGCCCATGGATAACCATGGATAGAAAGGGTGCTAATACCTTCCCTTTCTATAATCTACTCCCCGAACCCAAGAAAACATCTCAAAGGTTTTTGCTGTGCTTTTTAACCTTTCCTTAGGATAAAATAAAAAGTCGGTGGCGACTCTTGCTCAACCGAAACATTTGCGAAAACAAACGCAAAACCATAGTCAGTTCTCTCACCGTATCACAGAACTGGCGACTCTGCTGGGGAAAAATTAAAAGTGGAGTAACCTTAGGGCTTAGATCACCTTTGTTTTCAATTGTTTGCCTTGTTTGCTTTTATATTTGTGGGCTTTGCATCGGAGTTTCATAGATCCTAACCCGAATCTGGGGAATACCCTTTTTAGGTAGCGTAATCTGTGAGGGACCTGTCCGGTGTAGACCGACATGGGTGAAGCAGTGGCTACGTTGGTGTGGCACCTTGGTCTGTACCTATATCCCTTGTGTCGCAACGAGGAGAATATAGGTCTTCTAAGGAGTCATTAAACACCAACTGACCTTAGAACCCTAAATTGACCAAACTTGGCCATTAGAACAGTAGCAGTATGCTACACTCATTGAGGCTAAACTCTCGCGATGGTTCTGGCCGCAAGAAAAGATTGCGATGCTGGAGTTATGACCGATTGAGGGTAGTCAATGATTTGAGATCCTCTAGAACCCGGTTACTTTTGATAGGACAGGTTTTAACCAACGAAACTAAAAGAGGGTAATACCTAAACTTCATGCTGGCCTGAAACCTAAGGGTTATCTTGTGTGACTTGTGTGCCTTATCATACTTGTGGTGTGCTTCATCATAGCATCATGCCATCATACCATTGCATGCATCCTGTATAAAGGACTAACCCATTTCAAAGACAAAAAAGTTTCATCTTTGCTCTATTTTGTAGGACATCATGATGCCCGTGCGTAGGAATACTGTCCGGCTCAACTTTGTTCAACCACCAACTTTGCTCAAGGATTTGGTTGGTAGGATTCCAAACACTTCTTCCTTCATCAACAGGCATGGTTCTCTCCTTGGCTTGATCACTGCAAAGTGGGACCAACAACTGATAAGTGTTCTGACCCAGTTTTATGACCCCCTGTATCATTGTTTCACTTTTCAAGACTTCCAGCTGGTCCCTACCCTGGAAGAGTTCTCTTATCTGCTTGGGATCCCTGTTTTGGAACAAACTCCATTCACTGGTTGGGAAAAGACTCCTAGGCCTGAAGAGGTTGCTGCAATCCTCCCCTTGACCAAAGAAGAGGTATTGGCTAATTGGGAAACTAGAAGTGGAGTTAAGGGCTTTTTGGTCAAATTTCTGGTTGGTAAAGCTAATGATTTCTGGAATGACTTGGACTTCAAGGAGTACGAAGACATTCTGGCTCTTTTAATCTATGGTCTGATTTTGTTTCCCAACCCTGACACCTTTATCAGTATCCATGCCATAAGGATTTTCATGTCTCGGAATCCTGTACCCACTCTTTTGGGTGATATCCTGCAACAACTCTATGCTCGTACTGCTCGAAAACGGGGAACTCCGTGGTGTTGTGCTCCTTTACTAGTGAGGTGGTTTATTTCGCACCTTCCTAAGTTCGTGCTGAAGAATGAAGAAGGAAAAGGTTGGGCTCATAGGTTAATGGCTCTCACTGATAATGACATCACTTGGACTCTCAGAGGTTTGGATGAGGTAGCTTTTATTGATCGTTGCGGAGAATACCCTAATGTTCCATTGATTGGTATCCAAGGAGGAATCTCTTATAATCCATGTTTAGCTCTCCGCCAGTTTGGAAGAGCCAGAAGAGTAGGGCCTCATGAGATGTTGGTTCCTCACTTCCATTTTGAATTTCAGGTAGACAGTGACAAACTACACCATGGATTCATTAAGGCTTGGGACAGAATTCACAAAGCTGACCCACATGAGTTGGGACCAAAGACTTCTCTACCAATGGAACCCTATTGCAGATGGGTCCGCATCCGCGCTCAGAAGTTGGGTATGCCGTACGAAGCTGTCATACCTATCATTCTTGAATCTCCTGATGAAGATGGGGTTCCTCCAACTGTCCTCCCTCCTCAGATACCCACTGATTTTGACACAATGAAGAGATCTTGGGCGCAGCTAAAGGAAGAGCGGGATTTTTATCGGGAAAAGTTCAACGAACATGAACGGAAGATTCAGAGGCTAACTAAGCAATTGGAGGAAGAGCGGGTCCTGAATAACTACATCCACACTGAGAAGAGGAGGCCATGGGAGCATTGATGGGCTTTGGATATTTCCTTTTATATCTTTTATTTCCTTTTCAGTATTTTTTCATTCCTGTAATGCCTAAGGGCAAGTTGTTGAACAATTTAAAATTTGAATCTAATGAAGTGTGTTTCCCTTTTGTCTACAAAGTTGAATCTTGTTTGTCTTTGAAAACATAAAACATACGCATCTCATTGCACCATATGCATAGCAGGTACCCTTTTTCACAGGTTGCTTAATCTCCTTCGCTGTTTATTTTGAACAGTCATCATGGATCCAGATTCATCCAGTGAGCAAGCAATCAAGGCCCTTCAGGCCCAAAGTGCCCAGTTTCAAGAAATGGTCCTGAGCCTGGCCCAAGGTCAGCAAGAGTTGAAGGCTCTACTCCTGAAGAAGAAGAAGAAAAAGAGGAATGCGTTATTCAACACCGGACGTAGGTTTGGGAACACACTCCATAATGAAGCTGATCCAACTACTTCCTCTGCTGAGAAAGACAGTCCCCAAGGGGGAGGAGCTCCTAGTCCTGCAGTCTCTGACAATGAGACGGACTACAATGACGAACAATACCCACCTGCTGCTGACAGATACAAGCAATTGGAAGACCGCTTGAGCGCCATGGAGATTCAGAATGTGCCGGGGCTGGATTTCGGAGATTTGGGGTTATCTTCTGGGGTTGTAATCCCACACAAGTTTAAGGCGCCTGCCTTCGCCAAATATGATGGGGCTTCCTGTCCAAAGCTGCATCTAAGGTCGTACGTAAGGAAAATCCAACCTTACACGGCAGATAAAAATCTCTGGATTCACTTCTTCCAAGATAGCCTTTCGGGGTCACAGCTTGAGTGGTTCTACCAACTAGATGGAACCAGTATCCGACACTGGGAAGATTTGGCAACCGCATTCTACAGACAATATCAATACAATTCTGATCTCGCTCCTACGCGTACCCAACTTCAGGGTATGTCTCTAGGAACGGGCGAAGGGTTCAAAGAATATGCACAAAAATGGAGAGATTTGGCTGGCAGGGTGCAGCCTCCATTGACTGATCGTGAGCTGGTTGATATGTTTCTAGGGACCTTGTCTGGTCCATTTTTCAATCATTTGGTTGGTAACTCCTCCGCTGGGTTTACGGATTTGATTCTGACGGGTGAGAGAATTGAAGCTGGCATCAGGTCAGGAAAGATACAAAAAGCTACCTCCACAAGTACTGAGAAGAGGCCTTTCAAGAAAGAAGCCAGTGCAGTCTATGGTCCTAGAAGACAAGTCAAGCCAGAAAGTCGCCAAGCCGTCAATGCTTTGGTCATTTCAAAACATGTTGCTGCTCCTCAGCAGTACAATCAACAAAGAGGTGAAAGGCCCAAGAGGCAGTATACTCGGCTGAGTATGACCTTGTCACAAATCTTACCGCAACTGTTATCAACCAACTTGGTGACCATCAAAGAGGCTCCAAAGGTCGTAAATACTGCATCTCCTAAGTATAACCCAAATGCCCGTTGTGCTTATCATTCCGATAGCCCCGGGCATACTACTGATGATTGCTGGGCCTTGAGAAATAAGGTGCAAGACCTTATCGACGCGAAGGAAATTCAGTTTGAGGCGCCTGAAAGGCCAAATGTTGTAACTGCTCCTATGCCCCAGCATAGAGTAAATGCCATCGAGGAAGATTTGTATGTTGTTTCGGTAAATGATGTTGCTACCCCTCTTTTGACTGTTAAGAGGAACTTACTACTAGCCGGTTTATTTCCGGGTTGTAGCAAGGGTTGCCTCCTGTGTGCTGTTATCCCTACCGGTTGTCCACTGCTGAAATCAGGCATCCAAAGCCTGATGGATAGCAAAGAAATTCTGTTCAAGAAAACTGCTGTTCCGTTTGTTTCCGCTGAAGAAGTATCTGTCGTCACAATTTTCAACAATCCTACCAAGGCTCTCCCAAGGAAGCCAGTTCAAATTATGTCTGTTGCACCCATTACTATTACTGTTCCGGGGCCTCTCCCCTATGAATCTAACAAAGTTGTCCCATGGCATTATGGGGCCGACGTGTATGTGCTTGGGGTGAAGCAGGAGTTCAACACCGGTACCAGTATCAGTAACATCACTGGTCCCGCCAAGATTACCCGCAGTGGCAGGCTCTTCTCGCCTGACATTGCACCACCAGTTATCCGACAACCTCTCATCATCACACCCGCAAGTGTGCATGTTCCAAATCAAGTTCCTGTGTCTACTACTGCCGCCGAGTCCTCTGATGCTCGGGGCAAAGAAGTTGCTGCCAATTTTCCTGCCAAGACGGAGGCACCAAAAAAGACTGCCGTCGAAGCCTCCCAACAAGAAATGGAGGAAATCCTTAAAATCATTAAAAAGAGTGACTTCAATGTTGTTGAACAGTTGGGGCATACCCCCTCCAAAATCTCTATGCTATCATTGCTGCTATGCTCAGAGGCTCATGCAAAAGCCCTGATTTCATTTCTGAAAACGGACCATGTGCCGCAAGAGACCTCTGCAGATCAATTCACTGACTGTGTGGCTAATTTGACGGCTGACAATGGTTTGGGGTTCTCGGATGCTGACCTTACCGCCAAGGGAAAAAATCACAATGATGCCCTGCACGTCTCTATAGAATGCAGGGGCACTACTCTCGCACACGTGTTGGTGGATATCGGTTCTTCCCTGAATGTTTTGCCCAAGAAGGCCTTAGATCGGTTGGATTGCGAGGATCTGGAATTGAAACCTAGTAACATCATTGTTAGAGCCTTCGACGGTTATAAGAGGATGGTGCACGGTGAGGTAGACATTCCTATTCGTGTGGGTTCCCAAGTCTTCGACTCAACGTTCTATGTAATGGATATTCGTCCATCTTATTCCTGCTTGTTGGGTCGACCCTGGATTCACAAAGTTGGGGCAGTAACATCCACTCTACACCAAAAGCTCAAATACCCTGTCAAAGGGAAGATTGTTACTGTGCAGGGTGAGGAAGAATACATGGTTAGTCACTTGAATTCATTCCGGTATATCGAGATGGACGGGGAATTTATTGAAACCCCCTTTCAGCATTTTGAGGAGGTTCCTCCAACGTTGGAATCGGCTGAAACAGTGGTTGAAGAAGACTTTCCGTTGAAGATGGCGTCCTTGAAGGATGCCCGGGCTGTAATCGAGAAAGGCAATTGTGTAAACTGGGGTCAGCTTCCTGACTTCACTCAAAAGAATGACAAGTTTGGGCTGGGCTTCACTGCAGAGGCTCAGAGGGCTGTGCGCAAGGAAAGGATCAGAAAGGCTCTGGTGTTTATCTCCAACCCAAGGGTGAATGCTATCGAGGAGGACGTAGAGGAAGCAGAGTTTGACAGTTGGATCTATCCTACCACCAGCAACGGACCAAGCAATTGGACGGCAAAGGATTTTACACCTATCACATTTGTCACGCAGTAATTATTTCTTTTGATTTTCAATTTGTAACAAGCAAATATGTCGAAACTTTTATTGGCTCGGTGTCCTACCCGGGGAATCGTAGCTCCATTTGTGAGGGCTTTTTTTGTATGACATTTCCATATATCATCAATCAAAACATTGGACGTTTGTTGCATTTCAAATCTTGTGCTCTTTTTTCTTTCTGTGTTATATATTGCAAAACAGCTATATTTACACACACTCACTTATACAGGTTTCAATCCACTCTGGATCTCACTGGTAACAGCTCTGCTACCACCAGTTATGACTTTGAGAATCCGATCAACTTGGCCGAAGACGAAGGTGAAGATGATTGCGAAGTGCCTGGTGAACTCGCAAGACTGTTGCTTCAAGAAGAGAGGGCCATTCAGCCGCATGAAGAGCCGGTGGAAACAGTGAACCTGGGTACTGAGACAGATAGAAAAGAGGTCAAGATTGGTGCCAATCTAGAGCTCAGCGTGAAGCAACGATTGATCCAGATGCTACATGATTACATGGAAATATTTGCTTGGTCCTACGAAGACATGCCTGGTCTAGATGCCGACATTGTAGTTCATCACCTGCCAACAAAGGAAGACTGCCCTCCGGTAAAGCAAAAGGTCCGCTGTATGCGCCCAGAGATGTCCGAAAAGATAAAGGCTGAGGTTATGAAGCAATTCGATGTCGGGTTTTTAACAGTAACTTCTTATCCTCAGTGGGTTGCTAATGTGGTGCCAGTGCCGAAAAAGGATGGTAAAGTCAGAATGTGTGTCGACTACAGAGATTTGAACAGGGCAAGCCCCAAGGATGATTTCCCTCTGCCTCACATCGACGTTCTTGTTGACAATACTGCTCAACACAAGGTGTTCTCCTTCATGGATGGTTTTTCAGGGTATAATCAGATCAAGATGGCTCCGGAAGATATGGAAAAGACTACCTTTGTGACTCAGTGGGGCACCTTCTGCTACAAGGTCATGCCATTCGGGTTAAAAAATGTTGGGGCAACCTATCAACGTGCCATGGTTGCTTTATTTCATGATATGATCCATCATGAGATCGAGGTATATGTTGATGACATGATTGCAAGGTCCCAAACTGAGGAGGAACATCTTGACCATCTGCGGAAGCTGTTTTACCGATTGAAGTTATACAAGCTGAGGTTGAATCCCAACAAATGCACCTTTGGGGTGAGGTCCGGAAAATTGCTAGGTTTCATTGTAAGCGATAAAGGTATTCAGGTGGACCCTGCCAAGGTAAAATCCATACAAGAGATGCCGACTCCAAAGACAAAGAAAGAAGTCAGGGGCTTTCTAGGACGACTGAATTACATTGCCCGATTCATCTCACATCTGACTGCTACCTGTGAGCCAATCTTCAAATTACTGAAGAAAGATCAAGTGGTACGTTGGAACGATGAATGTCAGGCTGCTTTCGAAAAGATAAAGGAGTACCTCCAAGAGCCACCCATTCTTATGCCACCAGTGGAAGGGAGACCTCTAATACTATACTTGACAGTACTTGATAACTCAATGGGGTGTGTGCTGGGGCAGCATGACGAGTCTGGCCGAAAAGAGCACGCTATTTATTACTTGAGCAAAAAGTTTACCGACTGTGAGTCTCGTTACTCACTGCTCGAGAAAACTTGCTGCGCTCTGGTATGGGCTGCTCGCCGGATGAGACAGTATATGCTGACTCACACTACTCTGTTGATTTCAAAGATGGATCCCATCAAGTACATATTCGAAAAGCCTGCTCTGTCTGGAAGAATAGCGAGATGGCAAATGATCTTGACAGAATATGATATCCAGTATACAATTCAGAAAGCAATCAAAGGAAGTGTACTGGCAGATCATTTGGCACACCAACCTGTGGACGATTACCAATCATTGAACTTTGATTTTCCAGACGAAGACATCATGGTGGTAACTGATTGTGAAGTGCCTGGACCGGATGAAGGACCTGAGGAAGGTTCCCGATGGTCTATGCATTTTGACGGAGCCTCCAACGCTTTGGGTAACGGTGTCGGCGCTGTAATCATATCTCCCAGAGGAACTCATACTCCACTTACCGCCCGGTTATGTTTCAACTGCACCAACAACATGGCAGAATATGAGGCATGTATCATGGGTCTACAAGCTGCAATCGACTTAAGGATCAAGTTTCTAAGTGTCTTCGGAGATTCTGCTCTCGTGATCAATCAGATCAAAGGCGAGTGGGATACGAAACACCCAAATCTTATTCCTTACAAGGAGTATGTGCTGACTTTGCTTCCCCACTTTGAAGAGATAACTTTTGAGCACTTCCCAAGAGAGGAGAATCAGCTAGCGGACGCACTAGCTACGATGTCTTAAATGTTCAAAGTTAAATGGGACAATGAGGCTCCCCGGATCATTATCTGGAAGTTGGACGAACCGGCATACTGCTGCGATCTTGAGGCCGAAAAGGTGACTGAAAAACCCTGGTATCATGAGGTGAAGAGGTACTTGGAAGCTCAGGAATACCCTGAAGGTGCATCTGTCAATGACAAGAAGTTCATGAGGAGGTTTGCGGCAAAATTCTTCCTCAGCAATGACATTCTCTACAAACGGAATCATGATTCAACTCTACTGCGTTGCGTGGATAAGGCTGAAGCAGAGAAGATCATGATAGAACTGCATGAAGGTACATTCGGAACACATTACAGTGGACACACCATGGCGAAGAAAATCCTTCGGGCAGGGTATTTCTAGTCCACGATGGAAGCCGATTGTTACCAACACTCTCGAACTTGTCACAAATGCCAGATCTATGCTGACAAGGTGCATATCCCTCCGGTTCCTTTGAACGTCCTGACGGCACCTTGGCCTTTTGCAATGTGGGGCATTGATATGATCGGTGAGATCCGACCAACGGCATCCAACGGGCATCGCTTCATCTTGGTAGCGATCGACTACTTTACGAAGTGGGTTGAGGCAGCTTCCTATGCAACGGTAACCAAGAGCGTCGTGGCATGTTTCATCCGGCATAATCTGATCTGTCGGTACGGCGTCCCGGAAAGAATCATTACGGACAACGGTACCAATCTCAATAACAAGATGATCACTGAACTCTGCGAACAATTCAAAATACAATACCATAACTCTTCTCCTTACCGGCTGAAGATGAATGGGGCTGTAGAGGCAGCTAATAAGAATATCAAGAAAATTGTGCAGAAGATGACAGTGACCTATAAAGAATGGCACGAGATGTTACCATTCGCTCTTCATGGGTACCGTACCTCAGCAAGGACGTCAACCGGGGCAACTCCTTTCTCCTTGGTCTATGGCATGGAAGCAGTCTTGCCAATTGAAGTCCAGATACCCTCTCTCCGAATAATGAAGGATGCAGATCTGAGTGAAGATGACTGGATCCAAACTCGACTTGATCAGTTAAACCTAATTGACGAAAAGAGACTCACCGCTATCTGTCATGGTCAGACGTACCAAAAACGGATGATCAGGGCATTTAACAAGAAAGTCAGACCACAAGAGTATCAAGTTGGGGATCTGGTAATCAAACGCATCATCCTTCCTCAAAGTGATCCCAGGGGAAAATGGACCCCTACGTACGAAGGGCCATTTGTGGTTAAACATGTGTTCTCAGGAGGAGCCATGATTCTAACCACCATGGATGGTGACGACCTTCCTCACCCCGCCAATGCAGACATAGTAAAAAGATACTACGCATAATAAGAGACCCGCTAGGTTGACATACCTAGGCAAAAATAAGGGCTTCCCGGCGAACCAAAAGGGTTCGGGCAAAAATAAGGGATGAAATGAAAAAAATCTGTACACCCGGCAAGTCGAAAACCTGAAAAGGCGGCTTGGGCAAAAATGGGTATCCCGGTGGACTGAAAACCCGAAAGGGCGGTCCAAGCAAAAGTTAGGGATAAAGCGTAACACTATGTCTCATTGAATCACCTTGCATCCAGAATTCGGCATCAACTATCTGGCTCAGACTTCGGCATCGATCAGTCAACTTCATCTTCAACTAAGCAGCAAAGTGATGAGACGCTTGAAGACATAAAGGCAATAGCAGAGTTGGAACCCAGTGGGAATTTTGTGCACATAGCTGTTTTGTTTCTTTCTTCAAATTGTATAAACTTTATGATATTCGGCGGCGTCCTCTTACTAGGACGTCAGCCTCTTGTACAAAAAACGCCTCTTTACAGGCAAAATTCAAGATCAATACAAATACACTTTTCAAACAAATTGCCAATTGTTTTTCCCTTTTCTGTTTTGTCTTGCGAAGAACGTCCAATGTTCCTTTTTGATATATGCATTTGTCATTAAATTGCTAATTCATAAATACCTACAGATAAAACAAAAGACTAATTACAGGTGACATCAGAAACAGGGGCAATGTAAAGATGTCTGATGCAGTCTGTTTGCTTTGTCCGCCGAGGTACCAAGATGGATTCAACTGAAGAATGTGACCAAGTTATCTCAACTCCCCACAAAGTGAGATAAGTTTCAGCAATACATCAGCCCTACAACAGGCACCCTATTCCCCTAGCAAGTCAGCAACACACTCCCCTGCAGAGTACGGACATCTCTCCCGAGTTTCATTTAAAGTTATTCCTCATAAGGGCTTATAACTGAGTTATCCTCAGCTAATTGCCACGAAAGATCGCCCTCGGCAAAGTTCTTTCAATCCCCAACGGAGTTTACCATCATTATCCCCAGCGGAATCCATTATTAAAGTCTCTCTTCCACAGAGCAATTCCCCGGCCGGTCGTCAAGGATTTATTTTCCTAAAATGCATTCATAAACATTTCACATTTCATACATCTTGCTTACATACATGATAAAGTGCATACAACACTATCTCATGTTGAACATCATGACATCATGCAATTCATACATCATGACATTGCATACAACTGATGTTTTGCCTGAACAGGGAAAAAGACAACCCCAAAGACAATTACCTTCAGCTGTCACAATTCCAGATTCGATACCTGTATCTAGCCAGGGCACATCTATGAGTGATCAGTTTCCAGACTCGATTCCTGTATCTAGCCAGGGCACGTCTGAAGAGTTCGAAGATTCGATTCCTGTATCCAGCCAGGGCATATCTAGCAACTATCACAATTCCAGATTCGATTCCTGCATCCAACCAGGGTATATCTGTTGACCACATTTCCAGACTTGATTCCTGTATCTAGCCAGGGCACGTCTGAAGAGTTTGAAGATTCGATTCCTGCATCCAGCTAGGGCATATCTGTTGACGACTATTTCCAGATTCGATACCTGTATCCAGCCAGGGCATATCTGTGAACATTCGATTGTAGATTCGACACCTGTATCCAGCCAGGGCATGTCTGCATGAAGAGATTGAAGATCAAACACCTGTAACAAGCCAGGAAAACATCTGTCTTTCTCAAAATACACAAGTTCTCGCTAAGGAATCTCTTATGCGATCAACACTTCCAAATGGCATCTATAAGCCCATTCCCGACAAGGTTCTGTCACATCTCCAGATGGCATCTATAAGCCCATCTCCCTATCCACCATCTCTCTGAATGGCATCTATAAGCCCATTTCTGACATCACATTGCTGATACTCCAACATGCGAGTGCAAATTTCCGGGCACTCTAGTGTCCAATCTCCTTTTACCCTCGAGTCACGAAAGGCAAACTTGCCAATCTAACACTTCAGGTTCAAGAAGATTGAACAGGGGCAACTGTTGTACCCCAAAATTTGCCCTCCCATTTCCTCAACATTTTCTCATCACAAGACCCTTGAAGATCAAGACCCAGTTAGGGTTTCCTCTGCTCAAGACTTCTCCTTGCACTGTTGACCCAAATTAGGGTTTGTGTTTGCACAAAGATATTTTGACCTAAAATGCCTAAGAAGACTTTCATGCTTCATGTTGGACTCCCAAGTTTATCCATACCAAGTTTCAAGTCTTGATTCCAAATTTTGCCCAGTCAATTGGACAGTTGACCTAGAAATCAACTGTATTGGGGAAAAAGTCAACTGTGGCCAATTGACAGTCAAATCTCATGAAAATTGACCCACATCAACATTATGAACTTACATGGACCATTTGACCAAGTCTGGATCACAATTCCACAGGAAATTTGATCAGATCATCAAAAGGGCAAAATGGTCATTTTTAGGGTTTTGACTGCACAAAGGCAATTTTTTACTGTTTGACCTAGCCAATGGCAAACCAAGCTCACATATGGACTCAAGGACCCCATGGAATTATCTTGACATGCTCAACAAGTTCAAAAGATCCCAAATGCACAAGATTGACAGTTGAATTTCCCAGTTAATTGATCAATTTTGACTGTATACTGAAAAGTCAAACTTTGACTTTTTGGTCAAAATCAAGAGTCAAGATTCATTTTTCATCAAAACATGCCAAATCATGAAACTTGTTCACCAAGAAATCAAAAATTGCAAATTAGGGTTTGAAATGAGAATTTTTTCATAACTTAGAATTTTTCTAAGTTATGAAAAACCCTAATTTTTCCCAACTTTGCCCCACTTTCTCACCAAGATTCATTTGGATTCAAGCAAAAGTCAAAACATGAAAGTTGTAGCTTGTTGCAAAATCTACAACTTTGATTCACAAAGTTTTCCCAAAAGAAGCTTGTATCTCAAGTTACAATTTTTGGAACAAGGGTACCAAACCATTCTTAACTTAGTGAAATTTTGACCTTTTTAGGCAAGGTTTTTACCTAACTTCAATACCATTTTTCACATACTTCCACTTGGAATTTCAATTTGCATTTCAAAGATGGATTGTAGTACACATTCCAATATTTCCAAAATGTCCAAGAACTCATCAAACAACCTCATGGTTAGGGAGAATCGAATTTGGCAAGTTGGGCAAAAGTCACTTTTGTTCTTGACCAAGACATGTTCATACACATTGCCATTTTCAAGTCAGCTTGGTTTATGCTACATTACAGGCCTCTAAACCATCCAACACTCAATAATTTAATGCATACTCATTGTGCCAAAGCCTTATTTTGTGTATCCAAGCATTGTATGCAAGATTAGGCCATAAATGGAAAAAGTGAAATAGCCATTTTTGCAAAAGCAAGCTTTATGTCATAATGCAAATCCAAGAAGTACAGATCAAATCCCCTTGGCACAAGTTTAGGGACTAATCACACTGATCAATGCCAAGGTTTGCAGCATGTTATGGGGGCCTCTAGTTGTCTAAACACCAACTTGACCTTTTCTTTCTTAAGTGTTAAGAAATCTAGCATAACTCAACACAACTTTCATCTCAGCACAGTTAAGCCTAAGCAAAGTTATCAAACATATCCTAAACATCAAACACAAGCTAGAACACGAGCCAACCATCCCCAACACCCTCTCATTCCCAGAATCACCTTCAAACTGCCCAAACAGAGTAACCTCTGCAGTTTGAGTTCCAACTCTCATTTCCATCGTGCATTCTTGCCCAAACCTGTTCAAGCACCTTCCCTACCATCAATCCAAACTATCCAAAACATAAAACACGACCTGTAACTCCTCTAACCAGTTCCACCATTTTCATTTTCTTGTTTTGCAGTTGAAGTTCCATAGCACGATTCAAAAGGTTTCAAGACAAAGTAAAGCGTGGAATAGCATCCCTGGACCTCAAGGAAGCTATACCAATCATCACCTTGCGCTGAAAGCTTCTCCATTTCCAGATACAACTTCAACTGAACAAGTAAGTTCATGAACTCGTATCTCTCTTATTAGGCATTGTTAGCTTTAGGTTTGTGAAGAAAACATGTCACATTCATAGCCCTGAACATGCCCATGTAATTAAATTTCATTTATATTATGTGTGCTGCAAGAATTTAAGGTCTGAACATTGATGAAAAACTAGGTCAGGAATTGGGGGAGAAGAAATTCTCCCTCATCTTAGAGAGTTAAGTCAAGTTCTTTATATGGTTGGATTCGTCTTCTCATGCTCTACATTTTTCATGTTGTGAGTTTTGCTTGAAAGTCCAGGAATTGGGAGATATGAAACGCGTGTTTTCTTGAAAAAAGTTTGTTCTGAGGTTGAAGATGAATGGTTCTGGGCTGGGCCTGGAATGTTCTTTCTTTTTGCACCCTTTTGCTACTTTTGCACCCCCCAAGCCCATTTTGTTTATTTTCATGATTTTTTTACTTTTCTTTTTTTATTCTGACTCATTTATTTTTTCTTATCATATTAAAAATATAAAAAATATTTTTTACACCATTTTTCTATTTATTAGGTATTTATTTGATTAGAATAGATATTTGTACATAAAATAACACATAAAACCCTTCTTATTTAAAAATACTAAAAATAATGCAAACCATTTTATTTTCCATTTTTATTTTTATTTTTATCTTCTGAAAATATTTTATATGAAATATACTTTTTTATAAAAATTAAATATTTTTATTTTGTGCATATTTAATATATTTTTTGTAAATAATATAAATAAATACATATATATATTAGTACACTTAGAATAAAAATACCAAAAATATACATATTTTTATTTTATTAATATTTAACACTAAAAATACATTTTTTACTAATATACTTCATTTTTATTTTATTTTTGTATATAAATAATAAATATTGTATATATTGAATAAATAATACATTTCATTTAATAAAATTAGGGTTTTGCCCTAAACATAAAAAATCCAAAAATAATCCTTTTTTATTTTGTTTATTTGACACACAAAAATATTTCTTTTTCATACACATAAAAAACCATTTTTTTGCATCTTGCATATTTATTCTTATTTTATTTATGCAATTAAATATCTTGTAAATAATTCGATATTGATGTAATAGTCTAGGTTTAAATTCCTTGTCAAAATCCCCATTTGAACATTTGTACCCCCCTTCCCATATATTGTGTTGTAATAGCTTAGTAAATTTATTTTTCGCACTTTATTGCTTTCTAATTATACCATGTTAGAATTAGGGTTTGTATGCGAATCAAAAACAACAAAAATAGTTTGACCTAATTTCAAGATAAACAAGCATGAAAATGGACACACAAATCACACTTGCACCCCCTATGGTATTCCACTTGTTGCCTTCAATAAATGGGCCATATTGCATGTTAGGTCTCTTTGGGCAAAGCAAACACAAATCAAATGATCATAGTCCCTCGATGACGCTTTCAAAAAGTTGCCTAAACAAATGATCAAGTCCCTTAAAGAAAATTGCCCAAAGATACTTGGCACCATTGCAATCATGGTCTAAACGATGACCCGCGCCCGTCCCGTTCACATCCTAACACAAGATTGTCCACCAAATACAATGGTGGAACAAAATTGTTAAAAGGGTTAAAACATAAACAATAATCTTTGAGAAATTTAGGAGTAGACAACCTCTTAGTTACTTGAATCAAAACTTGCAAAACAAAACACTTGCCTATTCTCTAAAACCACACATCACAACACTTTCAAAACAAACTTTCAAAAACAAATGAAAACCTTTTCAAAAGACGTACACCTTTGTATACATCCCAACATGGATCATTACAAAGGTTGCCACCACATTGGCTTCTTTTCAAAACATTTTCAAACCCACACACATAAAGCACCATTTCAAACAATTGAAAACAAAAGGCAAGTGATCTAAGCAAGTAACTAAGAGCCCATGGATAGCCATGGATAGAAAGGGTGCTAATACCTTCCCTTTCTATAATCTACTCCCCGAACCCAAGAAAACATCTCAAAGTTTTTTGATGTGCTTTTTAACCTTTCCTTAGGATAAAATAAAAAGTCGGTAGCGAATCTTGCTCAACCGAAACATTTGCGAAAACAAACGCAAAACCATAGTCAGTTCTCCCACCGTATCACACATATCCATCTTACTGAAATAAACAGTAGGAAGATAAGGAGACATTTATGGGAGAAACCTGTCATGATATGATGCATGATATGTGGATGCATGTTTTCAAGGATCTCGTGGGGTTAGTAGTCACTTACAATTTTAATTGGAGAACTTTATGTCTATGGATGTCCTTCCATGAGAATTAAGCTCACCATGTCAAGTGGGTTATAGCCCTTGACTCAAGTTGTTATACTTGATCTTTGACGGTGTTTGGTTAGAGGAAAATAGATCCTCGTGCCCCTTGATAGATGTCTGGTTCAACGTGACCCTGTATCATAGATCCTTGAGATCCTTGAAACGATTATTGAAGATGTTACGGTATGATGTTATGTACAAGTATGCAAAGTAAGCAAGTTTATATACAAATAAACATGTACACACAAAGCAGACAAGTCCTTAGGTTTAGGCTTGCATGAAGTTTGTAGGTAAGTACCCTCTTGAAGTTTAGTTGGCTCAACCTGTCCTAGTTAATAGTAACCGGGTTCTAAGGGATCTCAATATCACCGATCTTTCCCCCAAGCTTCTTTCAATAGGTGATTGACTCATAACCAAACAAAACTCAAGAGTCAAACCTTAATGAGTGTAGCATCGAGTATCTGTCGACCTTGGGAATACACCAAAGTCGACCATCTCGCTACGTCCTACTGGCCAAGTTATGAAATTTAAAGGTTCTAAGGTCAGTTTATACTTTATGACACCACGCGGCGGCCCCGTACTCTCCTTGATTGACTCAAGGGTTACCGGTACCAACCAAAGTGCCACATCAACGTAGCTAATGCTTCAACTGTGTCGGTATATCCCGTACAGTTCCCTCACAGTTTATTGCTACTTACCTAAAAGGCGTCCCCAAATCCGGGTGTAGGATTTTTAACAGTAACCCAAACAAGGACCCAAAATATAAAGCATACAAGTCAAACAATGAAAGCAAGTAGATGTGATCTATCCCTAAGGTAACCCCACTTTTAATGTCCCCAGCAGAGTCGCCAGTTCTATGATACGGTGGGAGAACTGACTTGGTTGTTTTGCATTTGATTGCAAATGTGCGGATAGCAAGAGTCGTCGTCGACTTTTATTTTATCCAATAAGGAAAGACTGAAAAGAACAGGAAAGACCTTTAGAGATGTTTTCTTGAGTTCGGGGGGTAGATTATGAAAAGGGAAGGTATTAGCACCCTTTTCATCCATGGTTTTCCATGGGCTCTTAGTTACTTTCTAGATCAATTGCTTTTGTTTGAATGTGCTTGTGGTGTGGGTTTTGAAAGTATTTTGAAAATGTCTTTGTAATGGTTCTCGTTTCTATAAGAACGCGTACAAAGTGTTTGTTTCAAAAATAGTTCAAAGAGGTGTTTGTGTTTTTTGAAAGTGATTTTGAAAAGGGTTTTCTTTGTAATGGCTCTGGTTTCTATAAGAACACGTACAAAGTGTTGTCTTTTGAAAATATTTCAAATGAGAGTGTTGGTGTAAAAATGTTTTGTTGTGAGCAAGCGAGCAACTAGGAGCGAATCTACCTACTCAAAAGGTCTTAAGTGTTCTTTTCTTCCTCCTTTAGATATTGTTATCTTACCATTGATTTTGGTAAAAAGCCCCATCGTTGGGTGTGAAGGGACGGGTGCGGGACATTTATATAGTCATAGAAGACAACCCATGGAACGTTTTAGCAATGTCGTTTTAGGGACTAGATCGTTTACTGAAGGCAACATCGAGGGTCATTGAGGGACTACGATCTTTTATCGAGGGTCTTTTGCTAAAACGCCCATGTTCGAGGGACATGACTAATTTCCGATAGGCAACAAGTGAAATTACTCTAAGGGTGCGTGTGTGCAAAGTGTGTTTGATTGCATGCATTTAGTCTTGATTAGGATGATCTATTTCATGTCTTGCCATACATGTCCTAATTACTAGCATTATATTTGAAAAGCGATAAATTACGGAAAAATAAAGTCCTACACTATTACAATATTTAGGGACGGGGGTACAAATTTACAAATGGGGGGTTATAAGAATTTAAATCCTATTTAACTATTACAACCATATTGAAATGTACCATGCAAGAAATAAAAAGGATTTGTTTTTGAAAATGGTTTTTTGTCTTAATGAATAATAATAATAAAAAGAAATAAATTAACTAAAAAGGGGAAATATTTTTTATGTCTGTTTTTTATATATTAATAAAATGGATGTTAACGCTAAAAATGATAAAAAAGGAAAATAACGAGAGAGAGAGAAAATCAGCATGCTGCTGAAAGCAAAACAAATGGGGATCAGAAGTTCTGATGTTGGGCGTGCAGTGGTTCATAAAGAAGCATCAGAAGTTCTGGATTGATACACTCTGAGGTCCTGCAAGACACGTTAGAGGGAAAATAGATAAGTTCTGGGTGGCTATGTGCTGAACTTTTGAGTGTTAGAATAATGAGAAAGTCTTAGAAGTTCTATGTATTAAAACAATGAGGAGAACTCAGAAGTTCAGTATGTGCTAAGACATTGAGTGAATATCAGAAGTTCAATGTGTGTTAACAGTGAGTGAACATCAGAAGTTCGGTGTGTTTAAACAGTGAGAAAATCATAGAAGTTCTGTATGTTAAAACAATGAAGAGAACTCAGAAGTTCTATGTTGTGCTAAAACCGTGAGTGAAAATCAGAAGTTCTGTGCCACATTTCAACCCTTTCCTCATATTAATCAGCACATCAGCAATTTATTCAATTCTTAACAAACAGCAAATCAAAAGGATAAAAGCACAACAGTTTATAGAAGTTCTAATCCTAATTCTGAGCCTAGCCTTAATCAAGAAGTTCTGATCCATAGTTTTTCTACTTATGCAATGATATGGACAACATCAATACTATGATATTTACATATTTAATGATGTTCTGAATGAAAGATGCAAAGTCAGAAAGACTTACCTTGAACCTGGAGCGTGTGCTTGGAACTTGAATTGCTCCCTTCAGATATTCTGGAGTCAGCAAGAGCAACGGAAGAGAAAATGCCAAGTTCTTTGATTCAAAGGGAAGAACAAAGGTTTGGTTTTCTGTTTGGGAATTTTGGATTTTTACGAAGGTTCCACAATTTTATTTTCTCTCTTTTGACAATTCTCTCTCTCCGAAAGCCAGCCCCTTGAATGTGTGATGGAGCAAATTATTTATAGATGGGTTTGTTATGGTTTTAGGGGGGAAAACAAATGGGATTCAAACCTTTTTGGTATATTGTTCCATTGCTTTTTAATCATAGTTTTTGTATGCTAATTTGGTGCAAATATAGGGTTTGAGAAAAATGCAGGCGTGGGCTAGATCAGCAACAATTTGGAGTGTTGCGGCAGCTGGTTGCAGGACTGTGCTATAGTAGTGCAACAGGCTGTTCAAACAAGGTTTTGGGGCTTTGTGATGTTCTGATCGAAGAAGACCATAGTGAAACTCAAAGGGTGATGCTCTGATCGAAGCACGTGCTAAAGAGTCACATTCTGATTGACGAATTATATTCTGAACCATGTTTGCAAATTTTGACTGCACTTGTATGGAGGCTGGCTCAGAAGTTCTGAAGTATCATATTCTCTTAACACTTAGAAAATTTTCTAAATGTTTAGAAATTTGATTTTTTCAAAGTAATTTCTGACTTCAGATTTTTGATGAACCAATTTCATGTCTTGATGAAATATAATTGTTGAACCTTGAATTTTGATCTAAAAGTCAAAGTTTGACTTTTCAGTGTGCTTTTGACCATTTTGCCCTTGTGAATGATTTTCTTGAAAAGTTGTAATTCAA
Organism: Vicia faba; assembly: GCA_948472305.1. NCBI lineage: Eukaryota > Viridiplantae > Streptophyta > Magnoliopsida > Fabales > Fabaceae > Vicia > Vicia faba. The sequence goes on along the minus strand of OX451740.1, from coordinate 772,514,802 downwards.
GACTTGAAACTCGATAGAAGCAAACCTGAGGGTCCAAGATGATCCTTTGAGAAATGAGAGGGCAAATTTTGGGGTACAACACATACCAAAGCTCGTCTTTTTTCAAAATCTCTCTAGTTAAACCATTGGTAGAAGAAGATCACCACCTCCTTGGCCTCTATATGAGACAAGGGCCTATCAACAAAAAGCAATGGAACAAATTGAAGAGAATCAGACTGCATTCAAGGAAGATCTCGACCAAGTCAAAGGTGATGTGAGTTCAATGAAAGGATACCTGAGTCAAGTTCTCCTAGCTTTGAAGAACATCATTGACAGGCATGATCAAAATCCCAGGGTAGCTTTCGAGGAAGTAGCCCAAACGATCGGTGCGTCAAGCGGTCACCAACTAAGAAAGGAGCCAGAAACAGGACCCCAAAAGTCTGTCATGGCCCAACAAGAGACAAGAGAAGCTGAGACTGAAGGGTTTATCCCAACGCCGTAAAAAGTAGGTACATCTCATACCCTACAAATTCTAATCAACCATGCAGATAACTACTTGGACCTTCAGTATAGAGACCACGACCTAGAGGATGTCAATCAGGCACCCTTAAAAATGACTGGTACTCATGCTATTGATAACCCACTGGTAATGAATCAATATAAGGCTCTAGAGGAAAGGTTGAAAGTTGTGGAGGGTTTTGATGCCTTCGAGGTAGATGCTCTTGAAATAGGCCTAGTTCCCGATGTGGTAATTTCGCTGAAGTTTAAAGTGCCTGACTTTGGAAAGCACAAAGGGCTCACTTGTCCAAGAAATCATCTATGCATATATTGCAGGAAGATGCATGCCCATGCCCACGACCAGAAGCTAATGATTCATTGTTTTCAAGATAGCTTAAGCGGGGCATCTCTAGACTGGTATATGCAGTTGGAACGAGTTCATATCCGAACATGGGCAGATATTTCTAATGGTTTCTTAAGGCATTACAAAAATATAACCTGGACATGGCGCCTACTCACATGCAACTCCAGAACCTGTCTCAGAAGAAAGAAGAGTCTTTCAAAGAATACGCTCAGAGATGGAGGGAGATGGCATCTCGTGTGCAACCACCGCTGTTGGAGAAGGAGTTAGTAGATATATTCATGGGAACCTTGAAAGGGGTATATTATGAGAAGATGGTAGGAAGTATCTCTTCGGGATTCTCATATCTAGTGACTATTGGGGAAAGGATTGAGGTTGAAATAAAGAGTGAAAAATACCAGGGGGACCATCAAATACCCCTTATAATACAAAGAGACATGCTCCTAACTTCCCAAAAAGAAAAGAGGGAGAAATTAATGTTGTAGCTTCACAACCAAGGGCACAACAACCATTAATGATCCCATAAGGACGGTAGCAAGCTAGATTTGGAAGGCCGCAAAGAAATTTTGATCCACTCCCTATGCCACCCAGCCAGTTATTACAACACTTGGCCAAGGCATACTTGGTGGAACTAAAACGTCTAGCTCCTGCAGTTGGGCCACTCTCGCGAAAGTACAATGTCGATGCCAGATGCGAGTATCATGCTAATTCTCCTGGATACACCATAGAACAATGTTGGGCATTCAAGCATAAAATTCAAGATTTGTTAGAATCTCAAGACATCACTTTTGAGAAACCTAACATCAAATCAAACCTCATGCCTCTGCATGGGGGACCATAAATAAATGCAATCGAAATAGTCACCGACTTTGGGGAAACCAAGCAAGTAAAGTCCCCGATAAATTCGTTAAAAGAATATTTGTTAGAGTGGGGGTTCCTGTTGGAACATAATGAAGCCTTCAAAAGAACGTTACATAAGCTAGTAGACCAGGGGATAGTCCAATTCAGACCATACCTTTAAGAAAAATATGTAGCTGCAATTGAAGGAAAGAAGCCATTAGTAATCCCTTGCCAAGGCCCAAATCTTAATAGAAAGACTCTTGTGATCCCGTGGGAAGAATCGGCAGAAACCCCAGGGGTAGCACCAAAGAAGACATTGCAAATATCAACAGTTCCAGAGGCCACGATGGTAATTAAGGGACCATCACCTATCCTATATGAAAGTTACAAAGCAGTACCATGGAGTTATGAGTCAGCCATGTATATTAATGGATCAAAACAAGAAAGTGAGCCATCATCAAGTCAAGGACCTGCAATTTCAAACATCGCAGGGACAGGGGGTATGACCTGTAGTGGTCGAGTCTTCAAATCTGAACCACCAAAGAAAAATGAAGAGATAGCAATAAAGGATAAGGGAAAAGTAGTGGTAGAAACAAGTCAAGAGAAAGAACCTCCAAGCTGAAATTTTACTGACCAAGAGCGGAGGAATTCTTGAAGATCATCAAAAGAAGTGACTATAGGGTGATGGACCAGCTTCACCAAACCCCAACTAAAATTTCCATACTCTCGTTGCTCATCAATCTGAGGCCCATCAAGACTCTTTGATAAAGGTACCGAGTTCAACCCACGTCGCAAAGGAGACTACCGTGAATCAATTTGACAATGTTGTAGAAAACCTAACATTAGATCATATCTGGGTTTTAGAAACGATGAATTGCCTCCACAAGGCCGAGCTCACAACAAAGCACTACATATCTCCATCCAGATAGGTACTACCAGCCTATCCAGGGTACTCACCGATACTGGTTTTGCCCTCAATGTGTTACTGAAATCAAGTATGATGAAGTTAACATTAGATGGTGTCGTGATAAGGCCAAGCTCTACAATGGTGAAAGCATTTGACGGTTCTCAAAGCTAGGTATTCGGAGAGGTGGACCTTCCAATAAAAATAGGACCACATATCTTCTATATCACTTTCCAAGTCATAGATATAGAACTGGCATACACATGCTTACTTGGGCGACCTTGGATTCATGCAGCAGGGGCAGTCACTTTGACCTTACATCAAAAGTTGAAGTTCTTAGTGGAAGGGAAGTTAATTATAATCGAAGGTGAGGAGGACATCTTTGTAAGTCACAACAAATCATACAGGTATATTAGTGCCGAAGAAGACTGTATAGCCACCCCTTTCTAAGTTCTGGAAGTTGCTTCAATGGTGACTTTACCAATGAAGAAGAGTAATAAGCCCACAGTAACCTCATGGAGAGATTTGCAAACAACGATGGAAAGTGGTGCCTTGAAAGGTTGGGAAGAGCTCCCAGAAATTCTTGAGAAGAAGAATCGCTTCGGTTTGGGCTATGAACTATCAAAAGCTATTCTGAAAGGTAAAACACGGTTTCCTCTAATCCAAGAGACCATTATCAACAAGGGAATAGAGCATGGCAGACAGGTAGCAATGATATCCAACAAAGTCAACACAAAAAGGACAAATGACTTCATCCGAGAATGCACCCCAGGAGAAGAACCCAAGAGATGGACAGTTGTGGAGATTCCCAAGATCTTTTTCTTTCCTAAGCAATTTTTCTTGTTTTTGAAAGAACCTATGTCAAGCCCGAGGAATATGGGTTACTTGTAAGGGTTCCCCATTTTGTTTCAAGAAATATTCACAATTAATAAGAGTTATATTTTATTTTCAATTAAGATCTTTGTCTTTATCTTGCATTTATCACTTAAAATGGAAATATCTTCTCTTCATATGCATCTTCAAAATTCATATACTAAAATTTGCACCAAAACATAATAAAACAAGCATATCCATGCCCAAAACTACCGATTAAGTTACTGCTTCGATCCGATATAATTTTGATGCTCCCATCAACCAAGCTGAAGAGGAAGGTGATGAAGATCTTGAACTTTCTGAAGAAATGGCGAGGGAAATATAGAGAAAGGCCAATAACATACAATCGTATCAAGAAGCTATTGAGACCATTAATCTTGGTACAGAGGAAGATCTGAAAGAAATCAAGCTAGGGGAAATGTTAGAGAAGAGCGTCAAAGAAAGGCTGATCAAGTTATTGCATGAGTACATGGATATATTTTCCTAGTCCTACAGGGACATGCCGGGATTAGATATAGACATTATGGTGCATAGACTACCTCTCAAAGAAGGTTGTTCTCCAGTTAGGCAGAAACTCAGGAGAACTCGTCCAGATATGTCTAGCAAGATTAGAGAAGAGGTTCTTAAACAATTTGATGCATGGTTCTTAGCAGTGGTAGATTATCCGTCATGGATAGCCAACATTGTGCTGGTACCCAAGAAAGATGGCAAGGTACGCATGTGTGTGGATTATCGATATCTAAACAAAGCAAGTCCTAAAGACGACTTCCTGTTACCTCACATAGATGTTTTGGTAGACAACACGTCTCAAGCCTCAGTATTCTTATTCATGGATGGTTTCTCGGACTATAATCAAATCAAAATGGCACCCGAAGACATGGAAAAGACCACTTTCATGACACCTTGGGGAACCTTCTACTATAAAGTAATTTCGTTCGGTCTCAAAAATGCATGGGCAACTTATCAAAGGGCTATAGTCACATTATTCCATGATATGATTCACAAAGAGGTTGAGGTGTAAGTAGATGATATGATCGCCAAATCCCATACAAATGAGGAACACATCATACATTTACAAAAGTTATTCGAGCGGCTGCGCAAGTTCAGACTGAGGTAGAATCCGAATGAATGTACATTTGGCGTCAGATCAGGTAAGTTGTTGGGTTTCATTGTAAGTCAGCATGGTATCGAGGTAGACCCCGACAAAGTAAAAGCCATACAAGAAATGCCAGCCCCGAGGATAGAAAAATAAGTTCATGGTTTCTTAGGGAGGTTAAATTACATCTCAAGGTTCATATCGCACCTAACAGCTACGTGTGAGCCTATATTCAAATTATTGCGAAAAGATCAAACAGTAGTATGGAATGATGATTGTTAAATAGATTTCGAGACAATAAAATAGTATTTACAAGAGCCATCGATCTTAATGCCACCAGTTCCCAGAAGACCACTCATCATGTATCTGACAGTGCTCGAAGGACCAATGGGTTGTATTTTGGGAGAGCAGGACGAAACAAGAAGAAAAGAGCATGCAATTTACTTCCTCAGCAAGAAATTTACTTACTGCAAAACTAGGTATTCGCTCCTCGAGAAAACTTGTTGTGCATTGGCTTGGGCTACTATGTGGTTGAGGCGATATATGTTAACCCACACCACATGGTTAATAGTAAGAATGGATCCTTTAAAATATGTGTTTGAAAAACCGGCTCTTACAGGGAGAATCGCCTGATGGCAGATGCTACTATCAGAATACGACATCCAATATGTCACTCAAAAGGTCATCAAGGGTAGTATACTAGCTAATCATCTAGCTCACCAACCACTTCCAAAATATCAACCCATGAAGTTCGACTTTCCAGACGAAGATGTCATGGTGATAGGTGACTATGAAATACCGGGACCTAACGAAAGATCTGAACAAGGGGCACATTGGACACTCATGTTCGACGGGGCTTCAAATGCATTGGGGCACGGTATAGGGGAAGTCTTGACTTCTCCAAAGAATTATCACAAGCCCTATACAACAAGGTTATGTTTTGATTGTACCAACAACACCGCCGAGTATGAAGCTTGTATACTAGGACTCGAAGCTGCCATTGATCTAAGAATCAAACACCTCGAAGTATTTGGAGACTCGGCATTAGTCATATACCAATTCAACCACGAATGGGATACTAAAAATCCTAAACTGATTCCATATTAGGATCATGTTTTAAAGTTGGCTGCGGAATTCGCGGAGATACGTTCAGTCACATCCCACGAGAAGAAAATCAAATTGAAGACGCTCTGGAAACTCTATCAGCTATGTTCGAGGTAACTTGGCTAAACCACGAACCATGTGTGATACGGTGGGAGAACTGACTTGAGGTTTTGCGTTTTATCGCAAATGTCGCGGTTAGCAAGAGTCGCCACCGACTTTTCTTTTATCCAAAAGGAAAGGTAAAAAAGCACAGGAAATACCTTTGAGATGTTTTCTTGAGTTCGGGAGGGGGGGGGGGGTAAATTATGAAAAGGGAAGGTGCTAGAACCCTTTTCATCCATGGTTTTCCATGGGCTCTTAGTTACTTGCTTAGATCACTTGCTTTGGTTTGTTTGAAATGGTGCTTGATGTGGTTTTGAAAGTATTTTGTAAAAGAGGCCATTCGTTTAGGCAACCTTTGTAATGATTCTCGTTCATAAGAATGTATACAAAGATGTTTGTCTTTTGGAAATGTTTTCAATGTTTTGTAAGATGTTTTTGAAATGTGTATGTGTTTGTTTTGAAAATAGCAAGGATTTTGTTTGAAATGGAGCAAGTAACTTAGAAGCTATCTACCTACTCAAATGTCTTTCTTGTGCATTTTTTATTCCTTTGACATTGTTGACTTACCATTGATTTGGTAAGCAACCCTATCTTTGGATGTAAACGGGACGGGCGTGGGTCATCGTATAACCATGATAGCAATGTTTCCAAGTATCTTAGCATTTTTGAGGGACCAATATAATTTTGTTTAGGAAACTTTTGAATAGCATCATCGAGGGAATATGATCTTATATTTGTTTTGTTTTGCCAAGATACTTTGCATGCGTAACATGGCCATTTTATTTTAGGCAACCAAGTGGGAGAAACCCTAAGGGTGCTTGTGTGCAAAGTGTATCATTTTCATGCTTTTGTCTTGCATTTAGGGTTTTTCTATTTTGTTTTGTTTTGTTCTTGTCATGCAAACCCTAAATACTAATCATGATATATAAAGCGATAAATTGCGTAATGTAAATATACTAAGCTATTACAACAATTTTTATGGGAGGGGGGAATACAAGTTTGAATGGAGATTTGCACAAATATAAAGCTAAATATATTATTACAACCAAATCGAAATTGCGCGAATTAAATAAATAATACAAATATTTAAAATGCAATGCAATATGTATGTAAAAGAAAAGATTTTTTATGTCTTGTTTTTGTATGAAAAATATTTAACTTAAACCTAAAAATAAGGGAAAAAATAATTAATTCTTTTTGAAAGGGAATTAAACCCTAGTTTTTATTCAAAGAAAATAATGTTCTATATTATTATTTTGTGTATTTTTTTGTATAAAAAATAATAAATAATATTATGCCTAAATACTAAAAATTAAATATGTACAAAAAATAAGTATTTATGAATATAAAAATGTATAATAAAAATATTAAGTATATTTTATTATTTACAAACTTATTAAGAAAATAAATTCGATTCTATCAAAATAAATCAATTTTTTTATGTGAGAAAATAATTTTAAAAAAAAGTGTGAAAATAAATAAATCATTTTTAAGATTTTTTATCATTCAGAAAAAATAAACAAAAGTATTAAATATGAAAATATGAAGAAAAAAAACAAAAATATAAAATAGTTAGCCAGGGGGGTGCAATAGCAAGTCAGGGGGGTGGGTTTAGCAAAAACAAAAAGGCCAACGCAACAAAAAGCCCACTGACTTCATCCTTGTCCTTCGTCCATCTTATTCGCGTGTTTTCCAGTTCAACCTGTATCTTCCTTATGCTTGCATAAAAATGAAAACTCATAACATGAAAAATGTGGCATTTGAGCTCACGATTCCAACCATATAAATTATGTAACCTAACTATCAAAGATCAAAGAGAATTTTGGAATCCCTAAATCATGACCTGATTTTTTCAGAGATTTCAAGCTTCAAATTCTCTTAGCACAAGTAATATAAATGCAAAGTAATGGTATGTATAACTTCGTTATGATGAGAACTACATTTTTTCTTCACAAATCGTGGCTCGAAGTTGCCTGTATAAAGAGATAGAGTTTAAGAAAATACCTCCTTCAGCTGGAATCGTGTATGGCAATATAGAGACTTTAATGGAGGCCTGATGATTGCTTGAGCTTCCTTGAGCTTCCTTGAGCTTCCCTGAATCTATTCCAACCCTTATCTTGCTCTGAGGATGGCTGGACCTCCCTAATCAAGTCCAAATGCAAGCTTCCAAATTGAAAATGGCAGATGGTGAAACAGAGGTTACAGAACCAGGGTGATGACTTGGATTGATTAGGTATCAAGTGTATAAGATGTTTGAATTAGTTAGACACAAAACGCACAAGCCAAATGAGGGTTGGCTGAGCTTTTGCAGAAACTGTGTGCTTAGGCAGATTTTTAGTGTTTTTGAGTTTGAGAGAGTTCTAGGTTCAAGCCAAGCGTGTAATGCCTTGTACAATGTTTGCATATTAGTATAGAAGTGATCCAAAGTCAGCTTCCTACTAGCTGTGCAAGCTTTAGCCCTTTTGCAACTTTTCTTGTACTTGAAGTAAAGTTGACAAGACCAATCGCACATGCTTGTACCAGCTTGCTTTAGGGCTGATATGAATTTGTACCAATTTCTTGAGAGATGTGTAGTTTGCTTGTATCAAGGGGACAGGTCCAATGCTCCAAGTTGAAAAAGTTGCAAAAGTGCATCTTTATGAAAATGGTAATGAAGCCTTTTTGCCCAAAATGGAATTACAACTTATGTAAAGTTTCAAAAGCAAGGATAAAGGCTTTGTCAACTGAGTATGCATTTAATTAAGGAGTGTATATCAAGCTTAGGACCTGTAAAGCAAGAAACAACCAACATAGGTTTGGTTTGCAACTTGATTCTATGTGAAAATGGCTTGAACAAAAAGTGAGAAAATGCCAACTTCCTCTCTTCGATTCTCCATACTCAAAAATGATCTTGGAGAGTTCCTTGAGATTTTGGAAAGATTGAAATGTGATCTATAATCCATCTTTGAAATGAAATTTGAGATACCTCTTGGAACTAGGTGAAAAGTTGCCATGAAGTTGGGTCAAAAACCTGCCTAAATTAGGGCAAAATTTCACTAAGTTATTTAGTTCATGAGCATGTATTCACAAATTTATAACTTAAGATCCAAGAATATTTAGGGAAAAGTTTGTGAATCAAATTTGTAGATTTCATGGAGGACTACAACTTTCATGTTGTGAACTTTTCTTGAATCAAAATGCATCATGGTGAAAAAGTGGTGAAAAGTTGAGAAAAAAATTTCAAATTTTTATACTTAGAAAAATTCTAAGTTATGAAAATTTTCAAATTAAAACTCTAATTTTCAAATTTAGTTTTCTTGGTCAACAAGTTTCACATTTTGACATATCTTGATGAATTATGACTCTTGGTACTTGATTTTGACCAAAAAGTCAAAGTTTGACTTTTCAGTATATAGTTGACTTTTGATCAGTTGACTACAAATTTCATCTGTCAATCCAATGAACTTGAGATCTTTTGAACCATGTAATTAGGTCAAGATGATGCCATTGAACCCTTGAAATCATGCTTGAACTCAATTGGTCATTGGCTAGGTTAAAAATCAGAAATTTCCCTTTCTCAGTCAAAACCCTAATTTTGACCATTCTGCCCTTTTGATGATTTGATCAAATATTTTGAGGAGTTGTGATCCAAACTTGATCAAATGGTACACATGAGTCTAAAATATTTATGTGGATAAAAAATTATGAAGTTTGACTGTAAATTGGCCATGGTTGACTTTTTCCCCAATACAGCTGATTTTTAGGTCAACTGTCCAATTGACTGATAAAAAATGTGGTTCAAGGCTTGAAACTTATCATGAGCAATCTTAGGGGTCCAAAATGATGTATGAAAGTCACATGAAGCATTGGTGGTCTAAAAATCCTTGTGCAAACTCAAACCCTAATTTTTGGTTATCAGTGCAAGATGAGATGTCTTGAGCTAACCAAACCCTAATCTTGTCTTGAGTCAAAGAAGTCTTGTGAGAAAAGTCTTGATAAATGAAAGGGAATATTTTGGGGTACAACAGCTTCCCCTGTTCAATTTTCTTGAACCTGAAGAGTTAGATTGGCAAGCTTTGTCGTTCGTGACTCGAAGGTAAAAGATGATTGGACACTAGAGTGCCCATAAATTTGCACTCGACAAAGTGTAGTTGAGGGAATGGGCTTAAAGATTCCATTTGGAGAGGTGATAGAATCTTGTTGGAGATGGGCTTGTATATGCCATCCAGGAATATTTGTTGAATTGTAAGTTGTAAGTCAAAAGAATAAGTATCAGAATGGTGTCCGTATCTGGAACGTATCTGAAGACTGAATCTGGATGAGCAATAGAATAACGTCTGTGTCTAGAGCGTATCTGAGCTGTATCTGTACTTGAATCTTGAATAAGTGACATAATGGCCACCGTGTCTAGAGCGTATCTGAACTGTATCTGAACCTGAATCTGGATAAGTTTCAGAATGACATCCGTGTCTGGAGCGTATTTGAACTGTATCTGAATGTTGAAGTCTGAATAAGTAACAGAATGGCATCCGTATCTGGAGCGTATCTGAACTGTATCTAAAAGCTGAATCTGAACGAGTATCAGGATGGCATCCGTATATGGAGCGTATCTGAACTGTATCTGAAAGTTGTCTTTGAATGAGTAATAGGATGGCATCCGTATCTGGTGCGTATCTGAACTGTATCTAAAGCTGAATCTGAATGAGTATCAGGATGGCATCCGTATCTGAACTGTATCTGGAAGTTGAATCTGAATGAGTATCAGGATGGCATCTGTATCTGGTGCGTATCTGAATTGTATCTGAAATCTTTGAATATTGTTAATGGTAGCTGTTAATCTTATCCTGAAAAGGGTAAAATGTTAGCTGAAACACAAAGTTATGTTGTGTGAAATGTATGATGCAATATATGTGCTTTATCAATGTTTATGATATATGGATGTAATGTATGCGCATGTAAGCTGATTTGATGTATTGCTGAGGAAAATAAATCCTTGATTGCTGAGGATATGTGGATTCTTCATGTCTTGAAGTTGGAGTAATGACAAAAATTCCGTTGTGAGAGTAATGCCATGTACTTCTTGAGGAATCCGCTTGGAGAATCCAGAGAATTTTGATGACTTCTACTAGGGATTTAACAATGGGAATCTTCGTTCTGTTGGGGAGCAACGAAAACTCTGTGGGGAAAAAGCTTATTCCTGTTTGGGAAGAAGTTCAGGAGTTTCTATCGTCTGCCACTCTACCGGGGAATTATCCTAGGTCATGGAGAAACAAAAGTTCGCCGTTATCCGGTTGATTTTCAGGCTTCAAGACAAACTTGCTGGGGAATTTGGAGAAACTGGATGGTTTCTACTGGGGATTGATAGTTTGAAGTTTCAGCTCCGCTGGGGATCTTAATGACGCACTGTAGGGATCGCTCATGGAATAGCCTAAAGACGTTTTCTTATTCTTTCAACCTGTCAGTAATTGTTCTTTTCCATTTTTGTTTATTCGTAAACAGTAATTATGTTCAAATGCATATGTTCATTAATGAATCATTGGACATTTTTGCAAATAAAAACACAAGTGTAAAGAAAAAGGCAAATAGTTTTCTGTACTTTGAAAGAGATATATTTGTATTCACTTTGAATAAGTATTTTGTACAAAGAAGACAGACATCCTAGTAAGAGGATGGTGTCATAAAAATAAGAAAAAATTATACACAAAAAGATAGCTATGTGTGATAATCCCATGGGGTTCCCATTCTGCTATAGCCTCCGTATCTCTGAATATCTTGTCTATTTGTTGCTTCGTCCGAAGATGATTGAATCGATCAGAACTCTGAGTTTTTCAGTGAAGAGGTTGAAGCTATCCTCAAAGTGATCCGACGAGACATAGTCATACGCTTTTAAATCCCTAATTTTTTCCTGGACCGCCCTTTCGGGTTTTCAGTCCACTGGGAAACCCTTTTTTGCCCAAGTCGCCCTTTTAGGTTTTCAACTTGCCGGGTGTACAATTTTTTTTTTATTTTATCCCTAATTTTTGCTCGAACCTTTTGGTTCGCCGGGATGCCCTTGTTTTGCCTAGGTGTGTCAACCTAGCGGGTCTCTTATGCGTAGTATCTTTTGACTATGTCCGCGTTCGCAGGGTGTGGCAGGTCGTCACCGTCCATGGTGGTTAAGATCATTGCCCCACCAGAAAAGATGTTCTTGATTACAAATGGTCCTTCATAGGTAGGAGTTCATTTTCCCCTGGGATCACTTTATGGCAAGATGATGCGCTTGATCACTAGATCTCCAACTTGAAATTCTTGCCGCCTGACTTTCTTGTTGAAAGCCTTGATCATCCGTTTTTGATACATCTGACCATGGCAAACAACAGTAAGTCTCTTTTCATCAATTAAGTTCAGCTGATCAAGTCGGGTTTGAATCCAATTGTCCTCACTCAAACCTGCATCCTTCATAATTCTCAAAGAGGGGATCTGAACCTCGATAGGTAGAACAACCTCCATGCCATAAACCAAAGAATAGGGTGTTGCCCCAATTGATGTGCGAGCCGTGGTACGGTATCCATTGAGAGCAAACGGTGGCATCTCATGCCAGTCCTTGTAGGTGACTATCATTTTGTATGATCTTTTTAATGTTTTTATTCGCAGCTTCGACGACACCATTCATCTTTGGCCGATAGGGGGATGAATTGTGATGTTGAATCTTGAACTACTCTCACAAGGTGGTGATCATAGTATTGTTAAGGTTTGTACCCTTATCAGTGATGATCCTTTGTGGGATACCGTACCGGCAAATAAGATTCTTCTTGATGAAGCGGGCAACAACATTCTTAGTAACGGATGCGAAGGAAGCTGCTTCGACCCACTTTGTGAAATAGTCAATGGCCACTAGAATGAAGCGGTGTCCATTGGAGGTTGTAGGCTTGATCTCCCCAATCATATCGATTCTCCACATAACAAAGGGCCAAGGAGCTGTTAAGACATTTAGAGGAACTGGAGGCACATGCACCTTGTCTGCATAGATTTGACACTTATGACAGGTCCGGGAATGTTGATAGCAGTCTGCTTCCATGGTAGACCAATAATAGTCTGCCCGTAGGATTTTCTTCGCCATCGTATGCCCACTAGAGTGAGTGCCAAAGGTACCTTCATGCAATTCAGCCATGATCTTTTCAGCTTCAATCTTATCCACATAACGAAGCAGAATAGAATCATGATTACGTTTGTACAGGATGCCATTACTTAGGAAGAATTTAGCAGAGAATCTCCTTAGGAACTTTTTGTCATTGATTGAAGCTCCTTCTGGATATTCTTGAGCCTCGAGATACCTTTTGACTTCATGAAACCAATGATGGTCCACTACTTCTTCAATATTAATCTCGTGACAGTGTGTTGGTTCGTCCATTCGTTCAATGGTGATCTGGGGTGCCTCGTTATCCCAATTGAGTTTAAACATAGATGACATTGTGGCTAGAGCATCTGCTAGCTGATTTTCTTCTCGCGGGAAATGCTCGAAGGTAATCTGCTCGAAATGTGGTAACAATGTCAAAACATGTTCTTTATAAGGGATAAGGTTTGGGTGCTTAGTGTCCCACTCTCCTTTGATCTGACTGATGACCAAAGCCGAATCTCCAAACACAACTAAAGATTTGATTCCCAAGTCTATGGCAGCCTTGAGACTAAAGATGCATGCATCGTATTCTGCCATGTTGTTCATACAGTTGAAGCAAAGTCTGGCAGTAAAAGGAGTATGGCGCCCTTCCGGAGATATGAGTACAGCGCCGATACCATTACCAAGCGCATTGGATTCCCCATCAAAGAACAGGGTCCATCGGGATCCTTGTTCAGGTCTGTCATATGGCCTGATTTCTTCACCGTTGTCTAATGTCATGATGTCTTCGTCAGGGAATTCAAACTTCATGGATTGATAATCTTCTACAGCTTGATGAGCAAGATGATCAAATAGTACGCTGCCCTTTATAGCTTTTTGGGTAGTGTACTGTATATCATATTCTGTTAGGATCATCTGCCATCTAGCTATCCTCCCAGACAGAGCAGGCTTCTCGAAGATGTACTTTATCTTATCCATCTTGGATATCAGCAAAGTGGTATAAGTCAACATATACTGTCTTAGCCGGCGAGCAGCCCATACTAGAGCGCAAAAAGTTTTCTCGAGCAGTGAATATCTGGTTTCACAGTCGGTAAACTTTTTGCTCAGGTAGTAAATAGCGTGCTCTTTTCGGCCAGACTCGTCATGTTGCCCCAATACACACCCCATTGAGTTCTCTAAAACGGTCAGATACATGATTAATGGTCTTCCCTCGACTGGTGGCATCAAGACAGGAGGATCTTGTAAATACTCTTTGATTTTGTCAAACGCAATCTGACATTCATCATTCCATCTGACTACTTGATCTTTCTTCAACAGCTTGAAGATTGGTTCACAAGTAGATGTTAGGTGAGAAATGAATCTGGCAATATAGTTCAGGCGTCCCAAGAACCCTCTGACTTCCTTCTCAGTACGAGGAGCAGGAATTTCTTGTATCGCTTTGACCTTGGCAGGATCAACCTCGATGCCTTTATTGCTGACAATGAAACTTAAGAGTTTACCGGACCGGACTCTGAATGTGCACTTGTTCGGGTTCAACCTTAGTTTGTACTCCTTCAATCTGACAAACAGCTTTTGCAAGTGATCAAGGTGTTCTTCTTTAGTTTGTGATCGGGCTATCATGTCATCTACGTAGACCTCTATCTCATGATGTATCATATCATGAAACAAAGCTACCATGGCGCGTTGATAGGTTTCCCCGACATTCTTCAGTCTGAATGACATCACTTTGTAGCAGAACGTGCCCCACTGTGTGACAAATGTAGTTTTCTCCATGTCCTCAGGTGCCATTTTGATCTGGTTATAGCCTGAGAATCCGTCCATGAAAGAAAATACTTTATGTTGGGCCGTATTATCAACCAGGACGTCGATGTGTGGAAGTGGAAAATCATCTTTAGGGCTGACCCTATTTAAATCTCTATAATCCACGCACATTCTTACTTTTCCGTGCTTTTTAGGCACGGGAACAATGTTGGAAACCCATTGAGGATAGGAAGTAACAACCAGAAATCCAGCATTGAACTGTTTCATAACCTCCGCTTTGATTTTCTCCGACATGTCAGGTCTCATGCGGCGGACTTTTTTCTTCACTGGTGGACAGTCTTCTCTTGTGGGTAGACGATGTACCACAATGTCTGTATCGAGTCCCGACATGTCTTCGTATGACCAGGCAAAGATCTGAACATAATCATGCAATAGCTGAATTAGGCGCTCCTTGACACTCGGCTCTAGATTGACACCCACTTTCATTTCCTTTTTATCTTCCTCGATACCCAAATTGATTGTATCCAACAGCTCCTCATGAGGCTGAATATCTCTTTCCTCTTGTTGTAGTAGTCTGGCCAATTCCCCTGGCACCTCACAATCTTCCTCACCATCGTATTCGGCTTGGTAAATCAGATCTTCAGAGTCACTAAAGGCTATAGCAGTATCGTTACCCATGGGATCCAGAATGGAGGGGTACCTGCATTTGTGAGTGTGGGTGTGTGTAAGGGTATAGCCATCTTAAAACAATAAAATGTAAAAGAAAGACAATGAGCACAAAAGGTTTATATATGAAAAAGCATTCATGATTCATTGAATGTCATATGAAGATGAAATAAAAACCCTTACAAATGGACCATTGTGCCTCGGGTAAGACACAAGGTTTCTAAAGTGCGAATTGTTCGTGAATATTACAAGTCCAACAGAAATGTAAAAGATAAATTACTGAGAGATGAAAGTTATTGGGACAAAGTCTCTGGCTTCCCAGTTGCGAAGTCCTTCGCTGACAGTAGGAAATATCCAATCTTCCAAGCTGCCATCCTCTCCATTGTCTTCTATTGCATTGACCCCTTGGTTGTTAATCTTCACAGGTGGCCTCCCAGCACGGGCACGATGCACAGCCTTCTGAGCAGTTGAAGTAAACCCCAAGCCAAACTTGTCTGATTTGTACGGAATGTCTGGAAGCTGCCCCCAGATGGTGCATCCACCCTCTTCCACTACTGCCTTTGCATCCTTTAGAGATGACATCCGAAGTGGAGGTCTAGTGATTTTAGGAATCGAGGATACTGCCTTGGTCACCGCTACTTCTTGAGAGACTTCTTCAAAATGTTGGAAAGGGGTTTCAATGAACTCGCCATCCAACTCTACATATCGGAAAGAATTCAGATGACTAATCATGTACTCCTCCTCCCCGTGGACAGTTATGATCTTTCCTTGGACCGGGTACTTCAGCATCTGATGCAATGTGGAGGTGACAGCACCAGCATTGTGAATCCAGGGGCGTCCTAACAGACAAGAATAAGAAGGATAGATGTCCATCACATAGAAGGTTGAGTTGAAAATCTAAGTTCCCACCTTTATTGGGATGTCCACCTCCCCGTGGACCATCCTCTTCGAACCATCAAAAGCTCTCACCACTATGTTACTGGGTTTTAAAGTCAGCCCTTCGCAATCCAATCTATCAAGGGCTTTCTTTGGTAAGACGTTTAAAGATGATCTCGTGTCCACCAAGACATGGGCTATGGTTGTTCCTCTACACTCCATTGAGACATGTAATGCCTCGTTGTGTTTTCTCCCTTTGGGTGTCAAATCAGCATCGGAGAAGCCCAAGCCATTATCAACTGTCAAACTAGCCACACAATCCTGGAATTGGTCAGCAGACGTCTCTAGCGACACATGAGCTGTCTTTAGAAATTTTACCAGAGCTTTTGCATGTGCTTTAGAGCACAGCAGCAGGGATAGCATAGAGATCTTGGAAGGGGTTTTCCCCAACTGTTCAACCACATCATAATCACCCTTCTTTATTATCCTCAGGATTTCTTCCATTTCCTTTTTGGATGTTTCGGGGATAGCTAGTGATTGAGCCTTCGTCCAGACAGGCTCTTCTTGAACATTTTTTCCTTTATTCTCAGCAGTGGAAGTAGGGATAGGAATTGTGTTGTCTTTGTCGGTAAGTACGCTTACAGGTATAATCACTGGTGCAGAGGTAATCTTCGCAACGGCCACGGGTCCAAAGACTGCCCTTGGAGGGGCAATCTCTGGAGAGAAGATTCTACCACTACGGGTAATCTTGCTAGTTCCGGCAATATTGCTAATTTCGGAATTGTCCTCTTCAGAGCTCTCTTCTTCGGCAGTCAGTTCATCCTATTTAATACCATGGTAGTAGATTTCTCCACCATAATTCCATGGTACTGTTTTATCTGATTTGTACGGGACCGGCCCGGGCGTTGTAATCTTAAGGGGAGTAGTCTTTGGAGCAGGTGTAATCCTAATGGGTCTTTTAGGGGCCCTGGAAGGATTGGCGTAGATGGTTATAATTGAAACTTCTTTAACTGGAACGGGTGAAATAGGAGCATTCTCAAACATAATTTCTTGGTTATCAATCAGTTGTTGGATACCTTTTTTTAACAGAGGGCAGTCAAATGATGAGGATAGGCAAATATGGAAGTCTGTGTCACAACCTGGGAATATACCAGCTTTCAACAAATTCAACTTAATGATTGGGAGCGGAGTCAAAAGTTCATCCACGGTGGCAACAAATAAATCTTCCTCGACAGCATTGGCATTGTGACCATGCCTAGGCATCGGAGCGGAAATGACATTCGGTTTCTCAGGCGCTTAAAACTTAACTTCCTTCGTGTCTATCAGGTCTTGAATTTTGTTCTTCAGAGCCCAACAGTTGTTAGTGTCGTGCCCTGGACTTTCAGAATGGTATGCGTATCTGGAATTTGGATGGTAATGAGGAGACGCAGTATTGGGATTCTTTGGGGCCTCTTTTAAAGTTTCCAGATTCAATTTTAGAAGATGTGGTAGAACCTGGGCTGGAGTCATGTTAATCTTGGTGAATTGTCGGACCGACCTTTCCACCCTTGGCTGGTCAGATGCGGGCTTCGGAATCATAACGGCCCCCATCGTTGGTCGGCGTTCAGTTCTTCCTTGATTCCTGTGTGAATAAACAGCATATACTTCCTTCCTTCCAGTGAAGGGTTTTTCACAGCTGTAGAGGCAGACGCGTCCTTCTGAATCTTCCCACTTCTTATACCAGCTTCCACCCTCTCTCCGGTTAAAATCAATTCGGTAAACCCTGCAGAGGAGATCCCAATCAGATGATTGAAGAAAGGGCCCGATAGAGTTCCCAAGAACATGTCCACCAAATCCCTTTCATACAGAGGGGGTTGCACTCTTCCGGCTAGATCTCTCCACTTTTGCGCGTAATCTTTGAAGCCCTCATTTGAAACCATAGCCATACTCTGAAGTTGAGTACGGGTAGGCGACAAATCAGCATTGTACTGATATTGTTTATAGAAAGCTGCTGCCAAGTCTTCCCAATTATGGACGTCGGTCCTTTCTAATTGGTAAAACCAATCAAGTTGCGTTCCTGATAAACTGTCTTGGAAGAAATGGACCCATAAGTCTTTGTCGGCAGAGTGCGGCTGAATCTTCCTGACATATGATCGGAGGTGCATTTTAGGACAAGACACCCCATTATACTTGGAAAATAATGGCACTTTAAACTTTGGCGGGATTACAATTCCTGACACCAGCCCTAACTCCTCAAAATCTAGACCCGGTACTCTCTGTATTTCCATAGCGGTTAGACGTTCTTCCAGGTGTTTGTACTTGTCATCAGCCGGAGGGTATTGTTGTTTAGAGTAGTCCTCCTCTTCCTCTTCTTCTTCTTCTTCAGAATCTGATGGTACTGCCGTTTCTTTTCCCTTCCTTTCCCCTTCATCAGATGTTGCTGGAAAATCTAAGGTCCTTCTAGCTTGTCCCTGAAACCTTCTGCCCATGATTACCACACCAGCTGGCTTCTTCTTCTTTTTCTCTTTCTCTTTTTCTAACAGAGTCTTCAGCTCCTCTTGCCCCTTGGCTAAGGTCATGAGTAACTGTTGAAATAGTGTATTTTAAGCTTGAAGGTCTTTAACCGTCTGTTTGAGATCCATCTTGCTGAAATAAACAGTAGAGGGATGAGGAAACTTGTTGCAAAGACCTGTTTATATTTATGATGAATGATATGTATTCATGTAATGCTTTCAAGGATTTAAAAAATTCAAATTTGTTTCAAACAAAAAGAAACATACGTTATATTGATAAGATAGAATTTGAGTACATCAATGCCCCTTGGGCAAAATAATATAAAATCCTAAGATAAAAAGACATTGCGCATCCTTTTCGAAATCATCACGCTCTCCTTTGAGCTGTATCCAATCCCTTTGTAAGTCTTCGAGTGATGTAGGCATGTCAGGATGTAGGATAGTGTATGGAACTTCTCCCTCCTTAACAGGCTCAATAATCACTGGGAGAATGGAAGGATAAGGCATCATAAGACTTTGAGCGTGGGTTCATACCCACTTGAGGTAAGGCTCAAGAGGGATGGAATTCTTGTGTCCCAAAGTCTTGCTATCCACCTTGTTTAGCATCCTCCAAGCTCGGATGAATCTCTGGCGAAGACCTTGATCGTCGTTGTCGTAGTCGAAAACCAATCCTTGAATCAGCATATCATGTGGGCCATCCCTTTGGGCATAACCAAACTGTCTTAAAGCCAAGCATGGGTTGTAGGTGATGCCTCCCCTAATTCCAAGTAGAGGGACATTAGGGAATTCCCCACAATGGTCAACAATGATAACATTCTCTTTGGATCGAGAACACCAATGGATATCTGAATGGTTAAGCGTCATTAACCTTTGTGACCACCTCAAACCTTGCTCATTATTTAAACTGATTGGGGAAGATGAGAAACAAACCATCTTGACAGGAGAGGAGTGCAACACATAAGAACACCTCTTTTCCTCATTGTACGAGTGTGCAAAGAGTGTAAGATATCTCCAAGCAATGTAGGCACCGGATTGCGTGACATGAAGATTTTGACAGCATTCACATCTATGAGTTGGTCAGGGTTGGGAAACAAGACCATCCCATAGATAAGAAGAGCCACAATCTCCTCAAAATATTGCAAGTCCAAGGAGTTCCAACAGCTTTGGGCCTTCTCAAACAAGAACTTTGCCAAGAAGACTTTGACACCACTTCTACCAATGGGTTGTGACATCAGATGAGTGCAAGTGCAGGGCTTGAGCAATCTCTTCTGGCTTTGGATCTCTTTCTGTACCGTTGAAAGGTAGTTGATTGAGAATGGGAATCCTCAAGAGTTGAGATAATTCTTCCAAAGTAGGCACAAGCTGGTAGTCAGGAAATGTGAAGCAATGATGCAAAGGGTCAAAGAACTGGAAGAGAACCTTCATCATATCCTCCTCTGTGTTGGAAGTTACCAAGTTGAGTAGACGACCATGTCTCTCGGTGAATGGAGAGTTTTTAGGAATCCTTGAAGCTAGCTCCTTGAGTTGTGGAGGAATTGTTACAAGGTTGATTTGGATAGTTTTCCTGCCAAGTGAATCCATAACCTACAAAACAAGAAAAAAGATGAATCTCCAAAATCCTTGAAATGGTTAGTGAATGCATATGATGTTCATGATGTCCATGATGTTATGCACAAGTATATATTTACAATCAAATCAAACAAGTTCTTAGTTTAGGCTTGCATGGGGTTTCATAGGTAAGTACCCTCTTGAAGTTTAGTTGGCTCAACCTGTCCTAACAATAGTAACCGGGTTCTAAGGAGCTCAATATCACTGGATTGTTTCCTTGGTCATTGTTTCAGCTCAAGCCTCTTTAATGGCGACCGAAATATCCCAAGAAACCAACCCTCAATGAGTATAGTATAGAGTATCTACCAACTTCGGACTGCACCAAAGCCGGTCATCTCACTACATCCTAAAGGCCAAGTTGGTCAAGTAAAGGGTTCTAGAAGTTCATTAGTGCTTCATGACATCACTCAGTGGCCCCGTATTCTCTTTGATTGACTCAAAGGCTACCGATACCCACAAATATGTCACACTAACATAGCTATTGCTTAGACCATGTCGGTATACCCCGTACAGTTTCCACAATGTATTGTTATTTACCTATAATGTTTCCCAAATCCGAGTGGAGGATTTCAAACCCAAACAAAGAACCATAATGTAAAGCAATCAAATCAAACAATGTAAGCAAATAAAGGTGATCTAAACCCTAAGGTAACCCCACTTTTATAATTTTCCCTAATAGAGTCGCTAGTTCTGTGATACGGTGGGAGAACTGACTTGAGGTTTTGCGTTTCATCGCAAATGTCGCGGTTTGCAAGAGTCGCCACCGACTTTTCTTTTATCCAAAAGGAAAGTTAAAAAAGCACATGAAAGACCTTTGAGATGTTTTCTTGAGTTCGGGGGGTAGATTATGAAAAGGGAAGGTGCTAGCACCCTTTTCATCCATGGTTTTCCATGGGCTCTTAGTTACTTTCTTAGATCACTTACTTTGGTTTGTTTGAAATGGTGCTTGATGTGGTTTTGAAAGTATTTTGTAAAAGAGGTCATTCGTTTAGGCAACCTTTGTAATGATTCTCGTTTGTAAGAATGTATACAAAGATGTTTGTCTTTTGAAAATGTTTTCAATGTTTTGTAAGATGTTTTTGAAATGTGTATGTGTTTGTTTTGAAAATAGCAAGGATTTTGTTTGAAATGGAGCAAGTAACTTAGAAGCTATCTACCTACTCAAATGTCTTTCTTGTGCATTTTCTATTCCTTTGACATTGTTGACTTACCATTGATTTGGTAAGCAACCCTATCTTTGGATGTAAACGGGACGGACGTGGGTCATCGTATAACCATGATAGCAATGTTTCCAAGTATCTTAGCATTTTTGAGGGGCCAAGATCATTTTGTTTAGGCAACTTTTGAATAGCGTCATCGAGGGACTATGATCTTATATTTGTTTTGTTTTGCCAAGATACTTCGCATGCGTAACATGGCCATTTTATTTTAGGCAACCAAGTGTGAGAAACCCTAAGGGTGCTTGTGTGCAAAGTGTATCATTTTCATGCTTTTGTCTTGCATTTAGGGTTTTCTATTTTGTTTTGTTTTGTTCTTGTCATGCAAACCCTAATTACTAATCATGGTATATAAAGCGATAAATTGCGTAATGTAAATATACTAAGTTATTACAACAATTTTTATGGGAGGGGGGAATACAAGTTTGAATGGGGATTTGCACAAATATAAAGCTAAATATATTATTACAACCAAATCGAAATTGCACGAATTAAATAAATAATACAAATATTTAAAATGCAATGCAATATGTATGTAAAAGAAAATATTTTTTATGTCTTGTTTTTTATGAAAAATATTTAACTTAAACCTAATAATAAGGAAAAAAATAATTAATTCTTTTTGAAAGGGAATTAAACCCTAGTTTTTATTCAAAGAAAATAATGTTCTATATTATTATTTTGTGTATTTTTTTGTATAAAAAATAATAAATAATATTATGCCTAAATACTAAAAATTAAATATGTACAAAAAATAAGTATTTATGAATATAAAAATGCATAATAAAAATATTAAGTATATTTGATTATTTACAAACTTATTAAGAAAATAAATTTTATTCTATCAAAATAAATCAATTTTTATGTGAGAAAAAAATAAATAAAATAAAATAAAAGTGTGAAAATAAATAAATCATTTTTAGGATTTTTTATCATTCAGAAAAAATAAACAAAAGTATTAAATATGAAAATATGAAAAAAAATACAAAAATATAAAATAGTTAGCCAGGGGGTGCAATAGCAAGTCAGGGGAGTGGGTTTAGCAAAAACAAAAAGGCCAATGCAGCAAAAATCCCACTGACTCCATCCCTGTCCTTCGTCCATCTTCTTCGCGCGTTTTCCAGTTCAACCTGTATCTTCCTTATGCTTGCATAAAAATGAAAACTCATAACATGAAAAATGTGGCATTTGAGCTCACGATTCCAACCATATAAATTATGTAACCTAACTATCAAAGATCAAAAAGAATTTTGGAATCCCTAAATTGTGACCTAATTTTTTCAGAGATTTCAAGCTTCAAATTCTCTTAGCACAAGTTATATAAATGCAAAGTAATGGTATGAACAACTTTGTTATGATGAGAACTATATTTTTTCTTCACAAATCGTGGCTTGAAGTTGCCTGTATAATGAGATAGAGTTTAAGAAAATACCTCCTTCAGCTGGAATCGTGTATGGCAATGTAGGGACTTTAATGGAGGCCTGATGATTGCTTGAGCTTCCCTGAATCTATTCCAACCCTTATCTTGCTCTGAGGATGGCTGGAACTCCCTAATCAAGTCCAACTGCAAGCTTCCAAATTGAAAATGGCAGATGGTGAAATAGAGGTTACAGAACCAGGGTGCTGGCTTGGATTGATTAGGTATCAAGTGTATAAGATGTTTGAATCAGTTAGACACAAAACACACGAGCCAAATGAGGGTTGGCTGAGCTTTTACAGAAATTTTGTGCTTAGGCAGATTTTTAGTGTTTTTGAGTTTGAGAGAGTTATAGGTTCAAGACAAGCGTGTAATGCCTTGTACAATGTTTGCATATTAGTATAGAAGTGATCCAAAGTCAGCTTCCTACTAGTTGTGCAAGCTTTAGCCCTTTTGCAAATTTTTTTGTACTTGAAGTAAAGTTGACAAGACCAATCTCACATGCTTGTACCAGCTTGCTTTAGGGATGATATTAATTTGTACCAATTGATTGAGATCTGTGTAGTTTGCTTGTAACAAGGGGACAGGTCCAATGCTCCAAGTTGACAAAGTTGCAAAAGTGAATCTTTATGAAAATGGAAATGAAGCCTTTTTGCCCAAAATGGAATTACAACTTGTGTAAAGTTTCAAAAGCAAGGATAAAGGCTTTGGCAACTGAGTATGCATTTAATTAAGGAGTGTATATCAAGCTTAGGACCTGTAAAGCAAGAAACAACTAGCATAGGTTTGGTTTGCAACTTGATTCTATGTGAAAATGGCTTGAACAAAAAGTGAGAAAATGCCAACTTCCTCTCTTCGATTCTCCCTACTCAAAAATGATCTTGGAGAGTTCTTGGACATTTTGGAAAGCTTGCAATGTGGTATATAATCCATATTTGAAATGCAATTTGAGATACCTCTTGGAACTAGGTGAAAAGTTGCCATGAAGTTGGGTCCAAAACCTGCCTAAATTAGGGCAAATTTTCACTAAGTTATTTAGTTCATGAGCATGTATTCACAAATTTATAACTTGAGATCCAAGCATCTTTAGGGAAAAGTTTGTGAAGAAAAGTTGTATATTTCATGTAGGAATACAACTTTCATGTTGGGAACTTTTCTTGAATCAAAATGCATCATGGTGAAAAAGTGGTGAAAAGTTGAGAAAAAATAATAAAATTTGTATACTTAGAAAAATTCTAAGTTATGAAAATTTTCAAATTAAAACCCTAATTTTCAAATTTAGTTTTCTTGGTCAACAAGTTTCACATTTTTACACATCTTGATGAATTATGACTCTTGGTACTTGATTTTGACCAAAAAGTCAAAGTTTGACTTTTCAGTATACAGTTGACTTTTGATCAGTTGACTGCAAATTTCATTTGTCAATCCAATGAACTTGAGATCTTTTGAACCATGTAATTAGATCAAGATGATGCTATTTAACTCTTGAAATAATGCTTGAAATCAATTGGTCATTGTCTAGGTTAAAAATCAGAAATTGCCCTTTCTTAGTGAAAACCCTAATTTTGACCATTCTGCCCTTTTGATGATTTGATCAAATATTTTGAGGAGTTGTGATCCAAACTTGATTAAATGGTACACATGAGTCTAAAATGTTGATGTGGATAAAAAATTATGAAGTTTGACTGTAAATTGGCCATGGTTAACTTTTTCCCCAATACAACTGATTTTTAGGTCAACTGTCCAATTGACTGATAAAAAATGTGGTTCAAGGCTTGAAACTTATCATGAGCAATCTTAGGGGTCCAAAATGATGTATGAAAGTCACATGAAGCATTGGTGGTCTAAAAATCCTTGTGCAAACTCAAACCCTAATTTTGGGTTATTAGTGCAAGATGAGATGTCTTGAGCTAACCAAACCCTAATCTTGTCTTGAGTCCAAGAAGTCTTGTGAGAAAAGTCTTGATAAATGAAAGGGAAAATTTTGGGGTACAACACCATGCATCACAATCAGAAACTTTAAAGAGCCCTCACATTGCTTCGCTATTGAAGAAGGGCCGGATGACAAGCCTTGGTTTTACGACATCAAGAAGTACCTTGAAAAGCAAGGATACCCAGAAAATGCCTCTATCATTGACAAGCAAACTCTATGGAAGTTAGCCTCGAAATTCTTTCTGAGTAAAAGTGTGTTATACAAAAGAAATTACGATATGGTACTACTCAGGTGTGTGGAGAAACAGGAAGGAGATATGTTCATGAGAGAAATCCATGAGGGTACTTTTGGAACTCATACAAATGGGCACGCCATGGCTAGAAAGATTCTGCGAGCATGATATTATTGGTTAATAATGGAAGCTGATTATTACCATTATAAGAGAACATGTCACAAATGACAAATCTACGTCGACAAAATAAATGTGCCACTAACTCCCCTGAATGTCATAAGCTCTCCTTTGACATTTTCAATGTGGGGGATTGACATGATTGGCATGATTGAGCCGAAAGCATCCAACAGACACTATTTCATACTAGTAGCCATCAATTACTTCACTAAATGGGTGGAAGCGGCATCCTACGCTAATGTGACAAGCCAATTGGTTACATGTTTCATCAAGCAGAATATCATATGTAGATACGGGGTTCCAAGAAGGATTATTACAGACAACGGATCTAATTTGAACAACAAGATAATGAAGGAACTGTGTGATGATTTCAAAATCGAGCATCATAACTCCTCACTGTATAGACCCAAGATGAACGGAGCCGTCGAGGCAGCCAATACAAATATCAAGAAGATCATTTAGAAAATGGTGAAGACATACAAAGATTGGCACGAAATTCTTCCCTTTTCTCTACATGGCTATCGCACCTCCGTACGCACATCGACGGGTGCGAATCCTTTCTCTCTAGTATATGGCATGGAGGAAGTACTTCCGGTTGAAATAGAAATACCATCAGTTCAGATTTTAATGGAAACAAAGCTGGAAGAGGCAGAATGGGTTCAGACGCGACTCAATCAGCTCAACCTCATCGAAGAGAAGCGCTTGACAACTCTATGCCACAATCAACTACATCAGAAGCGGATGAAGAGGGCCTTCGACAAGAAAGTTCATCCTCGAATATTCAAAGACGGGGATTCAATACTCAAGAAGATTATGTTACCTCACCTTGATTCACATGGTAAATGGACACCAACTATAAGGGTCCATACATAGTAAAAACAACATTCTCCGGTGGTTGTCTCATCCTCACAACAATGGATCGGGAAGAACTACCACATCCGGGAAATTCATACACAGTCAAAAAAAATATGTATAAAAAGCTCGCTAAGCTCAAACCTTAAATGGATGAGTTAGGCAAAAAGGAGCGTCTCGGTGGATCAAAAACCCTAAAGGGAGGTTCAAGCAAAAATTAGGGACATACAAAAAAAACTATCCCGGTGGATTGAAAACCCGAAAGGGTGATCCAGGAAAAAATTAGGGATCTTATTCAAAAAGAAATAAAGAAAAAAAAGACTGCAATCTAAGAACTACGACTGCAAACCACAAAGGAAGAGATAGATCCAAATCATATCGGGGAACAGCAGTAGAAATTATCATTTTCATTGCCATTTATAGTTTTAAAACTTTCTGTAATTACCTCTTTCAAGGAATTACATCTTGTACTCTCGCCTATTCAGAGGCATATCAATAAAACATTTATTTTTTATCTTTCAAATTGTGTTTTTTCAGACTTGTTTGCAACATAATATGCTTATTGTTTATGAATATTATGTTGAAATCATTTTGGGGGGTTTGACGAATAAAAGCACTTGATAAAACATCAAAAAAGAATTTTGGCTAGAAAAACATCAAAAAGAAATCCATGTCTACATCCATGCATATGCCTGCACCTACAACACAAAAATCAAGATCTTGCTGACGCTTTTCACCATGTTCAAATCAAATATGCCATGACAATGCAACATACAACATTAGGGAGTTGGTAACTCAAAGCCAATGGTTTAAAGGAGAGAATATCGAAAGCATTTTTCATAACATTTTGGGGCATACACATATTTTGCATATATTTAGGGCATGCATAGACACCCAATGCACATACACTCTGGGACATCATACACATACATCATGCATGACATTCCTCAAAACATACGCCGGGCATAATCATTATCTCTCGACCCCATCAAATTTTCACCTTAGTTGAAAACAAACAACCAGCAAATAACCAATCTCACCCTCGATTTAGCTATCTAAGGTTTGATCATCAAAACACACTTCCTCTACAATTCAAACCATCACCTAAGACTCCATGCAATTATGTGTTCAACCCATCACCTAAGACTCCATGCAGTGATGTGTTATCTACAACGTAGCTCATTACCTAAGACTCTATGCAGTAATGTGCAAAACTTAGTTCATTGCCTAAGAATCCATGCAGTAGTGCGACATGACCCATTACCTAAGAATCCATGCAGTAGTGCGACATGACCCATTGCCTAAGACTCCATGCAGCGATGTGTTTTCCTTTATTTACCCATTACTTAAGACTCCATGCAGTAATGTGTGACACTCCCAATATAACCCATTGCATAGGACTCCATGCAGCAGTGTGTTTCTTTATTTCGTGATACAGACCATTTCCTAAAACTCCATGCAGCGGTGTTCGAAATCCAAATTTAGCTCATCGCCTAAGACTCCACGCAGTGATTCGCAAACATAACTCATTACCTCAGTCTCTAAGCAGCCATGTGTTATCAAGTGTTATTTTATTCATCCCCTAGGTTACAATGAGTAGACAAAACCAAACTAAAACTTACCATATGGGTATCCCAAGCATTGACTAAGCACACTCTCTCTCCTACTCAAACTTTTGTAAGATGACACATTGTCATCTTACCTATCCCTGTATACAAGTTTTAAATCATCATCCTCACCTTTATTTAAATCCTGGTAAGCGATACATCATCAGCTTTGCCTATTTCTCTCAATACTTTTAAGGGTATTCTATATCAGCATAACCTTATATTTGTCGGACAAATTTCGGGGTATTCCAAGTATTCAATAAACTTCCAATCAGAACGTGCGAGACCTGTGTATTATTGCGCTATTCGATTGGAATATAGTTGAATAGGGGCAGTTGTCGTACCCCAAATTTGCCTACCTTTATGATTATATCACTGTGTGATTTTCGAAGTTAAAAATGAAAGAAAAGTGTTTCAACTGAAAATGGCCCATTAATATCTGATGGCCCATTTATAGGAATTCAAGTCAAGAGAGGGGTGTATCCTAATTCTACGGAGTGGGACTTTCTAAATCAGAAAGACCCATATGCCCATAGGCCCATTTATGAGACATGTTGGTCAATGGCCCATGAGATTCTAATATGAAAGTCTATTTCAAAAAAAAAGGGGGTAAGATTCAATAAGTAAAGCTTAAAGGCCCATTAAGTTTTTACTGTTTTTAGTAAAGAGAGGGGGGTACAATCTCGAATACAAGCCCATTAGGTGATACGGTTGGCCCATTTTGTTTTGGTGATTAAATAGTAAAGAGGGGGTGTATGTTTTTTGGCCCATGATAACTCATTTTTGAAGGCCCAGACAATGGATGCAATCTGGGCCCATTTGGTATTTTGAGAAAATTGTTTGATTTTATTGTTACTGTATTACCGTTTACTTTTATTTTATCTTTTTTGGTAAATATTCTTTATAAATTATTTATTAAGGGATTTATTTTTATTTTATTATTAAAAGATTTTTTGTAAACAAGAATATTATGTTGAAAAAGATTATTGTTGGATCAAATCTTTTTAAAAACCCAAAAGAAGTAGGCCCATACCGTATCCAAAAAAACAAGTGTTGTTGCAATGAAAAAAAGTTTTGCTACTGGGAAATTCAAGGCCCAAGATCACAAAAAATGTTTGTTGGGTAGAAAAAAAAGATACTGGGTTGTTCTACTAGAGTTCAAGGCCCAAAGTTAAGAACCGCTACTGTGCAAATCAGTGCAAAAAATGCACATTTCAAATTGGACAAACAATTATTGTATCGATCTAAAAAATAACCAAATCAAGTCTTGTGTTTTTCGTAGAAACGAACATAATCAATTCTATTACAAGTAAATCTCAGAAAATATACAGAATCAATTATTCAATAAATCTCAGAGTTACATTCAATCAAAATCTCAGAAAATTTGTCCGATATTACAAAACGAATCAATACATTTAAATCAAAATCAATTACAACAAATTTTAAATCCCTAATTGCTCTAATCTCCTAATGCAAGCCCTAACTAAAACTAGTAACGACTTTTCCTAATTTGTAAACCCTAAAACCTATAAATACATGAACAAAATACAGAAGAGAGGGGATTTTAGGACGAAGCAGAGACGAAGAAGAAATTAAAGATACTGAGCCCAGTGTTGAAGAGGACAGAAGAAGATTAGGGTTTTAATATCTGAAACCCTAATTACATCGCCGCTGATCCTCAAAGCTTCGCCGAGCCGCCGCCAGCCTCTGTTGAACATATCCCTGAGCCGTCATCATCCTCGGAACCTGGGAATAAAGGAAAGGGAGAAGGATTAGAAGCTGAATCTTCAATCGCTTGAGAACTCGAAAAAAGAACACGAAATCACGAAGAGGTAACGGCTCAAGTTCTTAGCTTTAACTGTATTTTAGGGTATGTTTGCTTTCTGTGTACATCTAGGGAGGTTGAACACCGTCATAGTGGTGTTCGGTTAGGGTTAGAAGGAGAAGGGTAAGGGTTTGAACTGAATGAGGGAAAGAATGAAGAAAGTGAAAGGGTGTAAATGAAAAATGAAAAATGAAATATAAAATGTAAAAAACAAACTTATATTCTGTAATCATCCAGTGTATGCACTCTCACTATAATAAATATGCTCTCTCAAATATGTCCATACGATTCGTATCAGACGGACGTAAGGCCAAGTCCCACCGTATTCCCATGCACCTTATCGTACGATGCCTAATCAGGCCCTTTCAAAATGCATAATGGGCCTAGCCCAGTTCTATCCACGCCCCTCCCCTTCTGTAGTCGCTAAACCAACTGAATTCAAACACCCCTACCGCTGGGCCCAATTCAATATCTCAACTTGGGCCCGGTTTCCTCAACATACCCCCTTGTTTTACTCTTTAATTGTAAATCGCACCCCCAGGCCAACTGAACCTGAATTCAATATATGAATTCATGCCCTCACTATCTACACCCCCACCTTTTTAATTCCTAGTTCAGCTTACACCCCCCTGAAAAATTATTTTATTTTCTAAATTTTATTATTATTATTATATTTTCTTATTTATTTACTTTATTTCTTTATAAATTATTACTATTATTGTTATTTTCTAAATTTTATTATTATCATTATTCAACTTAATATTATTTTTCTCCAAAAATTCATGTATATATTTTATTATTATATTGCATTAAATTTCTTAATCATGTATTAATTAGAGTTTTTATAATTAATATAACTAAAAAACACTTAACAAATATTAAACTCTTCTTTCGCAATAAATTAATCTAACAAACTATTTTTGCAAAAGTGTCCCAAATTTATTTTAACTAATCGCGCGTTTAGTCCAAAATTCCACTATCTCTACACCCGGTCCAAATGCGAGAAAAGTCAAAATAACTTTGAAATCCATAAAAAACACAAACCCATACGAACTATAAATTGGGACTCCGATTCCTCATAAGAGGATACGTAGGCATACGATTAAAATCATGGTGAGTTCCCCTATAAAAAATTAAAACCCCGTTTTACCTAACTGTTAAACCTAAACCTAAACCTAGTATCCTTACGAATAAGGTAGATGAAAGGTGCCTAACGCCTTCCTTTCATTTAAAGAAGTTAGAAACCTAGAATCTCTGTTTGCAAATTAGGATTTTCTATTAGATTCCCTTCCTTAGGATAAAAACTAGTAGTGGCGACTCTGATTTTAAATCCAGTTGCAACAATCGAGAAAACCCCAAGAGGATGGATAAGATGGTCTTGAAATCAAAAGAGAGGTTACAAAATTCGATTATGTGAGGGGAAGGTATTAGCACCCCTCACATCTATTGTACTCAACGGGATCCATTTTGATTGTTTGTTTCTAAGGGTGCGTCTATCTAAAACTATACTTGCTAAGGGAAATGAAATGGTTTTTACTAGTGCATTCGTGAGGGTCTCGCAACCCTTTGCCTATGTATCCCGTGAAAGAATCAGAACACCGTAGTTCTTCTAGAAAATGTTGGTTTATTAGTGTTTTTTAGTGGACGATGTTAGTGCATGAATTCTAGCAATAGACCTGGCCTGTACCGCGGTAGAACGAAGATAACACGCCTTTTTGAAGAAATCTTTGATTTGTTGAGTAATTTTGTTAAGTGAGGAATGAGTTTGAATAATGATTAAGTGTTTTTTTTTTTGAATAAGGAAAGAAGTTTTAGTTTTAATTAGGAAATATGCAATGCAAAAGAAAATTCTAAGGGGAAAGTCTACCCTAATGTTATCATGCAATTAGTGGAATTAAAGTTGAGTTTTTGAAAGGAGAAATTATATCCTAAAGTTATAATGTCAAGGTTTAAAACCTAATATCTAATTCAACATTGAAACGATCCAAACAAAGTTTAATCGTATAATGGAATTCTTAAGGGAACTTGACATCAAGAATCAACCAAATAAACAAATAATATAAGAGAAAATTAAAATCTAATATCTTTTTTTTTCAATTAAAAAATATTAAAAGAAAACGGAACTAAATATCCTAAGTTTTGTTATTTATTTAAAAAATAAATTAAGACAAACAAAATATAAATAAACTTTGGAAGATAAAAAGAAGGTAAAACTGGTCCCTATGGGTATTGAACCCGGGACCATTGGATTGTACACCCTTAGACTCACCACCACATCCAGTGCACTTAATTTGTTATTAGAACTAAACAAAAAAAAAAAGGTGAAAAGATTGGACTCTAGAGAAACTGGGTCGGGTCGAGGCCCAAGAGAGGAATATGCAAGGGAATTTGAAACAACCAAACCCTAGGTGTTTTAATAGATCCACAGAGGCTGACATTGGTAATAGGTCAGTGTTTAATTTTTAATTTCCCAATTAAACCACAATTAAAACAAAAAAATATGAATCTCTCTCTCTCTCTCTCTTTCTTATCTCACGATGAAACTTCATGCTTTCTCTTTTCCAATCATTCCTCTTCTCTCTCACCGAACACTCTCAATCACTGAACAAACCCTTACCTATGTTAATCGCTCCTCACAAAAACATTTCTATCTGAAACCCTTTTTCTCCTCAACAACAAAAACCGTTCACCAATCACCTCTTTAATCGCTGCCTCTTGATTTGAGTTCTCCAGATTTCCTAATCCTTACTCAAACTCTCTCTTAAATCCAATTCTCTCTTCTACCATAGCTATTTATGAAGCTCTGTCTTGGTGTTCAAATTGGTTCTACGTATTGCGAATTGATATCGGTGTTGATGTTGAGTAACGCTTGATATAGGTAGAAGGTTGTAGTTGTGAAGATTGATGCTGACGGTTTATAGAGAAACTATGAAGATAAAGCTGAAAATTTGATGTTGTTGTCAATGGGAAAGATTGATGAAGATGTGAGCAGAGAAAGTTTAGAGAAATCTTCGAACACTTTCGGTGAGTTCTCTCTGTGAGTTTTCTTTCTGTCACTGTGATGTTGTTGGATAAGGTTCGAGAGTGTTGTGTCGAACTTGAATCCGATTTATGATTTAGATTGACAAATGGTTATTCTTTATGAATGATTTGAGCTTTTGAATGATGGATTGTTATGATTACAGTATGCAAATGGCTTGTGGGGTTTGATGCAGTGAATGGTTTGATGAAGACGATAATGTATTGTGTAGAGGAATAATGGTTAGAAATGAATACTGTGGGATTGAGATTATGAAGCCAAGTTGCAGTGAGGTTTGCAGAGCAATGGAGTATGAAGGCTTAGCAGAAACTGTGGTATGGTTTTTGGTATATTTGAGCAAGGCTATTGGTGATTATGTAGAGGTTTTTCTTATGCTTATTGATTTTTTGGTTGCAGGTTGAATGTGTTGCTGATAAAATTGTGTTGAATGGTTGTTTGTAATAGAGATTATTTGTGGTTTGCTATGAAGATTGGTTGAATAGATGGGGAGTTATAGTGGAGGATTTGGAAGATATTTTGCAATGTTGAAGTGGTTTCTTTGGGAGAGGTTTTGAGATTTTTTTCTGATCTTTTTCTCTGTATTTTTTTAAACGTAACGAAAGAACAATAACAACACTGCCGCAAATTCCAGTTTCATGATGCAACACAACAATAATATGACACATACAAGCAATAATATTGATATCATAAATTGAAGGAAAGAGAAAGAACTTACACAGTTGGAGCTAGTCCGACGAAATTCAAATCTGGCGAGGGAGAAAATGTCAGGTATGACTCTGAATTCTTCTCTGCTTAAAACCTTGTGTTTGTTATCTATTCTCCTTCTTCGATTTTCTACCTTTAAGAATACGGTTGGTTGTTGTTGCTACAGATGAGGGTCTGTAATTCGAGGGAGTGTGGTGTGAGGTTTGGGGTTGTGAGAATTTGCGGTTTAGCAGCAGTGATGTTTCTATTTTGTTGCAGGTGCTTGAGCAGGGTATTGAAGGTTGAATGGTGAATGGTTGGAGTAAGAAATGGTGAGAAATTTTGTGAGTGATTTGGTTATGATGTTGTTGATGTTATGCTGCTGCAAAATGAAAGTTGAAGAAGAGTATGAGGGAAGAGTTTTGATAGAAGTTCTTTATGAGATTGTGTCTGGTTTTTTCTTGTGTGTTCTTGTGTCTATTTTATAGTGAAAAGAAGGGTTTTTTAGGGGGGGGGGGGGGGGTTGGTGAGGTTTGAACACTTTTGATAGCCTGATTTAACATTTTTGGCTGCATATTGGTTTTGGCTATTTTGATGTATTTTTTGGATGGTTTTGAACTGGTATATGCAGTGGACAGCATAAGGGTTTTTGTTGTTTTATGTAGGATTGAGACAAGGCATTTGGCAGCAGGTTTTGTGGCATCTTGTAAGTGATATGAGGCAGTAGTAGGTTCTGTTTTTGGAGGTATGCAAGTTTTGGACAACAAATTGTCATGAAAGACAAAGCATGAAGATGGTTCAAGTTTTGAAGAGTGAACATTTGAAATTGAAGTTTAGGCTTAAAAAGAATCCATGTAATCTTGTAGTACTATGAAAAATAGATTTGAATATAATTTTATTTTAATTTCTTTGTACTTGTACAAATTTTGGATGAATGAAAGACATTTGAATCACTTGGCATTTGAATCCTTATATTTTTTCTTGATGAAACTTGAAATCCCACACTTGAATGGTTTTGATGATGACCCTTAAAGTTGAAAGGAGTTGCTTGGATTATAATGAAAATTGAACCACTATTTCTTGAATTTCAAGAATTTAAACAAGAATAAGGCTTGAATCTTGAATGATGTTTGAATAGCTTGAATGAAACTTGCTCTTGAATTCATGATAAACTTGAAAAGTGAATGAGCTATTGTTTGAAAACCATGGATGGATCTTGAATCTTGTTTATCCTTTTGATTCCATAGGAATTTGTACTCAAAACAAACTTGTATGCCATGCTCTAAATGACCCTAATTCATGTTTGAATTCAAAGAATAACTTTCATCATTTAGACACAACGTTACATCGTGATTGATTGGAGACACCACCCTTGAATCATAATGTCCAAAACTCTAGTCTCCTCACTTGATAGGTGAAAATATAAGATGCAACTCCAACCATAGGTCACAAGATATCATATATTTTTGAGTTCAAACCCTTGAGAAATAAATCCCTATGACATGTCTCGTAATGAAAATAATTAGTGGAAGATCTCAAGTTAACTCAAACCACACTTATAAAGAAAGGGTCCCCTGACGATAGAGTGGCAGAACCCTAAAACAGTATCAGCCAAAACATCTTTGGTGAAACCCTCAAAACCCTAGCTTCAAAATCCAATTCTCAGAAGAAGCAAAGAATCAACCTTTATTTGATAAACAAGCCCGGAACAAAGTGAAACCATAATTCGTACCAAACATTGCTTCTTGATCTCATGCCTTATTGAATGAAGGGATGATATGTGAATGACCTAATGAAAATGATGCAAATTAAATGCAAAGCCTAAGCCAGATAAAAGTGAAAAGGTAGGACAAATTTGGAGTATGACAATTGCCCTTATTTAATCATCTTAAATCTGAAAGTGAGATTGGAATCAACATTTCGATCATTTAAGGTAGAAGAAGATTAAATACCAAGACCTGAAATTTGTCCTGGAGAGATGGTGTAAGTGTTATTACTTGTGGTGTCTGCTAGGGATAGAAAATTCGTGTTCTGGTGAACTAGTTATGATGGATAAATATGGTTGAGTAGTGATAGCTTATAACGGGGGTAACAGTGCCAATACAAGGTTCTCGGGGAAGTGGGTGTTATAGTGATTGAAAATATATGGTTGATGATGATGTGGTGACTAAAAGCAGGATCAATGACAGCATGATAACTTAAAGACAATGGGTAAAATCGAAGGCATCGGAGAATCTATCGTGTAGGATTCACGACCCAAAAAAGAAAGGTAAAGACAATGGGTAAAATCGATGACAGTGGAGAATCTATCGTGTAGGATTCGCGAACCAAAAAATAAAGGTAAAGACAATGGATAAATTCGATGACATTAGAAAATATATCATGTAGGATTCATGACCCAAAAATATTGGCAAAGACAACAGGTAAAATCGACGATAGCAGAGAATCTATCGTGTAAGATTCGCGACCCAAAAAGAAAGGTGAAGACAACGGGTAAAACCAATGACAGTGGAGAATCTATCGTGTAGGATTCGCGACCCAAAAAGAAAGGTAAAGACAACGGGTAAAATCGACGATAGCGGAGAATCTATTGTGTAGGATTCACGACCCAAAAAGATTGGAAAAGACAATGGGTAAAATCAATGACAGTGGAGAATCTATCGTGCAGGATTCGTGACCCAAAAAGAAAGGTAAAGATAATAGGTAATCAATGACAGTGAAGAATCTATTGTGTAGGATTCACAACCCAAATAGAAAGGTAAATACAATTGGTAAAATCAACGACAGCGAAGAATCTATTGTGCAGGATTCGTGACCCAAAAAAGAAAGGTAGAGACAACGGGTAAAATCGACGATAGTGTAGAATCTATCGTGTAGGATTCGCAAGCCAAAAATATTTGAAAAGGGTGAATATCGGTGTATGATCTATGATCCAAGAGAAGATAACATGAGGGTAAGATTTGTGGATGATTCGCGATCCAAGAAAAGATGACTATAGGGTAAGATTTATGGACGATCTGCAACCTAAGAAAAGATAACAGGAGGGTAAGATCTGTGGACGATCTGCGACCTAAGAAAAGATAACACGAGGGTAAGATCTATGGACTACTCACGACCTAAGAAAAGATAACTAGAGGGTAAGATCTATGGATGATCCGCGACCCAAGAAAAGATAACTAGAGGGTAAGATCTATGGACAATTTGTGACCCAAGAAAAGATTGACAAAAGGTATTGAGAGTTGGGAGTACAATGTACTGGCACCATGGCTATTTTGGTTTGTAGTGTAATGATGGATGTGAACTTGGAACTGTGAGTACGACATTCTCTGTGAGGATGTATTACTATTTTGAGGATTGATTTGGGATTTTGTGCAAGGTACCAAATCTGGCTTATGCTTCGTATGCATTTTGAAGTGTATGGTGTAGTGATCTATTTTAATGGATATGCTACACATTTGAGGAATCAATGTAATATGCAGTGATGATTACTATATGCAGAGTGCCAAATATTAGGCTTATCGGGGTCTGTTACCCATTGTCTTTGAGATACCAATACAGATTGGTGCTTGAAAACTCAAGAATTGAGTTATAGCCTTGTTGGGGATTGAATTGTAGTCTTGCTAGGGAGAAATAGGTTGATATGATTTTCCCTACATCCTAGATTTCTTTGTGGATGGCTGGGTAGATACATGGATCTCTTCAAATGCCCTAAGTTTTCTCTATTGTTGGGGAGGAAATGGCTCGGTCTGACTTTCCTTACACCACGAACTACTTGGGGACTAGGAAATGGACATGGGTATCTTCAAATGCCCCGAGTTTACTTCATTGTTGGGGAGTTGCGTGCTGAAACATCTACAGGGAATGATGATGATTCTGAGGACGTTAATTGGGTCAAAGTGACCATCATGATTCTTTTAGCCTGATCGCATTTGTACGGATGAAAGGAATTTTCTTGAGAAGCTTCACAAGTAGGGATGAGGAATGCCCATGTCTTGTTATAGACATATATTACTTGAATTCTTATCTAGGATGATAGTCTATTAGTTTCTGGATTTTAGATATATATTTAGAGATGACATTCACTTGGGTGTTTGTGATTAATGCCTCTATGTTGGTGGTGTAGCTCTGAGAGATTGTCGAAGCGATTAGCACGGTTGACTTCTGTGTTGTTGAGGTGGTTGAGAGATTGCTACCGAGGTGATACAATAGGCCTCTCGATTTGGGTTATAAATGACTTAGGTTGTGAGTGATATGTGGTGACATTGAGGAGTATTGTATGTTGAGTAGAGCATGTCGATAGGTTTAAGTATGTGAGAAGTTGTATATATGGATTCTTGATAAGTTATTCCTTTTTCCTTTTTATACATTTAATTTTTGTTGATAACTTTTACCCTTTCCATTCAACCCCCAAACTCATTAATGAATGATTTCTTGAACGACGACTCGATAACCAATCTATGTGGACACAATACGATATTATCACCCGGTAAAATAATACTTTACTTTTTTTCTTGCCGCTTTACCGCTTCAGCAATCCCTCTAAACATTTCCTTTCATGAATCGCCCCTCTAAAATTTTCCATCCATAATATTTGTCCTTGACGTCAAATGGAGCTAACGACACCTTATGTGGCATGACACTTGTAATATAAATTCATTTAACATTGTTTTTTAATAACTATGATATACTTATTCAATTCATACGTTGCATATGACTGATTAAATAATATTGTAATCCATAAATACCAAACAGATACCAAAAGTAACCCTAAAATATCCCTCTTGTTCATTTGACTCCACCGTCTTCTTCGTTTGAAGTAGAGCTGACACTTGACTTGCATATTTCATTGTTCCCTCACATGATTTGTACCTGTGGTCCCAAGTCATGTGAGTTATTGTATTTTATTGACTTGTTTATGGTACCCACTTGACCGACAAGGTTATATTTTTTTCTTTTTATGTTGGGAGGACCAATGTGTTGTTTTGTATTGTTTAGTGTTAATCGAATTTGTGGACCACTTTTTTGTTAATGTCTAAGTTACTCTATTTACATGATGGGTACATTCAAGGTTGTGTTTTTTAAAAAGGGGTCTTTTGTAAAAGACCCAAATATATGGTGGTGGGGATATTTTCGCATTTAGTGGACATGACACGGATTTCTAGTCGTTCTTTGAGGCTCGTGACCTTATCAAAGGGATGGACTCTACATTTAACGTAGATGAGGTGAAAATATGGTGAAAGCATGAAGATGATTCTTTTGAGAAAGATCTTAAATTGTTTTGCAATGATAAATATGCTTCTACCTTGGCTTGGTATGCCCTGAACAAAAATTCTGATGTGGAAATTTACATAGAGTCCAAAAGAAATACATGTGAGTTGACCTATATGGAGAGGCTTATAGACATGCAAAAGGGAAATGGAAGTGATGAGGGAGATAGTGATAAGGATTATGAACCAAGTGAAGATTTTGTTAATGGTATTCACTTTGAGGATAATGATGGGGAGATAATGCAAGATTCTGATGGAGAACTTGAAGAAGGAACCAACATTGGAGGTGTATCTAGAAATGTGAATGTTCAAACTGAAGCTCACACCAATGTCTTTATCACAAGGGATATGGATAAGGAACGTGTTATAGAAGAAGAATACATGACAGATGAGGTTGATAGTGGGGTTGAAGATAGCTGTGATGATAGGCCTCATATTCTTAGGTACAATGAAGAGGATGTAATTACCAAAGATTTCAAGTTCAAGCTAGGGATGGAGTTTTCCTCTTTGAAGCAATTTAAGAAAGTTGTTATGGAATATAATGTTTTGAATGGTAGGGAGGTAACATTTGCTAAGAATTATTCCAATAGGTGTAGGGTTGTGTGTAAAGAAAAGAACCTATGTGACTATACTATCCTATGCATTAGGGTTTTAAGGACTAAAACATTCAAGGTCAAAACTTTGTTTTCTAAACACATATGTTGTAGGCAATTCTTCAATAAGAATGCCAAGGTTTAGTGGGTTGTAAATGTGATAGTTGATAGGCCGAGGAGCATTGAAGCACATGAGGAAAAAATGAAGGAGATTAAGGAGGCCATCTTCGAGGCTTTTGAGTGGTTAAATGCAATCCCAAAACATAAATGCTACTATACTTATGCAAAGATACAAACCCATTAGAACCATGCTTGAATGGATTAGGAAATACTTAATGGGTAGGTTTGCAACACTTAGGGAAAAGGTTGAGAATTACAAGGGTGAAATCATGTCAAAACCACTTAGGAGGATAGATAGAGAGATAGAAAAAAGTGCTAGTTGGTTTCCAACATATGTAGGTCAGCTAAAGTTTCAGGTGACACATGTGATGTTTACAGGTAGTTTTGTTGTAGACTTAGGAAAAATAAGTTGTTCATGCAACTTTTGGGATTTGGTCGGGATCCCTTGTAGACACGTGGTTGCCATCCATAAGAAGGTGGATGATCCCATCAAGTATGTTAGTAGGTGTTAGCATAGAACTACTTGAGCTGTTATAATAAGGTTGTGACACACATAAATGGGCAAAACAAATAGCCCAAGATTGGTGCTCTAGAAATACTTCCACCACTGTATAAAAGGGGTCCAGGTAGGCCAAAAAATTTAGAATAAGAGAGGTAGATAAGGCATGTACACAAAGTACACAATGTGGATGTTCAAACTGAGAATAATTCCCAACACAAGTCTTTGGCAACATCTGAGAATGTGAAAACTGCAACTCAAGCATCTACAAATTCAAGTGAGGCACTAAGAATGTATTTTGGCATTGAACATGATGCATTGGATGCATTATTTAATGATTATGACATATTGGACATTGAGCCACTCAATGTTAACATTACTCCTGTCAAAAAACATGCTACTGAGGTGACTCAAAGTCTTGCAAGCCAAACTGCTAAGGTGACTCAAAATGTTTCACCACAAACTGCTAAGACAAGTAAAGTCAGAATGTTCTTTGATCCATGTCATAAGATACCTAAGTCTTCAAAGCCAAAAATACCCAAGTCTCCAAAGCCAAAACATCAGGAGTCTCAAAAATAAACAATGGCTGACCCTGTAGGTAGAATAATGCATGTTTTGAGCTTTTGTATTGAGATATTTGTCACTTGGTTATTTACAAAAAATGTTGTTGTCATGACAGGTGAAAGGCATAATACCAAAATCGAAGAAAGAAAAACATGGTGGGACTTCTACAAGGAAGAGCGATCGCCTTATGACTTTGAAAACACGTGACATTAGTAGTCCATGGAAATATGCTGAGGATCCACTTGTGATATCAGAAGAGGACATAGAAGTTGACAGAGCTAATGGAAAGAAGTCTTTGAAGAGCATCGAGAAGATCTTGATGAATACTATGTTTATTAGATAATTTTGTACTCTTGTTTTGAACTTGTGGATTAAGCACTCTTTTGATTTGTGTGTACTCTTATTTTGAACATGTGTGTTATGCACTCTTTTGTACACTTGTTTTGTATTCTTGTTACCATATGTATTCTTGTTTTGAACATGTTCATTATGCAATCTTTTGTATTAAGATGTTGAGATATGGTTTGCAAAAATGTGTCAATTTACAATCCTTACATAGAATCAGTAAACTCTGAAATAATCCTCAAAATATGTCAAATTTACAATACTGGTAGTGAATCATTTAACACAATTAAACCACAAAAAAATACTCGTACATTTAACAAGAACTGGTAATCTTTCATTAAACTCATTAACAATACTTATACATTACAATTGAACTACATGATTGTTAACCAAAGATTCATTTCATACCTAAACCACTATTCAACACATACATTTCAACACCAAATAAACATTGAACTAAAATGAAATAGCAAGACACGTCTTTTTCATTTTTCCAGAAAATTCCTCTTCTTGGAGTTTGTTCTTCAGAATTTTGTTCTTCTTCGTATCCGCGTACAACTCTTTCAAATATTACATTGCTTCCATATCTTCATAATCTATCTTCAACTTGATCCCATCATGATTTCCAGATTCTACCATGTCATCATCCCAGATAACCAAATCACAAGTTTCAGCACTATTTCAGAAGGGACATCTCCAAAATAGTCTCCCTTTGTTGGCTCCCTTCTTGCATTGGTAAGAGATCATTCGACCATTGCAACCACATAAACGGCCAGCTCCATATTTTGTAGAGGAAGATGAATATGAACCGCCTTTAGATGAGTTTGACTTTAAAAACCCCATGGAATACAAGAAAAAATATGAAGGGGAAGAAGTTGTGGGTAGCGATGATGAAAATCAGATGGAGGCGACACACAAAGGAAAGAGGAGCTAGGTCAATGAATATTTTGGTTTTTTTTTATTAATCAGTCATATATCATGTATGAATTGAAATAATATATTATAATCATTAAAAAATATTAAATGAATTTATATTACACGTGTCATATCACGTAAGTTGCCGTTAGCTCCAATTAACGTCAGAGACTAATATTGTGGATGAAAATTTTTAGAGGGACGATTCATTAAAAGAAATGTTTAAAGGAACTAAACTTGAAAACTACATTATTTAGAGAGACCAATAAGATATTTAACTCTATTTTTATTTCAAAGAAGATGGTTTGACTAGGCTTGACTTGCATGTAATGTTGCAGGTTCAGTTGTTTTTAGGGACGAGAGGATTAAAAAAGGGTTTTAGAGTGGATGACAATATTAATTGTGGACAATATAAATTCTCAAATTTGTGGACAATACAATTTTAGCAGGAAAAGGATTTTGGGAGAGTTTATTAAGTAAACTATACATAATTAATTTGAATAAGAGTTTTTTGCTAATTGCTTCTACCTTTTTGTCCTGCTGCGTGGATTCATTTCCATTCAAGTTTTTTGGATTATCGGTAGGGTCTAATTCGAAGAGATGTACAGTGTGAATTTTGGTTACACAGAACATACAAAAGAGATTCTCATCTTGGAAGGGTTGACATTTGTCAATTGGCTGAAGAGTGGTTATGCTAAATTTGGTACTCAATATCATATCGTTATACTTACTCTTCTTTTACAAAGCTCCAAGGAAAGTTCTAACTGATATTATCAAAATTCAACGCTCGTTTCTATGGAGTGGCAAAGAAGACATCAAAGAAATTAGTTAGATCAGTTATACCATTCAAACCAAAAGAAATTGGAGTACTTGAAGTCAAGAACATTAGGAATTCAATATCTCACTGTTAAGAAAATGGAAGTAGCAGATAATCAACTAATAAAATATAATTTGAAGTTGGATTTGGTAGAGAGAATCATGGTTCAATCCCCGTAGCTGCGATCGGGAGGAAATTGAAACGGTTGAAAATAATTTATATTTTAGGAATATCTTGTTGACTAAGTATGTTAGAGGGTATTTTAGTATTTTATTATACCCTAATATTGTGTATAAATAGCCTAGTAGTAGGTAGGTCAATGTATTCATTACTCTTTATTTTGTAGCCGCCATTTAATATATTTATTTTGTCTTTCATCTCTCCTTTATGCACCAACAATTGATATCTAGAGCTTCGGTTTGAAATCCACGGGAAACACGAGTGAACAGTGAGGTGTTGTGTGATTGAGAATCACATTTTTTTGATTCTGTGAGATTTTGGAAACATTGTGTGTTAGTGATTTTTTTAGTGAACTGTACAAGGTTGAAGATGAACGGAAACTGCGAAACCATTTCCAAGTTTCTAGTGTTTGATGGCAAAAACTAGTATCGTTAAAAAATTCAGATGCCTGTGTTGTTCGGTTCTCAAGATGTGTTAGATCTTGTTACTGATGGTTATGCTTCATTAGCAACAGACGCAATGGAGGCACAAAAGACAATGCAGAAGGCGATAAGGAAGAAAGATCATAAAACATTGTTCTACATTCATCAGTGTATGGATGCAAATGTGCTTGATAAGATTGTTGGCTCTGAAATAACAAAGGTTACGTGGGACACACTGGTCAGATGTTACGGTGGTGACGCATCAGTGAAAAAGGTGAAGCTTTAGTCCCTAAGAAAGCAATATGAGAATCTCAACATGAAGAACAATGAGAAGGTTTCTGAGTACATCTCTATAGTGATTCTGATCACTAATGAGATGAAAGTTTGTGGAGAAACCCTTTCTGAACAAGTAATCATAGAGAAGGTATTGAGATCTTTAACTTCTCAGTTTAATTACATTGTGGTAGCAATTGAACATTCCAAAGATCTAGAAACCATGAGAATAGAAGAGCTGCAAAGCATTCTAGAGGCGCAAGAGTTGTGTCTGACTGAAAGAACTTCTGATAGGGAAGTTGAGCAGGCTCTGGAAGCTTCTTTTGTCAAGAAGGACCAAAAGCATAAAAAACACGGTAGTTCCCAGAAGTCAGAAGTCTTCTATTCTGATGAAAAAAACATCATAAGGGAAAGGAGAAGTATGACAAGAGAATGGTTCAGTGTTACTGTTGTAATAGGTTTGGCCACTTTGTTAAAGATTGTTGGTCAAACAAAGACGAAGCAAAAATAGCCATAGGAGATTCTGATGATGAACCTGTGCTATTAATGGCTTATGAATCTGATGAGGAACCTGTGAAATTATCATTTTCAAATTCTGAAGGAGAAGGAGATGACTCTAAATATTCTGACTTTGAAGGAGTGTTTGAATATGAGTCAGAATCAAAAGATGACACTGAAGATTCTGAAGATAAGTCAGAATCTGAGGTTCCTGAAGATGAGTCAGAGTTAAAAGATGACTCTGAAGCTGAAGAGAAGTGAGAATCTGAAGGTGATTCTGAGTCGAAGAATCAGAAGATGAGTCAGAATTTGAAGAAGATTTTGCTTCTGAAGATGATTCAGAACTTGAAAGTTCTGAAGGTGAGTGAGAGTCAGAGGATGAAGAATCTTCTAGAGACTCTAAAGATGAGTCAGATGGTGAATCTGATTCTGATCCAGATTTTAAATATGGTGGTGGTCATGCTTCTAGAAGAGAAAACTCTGAAGATGTAGGTTCTAGAGGATAATATTCTAAAGATGATCATGTTTCTGGTGGAAATCATGACTCTAAGGATAGACCTTTTGAAGGAGGAGCTTCTGAAGGAAATTCAGCCTTTGTCGATGATCATGATTCTGAAAGTGAAACTTCTGTAGGCAGAGTTTCTGAAGGTGATCCATCTTTTGAAGATGATATTTCTGGAGGTAGTGGTTCTGAACGAGGTCTAGAAACTAACAAAGGTGGAGCTTCTAGTGGTAGTCAAACTTCTGAAGAAAGTCCAGAAGGAGATATTGTTCCAGAATCAGAAGGAGATTTTGAACAAGTTCAGAGGATACATAGAATCAGAAATATACCAAGGAGATTTACAGAGTTTGACAAGCTGCAAGATACTGAAGGGACTCTGAGGTATGGAGTGTTATTCTCTTCTAGTGTTAGATCAGATGCAGAGCTGATATACTATTCAGACTCTGATTGGTATGAAGACAGAGTTGACAGAAGAAATATTTCTGGATATTTTTGTTTGTATCTGGAAAGTCCTATTTCTCGGTGCTCTAAGAAGCAACTAGTGGTTGCGTTGTCAACCTGTGAAGCTCTTAAGAAGAAAGTGTGGATGAAGGCCATCAAA
The DNA here is from genome assembly GCA_948472305.1 of Vicia faba. Taxonomy (NCBI): domain Eukaryota; kingdom Viridiplantae; phylum Streptophyta; class Magnoliopsida; order Fabales; family Fabaceae; genus Vicia; species Vicia faba. The sequence goes on along the minus strand of OX451740.1, from coordinate 772,469,987 downwards.
GAAGAGCTTGATACTATTGAAAGAAACAAGATTTGGAAGATGACTGAGCTTCCGAAGGAGAAGAAAAACATCGGCGTCAGATGTGTTTTCAAGGAAAAAACATTTCTAAATGGAGTATAAAAAGTTGCACAATGTAGCGACCAAAAGCAACTTGCAGATGTTCTGACGAAGAATGTCAAGGCTAAAATTTTTATCCGTTTGAGGGATGAAATTAGTGTTATCAGTTTTGTGTAAATATAAATTAAGGGGTGGTGTTGAAAATTATTTATATTTTAGGAATGCCTTGTTGACTAAGTCTGTTAGAGGGTATTTTAATATTTTATTATACTCTAATATTGTGTATAAATAGCTTAGTAATAGGTAGGTCAATGTATTCATTACTCTTTATTTTGTAGCCGTCATTTAATATATTTCTTTTATCTTTCATCTCTTCTTTGTGCATCAACAGAAACAACTTGATATCAGAGCTGACCACCAAACCGAAATAGTCGGCTCAGTAGTCTTGATACTGGTGGTGAAAACTAAAAAAAATATACAATTTGGATTGAACTGCGTGCTCACTGGTATAGCCATTTACATAAAAAAATTCGGAACAGAGATGGTTCAGTAGGTGGTTCAAAGGAATTGTTACAGGATATTGAACCGGGCAGAACTGGAAAGGACGCGTATGTGTGGATACCAGACGAAGTAAACGTGATCTATGTCAAATCATGTTTCAGATTAATGAACTCAGCAGCTAATCAGAATGAGATAGAGGGTGGTTTGAAGAAAGCAATTATAAATATGTGGAATAAGAATATACCATCGAAAGTACACAATTTCGGTTGGAGATTGTTACTAACTCGCTTGCCCACGGGAGAAGAATTGCATGAAAAGAAAAACAGATCAAACAATTTATCTTGCACATGTATTCATGCTCATTATAAACATTGCACATATAAATCAAACAGCATCTTAATTTCTTAAATTTTCAAAAGAGTTGCAACACAGAGATTTCTCATAAATAACTCAAACTGCGTCCGAGTTCTGAGCTTCACTATCATTATGGCCGCTCGTAAGAGGAGCCAATTCTTCTTTACCAGAACCTTCCTCAGTTTCATAGGCAAATTCACAACTACTAGCCCATAAAACTGCATGAAGCAAAACTACAGGCACACTACAAGTCATAGTAACTGCAAAATGAATACCTGCTTTTGTCACAATCAGCTGAATAGCAGTTGCAATAAATAGCAAACTCGATATAATCCTTTTATCTATGATTCTATGCAGCAAAACTGAATTAGGAAACGCTCTTAACAGTAAACCATAAAGGGTTGTCACATAAGTCATGATAACCAACAGAATCAAGGACACTTTTCGTTGAGGTATGAGAGTTATGAAGAGTATGATCCAAATAAAGAGGGTGTAGTATAACCCCAAATTCCCTAAGTTTCTTATGATACGAGACGCCGCAGCTTCTGCTGTTAAGGGAATGTTAATTGGACAGTAGAATTTGAAATCAGCAAATGGTTTTTCATGTGGTCCTTTTGGTTCAGACACGTTAGTTGTTGGAGATGAAGGTTTTGAGGGTGTCGGTATTCTTTGTGTGGTTCCAAGGTTTGCCATGAAAGCTTTGAAGTGGAAACTCGAAAATCAAAGAATGGATCAGTTGAAAAAGTGCTTATGATGAAAAAGCTTTGTTGATATAACTTGAATCTCTTGAATTATTGATATACTTATATAGAATCAAGTTGAAAGAAGGGACATCAAATTCTCCGGTGACTTAATACTAGTGGAAGACTAAGTCAAATATTATCATAGAATAATTTTCTAGTCAAATTTTATTTGGACCTTATAGTTGTCTATATTACTATCTATGTACAAAACAAATAAAAGATACTATTTAAATAAAATTTAAAAAGAAGCACTTAATTAAGCTCTATTCTACAACTTGCTGTCATGTTAAACTCTTCTATGAGAAGTTATTTTCCAACTTTAACTCTTTCTGAAGTGTTTTGCTATATCTAATTTACAACAGCAAAAAAAAAAATCAACTTTTTGATACTATTAACCCACTCTTCTTTCTAGTAAGTTTGGTAAAAGGTCATTCAATTTTAAGAGTCTATTTTTCAACTAATTATTTTTAAGATATTGAGAGAAATACTCTTTCAAAAATTGTTAAAGTCTTCATGCTATCAATATCTTAAAGAAAAGTCCATAAAGAAAAGTCCAATATATTTATTAACTAGGCACCTTCTTAGTTGTTTCAAACATTGTTTTCAGTCAATTTCTTGGCACAAAGTCACTATAATGCCAAACCATTATGCCAAACTGTTATATATTGATCTTTTTTTCAAGTCAATGCATAAAAGGACTAGAAAATTAGCTCAAGTGATGGATTTTATAAGGACATAAGAATTTCCCTCCAACTTTATCTTATTCAGAAACAGCATTAATGTACATGTAGATGATAATGTACAACACTTTCCCTCTTCGTTTGGGGAAGGAGTTCAGAGGGATTAACTATGCATGTTACAAGCTTTCGGAAAAGACCACGGGATCAATCAATTAATGGTACAAGATAAATATCTTCTTCGCGCGCAACAACTGTATTATTACAATGGAGATTCTTTCCATGGTAATCTATCAAGGCCGTCAACAATGGCTCTTCGAAACTCGTCATTATGGAGAAGGAATGATGAGACATGCCCGCCAGTGACCCATCTCACCTCAGAACCTGGCCAAGCTTTCTGCAGTTCTAGGACCGAGTGTTTCGGAATGTATCCGTCATCCTACAGAACAATGTCGAGGATGATTAGGAGGAGCAATACAATGGAAAATTGATAGAACTAGGAAATTTAAGAAAAGTGTATTATTGACTGTAAATGGATAAAGCTCAAAGCTCTTGCATTGATGGAAAATAACAGAATGCAAGAGAAAACCATGAAACGCAGTCATTTAACAATACAAGATAATCACAAAGATTGAAACAACCATGAAAATGGAAAAGGTATTTGAAAATATGGATGTCATATGTATGTCTCTGCCAATTTTCATTGTACAATATGTACACATTCACAAGGTGATGATGAGATACGGAACTTACAGTGGCGGAGACAAGGATTACAGCATCAGGGTTTTTAGGAATTGGAAAGCGTGTGACATCTGTGAGTGACAGCACATTTCTCATCCGTTCTCTAACCTCCTCGAGAGTCATTACAACTTTCTCAGTTGCAAGGTCATTTCTCAGTGCTTCCCATGCAGTGCCGTGCTTTAAAATCCCTTCACAGAATGCCACAACCGCCGAATGTGGTGAGAGAAAAGGGAGTGTTGCAACAGGTGTAGGGTGAAGTGATCCAACCATTGCAGCATGTACTCCTCCTAGAGTTTGTAAAAAAATTGCCAAGATTATATACAAGGAAAAGCAAAGAGATTTTAAAAGTTCAACTTGTTTCATTTTGAACTCATGAGACAAAGTGCAAATAGTGTTATTACATCTAAAGGAGTATTGGTTCAAGCAATGAATTAGCATAACTAAAAGTTAAATAGGACTGAACATGAAAAACGGTGTTAGCTTTAGCACGCATTCCGAACAAATCTTACCCATACTAAGACCGCATACACCCATCTTGCCAAAACCTGCCTCAGAGTCCAACCAGTGTAAGAGACTGCGCGCCTCTTCGATGGTTGCTCTTCCTAATATAAGCAAGTCACTTACACACAAAAGCTTTGCACCGCGCTGCAGCACAGGACGTCTTTGTCCATAGAATGGACTGCAATTGCATAAATCAGATCAGGAATACAGAACAAATATTAAATATGACTAGTTCAAACCCCCCAAAAAAGGAGGGTTTTATTAATTTCAAAATAAGATCATTAAAAAAGAAACCCCGACCTCTCAAGCACCATGGTTGCGATGTTTTCTTTCACCAATGGACCACCAAGACGCAGTCTTCTTTCAAATGTATGGTCACCGGTTCCTGCATGGGAAAAAGAAGTACAACATTTAAACAAAACAGGAAGGTCTAAGAGACATAATCGAAGCTTGAAAGAAGAATAATCTTCTAGCTTTTTATGCAGAATAACTATTCACAGTAATACAAACTTTTCAAGCTTTCAACATGTTTTTATTCAAATCACACCTTTCATGCAAAGGATCAATTCAATGATAGAGAAGAAAAAGGTAAGACCGGAAAATTAACAGAAAATAGTTAGTTCATGGTTTTCACAAGTGCGGTAATCACTATTCTCTCAATTCAATTACTTGACTCTTTCACAATATGAAACTCTAGAGAAAGAGAAAAAAAAACTATACTTTTCATCTGCATAATCTCTGACCAAATTTGCCATATGCAATTTCAATCGAATGGGATCCACTAAGCAACTAAGTTAAATACCTTAAACAAACTATTATTGTTTTTCATGTAAACGAACAATTCATCCAGAATAACATTCAAGGTATTGTGCTGACCTTTAACAATGTTCTAAACTTTGCCTTTGCAACTTGAAAGGAGTATGATAGTAAGGAACAAAAGATAGAATTATAGAAATAAATGGCTCAACGCGAAGTCAATAGGTTTGTCAAGAGAGCAGCAAACAGAAGCACATGAGCCATGTTTGGATAAACAACTCAATTAAGCGCTTATATCATAAAAACTTATCATATAAGCTATTTATATGACAAAAGATAAAATAACAGAAAACTGTTTTCATTATGGAAATAAGCTATAAACAGTCTCTCAAATAGTCACACAAGTGCTTATTCCGATATCTTTTGCAAACAGGAATATTAGTCTAAGTAATCAATTTAACAAAGTAACAGCATATTAAAAACTCCAAATCCAACCAATTCAAGAAAGATATACAACAGAGTTGAGAATGAAATAAAAACATGATATCTAAAAATTCAAAATTGATCAGAATAAAATCAAACAAAAAATACCTGCAAGATGAACAACGCAAGACATTCTATGAGGCGGAACACTTTTTGGCATGAGAAAAGCCACCCTTGCAATGTGACTCTCAGGTGGCAATGCACCAAGAAGTTGATCCTCACAAGGAGTTCTAAAAACCCCTTCTCTCAAACAAGCCGTTCTAGTCTCCCAAACAGTTTTCCACACGGGTTGAATCTGAAGAGGAGGCCAATTCTGTGCCCCCAAATCAGGGAACAATTGGTTGATCATCTTCTCAAGCATATCAAGCTTTGTACCACCCCATCCTCTTGAGAAAAACGGAGTGCTGATCTTAGTTCTATGCATGAATGCTCCATAAACATGGTCTAATACATAATGAAGCATTCCCAGATTCACCGTCACCATAACTATTTTCCCAAAATTGTAAAAAGATTAAAGTTTGAAACTTGGGAATGACCCAACGAAAAAATGGGGAAAATATGTTAAACCCAGTTGAGAAAAACAGAAAGGGTATTAGAAAAGTGAATGAAAAATCGGAGAGCGGAAAGAATGGCGGAAGAGGAGGATGATTGTGACGTTATGGATTAGATTGGATCGGACGAGGATGAGAAAGAGAGAGAAGCGGTTTCGATTATATATGCTGTGGGCGGAGAACAGGACACCTATTACCCAACAACAACAACAACAACAACAACAACCCAGCTTGAAGTTTATGCTGTCAAGAATTTCGAATGATTCTTTGAATATTAGTATTTCAATTACTAATAATAACGTAACAAAATACTTACATGCACTTATTTTTTCTTTCTATCGTTCTTAATTAAGAGTTTATAGGTAATACATTTTACATGATTATCACAATCCTTAAAAAAAAATTTTATATATATTTTTAAAAAAAAAATAATTTTTTATAAAATTTAACGATTATGATTTTACTGACATTATAAAACTGTTTTATAATATCAGTATATTTCTATTAAATTATTTAATTAAATATTTTTTTCACTACTAATTTAAGAGTTTACTGGTAGTGGCACTCTCAATATAACTCTTAAAAAAACTTTATATTTGATTTAAAGAAAAAGTCAAACCTCTATAAAAATTAATTATTATGATTTTATTGATAATGTAAAATTGTTTTACAGTGTCGATGTATTTTCATTAAATCTCTAATTTATATGAGTTTTTTTTGTTATTTTAATTAATTTTGTAGGAAAAATAAATATTATGTGTAATTTTACAAAATTGTTATTTATTTTACACGAAATTTAAAGAACTAAAAAAGAATAAGTAATAAATAGTATATAAAAGAATATTTGTACTAAAAAATAGTATATAATGTTGAAAATAATTTATATTTTAAGAATGTCTTATTGATTAAGTTTGTTAGAGGATATTTTAATATTTTATTATACACTAATTTTGTGTATAAATAGCCTAGTAGTAGGTCAATGCAATTATTTATTACTCCTTATTTTGTAGTCGCCATTCAATATATTCATGGTGTCTTTCATCTCTCCTATGTGCACCAACAATTGGTATCTAGGGTTCCGATTCAAAATCCACGAGAAAACACGGGAAACACGAGTTAACAGTGAGGTGTTGTGTGATTGAGAGTCACATTTTTTCTGATTCTGTGGGATTTGGGAAATACTGCGTTTTAGTGAGCTTTTGAGTGAATTGCACAAGGTTGGAGATGAACGGAAACGACGATATCAATTCCAAGCTTTCAATATTTGATGGAAAAAACTGAAATTGTTGGAAGATCCAGATGTGTGTGGTGTTCGGTTCTCAAGATGTGTTAGATCTTGTCACCGGTGGCTATGCTCCGATAGCAGCAGACGCGACAGAGGCACAGAAGATAACGCAGAAGGCGATAAGGAAGAAAGATCATAAGACATTTTTCTACATCCATCAATGTGTGGATGCGTATGTGTTTGAGAAGATTGATGACTCTGAAATAGCAAAAGTTGTGTGGGACACACTGGTCAGATGTTACGGTGGTGACGCATCAGTGAAGAAGGTGAAGCTTCAGTCTCTCAGAAAGCAATATGAGAATCTCAACATGAAGGACAATGAGAAGGTTTCTGAGTAAATCTCTAGAGTAATTCTGATCACTAATGAGATGAAAGCTTCTATAGAAACTCTTTCTGAACAAGTAATCATAGAGAAGGTATTGAGATCTTTGACTTCTCAGTTTGATTACATTGTGGTAGCAATTGAATATTCCAAAGATCTAAGCACCATGAGAGTTGAAGAGCTGCAAAGTAGTCTAGAGGCGCATGAGTTGCGTATGATTGAGAGAACTTCTGAGAGGGAAGTAGAGCAGCAGGCTCTGAAAGCAACTTCTAGTAAGAAGTATCAGAAGCAGACTTGGTCAGAAGCCAGGAAGAAAACTAACAGTGGTCAAAGGTCAGAAGCTTCTACCTCTGATAGGCAGAAGAATGTCCAAAAGGGAAAGGAGAAGTATGACAGGAAGAATATTCAGTGTTACTGTTGCAAGAACTTTGGTCATTATGCCAAAGATTGTTGGTCAAACAAAGAAAGGAAGTCAGAAGAAGCAAAAATAGGCAGAGGAGATTCAGATGATGAACATGTGTTATTAATGGCTTTTGAATCTAATGAGGAACCGGTAAAATTGTCATTTTCTGATTCTGAAGGGGAAGAAGATGACTCTGAATATTTTGACTCTAAATGAGTGTTTGAATATGAGTCTGAATCAGAAGATGACGCTGAAGGTTCTGAAGATGAGTCAGAACTTGAAAGTTCTGAAGAAGAGTTAGAGTCAGAAGATGAAAAATCTTCTGGAGACTCTAAAGATGAGTCAGATGGTGAATCTGATTCTGATCCAGATTTTGATGATGATCCAGAATCTGGTGGTGATCATGCTTCTAGAAGGGAAAACTATGAAGGCGTAGGTTCTGGAGGACAAGCTTCTAAAGATGATCATGTTTCTGGTGGAAATCATGACTCTAAGGATGGGCCTTTGGAAGGAGGAGCTTCTGAAGGAAATTCATCCTTTGAAGGTGATCATGATTCTGAAAGTGGAACTTCTGAAGGCAGAGGTGATCCAAATTTTGAAGATGGTATTTTTGAAGGTAGTGGTTCTGAACGAGGTCCAAAAGTTAACAAAGGTGGAGCTTCTAGTAGTAGTCAAACTTCTGAAGCAAGGTCAGAAGGAGATATTGTTCTAAAATCAAAAGGAGATTCTGGTGTCTAAGTTCAGAGGCAACAAAGAGTCAGAAGCATCTCAAGAAGATTTTCAGAGTTTGACATGTTGCAAGACACTGAAGTAGACTTCGAAGGAGAAGTTATTCAGTGTGCAATGTTAGTTTGCTCTGAACGCGTGAGTACAGAAGATACTCTTAAGCAGAAAATCTAGTTGTAGGCCATAAAAGAAGAACTTGATGCTATAGAGAGAAACAAGACTTAGAAGCTGACAGAACTTCCAAAAGGCAAGAAAACCATCAATGTCAGATGGGTTTTTAAGCAGAAGCTAACGCTAGATGGATCAATTGGAAAACACAAAGCAAGATTAGTAGCAAGAGGTTTTCTATAGAAGTCTGGGCTGGATTACTCTGAATTGTTTGCACCTGTAGCAAGACATGAAACAATCAGACTAGTGATTGCAATAGATGCTAACAGGAATTGGCATCTGATGCATTTAGATGTAAAATGTGCATTTCTGATTGCTCCATTACAAGAAGAGGTGTACGTGTCACAACCTCCTAGATTTGAGAAAAAGAATCAGGAAGGGATGATGTTCAAATTACACAAAAAGAATCAGGAAGGGATGATGTTCAAATTACACAAAGCCTTGTATAGATTGAAGCAAGCGCCCAGAGCATGGAATCTGAAGATTGATTTATTTTTCAAGGGAAAAGGGTTTCAGAAGTGTGAGATGGAGTATGGTGTTTATGTTCAGTATACTTCAGAAGGTAATATGATTCTGGTATGTTTGTATGCTGATGACATATTTCTAACAAGAAGTTCTGGACAAGAGATAACTAAGTTTAAGAAGGTTCTGATGAATGAGTTTGAGATGACAGATTTTGGGAAAATGAGTTACTTTCTAGGGATGGAGTTTATGTACTATGAGAAAGAAATCATTTTGCATCAGATGAAGTATGAACTTGAGCTTCTGAAGATATTTAAGCTGGAGAATTGCAAAGCTGCTATCACACCTACTGATACGAATAAGAAGTTGGACTCTGATTCTGATAGAGAGAATATGGATGCTACAATCTTTAAATAGTCGGTTGATTCTCTGAGGTATTTGTGTAATACCAGATCTGATATTTGCTATGCACTTGAAATGGTTAGCAGATTTATGAGTAAACCAAAGTGGTCTCATTACCAAGTTGTTGTCAGGATTCTGAGGTATGTGAAGGGAACTCTGAAGTATGGAGTGTTATTTCTTTCTGGAAGAAAGACCGAATCAGAATTTGAGTTATTCAGACTCTGATTGGTGTGGAGACAGAGTTGACAGAAGAAGTACGTTTGGGTACTTATTTAAATTTCTGGGAGGTCCTATTTCTTGGTGTTCCAAGAAGTAACTTATTGTTGCCCTGTCAACCTGTGAAGCTGAATATATTGCAGGCGCTCTGACTGCATGTCAAGCTGTGTGGATTCTGAACTTGCTGCAAGATCTGAAGATTGAGGTAAACAAGTCTCTGAAGCTGATGATTGATAACAAGTTTGCAATCAATCTTGTCAAGAACCCAGTGCTGCATGGGAGAAGCAAGCATGTTGAGACCAGGTATCATTTTCTGAGGAATCAGGTTCATAATGGAATATTAGAAGTTGTGCACGGTAGCACCCAGAAGCAGCTATCAGACGTTCTAACAAATGCTATCAAGATTGATCAATTTCTTCGTTTGAGACATGAAATTGGTGTTGTCAGTTTTGTGTAAATATAAATTAATGGATGATGTTGAAAATAATTTATATTTTAAGAATGTGTTATTGACTAAGTTTGTTAGAGAGTGTTTTAGTATTTTATTATACCCTAATTTTGTGTAAAATAGTCTAGTAGTAGGTCAATGTAATTATTTATTACTTCTTATTTTATAACCGTCATTCAATATATTCTTGTTGTCTTTCATCTCTCATTTGTGCACCAACATATAATAGACTAAATAAAAATAATTAATTTTTTATTAATAATTTAAACAATTTATAATTTTAAATGATTTTTTTAAAATTTTTTTTATTAAAGATGACAATTTGATTCATCTTAGGTATGTATCTGCAAAATAAGTACATGTTGGATTAATTAAATAATTAATCTATTATAAATTAACAATAATTAATTATTATAAATTATTATTCATATAAATTATGGTTTATTATTATTGAACATTTATTGATGAATCATCTTATTGAATTTCTATTTTTAAATGAACCGTGTTGAATCGAATCATTCATTTAAATTCAATGAGAGATCTATATCTCAATCATTTAACTATTTAAGTATTATTTCATTAAACTATTAATATTCAATGAAAACCCTAAACAACAATGAAGGTAGTTATCATCTCGTTTTTATTACTCTTGATTATTCAATTACATATACTATAATATATATATATATATATATATATATATATATATATATATATATATATATATATATATATATATATATATATATATATATATATATATATATATATATATATATATATATATATATATATATTCAATTTTATTAAATCTATCCATTGATTTCAAAGATTCGTAGATACGTTTCATAGTTATTTTTTGAATTATATGAATTGAATTGGTGTATGGCTTGTATATGATTTGAGTCAGCAAGTTAAATAATTAAATCTGACACACTAATTTTATATTATTCATATTGAATGTTGATTGTGGGTTTTCTTTTGAAACATGATTAATTTTTATATACGGTATAGTTATGGTTTTCCTCTATAGTCTTACTATTTGTTAATTTGGATGAATGTTGTAAGTTATATATAAAATTATTCTTCTAGATAATTTTTTCTGTTGTAGAGATTTCCAGATAGCATAGCATGTTTTGTTATTTATTTAACTATAAATATTTATGCATAAATGGGTTATGTTAATTTTTCTTCAATAAACCTATATTTCAATTATTAATCTTGAGGTAATGATTTGTAAAATTTATTTGAGAGTTTTGTTTGTCTTCTTGATGTGAAGATAATATGTTGCTTTGTGTTGAAAAATTTAGATTCAATATGCAACCTTCAATGTGGACAAATTATTAAGGCATTATATATGTTAATTTAGTGGGAAAAACTTTATAATAGCTTGTGTATTATTTTAGAATGACAATGTTTTTTTTGTGGGTTTTCTTAAAATAAGAGAAACTTTAGATTTAATATTTCAATAAGTTGATCTAATGATTTTATAAATTTATTGACGTTATTCATTATTGTAAAATCAAGGTATATTTTACCTGTCATATCTATATTTTAGGCCTAAATTAGTAAATAGTTGTTATGTCTTGCCTATTTTTTAGGAATGAGTTGTTAAACAATTGCATTTTGTTGCCTGTGGAAAGAGAATTAATTGGGTGGTTTCGAAAGTTTTGAGAGCGTGATCCAATTTTTAGCTAAATAATTAGCATTAAATATTGTGGTTGTTTTGGCAGAATATTCCATGAATTGTGATATATTTCAATATCTAAATATAACGAGTTATTTGTTTAAAAAAAAGAGTTATTACGTAATTGATTTTAATATTATATATAATTCATTATTTGATATTTTATGATTTTGGAATAAATTCAAATGTCATGCATATCCATCTTTACAATTCTTTCCTTTTTTAACATTAATTATACACTATGGAATAATATTGTCCTTCTCAAAATAATAGTCCAACTTCTTAAATTTATGGAAAATCAATCAGGTAGATATATTGATACTGTGCGTGTTCACAAGTTTATGTACCTTGACCACTGATTGTAAGCTTCATAATTAGTGTAAAATTTTCATATTTTGTTAAATAATAGCTAATGCTTTAAGTTGGAAACGAATTTTAATGGTCACATTCTTAATTTATTGGCCTAAAATATTTTAGAAATTATTCTTTTTCGGTTACATTGGTCAAAAAAATTTATTTACATATATACAGTGATTAATTAATATGAGAATTGTATATTATTTTGATTACATATTTTCAAAACTTGACTATGATAATTCTTTTGAGTAGAGATGATAATTTGGTCTATTTTCATTGGGCACTCTAAAAAAAAATTCATAACGGATAGAGTAAAAATTCACATAAATAGATACGAGTTCAGATAATTATCCATTTAAATAAATAAATATATATGCGAGTATGAGTATTTTAGTACCTACTCCATATATATATTTTAAATTATATTAAAATGAATATCTATCAATTTTTAAAAATATATCGATGTTAAACTATTACATATGTAATATAAATGTTCGTTTATTTTATAATTCAATAATAAGTTTTTTGAAAATATTTAAGTGTTTTTAAAAATTTAAAATGATATGATATTTTATAGTTGATATATTTATTTTTTTATTAGAATCACTGTCCATTGCTAGATTTCTTACTAGAATTATAGTACCCTACCCATACCCTGTCCATTGTCGTTCCTACTTTTAAGCAATGTTTTAGGACAATTTAAATTATATTATCTTTGAATTAAGGTGATTTATAATTAATCTTTAATATGGTATAATAATTTACTCTTTGATCATGAATTTTTTTTTTTGAGACATTGCAATATTTAATCTATTTAAGACTTTCTCGATAAATTCTATGAGTCATCAAAATATAATAGTTCTCCGGACAAGGATAAATGACATGATGAATGGCACGATCTCTTTAAATTTTTTGAGGATAGTCATAATTCGATTATTATTTTAAATATCTTGTGACATATTATATAATTGCATATAAGAAAATTTTATTTATAATATTTTATACTTCTTTGAAAATTATAAAATATACAATTATATAAATATTGTTATTTTTCAGAATTTTTAAAATTAAAACTCTCTATTTATTTTCATAAATTAATTTTTTTATTATATTTTTAAATAAATATATAAATAAAGTTTAGTCTTACATATATTAGAAATCTTATTATTTGAGAGTTATATTTTAGATAATTAATTAATCACTATTGATTTTTATAATTGTAATTTCACATATCGTGGATAGAATTATATAAATTTTTATTTTTAAATAAAATATAATTATTTTAATTTGTATGATTGTAACTCACCTATCGTGAGTACAGTTGTACAAATTTTATTAAGTAAAATAATTAAATATATTTTTAATTATAATCAATGTTATATTGATAATAGTTATACTCTATCGATATGTTATTATTAATATAATTTTTTTTGTCAATGTACTTATAATTATGGTTCAAGTATCCTATTGATATTAGATTTGTGATATAATACTTGTATATTATTATATTTCTTATTTAAAATTGTTGAAATTATAATTTGAGAAATAAAAAATTATTTTGAAGACATGTAATACTTTATGAAATTTAATATTTATATTCAATAAAATTTTTTTTTACTGGATTTCAATTTTCTCTATATTATGTAAATGATGGATATACTCTACCTGTATGGCGTTGTTTGACATGATAATTGTATGATAGATAAAATAGTTTAATATGTATTTAAAATATTTTCTAAACTCTTAGTTAATAATTCAACTATTATTATCTATCAAGTGGAAGAATTTAACATGTCAATTATGTTAGAAATGAGAAATAAATATTATTTATTTAATATAATTTTATTTTATGGAGACTTATATTGAGGATATTAATTTTTTATGTTAGTAATAAAGTTTATGATTATTTGTGATATATCCTCAATAATAGTTAAAAGTAAAGTCTCATTTTTTTTTATGCATATAAAATAATATATTTCTCAACTGTGTGCAGTTATGTTTGTAGCATTTGAGTTTCAAATGAGTTATTAAGATGTTGTATATAATACTGTATTTAAAATTATAGGAATTTGATCTCACTTAAATGATAATAAATCTTTTATATGACCATCATATTTTTTTCATGTGAAATTATCTAAATAATGATATATTTTATTTATGTGTAAAATATGTGATTGAGTTTGTAAAACTCTACTAATGATCTCTTTGTAGTTTTGTACTAAAAATAAAATTAGAATTCAATTGTATAATCAGAGTATTTAATACTAATGGGCTCTGTACATGTGTACACAATTATATAATCTGGAAAAATTTAGATTATTATTCTCATGTTGTCATATATTCTTGTGCGCACTATAAATATGACATATTCTAAAAAGATTTTAATAGTCCACATTTGTTAGGGCATAATGTAAAAGTACAAATAAATATCAATATTTCTATCGAGTATGATATTTTGTTATAAATGTACTTATGATTAAATCTAATTACTCTTATAATAGGGTAATATCTATATATAATTATTATTCTTAGACTTATGTGGATATCTATGATCTTTAATTTAAGAACTCATTAGTAAATCATTGACTACTGACTTATACACATGAGTAAGTCTTGTGATATTTTGGATTAGTGGGAGTTTATCAATTGTATTTATTTTATATGTTTGGGCCATTGTTTAATAACATATTTTTCTCATATGAAATATGTTTTTCTAAATTCATCATTTTAATTCTATTAAAAAAAATCATCATTTTAATATAAAATGTATTTTTTTGACTTGTATGATCTATTTTCTCTATCAGATTCATTTCTGCAATGTTGAAGTTTATTTTTGTTTTGTGAACAAGTGTTTTGACCATAATTAAAATTTTAGTATTATAACTTATATATTTTTAATAATTAATTATTGTCATCCATGTGTGAGAATGTTGGATTTAATTAAATAATTAATCTATTATAGATTAACAATAATCAATTATTTTAAATTATTATTAATATAAATTATAAATTATTATTAATATAAATTATAAGTTATTATCAATATAAATTATGGTCTATTGTTGTTAAACACTTATTGATGAATTATCTGATTGGGCTTCTATCTCTGAATAGACTGTGATGGATTAGACCATTCAGTTAAGTCCAATGAGAGGTTCATGCCCTCATTCGTTTAGATATTTAAGTGTTGCCCCATTAAACGATTAACATACAGTGAAAATCATAAACGATAATGAAGATAGTAATCCTCTCATACTTATTCTCTCTTACGGTAATTTCTCAAATTCTAAAAGGTACATCGTTCTTATTACTCTTGATCATTCAATAATATTATAATATACTATAATTTGTATCTATTCGATTATATTAAATCTATCCGTACAAACACAAACACAGACAATCATCTAATAAAATAAGCGGGTATGAGCGAGGATATGAGTGCCTTAATACTCATCTCGTCACATAACCCCATAATATATATATTTATATATTTTTATTTTTATTATTATGTACACATTTAATTTATCAATTTTATTAAATACATATTTTTTATGCATTTTAATATAAATATTTGTTTATTTCTTAACTCAATAATAATATCATCAATTTTTTTAATATTGTTAAAAAATTAAAATCACATAATAAATTATAATTGATAGATTGTTTTTATTAGACATACAGATAAACGGTTATGTATATGAGTATTTAAGTATCCATAATGTACGAGTAAAAATATTATTTCATATGTGGGTATGGGCTCGAGTAAAAACTATTCACATATATTTTTAAAATATTCACTTATAAAATGAAGATGTTTAAAAAAGATAGTAAAAACTATTCACATATATTTTTAAAATATTTTTTATCTTAAATTTCTTAAAATTATAGTCTATTAAGATTGTAATGTTTATAAATTTGAAAATCTTAGAGCATGCTCTTCTATATTTTTTTACTTATTTTTTTACTTGACTTTTGTTCATGATATTTAAAATATCTAAATTTAAAATTATATAATCTAAAATAAAGATGTTGTCATAAATATTATGTAGATATAGAGTTTTCTCTTTAATGGAAACTAGAGAAGATTTAAAAAAATCTAGTGTATTCTCATATATTTTTAAAACGTTAATCTTAATGTTACTTGAAATGTGAGAGTTTATATAAATTTAGATCATAAATTTAATAAATATAAAATGTGAATTAAATATATAATATATTATATTTGACTATAATTTTACACATACAAAAAACTTAAATATATTTCACTTATTAATATAATTTTTTTAATTTTGTAATGTGTTATTTAAACTTTTTTTAATTTTGGTGCATAATACTAATAATTGTATAGAATTGTACTTCAACTATTCATCTATTATTTGAACTATAACTTTAAAAAATAAATTTTAAAATGCTTATAAAATACAATCATTTACCATGTCAATTCAAATTAATTTGTTTTTTTATCTTTATTTATTTATAGATTAATATGATATTTAAATAATTATTTTTGTTAAAATATGATAGTCAAATATTTTTCATATAGAGTCCTTTTTTGTCACAACCATTTTGTAATTTATATTTTATTTATTTTCTAACTATCATAAATTTTAATTAATAAATTAATTTAAAAAAATATATTTATCAAGGGTTATTCTTTATATGAATACTAGTAGGATAAAAGTATTTTAAAATACTTTTGACCCGATAAAATCATATTTATATTAAATTAATTTTGAAATCTGCAAAATAAATACTGATTTAAATTGAATTCCGAAAATCTAAATATTATAGAGTCAATTCATTACAAATAAAATAATATATAAAAGTCATTAAAATATTAATCATACATATTCCTTTTATACATTTATATTAAATACCAAAAAGTTAAAAATTATTAAACTGTGATTCAATTAAAAATATTTTTTCTTAAATAATAAAATATAAAATACATATATTTTCATTCCTACTATTTTTCTCTTGATTTTTATTTTCATTATATGGTAATTATTAACTTATTTTATTTTTATTTTTAATATGGTAATTATTAATTTATTTTATTTTTATTTTTAATATGTGTATTATCATTATTATAGTGTGCATTAGTTACAATTTTAATGAACATTAAAATGAGAATTAAAGAATAAAAATTAAAAGTTATGAGAATTAAATTCACAAAGTGATAGTTAAGAAAAGCAAACTAAGAAGTGATAGTCCATTAGAAAATAGAAAAGATATTGTTCATTCACATAATATTTTTTATCTACTTTTACTATAGAAATGTTTTTGATGGGTATATATTAATATAAGTTTATAATATTAAAATTAAACTATGAAAATTATACTATAAAATTATTATAAATATATAAGAGTATCATATGTAATATATTTTAGTCTTAATTTTCTCAATTTTTTTATTGAGAAAAGCAATAAAAAAAATTGACAAGCGTTAAAAAATTAATCTATTTAAAAAAATAAAAGTTAAAATTAGAGAAAATACAATTATAAAAGGTTATAATTAAAAGGATAAGATCAAATATAAAAATAAAGTTAGAAATAGAGGTATTGAGACATTTTTTATATTAAAATAAGAGATAATGAGGTGAGAATTAAATATTTATAATAAGAAAAGTGAAAATTAAAAGTTATAAAAAATAATGAAAAATATTTTCAAAAGAAATTTTTTATGGGAACACTTTTTTTAGCTAAGATTTTATATCGTTATTTTGTTCATTTTTATTATAGAGATTTAAAAAAGTTAATAAAAAATGATTTTAAAAAAGTTAAATCAATATATTATTAAAAATAGATGTTTATAAAAAGAATGGACATATATAAAAGATATTAAAATTTAAAAATAATATTAAAAAATGAGAAGTATTCTTAGCATGACACATAAGCTGGTAGTTTTTTTTTATTTAAATAAAGGATATTAAATTAAAAGAGAAAAAGAGAAACACAGAAAGGAGACAGGGGACTAGACCAAGGTCCTTTCAAAAACTTAAAAATTTGAAAAAGCTCATCCTCAATGGTAGCTTCTTTTACATAAAATTTAAAATAAATAAAAGATTATTAGTATGTATGTTCAATCTTTTATGTTTTTTTTTATAACTATCAATTTCAATAAAAGAAAAAGAGACTATAAAAAGAGAGGGATCAAACAAACCCTCTCACAAATTAGAGAATATGAAATTAGGAACAACTAATTTGTTACGAATTACATGAGGAAGAATTAAAGGAGGGGCCACATTCCACATCAAAAAATCTGATATATTTAAGCCAATCGAGGTAAATCCGCACAATCGTTTCCCTCATGGGAAATATGAGTGACGAAGAAGGATACCGATCTTAGGAGAACTTTACAATTTAACCAACGGTTCCTCAACCGCCAAGGCACTAGAGAAGGGTCTCTTAAGGCCAAGATGGAAATGGTCGAATCTGTCTCCAACCAAATCTTGCTCCATCCTTTGGAATGTGCAATTTCAATTTCACGCATAATCCCACATAGCTCAGAGTGTAAAGAGGAGATAGAAGCAATGTTGTATGCAAATCCCAGTATAAAATCCCTATTATGGTCTCTAAAACGCCCTCCGCAAGCCGCACTGAGAGGACTAAATGAACCATTTGTGTTGCATTTAATCCAGCCTCTAGAAGGCAGCTACCACAAAACCTCAAGAATGCAAGGAGCCTTAGGCGGAATGATAGATAACTCGAACTTCTTAATAATAGTGAAATCTCTAACTGAATTATTCGAGGCTTTCTTCGACAACATAACGATGCACTGAACCTCCGCCATGATGAAATTAATGGCCGCCACCCCACTATGCTTCTTGTTATCAAACCTATAAGAATTACGAAATTTCCAAATGAAATTGAAAACCGCAACCATACACGCCTGAATAAGAACTCTGCATTGCAGATTCAAGCTCCTGTCACAGCACTCTAGCGCCTGGTCAATAGAAGTGACACAAATGTTTAACTCGAAAATACCCGAAAACCAATTCAACAAACTGGAGGCAAATTTGCAGTAGAAGAAAAGATGAGAAGATGTTTCCATGGCATTGTTGCAAATACTACACATAGATGTCATATTGCACCCTCTAGCACAAAGATTCTCGTCCGTAGCATCTTGTTATGAAACAATCTCCAAACGATAAAAGCCATAACTGAAGGAATATCGACGTTCCAAAATATCCTGGCCCAAGGCGTCTCCATGTAAGTGTCATCTTTGAAACTATAAGCTTGTTTCAAAGTAAGAATACCATTCTAGTTATGAATCCAGACCTTAGTATCCTCAACCAAATCCAAAGGTATGATGATGTCCCTAACAAGTTTCACCAAATCAGGAACTAAGTTGATAAAATCTGCAGGAAAAACCCACTGCCCATCCACCATAAAATTTGCAACAGTGACAGAAATATCCACCAGTTCAGGCTGCGAGATATGATTTATCAAAGGAGGACCACACCATCGGTCTAACCAAAAGTTTGTATTCAAACCATTCCCAATCAGAGTATGGGAATTCATATTAATCACCTCAATCTCCTTCTTAATACCGCACCAAATCGACGAAAGGAAATGATACGAACACGACACCCCATTCTTAAAACCGCGGGTCTTAAGTAAAACATCCCACTCCTCTTGAGAATTCAAAATATCCCAACAAAACTTTAGATTCGAGGCCTCATTAAGCGTAATCATGGATCTCACCCCTAAGCCTCCATGAGTTAAGGGCTTGCAAACTTTCTTCCAAGAAACTATCACCAATTTCGCTTTGTCAACCTTACCCGACCATATGGAATTCTTTATGTTGCGATCAAGGTTGTCCAGAAGAGATTTAGGACAAGAGTAAATTGAAAAAATGTGAACCAACATAGAGTGAATAGTAAACCGCACAAGTTGGATCCTTCCAGCAAAAGATGAAAGAGATCCTTTCCAAGAGCTAAGCTTGTAAAGGATTCTGTCAGCTAAAGGCTTGAGATAAGAAGCCTTAGGTATTCCCTAGAATATCAGAATGCCGAGGTAGTTGAAAGGAAGAGATCCCCGCTTGAACCCAATGAGCTTTGTGATATGATGAATTCTAGCCTCAGTAGTTGAGCCAGCAAACAAAGAAGACTTGGACTGATTAACAATCTGACCCAAAGCCTTGGCATATCTCTCAAACAACCTGATTAAAGCTTCAAGGGAAGCCTTGTTTCCCCTACAAAAAATCATAATGTCATTGACAAAAAGATAGTGAGAAGGCACTGAAATACCTCTGGGACCCGGTGTAGCGGTAGAAATGTTTCAAGACTAAGCCATTGGATTGACTAGACTTACACAAATCAAAAATAAAAATTGCCATCGCGCTTTATTGTTTCCAAAGGAATGGCAAAAGAGCGAATAACCCAAAAAAAAAGGGGAAAGATTCAAGGTAAGGGGGTTGGTTATGCAAAGGGAAGGTATTAGCACCCTAAACATCTACGGTACTCCGCAGGAACCTCTTTGTAAAATCTGTATATTTTGGCTATATAAAAAAATGTGTTGTATATAAAATGGATGGTGGAGGTGAGAAAAGAAATATATTTTTATGATTTTTGCACCCGCCGCGGTTGCGGACCTTTAGTGCCTACGTACCACCTTTCATGCAATAGGGGATCAGGGTACACGTAGTTCCTCTTTTAAAAAATTTGAAACACATGTGTGTTGGTTGATTTTAAGAGATAAGACATCATCGTCATTGTTCGTATGGAAAACATACTTACTACCCACAATCATGAGAAAGGAGAATTTGCACCATCTCAAAGTGGAGGATATGACTTGGATTTTAAAATCAACAATGCCTCACTCAACACCCAAGTGGAAAATATCTCACTTCACTACATATTGTAGAAGTATAGTTGTTTTCATCACTACAAGGATTGACTAGAGTCTAACCTTTTGAGAAAAGCTTAAAGATAAAAACCAAAGTGGCAAAATGGTTTGAAATGAGATTGATTGACTTTTAGTCTTCTCACAAAAATGTCAAAGTATTATTAAATTGATTGGGGTTTATTTATGAAAAGATTTTGGAAATGCATGGACCTAAGTCCAAGTTTATTATTAAAGTAGTTTAAGTTTCAAAACAAGAAGAGTTTAAAAAGGAGGGAGAAGATTTTTGAAATTAAAGAAGATGGGAGGAGAACAAGAGACTATCCTAAAGCATAAGGTAAAAGCTAAGGATAAGATCCATCTAACCAACAAGAAGCCAAAGCTTGACATTATGAGCCAAGATAGAATTCCCATTCTTTAGATTGAAACCAAGCAAGCAAAGATACTAGACCTCTTCAAGTGTATTAAGTCTTCACAAAAATTGGGCAGATAACGGCTGTATACGGGTGAATTCTAGATTACAAACAGAGAATGTAATCACAAAAACCTGCACACAAAAACAAACAAACAACCCAATGTCTTGAGGTCAACCTCAAGAACTCCAGACAAAATAATCAGATAAGATCACAAGGTCTCCAAGATAGGCCAAAGTTTCTAATCCTAAGTCCAAGAAATAGTCCTTTGCTCCATAGTGCCAAGGATAGTAACCAAATAGTCCAAGTACCATTAACAGTTTTTTAGGGTTTATGTTGATTATTAAGTATCTTAAGAAAATAAAAGAAAAGCTCAAGTGAGCAAAGTAAAAATGACAAGAAAATAAATGCTCAAATGAGCAAAGATGAAAATGGCATGAAATGAAAATGCTAAAAAATAAATAGTACATAAAGCATAAAAAAGAATAAAAGCATAAGATAAACAAGTCAATAATTAGTGGTTAGTTGGATGACCATCTTGAAACTTGCATTTAGAACTCATTAGAGGATTGGTAGAACCAAAGCCTCCACACAACAAGTTGCATTTGCTCTTTGTCAAGTATATCATCCATTTGAAATTCTCATAAGTACCATTTAATGATCAACGATGTTTAAGTGATCCGCGTTGACCAAAGGTATTGTAGATCCATTAGAGGATTGGTAGAACCAAAGCCTCCACACAATGAATCTCAAGGTTATTGGATCAAAGAGATCAAATTAATATACTTGGGCTTGCAATCATAAGTTTGGGCCATGAATGATCATTTATTCGAATCGGGACAAAATTTAGCGCTATGTTAAGCAATCGTAAGTGGACTTATATAGAAGTCGCACCTATTTTGAGGCCGGTCAATAGCAATTTATGCATCATTTATTTTGAGACATGATATAGAGATCATGCTCCAACAACATTTAGTGCAATAAGAAGGGCATGAGATGAAGAGGATTAGGGCAAAAAGATGAATAAACCACTTTTGAATTAAATATTTAATCAAACTATTATTAAAATCATTCATCCATTTTGGTGGAGTTGAACTCAGCATCCCAAGATCCAATGATGTTAATAAAGTCATGATCAAAAAATCAACTCAAGACAGCCAGAAAATAATCACAAAATAATAATATATTTAATATATACATTAAAAGGGTTAAAAAAAGTTCAAAAATAGAAAATAATGAGGAAAATATCAATTGTGTTCAAATTAATCAATAAATGAAAAATAAGACCATAGAAAAATCAGAAATGGATCCAAATATTTTTATAAAAATTTTGGTAATTTTTGAAAGTCAGAAACTATTTTTAAAATTAAAATAAATGGGTAAAATAAACAAAAAATAGTAAAATATAGTAAATTCAGAAACAAAAATAAAATAAGGTCACCAATATTTGTCATAATATTATTGGATCATTCCATAATTTTTTCAGAATTTAAAAATGTATAAAAGTATTTTTAAACATTTGAAACAAATCAAATAAGTGTAAAATTTATAAAAAATACCAAAACACAAAATTAAATTGTGAAAAAAATAAAAACCAGAAAGAGAATAATCAAAAATATTTTTCATAATTTTTTCAGATTTTTTGGACTAAAAAATGAATTTTCTATGATTTTTTGAAATTTAAAACAATTAAAATATAAAAATAAAAAAAAAGTAAAATATGTGGACCATTGGATGAGACTCAAAACGCATTAGTAATCAAATCCAAGGGATCTGGCGCGCTGTGGATATCATGTTCATTAGTGAATAATGTACAGAATCAAATATAAATCAGATTTTTGAAAATAACAAGTGGCGTGCCATCATTGGTTGGAAGATGACACGTAGGTCATCTTCAACCTCCAGCCAACGTGATTTACAGGTCTCTCAAACTGTAAAGTCAGAAGCTCAGACCTATTCCAATCGCTTCGTCTCTTTAAGACGAAAACAACCACACCCTCGCGCCAAATTTATATAAACTGTAGCTCAAGCAATTTGGTAGGAAAGTTTTGAAAAGGGATTTGAAAATTTATGGTCAAAACGTATTTCCAGTGAAATGTAAGTGTTACAACTAGAACCAGGGCAATGAGAGCAACACAATGATATCCGAGTTTTGAAGAATTGATGAAGGAATCTACCTATTGAAATTGAGTTGCAGAGCTCTGAAACTGGACTTCTATGGAACAGTATAGGGCACGATTCTTGAATGTAATTATATGGTTAGCTTTAGGGAAGATCAAGGAAGGTGAATTGAGGGAAAAAATGGATTGAAAAAGGCTTGAGAATGGATTTTGAAGTTGCTGAATTCTGGGTTGTGAAACAAGTTTGGCAGGGTGATTCTGGCTATCTAAGCTTGGGAAAATGGATGGGGGATGACCCTCTATTTATAGGGAGGCAAAAGGGATCAAAAGGAAGAATTAATGATGCGTTTTGGAGAGAATTCGTGTAGGTCTGCATCATGAAGAAAGTATGACTCAAACTTGATCAAAACTCAGCCAAAACGTGCGTTTCATGATGCTAATCACTTCTGGAAAGTTGCTAATCATGATTAGAAACAAAAACGCATGGAAAACTTGTGATTAGAAGCCAAAACAAAGATTTCAAAATCCAGACTTTGTGAAAAATTCAGTTTCAAACTACCAAACTCAAATCCATGGCATTTCCAACCCAAAGGGTCTTAGGGCATAATTCTTGATGCTTTGGAAAGATGAGGTTACAAGCTTTGCAATGGAAAAATAATGGAATAAAATGGATGCTTTAGCTGAAAGTTACATGGAGTCAAAGTTGAAGAAAAAGAGTTGACTTTCCATACTTAGAAATATTTCAAGTTCTTCTTCAAAAATGACCTATAATCTTTTGTATCCAAACATGGACTTCCACTTAGAATTTGCTCTTGACCAAAAAAGATGGAATGAATTATATCTCTTGAATGACATTTTTCAATTTGAACCACTCCAAATCTCCAAAAATTGAGCAAGTTATGACTTGTTGAAGTTGGCCAAAAATCATGAAATGACCTATAATCTTTTGCATTCTTAAGGCAAATTCCATTCATTTTCTTACTTTTCACATAAAAGAAGGCATAAAGTTCACACATTCAATATAATTATGGAAAAAGAATGGGCTCAAGGTGATAAAAATTGACCAAGTTATGATCATTTGAATTCACATATGGAAAATTGGGGATTCATCTGGATGACTTGTAATCTTTCTTCTTCACCAAGTTCCTTCCACATGAAAACTCCTTGGAAATTTTGAAGTGATTTGTTGGTAACTCTTTGAAGAGAAATATGTATTTGGAATCACTCAAAAATACCAAAATATGAGCAAGATATATTCCTTTGAAGTTTAAAACCCTAGCTCCTTATATCAAGAGAATGCTTTGAGGAACTTTGACAAGTTTGAACAAACTTCTTGTGCCAATATTCTTCCTTTATGAATAGAGGTTGTTGAAGATGATGATGAGGACTTATAGCCACCAAAACCACTTCCATATCTTGAAATTAGAGAGAAATATGCTCTTGTGACCAATAGGAACAAGACCTTGTCCAATCATGACAACCTATTCCCTTAACCCTTTGTATTTTTGAATCAATTTTGATAACTTTGAGATATGTTGAACCAAAATAAGCCCTGTCATGCCATTTATTCCAAAATCACTCCAATAGTGAAGTTTTAATTTCTCAAGCTATTGACTAGGGCATGGAAATAAACTCATGAACCCAAGAAGCAACTTGCTAAACCTCATTGCCTTTACCTACATTATTAACAAGTAAGACAAACCAACATTGCATTTTATTAATTAGAGAGAAAATCAAAGTGTGATACGGTGGGAGAACTGACTTGAGGTTTTACGTTTGTTTTCGCAAATGTTTCGGTTGAGCAAGAGTCGCCACCGACTTTTTATTTTATCCTAAGGAAAGGTTAAAAAGCACAACAAAAACCTTTGAGATGTTTTCTTGGGTTCGGGGGGTAGATTATAGAAAGGGAAGGTATTAGCGCCCTTTCTATCCATGGTTATCCATGGGCTCTTAGTTACTTGCTTAGATCAACTTGCCTTGATTTTCAATTGTTTGAAATGGTGCTTTGTGTGTGGGTTTGAAAATGTTTTGAAAAGAGGCCAATGTGGTGGCAACCTTTGTAATGACCCATGTTTGGATGTATACAAAGGTGTATATCCTTTGAAAAGTTTTCAATGTTTTTGAAAGTTGTTTTGAAAGTGTGTTGTGATGTGTGGTTTTGAAAAATAGGCAAGTGTTTTTGTTTTGCAAGTTGGCAAGTAACCAAGAGTTGTCTACCCCTAAATTTACTCAAAGATCTTTGCTATGTTTTAACCCTTTTAACAATTTTGTTCCACCATTGTATTTGGTGGACAATCTTGTGTTAGGATGTTAACGGGACGGACGCGGGTCATCGTTTAGACCATGATCGCAATGGTGCCAAGTGTCTTTGGCAATTTTTCCTTTTAGGGACTTGATCATTTTTAGGCAACTTTTGAAAGCGTCATCGAGGGACTATGATCATTTGAATTTGTTTTGTTTTGCCAAAGACACCCAACATGCAATATGGCCCATTATTGAAGGCAACAAGTGGAGTAACCCTAAGGGGGTGCAAGTGTGATTGGTGTTGTCCATTTTCATGCTTTGTTATCTTTGAATTAGGTTAAGCTATTTGTTTGATTGATTTTTGCATACAAAACCCTAAGTCTATCATGGCATATTTAGAAAGCTTTTAAATGCGAAAAATAAAATCCTAAATTATTACAACACAATTATGGGATGAGGGGTACAAATGTTCAAATGGGGATATTTAGCAAGAAAAATTAAATCTAAACTATTACATCCAAATTGAATATTCAAATTATTTAATTGCACAATAATTAAATAAAATAAAATAAATATGCAAGATGCAAAAATGATTTTCATATGTATGTAAAAAGGTATTTTTTCATGTGACAAATAAACAAAAATAAAAATGAATAATTTTGGATATTTTTACATTTTAGGGCAAAACCCTAATTTTCTAAGTAAGAAGTATTTATTATTTATTATATGCAATATTTATTAATTACGTACAAAAAATAAATAAAAAGGAAGTATATTGTAAAAAAAGTATTTTTGAGGTTAAATATTAACAAAAATGTATTATTTTTGTATTTTTCCTAAATATTCTAATAAATATATAAGTATTTATATTATTTACTAAATATATTAAATATGTACAAAAATAAAATATTTATTATTTACAAAAAAAAAGTATATTTTTAGAAAATGTTTTCAAAAGATAAAATAAAATAAAAATCAGAAAATCAAATGTATTTTGTATTTTTTAGTATTTTAAATAAAAGGATATATATGTTATTTATATGTATGAATTCAAATAAAACAAATAAAAATCCAAATAAAATGCAAAAATGGTTGAAAAAATGTTTTTAATATTTTTTATATTTTGGCAAAAAAATAATAAGTCAGAAACAAAAAGAAAAAGTCAAAAAATGATAAAAATAAACACAATGGGCCAAGGGGGGTGCAAGTGTGGAAAAGTGGTGCAAATAGAAAAATGAAACAGGCCCAGCCCAGAAGAACTTTGTCTTCAACCTCTGGCCAGATTCAAACAAAAAATGCGCGCCTTCTTTTTCATCTCCCTAACTCCGAATTCTTTGATCCTTTGCCAAATCTTAAAACATGAAACTTGTAGAGCTTGAAGCCACGATTCTAAACATATAAAAAAGTTAATCTAACTTTCAGAAATGAGAGAGAATTTCTTCTCCCCCAATTCCTGACCTAGTTTTTTTTAGATGTTCAGATTCAAAATACTCTTAGCACACACAATATAAATGAAAAGTAACTATATGGATGGCTTCAGGGCTATGATTAGAACATGTTTTCTTCACAAACTTAAACCTAACTATGCCTGGATAGAGAGATATAAGTTTAAAAACTTACCTGTTCAGCTTGAATCGTGTGCAGCAATGGAGGTACTTTCAATGCAATGTGAGGACTTGTATAGCTTGCTTGATGTCCAGGGATGCTTCTCCAACTTCTAGCTTGCTTTGGAACTCACTGAAACGAGCTATGGAAGTTAACCTGCACAACTGAAAAAATGAAAATGGTGAACTTGGTTAGAGGTGTTACAGTTCGTGTCCAATGCTTGGGATAGTTTGTATGGGTGGTAGGGAGTGTGTATGAAGTGGTTTGGATGAAAATGCACGATGGAAATGAGCTGGCCAAGTCAAAGTGCATAATGCCCTGTTTTGTGCAGCAAGATGGTGATTTCCTGTATGAGGAGGGATCAAGGGTTCTTTGGTCGTGTTTTAGGTCTGTTAGGGAGTATGGAAAGTGTGGAGAAAGTTTGTTTTAGTTCTTGCTTGCAGGAATGAGAGTTGTTGTTGTTTTTGCAAAGTTGCTTCTATCTTAAGTCAAAAATGCCAAGTTGAGTTACAAGCTTATGCAGACCCCCTAAACATGCTGCAAAGTTAGTCTTGATCAGTGGGATTAGTTCAATAACTTGTGCCTCAGAGATTTGCATTGTACTTCTTTGATTAATGTTTTGACATAAAGCCATACTTTACAAGAATAGATAAGTCACTTTTTCCAAATATGGCTTAATTCTTCATGTAATGTCCAAATGCACAAAATAATTCTAGAACACAATGGATTGGCATTTAATTATTGAGTGTAAATGAGATTAGAGGCCTGTAACTAGCTTGTGCAAACTGATTTCAAAAATGCACAAGTTATGAACATGTACATGGCTTATGAACAAAGTGACTTTTGCCCATTTTCACAAATTCGATTCTCCCTAACCACAAGGGTGTTTGAGAAGTTATTGGATAATTTGGAAAGCTTGGAATGTGTACTACAATCCATCTTTGTAATGCAAGTTGAAATTCCAAGTGGAAGCATGTGAAAAATGGCCATGAAGTTAGGCAAAAATCCTGCCTAGAATAGGTCAAAATTTTTCTAAGTTAAGAATGTTTTGCACCCTTGTTCCAAAAATTGTAACTTGAGCTACAAGCTTCTTTTGAGGAAACTTTGTGAATAAAAGTTGTAGATTTTGAAATGGACTATAACTTTCATGTTTTAAGTTTTGTTTGAATCCAAATGTATCTTGATGAAAAAATGGGACAAAGTTAGGAAAAAAATAGGAATTTTCATAACTTAGAAAATTTCTAAGTTATGGAATTTCTTCATTTCAAACCCTAATTTGTGATTTTTGATTTCTTGATGAACAAGTTTCATAATTTGACATGTCTTGATGAAAAATGAATCTTGACACTTGATTTTGACCAAAAAGTCAAAGTTTGACTTTTCAGTATACAGTCAAATTTGGCTCAGTTGACTGAAAAATTCATCTGTCAATCTTGTGCATTTGGGATCTTTTGAACTTGTTGAACATGTCAAGACAATGCCATTGGGTCCTTGAGTCCATATGTGAGCTTGGTTTGCCATTGGCTAGGTCAAACAGTCAAAAATTGCCTTTGTGCAGTCAAAACCCTAAAAATGACCATTTTGCCCTTTTGGTGATCTGATCAAATTTCTTGTGGAATTGTGATCCAAATTTGATCAAATGGTTCATATGAGTTCATAATGTTGATGAGGGTCAAAAATCATGAGGTTTGACTGTCAATTGACCACAATTGACTTTTTCCCCAATACAGCTGATTTCTAGGTCAACTGTCCAATTGACTGGGCAAAAATTGGAATCAAGGCTTGAAACTCGGTATGGATAAACTTGTGAGTCCAACATGAAGCATGAAAGTCATTTTGGGCATTTTAGGTCAAAACATCTTTGTGCAAACTCAAACCCTAATTTGGGTCAACAGTGCAAGGAGGAGTCTTGAGCAGAGTAAATCCTAACTTGATATTGAGCTCCAAGAGTCTTGTGATGAGAAAATGTTGAGGAAATGGGAGGGCAAATTTTGGGGTACAACAGTTGCCCCTGTTCAATCTTCTTGAACCTGAAGAGTTAGATTGGCAGGTTTGCCTTTCGCGACTCGAAGGTAAAAGGAGATTGGACACTAGAGTGCCCGGAAATTTGCACTCGCATAGTGGAGTATCAGCAATGTGATGGTGGGAGTGGGCTTATAGATGCCATTTAGAGAGATGGTGGATAGGAGGATGGGATTATAGATGCCATTTGGAGGCGTGACAGAACCTTGTCGGGAATGGAGTTATAGATGCCATTTGGAAGTATTGATCGCGTAAGAGATTCCTTAGCGAGGACTTGCGTACTTTGAGAACGGAAGATGGTTTCCTGGCCTGTTACAGGTGTTGATCTTCAAACTCTTCATGTAGACATGCCCTGGCTAGATACAGGAGTCGAATCCACAATTAGTTGCTCACAGATGTGCCCTGGCTAGATACAGGAATCGAATCTGGAACTTCAAAAGGTTGTTTACAAACGTTCCCTGGCTGGATACAGGTATCGAATCTCTAAACTCTTCATGCAGATGTGCCCTGGCTGGATACAAGTATCGAATCTACAATTAATCACTCACAGATATGCCCTGGCTAGATACAGGAATCGAATCCGGAACTTCAAAAGGTTGCTTACAGACGTGCCCTTGCTGGATACAGGTATCGAATCTCTAAACTCTTCATGCAGATGTGCCCTGGCTGGATACAGGAATCGGATCTAGAATTGGTCGTCTACAGATATGCCCTGGCTGGATATAGGAGTCGAATCTGGAACTTGCAAAAGGTTGGTAGAGATAGCTTTCCTGGCTGGATACAGGTGTAAACCTCTGACCTGAGAATAAAAGATAATTTCCTGGCCTGTTAAAGGGGTTGATCTTCAAACTCTTCATGCAGATATGCCCTGGCTAGATACAGGTATCGAATCTACAATCAAAACGCTCACAGATATGCCCTGGCTAGATACAGGAATCAAATCTGGAATTGCGATAGTTGATAGTAATCATCTTTGGATTGACCTTTTCCTGAAAAGGCGAAACATTAGTTGTATGCAATGTCATGATGTATGAAATGCATGATGTCATGATGCTCAAAATGAGATGGTGTCGTATGATGCGTATGCATGCTATAATGTACGAAGATATGATGTTTTATGAATGTATTTTCGTCTAGGAAAATAAATCCTTGACGAATGCCAGGAGCTTGTTGAATCCTGGGCTGATGTTGAAGAGCAGAGTTCTTCGTTTCCGCTGGGGATGACGGCTGTAAGAATAAACCGGTAGGAGAAGACGACTCCGTTGGGGGATAAACTTGTTGGAGAGATTACTCTGTGGGGAATTACTCTGTGGGAAGAGATACTTCGCTGAGGTTTTGATGAGAGCTCCGATGGGGATTCCACTGATATGTTATGTTGGGGAATTTGATGAACTCCGTTGGGGATAGGAAGAACTTCGCCGAGGACGAACTTTCCGTGGTAATTAGCTGAGGATAACCCAGTTATACCCTGGTGGGGAAATAACCTTTGAATAAAGCTGGGGAGAGACGTTCGTACTCTGCAGGGGATAAGCTTCCAGAATCTACTGGGGAGATTGATTCGACTCTTCTGGGGAAAACTCTTGAACTGTACTGGGGAAATGGCTCCACTGGGGTGTCTTGTATTCCGCCGGGGAACAATCTTATATTAAGACTGCCGGGGATGCTTGTTGAGGGACATCTGTATACTCCGCTGGGGAATATTGAGATTTTCCGGGGATACCCAACTTCCTTAAGGCTGACAGTAGACTAACTCTGCTTGAGGAGAGTACCACTGACCTGCTAGGGGAACAATGTGCCTTTTCAGGGCTGATGGGAGACCAACTCTGCCTGGGGAGAGTAATGCTGAATCTTGTCTTATTCTGTGGGGAGTGAAGGTATTCTGGTCAAATTCTTTAGCTGAACTTACCTTGGTACCTTGGTGGACAGAGCAACTAGATCGCTTAGACAATTCTAAATTGCCCCTATTTCTGATGTCACTTGTAATTAGTCCTTTGTTTCGTATGCAACTATTCATGATTAGCAATTAATGTCAAATGCATATATCAAAAATGAACATTGGACGTTCTTCGCAAAAAAAAACAGAAAAAGGAAAAACAATGGGTAATTTGTCTAAAAAATTGAACTTGTATTGATTTTGAAATTTGCCTGTAAAATAGGCGTTTTATGTACAGGAGGCTGACGTCCTAGTAAGGGAATGCCGCCGAGCAACATAGAGTTTATACAATTTTGAAAAGGAAATAAAACAGCTATGTGAAAAATAATCCCACTGGGTTCCAACTCTGCTATCGCCTTTATGTCTTCAAGCGTCTCATCACTTTGCTGCTTAGTTAAAGATGAAGCTGATTGATTGATCCCGAATTCTGGATGTAAGGTGATCCAATGAGACATAGTATTACGCTTTATCCCTAACTTTTGCCTGGACCACCCTTTCGGGTTTTCAGTCCACCGGGATACCCATTTTTGCCCAAGCCGCCTTTTCAGGTTTTCAACTTGCCGGGTGTACAGATTTTTTTCATTTTCATCCCTTATTTTTGCCCGAACCCTTTTGGTTCGCCGGGAAGCCCTTATTTTTGCCTAGGTGTGTCAACCTAGCGGGTCTTTTATTCATGCGTAGTATATTTTTACTATGTCTGCATTGGCGGGGTGAGGAAGGTCGTCACCATCCATGGTGGTTAGAATCATGGCTCCTCCTGAGAAGATATGTTTAACCACAAATGGCCCTTCGTACGTAGGGGTCCATTTGCCCCTGGGATCACCTTGAGGAAGAATGATGCGCTTGATTACCAGGTCCCCAACTTGATACTCTTGTCGTCTGACTTTCTTGTTAAATGCCCTGATCATCCGTTTTTGGTACGTCTGACCATGACAAATAGCAGTGAGTCTCTTTTCGTCAATTAGGTTTAATTGATCAAGCCGAGTCTGGATCTAGTCATCTTCGCTCAAACCTGCATCCTTCATTATCCGGAGAGAGGGTATCTGGACTTCAATAGGCAAGACTGCCTCCATGCCATAGACCAAGGAAAAGGGAGCTGCCCCTGTTGACGTCCGTGCTGAGGTACAATATCCATGAAGAGCAAACGGTAACATTTCGTGCCAATCTTTGTAGGTCACTGTCATCTTCTGCACAATCTTCTTGATGTTCTTATTCGCTGCTTCTACAGCCCTGTTCATCTTCGACCGGTAGGGAGAAGAGTTGTGGTGCTGTATTTTGAATTGCTCGCAGAGCTCAGTGATCATCTTGTTGTTAAGATTGGTACCATTATCCGTAATGATCCTCTCAGGTACACCGTATCGACAGACCAGGTTGTGCCGAATGAACCGTGCCACGACGTTCTTGGTTACGATAGCGTAGGAAGCTGCTTCAACCCATTTTGTGAAGTAATCAATCGCTACCAAGATGAATCGATGCCCGTTGGATGCCGTAGGTCGGATTTCGCCGATCATATCAATCCCCCACATTGCAAAAGGCCAAGGTGCTGTCAAGACGTTCAGAGGAACCAGAGGAATGTGCACCTTATCAGCATAGATCTGGCATTTATGACAAGTTCGAGAATGCTTATAACAGTCGGCTTCCATTGTGGACCAGAAATATCCTGCCCGAAGGATTTTCTTTTCCATGGTATGTCCACTGGAATGTGTTCCGAAGGTACCTTCATGTAGCTCTGCCATGATCCTTTCTGCTTCAGTCTTATCCACACAACGCAGTAAGGTTGAATCATGGTTTCGCTTGTAGAGAATGCCATTGCTGAGGAAGAACTTTGCCGCAAACCTTCTCAGGAACTTCTTGTCATTAACAGATGCGCCTTCGGGGTATTCTTGAGCTTCAAGGTATCTCTTCACTTCATGATACCAGGGCTTTTCTGTTACCTCTTCAGCCTCAAGGTCACAGCAATATGCAGGTTCATCCAACTTCCAAATGATGATCCGGGGAGCCTCGTTATCCCATTTGACTTTGAACATGGAAGACATCGTAGCTAGTGCGCCCGCTAACTGATTCTCCTCTCTTGGGAAGTGTTCAAAAGTTATCTCCTCGAAGTAGGGAAGCAATGTCAGCACATACTCCTTGTAAGGAATAAGATTTGGGTGTTTCGTATCTCACTCGCCTTTGATCTAATTGATCACGAGAGAGGAATCTCCGAAGACACTCAGAAACTTGATCCTTAAGTCAGTTGCAGCTTGAAGACCCATGATACATGCCTCATACTCTGCCATGTTGTTGGTGCAGTTGAAACATAGCCGGGTAGTAAGTGGAGTATGAGTTCCTTTAGGGGATATGATCACAGTGCCGATTCCATTACCCAAAGCGTCCGAGGCTCCGTCAAAGTGCATAGACCATCGGGATCCTCCTCAGGTCCTTCATCCGGTCCAGGTACTTCACAATCAGTCACTACCATGATATCCTCGTCTGGAAATTCAAAGTTCATCGACTGGTAATCGTCCACCGCCTGGTGTGCCAAATGGTCTGCCAATACACTTCCCTTGATTGCTTTTTGAGTCGTGTACTGGATGTCATATTCCGTCAAGATCATCTGCCATCTTGCTATTCTTCCAGACAGAGCAGGCTTTTCGAATATGTACTTGATTGGATCCATTTATTAAATCAAAAGAGTAGTGTGAGTCAACATATACTGTCTCAGCCGGCGAGCAGCCCATACCAAAGCGCAGCAAGTTTTCTCGAGCAGTGAGTATCGGGTCTCACAATCGGTAAACTTTTTTCTAAGGTAATAAATGGCGTGTTCTTTTCGGCGAGACTCGTCATGCTGCCCCAACACACACCCCATTGAGTTGTCAAGTACTGTCAAGTATAAGATTAGAGGTCTCCCTTCAACCGGTGGCATAAGAATGAGTGGTTCTTGGAGATACTCTTTGATCTTTTCGAAAGCGGCCTGACATTCATCATTCCATCGTACTACTTGATCTTTCTTCAGCAGCTTGAAGATTGGTTCACAAGTAGCAGTTAGATGTGAGATGAATCGGGCAATGTAGTTCAACCGTCCTAGAAAGCCTCTGACCTCTTTCTCTGTCTTGGGAGTTGGCATATCTTGTATGGCTTTCACCTTGGCAGGGTCCACTTGAATACCTTTGTCGCTCACGATGAAGCCTAGCAATTTTCCAGATCTCACCCCGAAGGTGCACTTGTTCGGGTTCAACCTCAGCTTGTACAACTTCAGACGGTCAAACAGCTTCTGTAGATGGTCAAAGTGTTCCTCCTCAGTTTGGGACCTTGAAATCATATCGTCGACATATACTTCTATCTCGTGATGGATCATATCATGAAACAGAGCAACCATGGCACGTTGGTAGGTTGCCCCAGCATTTTTCAACCCAAAAGGCATGACCTTGTAGCAAAAGGTGCCCCACTGAGTAACAAAAGTGGTCTTCTCCATGTCTTCAGGAGCCATCTTGATCTGATTATAACCAGAGAAGCCGTCCATGAAGGAGAATACTTTATGCTGAGCAGTGTTGTCGACCAGAACGTCAATATGAGGCAGAGGGAAATCATCCTTAGGGCTTTCCCTGTTCAAATCCCTGTAGTCGACACACATTCGGACCTTACCATCCTTCTTCGGCACTGGGACCACGTTAGCAATCCACTGAGGGTAAGAAGTCACTGCTAGAAACCCGACATCAAATTGTTTCATAACCTCAACTTTGATTTTCTCGGACATTTCTGGACGCATACGGCGAACCTTCTGTTTTACTGGAGGGTATTCTTCCTTGGTAGGCAGGTGATGAACCACAATGTCGGTATCCAACCCAGACATGTCTTCGTAAGACCAGGCAAAGATTTCCACATAGTCATGTAGCATCTGGATCAACCGTTGTTTCACACTGAACTCTAGATTGGCACCAATCTTGACTTCCTTTATGTCTGTCTCAGTACCCAAATTTACCGTTTCCACTGGCTCTTCATGTGGCTGAATGGCCCGCTCTTCCTGGAGTAGCAGTCTTGCAAGTTCACCAGGCACTTCACAATCATCTTCACCTTCGTCTTCGGCTAAGTTGATCAGATTTTCGAAGTCATAACTGGCAGTAGCAGAGTCGTTACCAGTGAGATCCAGAGTGGATTGGAACCTGTATAAGTGAGTGTGTGTAAATATAGCTGTTTTGCAATATATGATAAAGAAAGAAAAGGAGCGCAAGATTTTGAAATGCAACAAACGTCCAATGTTTTTATTGATGATATATGAAAATGACACACAAAAGCCCTCACAAATGAAGCCACGGTGCCCCGGGTAGGACACCGAGCCATAAAAGTTTCAAAACATTATCTGTTACAAATTCAAAACAAAAAGAGTTCATTACTGAGTGACAAAAGTAATAGGTGTGAAGTCTTTCGCAGTCCAGTTGCTTGGTCCATCGTCGGTTGTTGGGTAGATCCAGCTGTCGAATTCAGATTCCTCCACGTCGTCTTCAATAGCAATTACTCCCAGGTTGGTGATGAATACATGAGGTCTTCCAATTCTTGCCTTACACACAACCCTCTGAGCTTCTACAGTGAAACCCAAGCCAAATTTGTCAGTCTTTGGAATGAAATCAGGAAGTCGGCCCCATTTTGCACACTCACCCTTCTCAATCACAGCCCGGGCATCCTTTAAGGAAGCCATCTTCAAAGGAGGGTCTTCGATCACAGTTTCAGCTGATGCCAGTGTCTGAGGCACCTCTTCAAAGTGTTGGAATGGAGTCTCAATGAATTCCCCATCCATCTCTATGTACCGGAACGAGTTGAGGTGGCTGACCATATACTCTTCTTCCCCCTACACTGTCACAATCTTCCCTCTAACTGGGTATTTCAGCTTCTGATGTAGTGTGGAAGTCACAGCTCCAGCCTTGTGGATCCATGGACGACCCAGCAAACAAGAATAGGATGGACGAATGTCCATCACATAGAACGTTGAATCAAAAACTTGAGAACCAACCCTGATTGGAATGTCAA
The DNA here is from genome assembly GCA_948472305.1 of Vicia faba. NCBI lineage: Eukaryota > Viridiplantae > Streptophyta > Magnoliopsida > Fabales > Fabaceae > Vicia > Vicia faba. The sequence goes on along the minus strand of OX451740.1, from coordinate 772,433,959 downwards.
CTTCACCATGTACCATCCTTTTCGAACCGTCAAAGGCTCGGACAACAATGTTACTAGGCTTGAGCTCCAAACCCTCACAATCCAACCTGTCTAGGGCCTTCTTGGGCAATACGTTCAATGAAGAACCGGTGTCTACCAACACATGGGCAAGAGTAGTGCCCATGCATTCAATGGAGACATGCAGGGCGTCGTTATGGTTCTTTCCTTTGGCAGTCAGATCGGCGTCAGAGAAGCCCAACCCAATATCGGCAGTCAAGTTGGCCACATAATTAGTAAATTGATCAGCAGATGTTTCTTGTGGCACATGGGCCGTCTTCAGGAAGGAAAACAGGGCCTTGGCATGGGCCTCTGAACACAACAACAGTGATAGCATAGAAATTTTTGATGGGGTGTGCCCCAACTGCTCAACGACATTGAAATCACTCTTCTTGATAATCTTGAGAATCTCTTCCATCTCTTGCTGGGAAGCTTTAACATTGGTTGTCTTTGGTGCCTCCGTCAGGGCAGGCAAATCAGTAGCAATCCCTTTTCCCCGAGTGTCAGATGACTCGGCAGCAGGGGTAGAAACAGGAACTTGATTAGGAAGGGAAGCAGGCACACTTGCAGGTGTAATGACAAGAGGTTTCTAAATAGCTGGTGGTGCAATATCTGGTGAGAATAGCCTACCACTGCGAGTAACTTTGGCAGGCCCGGTGATGTTACTGACGCCGGTACTAGTATCACACTCTTGTTTTACTCCAAGAACATAAACATCTGCCCCATAGTGCCATGGGACAGCTTTGTCGGATGTATAAGGGAGAGGCCCCAGAATAGTGATGATGATATGAGCAATCTTCTGAGTGGACATGATTTTGACAGGCTTCTTCGAAGGAGCCTTAGGAGGGTTGTTGAAAATAGTGACAATAGAAACTTCTTCAGCGGGGGTAGCAGGAACAACAATCTTCTCGAACAGGATCTCTTTGCTATCCATCAGGTTTTGGACGCCTGACTTCAGCAAGGGACAACCAGCAGGTGAAACAGCACATAGAAGGCAACCTTCACCACATCCCGGAAATAAACCGGCTAGCAACAGGTTCCTTTTAACAGTCAATAATGGAGTAACAATCTCTTCCACGGAGGCTACATACCGGTCTTCTTCCACAACATTCACTCCATGCTGGGGCATGGGAGCAGTCACAACATTGGGTCTTTCGGGAGCCTCAAACTGTATTTCTTTAGCATCAATAAGGTCTTGAACCTTATTCCTCAGAGCCCAACAATCGTCCGTAGTATGCCCTGGGCTATCAGAGTGATAAGCGCAACGGGCGTTGGGGTTGTACTTTGGAGAAGCTGTGTTCACCACCTTCGGAGCTTCTTTGACAGTTACCAGATTGGTTGACAGTAGTTGCGGCAAAATCTGAGACAGGGTCATGCTGAGCCGAGTGTACTGCCTTTTGGGCCTCTCACCCCTTGGTTGGTTGAACTGCTGAGGAGCAGCAACAGGCTTTGAAATTACCAACGCGTTGACAGTTTGGCGGCGTTCCGGCTTAATTTGTCTTCTGGGACCATAAACAGCACTGGCTTCCTTCTTGAAGGGCTTCTTTTCAGTACTCGCGGAGGCACCTTTCTGTATCTTCCCCGACTTGATACCAGCTTCTATCCTCTCACCGGTTAAGATCAGGTCTGTGAACTCAGCAGAAGAATTACCAATCAGGTGGTTGAAGAACGGACCAGATAGGGTCCATAGGAACATGTCAACAAGTTCACGGTCAGTCAAAGGTGACTGCACCCTGCCAGCCAGGTCCCTCCATTTTTGCGCATACTCCTTGAATCCTTCGCCCGTCCCCAGTGACATACCCTGGAGTTGGGTACGCGTGGGAGCGAGGTCAGAATTGTAATGATACTGTTTATAAAATGCAGTAGCCAAGTCTTCCCAGTTTCGGATACTGGCTCCATCCAGCTGATAGAACCACTCGAGTTGAGCCCCTGAAAGGCTATCCTGAAAGAAATGGATCCACAGATTCTTGTCTGCAGTGTAAGGTTGGATCTTCTTTACATATGATCTGAGATGCATTTTCGGGCAGGATAGCCCATCATATCTTGCAAAAACTGGCACTTTGAACTTCGGGGGGATGACAATTCCAGCAACTAATCCCAAATCTTCGAAATCTAAGCCGGGAACTCTCTGCAGCTCCATAGCTGCCAACCTGTCTTCCAAGCCTTTGTACTTGTCATCGGCGGGCGGGTATTGTTGCTCAGAGTAGTCTTCGTCTTCTTCAGCCTCTCCTTCTTCAGCTTCGAATTCAGAAGGTACCGCAGCCGCATTCCCTTTACTGGTTCCCTCTTCAGATGTAGGGGGAAATTCAAGCACTCTTCTGGCTTCACCCTCAAACCTTCTTCCTAGGGTAGCCACCCCGATTCTCTTCTTCTTCTTTTTCACTTGCTCTTTGTTCCCAAGCAGGGCTTTTAGATCCTCCTGACCCTTAGCCAAGGTCATCAGGAGATGTTGAAACTGTGAGTTCTGAGACTGCAAGTCCTTGACCGTCTGTTCGAGATCCATCTTACTGAAATAAACAGCAGAAAGATAAGGAAACCTGGTGTAGAGACCTGCTTATGCACATGATGAATGATATGCTTATGTATGTAATGCATTCAAGGATTTAGCAAATTCAAAATTGTTGCAAACAAAAAGAACGCACATCATATTAATAAGAAGAAATTTGTCAGTACATAAATGCCCCATGGGCCAAATATTACAAAAAACTTCTCAAGGTAAAAAGATGTTGCGCATCCTCTTTGGTGCGATGTAGGTGTTGAGGGTCTCTTCCTCATGGAGTCGGCGGGTAAGCTCCAAAACCTTCTTCTCACTGGCGTAGAAGCTGGCTTCAAAAGTGTTCTGTTCCTCCTTGAGTTGGATCCAACTCTTCTGCATCTCCTCCCACGATGTAGGCATGTCAGGATATAGAATGGTGTAGGGAACCTCTCCTTCCTTAACGGGCTCTTTAATCACAGGGAGAACATGAGGGTAAGGCATCATTAGACTCTGGGCTCGGGTTCGTACCCACTTGAGATAAGGCTCAAGAGGGATGGAGTTCTTGTGCCCCAGTGTCTTGCTGTTTAACTTGTTAGGCATCCTCCAAGCTCTGATGAATCTTTGGCGAAGTCCTTGCGCATCATTGTCGAAGTCAAAAACTAGGTCAGGAATCAACATGTCGTGAGGGCCATCCCTCCGTGCATATCCAAATTGTCTCAAGGCCAGACAAGGGTTGTAGGTAATGCCTCCTCTAATGCCAAGCAATGGAACATTAGGGAACTCTCCACAACGATCAACGATGATGACATTTTCTTTGTACCGAGAACACCAATGTACATCAGAGTGAGTGAGGGTCATCAACCGTTGTGACCACCTTAAGCCTTGGTCATTCTTCAAAACAGATTGTGGAAGGTGCGAAATAAACCACCTTGCAAGGAGAGGAGTATAACACATGAGAACACCCCTCTTTCTCATTGTTCGTGTGTAAAATGAGTGAAGAATGTCCCCAAGCAACGTTGGTATTGGATTTCTGGATAAGAAGATTTTGACGGCGTTGACATCTACAAGCTGGTCAGGATTTGGGAACAAGACCAACCCATAAATGAGGAGTGCCACAATTTCTTCAAAGGCTTGTAGATCCAATGAATTCCAACACTCTTGTGCCTTCTCAAACAAGAATTTTGCCAGGAAGCCTTTGACACCGCTTCTAGTTTCCCAATTCCCCTTGATGTCAGATGGTTGCAAGTGTAGTGCTTGAGCAACATCTTCAGGCTTTGGTTCTTTTTCCGTACCGTTGTAGGGTAGTTGATTAAGAATAGGAATTCTCAAGAGTTGAGAAAATTCCTCCAAAGTGGGCACCAATTGATAGTCAGGGAATGTGAAACAATGGTGAAGGGGGTCAAAGAACTGGAACAACACCTTTACCATGTCCTCTTCAATGCTAGTGTTGACTAGGATGAGCAGTCTACCATGTCTTTCACTGAAGGGAGAGCTTTCCGGAATTCTAGATGTGAGCTCCTTGAGTTGAGGAGGGATTCTCACAAGGTTGACTTGGATAGTTTTCCTGCGAAGAATTTCCATGACCTACAAAACAAGAACAAAGATGAAGATCTAAACCCTTGAAATGGTTAGTGGATGCATATGATGCTTTATGATGTTCATGATGTATGCACAAACATATGTACAAGCAATTCACACAAAACCCTAGTTTCAGGCTTGCATGGGGTTTCATAGGTAAGTACCCTCTTGAGTGTAGTTGGCTTAAAAACCTGTCCTATAAATAGTAACCGAGTTCTAAGGAGCTCAATATCACTGGATTGTTTTCCATGTTCATTGTTTTGGTTTAGCCACTTAACTAGCGACCAAAATATTCCAAGAAAACAACCCTCAATGAGTGTAGTATCGAGTATCTACCAACTTCGGACTACACCAAAGCCGGTCATCTCACCACCCCTAATAAAAGGCCAAGATGGTCAAGTAAGGTTCTAGGTCATTAGTGCTTAGTGACATCACTCAGCGGCCCCGTACTCTCCTTGATTGAACTCAAGGGTTACCGGTACTCACAAATATGTCGCACTAATATAGCTATTGCTTCAACCGTGTCGGTATACCCCATACAATTTCCACAACGTATTGCTATCTATGAATGTTTCCCCAAATCCGGGTGTAGGATTTCAAGCCCAAACAAGAGAGCCAAGATGTAAAGAAATCAAAACAAACAATTAGTCATGCAAGAGGGTGATCTAAGCCCTAAGGTTACTCCACTTTAAAAATTGTCCCCAGCAGAGTCGCCAGTTCTGTGATATGGTGGGAGAACTGACTTGAGGTTTTGCGTTTGTTTTTGCAAATGTTTCGGTTGAGCAAGAGTCTCCACCGACTTTTTATTTTATCCTAAGGAAAGGTTAAAAAGCACAGCAAAAACCTTTGAGATGTTTTCTTGGGTTCGGGGGGTAGATTATAGAAAGGGAAGGTATTAGCGCCCTTTCTATCCATGGTTATCCATGGGCTCTTAGTTACTTTCTTAGATCAACTTGCCTTGATTTTCAATTGTTTGAAATGGTGCTTTGTGTATGGGTTTGAAAATGTTTTGAAAAGAGGCCAATGTGGTGGCAACCTTTGTAATGACCCATGTTTGGATGTATACAAAAGTGTATATCCTTTGAAAAGTTTTCAATGTTTTTGAAAGTTGTTTTGAAAGTGTGTTGTGATGTGTGGTTTTGAAAAATAGGCAAGTGTTTTTGTTTTGCAAGTTGGCAAGTAACCAAGAGTTGTCTACCCCTAAATTTACTCAAAGATCTTTGCTATGTTTTAACCCTTTTAACAATTTTGTTCCACCATTGTATTTGGTGGACAATCTTGTGTTAGGATGTTAACGGGACGGGCGCGGGTCATCGTTTAGACCATGATCACAATGGTGCCAAGTGTCTTTGGCAATTTTTCCTTTTAGGGACTTGATCATTTTTAGGCAACTTTTGAAAGCGTCATCGAGGGACTATGATCATTTGAATTTGTTTTGTTTTGCCAAAGACACCCAACATGCAATATGACCCATTATTGAAGGCAACAAGTGGAGTAACCCTAAGGGGGTGCAAGTGTGATTGGTGTTGTCCATTTTCATGCTTTGTTATCTTTGAATTAGGTCAAGCTATTTGTTTGGTTGATTTTTGCATACAAAACCCTAAGTCTATCATGGCATATTTAGAAAGCTTTTAAATGCGAAAAATAAAATCCTAAATTATTACAACACAATTATGGGATGGGGGGTACAAATGTTCAAATGGGGATATTTAGCAAAAAAAATTAAATCTAAACTATTACATCCAAATTGAATATTCAAATTATTTAATTGCACAATAATTAAATAAAATAAAATAAATATGCAAGATGCAAAAATGATTTTCATATGTATGTAAAAAGGTATTTTTTCATGTGACAAATAAAAAAAAATAAAAATGAATAATTTTGGATATTTTTACATTTTAGGGCAAAACCCTAATTTTCTAAGTAAGAAGTATTTATTATTTATTCTATGCAATATTTATTAATTATGTACAAAAAATAAATAAAAAGGAAGTATATTGTAAAAAAAGTATTTTTTAGGTTAAATATTAATAAAAATGTATTATTTTTGTATTTTTCTTAAATATTCTAATAAATATATAAGTATTTATATTATTTACTAAATATATTAAATATGTACAAAAATAAAATATTTATTATTTACAAAAAAAAAGTATATTTTTATAAAATGTCTTCAAAAGATAAAATAAAATAAAAATCAGAAAATCAAATGTATTTTGTATTTTTTAGTATTTTAAATAAAAGGATATATATGTTATTTATATGTATGAATTAAAAAAAAACAAACAAAAATCCAAATAAAATGCAAAAATGGTTGAAAAAATGTTTTTAATATTTTTTATATTTTGGCAAAAAAATAATAAGTCAGAAACAAAAAGAAAAAGTCAAAAAATGATAAAAATAAACACAATGGGCCAAGGGGGTGCAAGTGTGGAAAAGTGGTGCAAATAGAAAAATGAAACAGGCCCAGCCCAGAAGAACTTTGTCTTCAACCTCTGGCCAGATTCAAACAAAAAACACGCGCCTTCTTGTTCATCTCCCTAACTCCTGATTCTTTGATCCTTTGCCAAATCTTAAAACATGAAACTTGTAGAGCTTGAAGCCACGATTCTAAACATATAAAAAAGTTAATCTAACTTTCAGAAATGAGAGAGAGTTTCTTCTCCCTCAATTCCTGACCTAGTTTTTTTTAGATGTTCAGATTCAAAATACTCTTAGCACACACAATATAAATGAAAAGTAACTATATGGATGGCTTCAGGGCTATGATTAGAACATGTTTTCTTCACAAACTTAAACCTAACTATGCCTGGATAGAGAGATAGAAGTTTAAAAACTTACCTGTTCAGCTTGAATCATGTGCAGCAATGGAGGTACTTTCAATGCAATGTGAGGACTTGTATATCTTGGTTGATGTCCAGGGATGCTTCTCCAACTTCTAGCTTGCTTTGGAACTCACTGAAACGAGCTATGGAAGTTAACCTGCACAACGGAAAAAATGAAAATGGTGAACTTGGTTAGAGGTGTTACAGTTCGTGTCCAATGCTTGGGATAGTTTGTATGGGTGGTAGGGAGTGTGTATGAAGTGGTTTGGATGAAAATGCACGATGGAAATGAGCTGGCCAAGTCAAAGTGCATAATGCCTTGTTTTGTGCAGCAAGATGGTGATTTTCTGTATGAGGAGGGATCAAGGGTTCTTTGGTTGTGTTTTAGGTCTGTTAGGGAGTATGGAAAGTGTGGAGAAAGTTTGTTTTAGTTCTTGCTTGCAGGAATGAGAGTTGTTGTTGTTTTTGCAAAGTTGCTTCGATCTTAAGTCAAAAATGCCAAGTTGAGTTACAAGCTTATGCAGACCCCCTAAACATGCTGCAAAGTTAGTCTTGATCAGTGGAATTAGTTCAATAACTTGTGCCTCAGAGATTTGCATTGTACTTCTTTGATTCATGTTTTGACATAAAGCCATACTTTACAAGAATAGATAAGTCACTTTTTCCAAATATGGCTTAATTCTTCATGTAATGTCCAAATGCACAAAATAATGCTAGAACACAATGGATTGGCATTTAATTATTGAGTGTAAATGAGATTAGAGGCCTGTAACTAGCTTGTGCAAACTGATTTAAAAAATGCACAAGTTATGAACATGTACAAGGCTTATGAACAAAGTGACTTTTGCCCATTTTCACAAATTCGATTCTCCCTAACCACAAGGGTGTTTGAGAAGTTCTTAGACAATTTGGAAAGCTTGGAATGTGTACTACAATCCATCTTTGTAATGAAAGTTGAAATTCCAAGTGGAAGCATGTGAAAAATGGCCATGAAGTTAGGAAAAAATCCTGCCTAGAATAGGTCAAAAATTTTCTAAGTTAAGAATGTTTTGCACCCTTGTTCCAAAAATTGTAACTTGAGCTACAAGCTTCTTTTGAGGAAACTTTGTGAATCAAAGTTGTAGATTTTGCAATGGACTATAACTTTCATGTTTTAAGTTTTGTTTGAATCCAAATGTATCTTGATGAAAAAATGGGACAAAGTTAGGAAAAAAATAGGAATTTTCATAACTTAGAAAATTTCTAAGTTATGAAATTTCTTCATTTCAAACCCTAATTTGTGATTTTTGATTTCTTGATGAACAAGTTTCATAATTTGACATGTCTTGATGAAAAATGAATCTTGACACTTGATTTTGACCAAAAAGTCAAAGTTTGACTTTTCAGTATACAGTCAAATTTGGCTCAGTTGACTGAAAAATTCATCTGTCAATCTTGTGCATTTGGGATCTTTTGAACTTGTTGAACATGTCAAGACAATGCCATTGGGTCCTTGAGTCCATATGTGAGCTTGGTTTGCCATTGGCTAGGTCAAACAGTCAAAAATTGCCTTTGTGCAGTCAAAACCCTAAAAATGACCATTTTGCCCTTTTGGTGATCTGATCAAATTTCTTGTGGAATTGTGATCCAAACTTGATCAAATGGTTCATATGAGTTCATAATGTTGATTAGGGTCAAAAATCATGAGGTTTGACTGTCAATTGACCACAATTGACTTTTTCCCCAATACAGCTGATTTCTAGGTCAACTGTCCAATTGACTGGGCAAAGATTGGAATCAAGGCTTGAAACTTGGTATGGATAAACTTGTGAGTCCAACATGAAGCATGAAAGTCATTTTGGGAATTTTAGGTCAAAACATCTTTGTGCAAACTCAAACCCTAATTTGGGTCAACAGTGCAAGGAGGAGTCTTGAGTAGAGTAAATCCTAACTTGATCTTGAGCTCCAAGAGTCTTGTGATGAGAAAATGTTGAGGAAATGGGAGGGCAAATTTTGGGGTACAACACAAAGCAAAATATTCATGATCACAAAAGAAAACAAGTCAAGGTGCTTGGTAACTCCTCAAAATAGCAAGGCTAAAGATAAGGAGAATAACCAAAAGCCCTAATGTGATCTTGTTGTAATTGAATCAACATGGTATGATGAAGGAATCTTAGGGTCAAAAATTGGGGTACAACACCCGAGATAAGCTTCAATAAGTTTAGACACAAAATTCACAATACTTCTGCTAAGAACGTCATCTGCAATACAAAAAAGGAGAGGTGATAGAGGGTCTCCCTCTCTCACACATCTCTCACAATCAAAAAAATCACAAAGGTTTCCGTTAACCAAGACCGACACTCTAACAGACTTCAGAATCGTCCAAATACAGTTGGTGAAAGTTTTGTTAAAACCGTAACTCTTGAGAACCTGCAACAAAAAATCCCAGTCAAAAGTATCAAAAGATTTAGAAATGTCAACCTTCAAGGCAAGATTCCCACCAAAAGCCTTCTTCTTTAATAAGTTAACCGCTTCCAAAGTGAGCCGAATACAGTCCTTAATATTCATCCACTGTACAAATCCTTGTTGCTCTTTGGAGATGATAAAAGGCTTAACCGATGCCAACCTGTCAGTAATATTTTTTAAATAATTTTAAATTTAAATTTAGAAAGAGCCGCCGACCTAAAAATATCAATAGAATTCACATTGTTAGTCTTAGGTAACATGATAATAATATTAGAGTTGAAATTAGGCAGAATCCAAGATCATTAGGGGTTCTGGTAAGCATAATATTCATCTCCTCAACGATGAGCCAAGGAATACACTCATCAATTAAAGAGACATCATCCACGACCAGGTCTGACTTAGCAAAAATATTTCTGAAATAGTACACAACATAGGATCTCAAAACCTCTTGCTCCTGGACAAGGACCTCATCAATCTTCAAGGCCAATAAACGAGTAGTAGCTTGCTTTATTTTGGACCATCAATGAAAAAATTTAGTATTTCTATCACCCTCAACAATCCACTTAGCCTTAGTTGTCTCCTTCTAGAACAGATTCTCCCTATGCAACATAGTTTCAAGAACCTGAGTAGCAGCTTTCTCTTGATTTCTAAGATCTTCTGAGTAACCAGAGTGCTGAATAATCCCCTGAATAACATCCACATCCCTTTAAACATTTTTTCAACAACTCATTAATATTACCAAAAATATCCTTGTTCCATCTCTTAAGGATAAACTTCAGATTCTTTAGTTTCTCAGAAAGCACAAACACCGGGCAACCCACAACACTAACCTTCCAACCACTAGTGATTAATTCTTTACAATTAGGGTGAGTAGACCACATTCTGAAATTTTTTAAATGAGAGGCAAAAGAAGAGGATGAAAATTTAAACTCCAATAATAAGGGGAAATGATCAGACCTGACCTTGGTAAGAGTTCTACAGGAAGTGATAGAGCAAACCCTCAACCACTCCATGTTACAAATTGACCTGCCCAACTGTTTGAGTAAAATATCCATTAAACCTACCATTTTCCCAAATAAACAATGCTACCATAGTGGGAAGATGGAATAACTCGTTAGCATTTGTCTAGTTTTGAAACTCCATCATTGGAGCATTCGCAGAAGAATACACCCCAAAATACTCATGAGTTCTAAACACAACATTAAGTATCCAATATAACACCAAGGGATATTATTCAAAGCCATAATAGAATAAAGTTCGCTCCACAAAGCTCTCCTTTTAATGTAACAGGTAGAAGCATAAGCTGCTATCAAACCCACCTCGAAGTTATCAACCCGCATAGTGAAGGCCACAAACTGATTACCAATAACCTTTACAACAGGATCATGAGAAATTTTGCAAACTGTTGTACCCCAAAATTTTCCCTCTCACTTATCAAGAATTTGCTCACAAGATCTCCTTAGCTCAAGACTGCACTAGGGTTTGATCAGCTAAAGACACCTCCTTAAGCACTGATGACCAAAATTAGGGTTTGAGTTTGCACAAGGATTTTTGAACTTCCAATGCCCCATATGACTTTCATGGATCATTATGGGCCCCCAAGATTACTCATGTCAAATTTCAAGCCTTGGATCACACTTTTGCTCGGTCAATTGAGCAGTTGACCTAAAAATCAACTGTATTGGGGAAAAAGTCAACTATGGCTAATTTACAGTCAAACTTCATAATTTTTCATCCTCATCAACATTTTAAACTCATATGTATCATTTGATCAAGTTTGGATCACAATTCCTCAAGAAATTTGATCAAATCTCCAAGAGGGCAAAATGGTCAAAATTAGGGTTTTGATTGAGAAAGGGCAATTTCTGATTTTTGACCCAACAAATGGTCAATTGGTTTAAGACATGATCTCAAGAGTCCAATTTCATCATTTTGACCTAATGGCATGGTTCAAAACATTGCAAGTCCATTGGATTGACAGATGAATTTTCCAGTCAACTGTATACTGAAAAGTCAAACTTTGACTTTTTGGTCAAATTCAAGTGCCAAAGATCATAATTCATCAAAACATGTCAAAATATGAAACTTATTCATCAAGAAATAAAAAGGTCAATATTTCATTTTGAAAAGTGAAAATTTCTAAACTTAGAAATTTCATATTTTTTCACAACTTTGAACAAATATTTCACCATGATGCAAGATGATTCAAGAGAAACTTCTAACATGAAAGTTGTAGATCTATATGAAATATACAACTTTGATTCACACAACTTCTTCCAAAAGTGCTTGGATCTCAAGTTATAATTTTATGAACATATGGTCATGAAACTAAACACTTAGTGAAATGTTTGCCCTAATTTGGTAAGGATTTTGACCCAACTTCATGGCACTTTTTCATATAGTTCCAAGGGGAATCTTCAAAATAAATTCAATTATGGGTTGTAAATCACATTGCAAGCTTTCCAAAATGTCCAATAACTCCTTGAGATCATTCTTGAGTAGGGAGAATCGAAGAGATGAAGTTAGGGTTTTGTCACTTTAATTACAAGCCATTTTAGTGATGAACAACATTCAAATTCAAACTATTCTGCATAAACACTACTTTGCATGCCTCAAAATTGTTAGGCACTCTATAATTAATGGTTTACACAGCTGTTAGAGGCCTCACTTCAAGCATTCAATTCATGGACATGCTTTTTATCCATTTTTGGAAGAAAGGTTACATTGCCATTTTGATAAAGCAACTTTTTTTACAAAACTTGTTCTTGAGCCTTGCAGTTGTTCTCTTCTGATCAAACCAGTCCTATAACTCATGATAAATGTTTCAAACACTTACAATCACCCATCCCATACTTGTACCTCTTATTGAAACTCGTTTCCCTCTTTTCTTCAGAATCAAGTAACCTAGCCAAAAGCTAGGAACTTGTACTTCTGACTTGCCAATGCTCTCAAACACTTTTGTTTATACATACATAAACTATTTGCACCAAACACACGAATGCTCAAGCCTTGAAAGAACCAAGAACGCAGAATCACACTTCACACTTCCATTTTCACACAAACTGACCAAAAACTTGAAACTCATAATCTACTCGTGCATTTCTTGGCCTTTTGGTTTCTAAAGTTTCTAAACATCATATAGAATCAATCCCACACCCTGTTTTAGAACTGTAACACCATTAAAACCATCCTCCATTTTCAAAAACTCAACTCTTCACATTGACTTCTCTAGACCATTACAGCCATCCATTATTCAAGCTAATCATTGTATTAACTTCCTAGGACTTCAAGGAAGCTAACCTGATCATCACCATCACTTGAAACAAGCTCAAACTCAAAACACGATTTCCAGTTTTGAGGTAAGTTTTCTCAACTTTGAACTCTTCATACAGGCATCATCAATAGTTTATTTATGAACAAAAGATGTAGATATCATTGCCCTGAAGCTAACCATGTCCATAGTTTCCATTAATTTTGCTTGAGCTTAGAGAATTTCGAAACTGAAATTTCTGAGATTTTTAGGGTTCAAATTAGGGACATTAAAATTCATGCTTATCTTTGATCTATAGTTTTAATGTATTACATTTCTGAAACCGTGAGAAAATTTGCTACAAGTTTCATGTTTATAGTTTTCATTTTTGATGAGAAATGAGCAAGTTACAGTTGGTCTGGCTGGAGGTTGAAGATGAAGTCTTCAGGGCGCGTTTTGCCTTGTATATTTATTTTTTTGCTTATGTTAACGGATGTATAGCCACTCCAGTAGTAGAAGCGTGCGCCTGTAACCTTTGGGACCTGAGTTCGAGCCCCAGTGGTACCCTTTTGCATTTTTTTTCATGTTTTGCTTTCCTGACTTTTTTTTTAGCGCCTGGTGCCTATTGGGCTTATGTTGTTTTTTTTATTTTGCTTACTAACCCCCTGCAGGCCATTGGCACCCCTGACCCAAGTTTATTTACTTTCTTTTTTATTTCACTTTTATTTTCTTAAATATATTTTATAAATACTGAAAAATCATAAAATACAAAAAAAATGATACATTTATATTTTGACTTAGTTTATTTTATTTTTCTCACAAAAAATATTTTTATTAACTATACTTTATTTATTTTACTTATTATCTTGTAAATATAATTAAAACTAGGTTATTAGTTATTTTCTTTCATACTAGTTAAAATATATTTTTTAATATTAAAAAAGACCAAAAAATATTTTATAATACCATAAATATTTTCAAGGCAAAAATACCAAAAATACTTTTTTCTAAAATTATTTTCTTTTAATCAACTAAATAGAATTAGGGTTTTATTCAAAATCTTTTCTTAATAAATTTAAATTTAATTAATTATTTTCTTTAATTAATTAGGTTAAAACAATTTCCCTCTTTCTCATGAAAACCAAACAAAGACCCATTTTCTTTATATTTTGCATTTTTGTACATTTATTCATTTTGTACATTACTTATTTTAATTCCTTGTACATTAATACCCATTCAATTTGGTTGTAATAGATTAACTAGGTTTATATTCTTGCAATCCCCATTTACAAATTGTACACCCCCTCCCTACAAATGTTGTAATAGCGTAGTAACTTTAAATTCCGCAATTTATAACTTTTATATACAAATGCTAGTAATTTGGGTTTGCATGAAAAGACTAAAACCAATACTTAGAAAACCCTAATCCAAGACAAAAACATGCATGAAAATAATACACTTGCACACAAGCACCCCTAGGGTTATTCCACTTGGTTGCCTTATACAAAATGGCCATATTACGCATGTGAGGTATCTTAGCAAAAACAAGCAAATACAAGATCATAGCCCCTCGATGACGCTATCTAAGTTTCCTTTCAAATGATTTTAGTCCCTAAAGAAAAATGCTAAGAGACCTTGCAAAATTGCTAATCATGGTTATACGATGACTCACGCCCGTCCCGTTTACATCCAAAGATAGGGTTGCTTACCAAATCAATGGTAAGACAACAATATCAAAGGAAAAGAAAATGAACAATAAAGACTTTTGAGTAGGTAGAATGCTCCTAATTACTTGCTCAATTTCAAACAAACATCCTTACTATTTTCAAAAACCAACACTTACATTTTCAAACATCTTACAAACTTGAAAACATTTTCAAAAGATCAAACATCTTTGTATACATTCTTACAAACAAGAATCATTACAAAGATTGCCTAAACAATGGCCTCTTTGCAAAATACTTTCAAAAACCACACAAAACACAATTTCAAACAAAAAGCAAGTGATCTAGAAAGTAACTAAGAGCCCATGGAAAACCATGGATGAAAAGGGTGCTAATACCTTCTCTTTTCGTAATCTACCCCCCCGAACTCAAGAAATAATCTCAAAGGTATTTCCTGTGCTTTTTCACCTTTCCTTTTGGATAAAATAAAATTCGGTGGCGACTCTTGCTAATCGCAACATTTGTGATCAAACGCAAAACCCTCAAGTCAGTTCTCCCACCGTATCACAGAACTGGCGAATCTGCTGGGGAATGTTTTTAAAGTGGGGTTACCTTAGGGTTAGATCACATTTACTTGCTTTCATTGTTTGACTTGTATGCTTTACATTATGGTTCTTTGTTTGGGTTTGAATCCTCTACCTGGATTTGGGATACATTATAGGTAAGTAGCAATACATTGTGGAAACTGTACGGGGTATACTGACACGGTCTAAACAATAGCTACGTTAGTGTGACATATTTGTTGATACCGGTAGCCTTTGAGTTAATCAAAGAGAATACGGGCCGCTGAGTGATGTCATGAAGCACTAATGAACTTCTAGAACCTTTACTTGACCAACTTGGCCCCTAGGATGTAGTGAGATGACCGAATTTGGTGCAGTCCGAAGTTGGTAGATACTCGATACTACACTCATTGAGGTTTGGTTTCTTGAGATATTTCGGTCGCCATTAAAGAGGCTTGTGCTGAAACAATGACCAAGGAAACAAACCAATGATATTGAGCTCCTTAGAACCCGGTTACTATCACTAGGACAGGTTTGAGCCAACTAAACGTCAAGAGGGTACTTACCTATAAGACCCCATGCAAGCCTAAACCTAGGGACTTGTTTTCTTTGTTTGTATATACATACTTGTACATAACATCATGAACATCATAACATCATACACATTCACTAACCATTTCAAGGATTTTGGATTTATCTTTGTTCTTGTTTTGTAGGATATGGATTCTATTCGCAGGAAAACTATTCAAGTCAACCTTGTAAGAATCCCTCCACAACTTAAGGAACTAGCTTCAAGGATTCCTGAAAACTCTCCATTCACCGAGAGACATGGTCGCCTACTCAACTTGATCACCTCTAACACAGATGAGGACATGATGAAGGTGATCTTTCAGTTCTTTGATCCTTTACACTATTGCTTCACATTTCTTGATTATCAACTTGTGCCTGCTTTGGAATAATTCTCCCAACTCTTGAGGATTCCCATTCTCAATCAACTACCCTTCAACGGTACAGAAAGAGACCCAAAGCCAGAAGAGATTGCTCAAGCTCTACACTTACAATCATCTGATGTCACAACTCATTGGGAAACAAGGAGTGGTGTCAAGGGTTTCCTAGCAAAGTTCTTGTTTGAGAAAGCCTAAAACTGTTGGAACTCTTTGGATCTGCAAGCCTCTGAGGAAATTGTGGCTCTCCTCATCTATGGGATGGTTTTGTTTCCAAATCTTGACCAACTCATAGATGTGAACGTCGTCAAAATCTTCATATCCCGCAACCCGGTGCCTACATTGCTAGGAGACATCCTACACTCTTTTCACCCTCGCACAATGAGGAAAAGAGATTTAGTTATGTGTTGTGCTCTTCTCTTGGCAAGATGGTTTATTTTTCATCTTCCCCAATCTGTATTGAAGAATGAACAAGGTTCAAGGTGGTCACAAAGGTTGATGATGCTCAAACATTCAGACATTCATTGGTGCTCCCGATCCATAGAGAATGTTACTATTGTCGACCGTTGTGGAGAGTTCCCTAATGTCCCCTTACTTGGCATTAGGGGAGGTATCACCTATAACCCCTTCTTATCTTTAAGACATTTTGGTTACGCCCGAAGGGATGGCCCGCACGAGATGCTGATTCAAGGTTTGGTATTTGACTACGAGAACAACGATCAAGGTCTTCGCCAGAGATTTATCCGAGCTTGGAGGATGTTGAACAAGGTAGGTAGAAAGACTTTGGGGCATAAAAATTCCATCCCTCATGAGCCTTACCTCAAATGGGTACGAACTCGTGCTCAGAGACTTATGATGCCTTATCCCTCCATTCTCCCGGTAATCATTGAGCCTATCATGGAAGGAGATGTTCCATTTACTATCCTACATCCTGACATGCCAACCTCTCTTGAAGACCTACAAAGGGATTGGATACAACTCAAGGGGGAGCGAGATACTTTCGAAGCCCAATTATACGCAAGCGAGAAGAAGCTTTTGGAACTCACTAGACTACTTCATGAGGAGAAGACTCTGAATGCCTACATTGCACCAAAGAGGATGCGTACTACCTTTTTATCTTAGAGTTTTTGTATTATTTTTCCCAAGAAGGCATTGATGTACTCGAGCTTAATCTATTAATATAACGTGTGTTTCCTTTTTGTCTAAAACAAATTTGAATCTTAAAATCCTTGAAATCATTGCATATGCATTTACCATTAATCATAACATAAGAAGGTTTCTTGCAACAAGTCTCCTCATCTCTCTACTATTTATTTCAGTAAGATGGATCTCGAGCAAATGGTGAAGGACCTCCAAGCTCATAATGCACAGTTTCAACAATTGTTATTAACTCTAGCCAAAGGACAAGAAGAGTTGAAGACTTTGCTGGCTGAGGAGAAGAAAAAGAAGACAAAGAAAATAACCAGAGTTCTGAACATGGGAAGAAGATTCCAAGGGCAAACAAGAAGGGCCTTAGACTTTGCAACGACATCCGGTGAGAAAGACAATCAAGATGGGAAAGGCAAAGAAACAATTGTCCAGTCAGAATCAGAAGAGGAAGAAGAAGACTATTCTGAAGAATAATACCCTCCAGCCGATGACAAGTATAAGCATCTAGAAGAACGGTTAAGTGCGATAGAAATCCAAAAAGTGTCTGGCTTGGACTTTGAGGAGTTGGGGTTAGTATCGAGGATTGTCATCCCTCCAAAATTCAAAGCACACGTGTTCTCCAAATATGACGGAGTCTCATGCCCCAAAATGCATCTCCAGTCCTATGTGAGGAAAATCCAGCCTCATACCGCTGATAAAGATTTATGGGTACACTTCTTCCAAGACAGTCTGTATAGAACTCAACTTGATTGGTTTTATCAGTTAGAAAAGAGCCGATGTCCATAACTGGGAAGATCTTGCTGCAGCCTTTTACAAACAATATCAATACAATGTTGATCTTGAACCCACTCGTACTCAACTCCAGAGTATGGCCATGGTTTCAAGTGAAGGCTTCAAGGACTATGCGCAAAAATGGAGGGACTTGGCCGGAAGAGTTCAACCTCCCCTATCTGAGAGAGAATTAGTAGACATGTTCTTGGGCACCTTGTCTGGTCCCTTCTTTAATCACTTAATTAGGAGTTCATCGGAAGGTTTTACTGAATTGAAATTGACCGGAGAAAGGGTAGAAGCCAGGATAAAGAATGGAAAGATTCAAAAAGATGCATCCTTTGCTGCTGTAAGGAAGCCATTCATCAGAAAGAAAGAGGTGGTTGCTCTATATCCTCAGAGAAATTAAGATAGAGCTGAACATCGTCCAATGGTGGGGACTATTATGATTCCTAAACTCGCGCCTGACCAGCAAAGAAACAACCAGCCATGAATGGAAATACCAGTTAGAAAATTCACCCGAATTAATATGACACTATCTCAAGTATTGCCGCATCTGTTAAGATCCAGACTAGTGACTTTGAAAGAAGCTCCAAAGAACCCTAACACAACCTCTTCTTACTATCACCCTAATGCCCGCTGTGCATACCACTCTAAGAGTCCCGACCATGACACTAATAACTGTTGGGCTCTAAAGAACAAAGTACAAGACCTCTTTAAAGCCAAAGAGATTGAATTCGATGCGCTAGAAAAGCCCAATATCATTTCTGTCCCTATGCCCAAACACGGCCATAATGCCAACGCCATTGAAGAGGATATGTTTGTTACTTCAGTTGATGAAATTATGATCCCACTCCTGATTATCAAAAAGAACTTATTGAATGCCAATGTTTTCCCAGGCTGTGATGAAAGCTGTCATTTCTGTTTGTCCTCACCAACCAGCTGTCCTTTGTTGAAAACAGGCGTTCAATGCCTAATAGATAACAAGGAAATTTTGTTCGAAAATACTTTTGTTCCACCTGTTCCTTATAATGATGTGTCCATCGTTACCATTTCCGCCAATTCTTCCAGGGTCTCCACCAAAAGACCCGTTAGAATTACATCAGTTCCAAAAGTAGCTCCTTTGATAATTACAATGCCTGGACCAATCCCGTATTCGTCAGACAAAACCGTACCATGGAATTATGGAGGGGATGTTTACTACCATGGTATCAAGAAAGATTGGCCAGCTGTTGAAGATTCAAGTTCTGAGAAGGATGACTCCAATATCAGTAATATTGCAGGGACTAACAAGATTACCCTGAGAGGAAGGATATTCTCTCCAGAAATTTCTCCCCCAAAAGCAGTTTCTGGGCCCATAATCATTCCTGTTATTGTTGCTCCTCCAAAGGCTGTTCCCAGTCCCACAATCATCTCTGCTAGTACTCCAACTGACAAAGCTGATACAACCCCTGTTATCATTCCTACTGATATTCCTGCTGCCGAGTTAATCGAGACTCGAGGTAAAGGTATTTTGATTGAGCTTGTCTGGACGAAGGCACAATCATTGGCTATCCCTGAGACCTCCCGGGAAGAGATGGAGGAAATTCTAAAGATCATAAAAAGAAGCGACTACAATGTAGTTGAGCAACTGGGGCAAACTCCATCAAAAATTCCCATGCTGGCTCTATTACTATGTTTCGAGGCTCATGCAAAAGCCTTGGTAAAATTCCTGAAAACTGCTCATGTACCCCAAAAAACATCTGCTGATCAGTTTAGAGACTGCGTAGCCAGCTTGACTGCATATAATGGTCTAGGTTTTTCGGATGCTGATTTAATGCCAAGAGGAAGGAAGCATAATGAGGCATTGCATGTCTCAGTGGAATGAAGGGGCACAACCTTGGCTCATGTTTTGTTGGCCACTGGCTCGTCTCTAAATGTGTTGCCTAAAAAGGCTCTTGATAGGCTCTACTGTGAGGGGTTGACATTAAAGCCAAGATGTGATCGGTGGGAATGAGAACTGACTGTTTTGGAATGCTGGTTCGCGTTTGCGTTTGTTTTTGCAAAATGTCGTGGTAAGCAAGAGTCGCCACCGTCTTTTATTTTATCCAACAAGGAAAGGACAAAAGCACATAAAAATTCCTTTTCGAGATGTTTCTCGGGTTCGGGAGGTAGATTATAGAAAGGGAAGGTGTTAGCACCCTTTCTATCTGTGGTTATCCATGGGCTCTTAGGTACTTGCTCACTATGTTTTCAAAAGTTTGCTTTTCTTTGTGATTGTGGGTTTGAAAGAGTTTTCATTTGAAAGAGAGTGTAAGTGCGAAAAGTTTTGTTTTTTTGTTTTCAAAAGAGCAAGTACTTAAGAACATCTACCTACTCAAAAAGGAATTAAACTGTGTAAATGTCCTTTAGACAGTGCTATCCCACTATTGAGGAGTAAGTAGCACCGTCGTTGGAGTTTTCGGGTCAATTCGATTTAAGGGACGTGTGGTCACTAAAGCAATGTTAGGACGCCTTAGTGGTAACCCTAATGTCTTAGATCATTTTTCCGAGGCAACCGTTTCGAGGCAATTTTGATCTTTGGACAGGAGGGCGACCTCTAAAGCTTCCTATACTCAATGACCACGTTCGAGGCAACCAAGTGAGGCGTACCCTAAGAGTGGCATGTGCGAGTGTGCCAATTTTCAGTTTATATTGTCTTTGTACATGTTATGGTGAGCTACTGTTGATTTTAAGTTAAGATAGATCTTGTCATGCATAGCCTATTATTCATACATCTAGCAGTTAATGGTTGCGGAAATTAAATTGCGGAAATTTAAATCTAAGCTATTGCAAGGCGTTGGGTATTTATATCGCCAAAGACAAACCCTTAAAATTAAATGCGAAAAGGCAAATAAAAGCGGTAAATAAAATCCTAAGTTAAAGCTATTACATCCTCGGAGCAATTACAATTATATGGATAAAAAATAATATGCGCGCGAGAAAATTGAATCAGATTGTCCTTTAGGGTTTTGACCCTTTTATTGAATAAAGCATATTTTTGGTCTTTTTTGATTTAAGAATTAAGTCTAAATTAATGATTAATCAATTAAAAAAGAAATTTTTTTTTGAGTTTTATTTTAATTAAAGAAATAAAATTAGAAATATTAAAAATATATCAAAACCCTAATTCTAAATCAATTTTAATTTAATGCAAAAAATGTTAAGATTAAACCTAATTAAAAACTAAATTAATTGGTTAGTGGTTTATTTACAAAAATAATAAAATTAATGATGAAAATAATATTTTTTGATTTCTGTTTTTATTTTATAAAAAAAAAAGGTTAATTGGTTAATTGGTTAAAAGGTAAAAATAAGGCAAATTAAACAAAGGAAATATAGAAAAGATAAAGAATAAACCAAAAGGGGGGTTTGGGCCTAGAAGGGAGGTTGATTCAGCAATTCCAGGCCCAGATTCGAACAACCTCGTTTGACTTTCAGATTGCCTGGACGTTTGTTGACCAAGGTTCATGGTGAACCTCATCCTGGACCACTGGATCTGGATCTGGAACCACCTGGCACGTTGAGATCTGAGGACGTATGGTAGTCCACGCTTGGGATGCTGTGCCTGAATACCTGAAGGAAAAACACAACAAAGTTTTGGGGGACCTGGGATTCAAACCCAGGTCCCATTGGACAATTCGACTGATGCGCTACCAACTGAGCCATGATGTTATCCTGTTAGTGGATTATTAATCAAATATTATAAAATAAACCAACAATTATTCCCTGAAAATAAAAAAATGTGGCGCGCGTTTTAAATGGACCAGTGGGAAGAAGACACGTCTTCGTCTTCCCCACAAACCCCTGGTTCGTTTCCTGCGGATTTACATCCGTAGCAAAATCCCTAATTGCCTTCCAAAACTATCTATAGGCCATGAAAACGAGTTTCAAGGACACCCTCACACTCGTCTCCTTCCTTTGAACTCATCCATGGCCATTAGTGGCCTTAATTTAATCTGCACAAGGAACGCCCAAAAACAAGAACAAGAACCCTAGGTTCTGAATATGGGGTTAGAAGCCACGAAAATAAAATCAAACGATGCAGAATCATTAGAATTTTAATGGCAACTATGAATGTGAAATCAAATTGGCAAAAAAATGCAAGGAGGATGATTTACGATTTCATGTGCAAAGCGAAGTTCGTGGAGACTTACAACGCGTTATAGGTGATGAAAAGGCTTCCTTTTGATTAGTAAAGCTCCACTGGATATCAAGGAAAGGAGCTACGTTTTGCTTTTGGTCTGAATTCGCCTCTAAGGTGGTTTTCAATCTCACACTTTTCAAGCTTTTTTTTCCTCAAAGTTGTATGGCCGTTTCTGCAGAGTTTCTGTGCGTTTTTTCTTTGTCTGCAGAGTTTCGTGTCCTTTTTTGTTTGTGAGCATGAGGTTTATATAGACAAGGAATTTAGGTCAACATTTGTGTATCAAATCTTGGTCCATTATGATGGGGAGATTTGATTTGATTTCTTCATAAAGACTTACTATATTTGATTCAATCATGTGCCAGTCTATTTTCATGCGTTACTGCCAGCCTGTTATGAGCTATTTGGGCCTCCAACATGATGAAAATCTAAAGCTGACTTGCAGATCCATATTCCTTCGATTGACACTCCCCTTGCTTCGATTGCTTCAAAGTCCCACTTCGAACTACTCCAGTTTCGATGTCACAGCCCCTTCGATTGAGACTCCCCCTGCTTCGATTGCATATTTGTAAGGGACACATGCCATTGTGAACTTTGGGTGAACCTGGACAGGTTAGGATATGTGTTTTTGCTTAGTCATACCAGCCTACTTCATTCCTTCGAATCTGCCTTCTTTGCTAGCTTCAAAGTCCAATTCGAATCTGTTTAGAACATTCCCTATTAGACAACTTCGACCATCCCTTAGCCTTGTGATGAGTCTAAGTTCTGATTCGAAGTGTTCAGAACTTCCTTCATCAGAGCATCTTAGATTAAGAGAAACTTTTCACTGAAATGCCATTCGAAGGTCATTTCGTTCTGATGTTCTTATTAAGGTAAAGTATGAAGTTCCAGTCGAAGGACCCTCTGAAGTACTAGTCGAAGCATTGTGAAATTGACTTGATCGAAGGGGTCCAACGCTCAATCGAAGACTTGCAGACCAAAGCTTGATCAAAGGAGGTCCAACGCTCAATCGAAGACTTGCACATCAAAGCTTGATCGAAGGAGGTCCAACGCTCAATCTAAGACTTGCAGACCAAAGCTTGATCGAAGGAGGTCCAGCGCTCAATCGAAGACTTGCAGACCAAAGCTTGATCGAAGGGTTCCAAATGCCCAATCGAAGTGTTTGTCCATAATTCCAATCGAAGTGTTTGTCCATACCAATCGAAAGGCTCCTTCAGAATAACAATCGAAGGGTCTTTCAGAATGCCAATCGAAAGGTACTTAAAGCACCACTCAAAAATTTTCTTTTTCCTTAGGCAAGGGTTTCTGGTCAACCATGCAAGGGGAAGACTTTGAAAAACATGAGAGGGAAAATTTTGGGGTACAACAGTTGCCCCTGTTCAATTTTCTTAAACCTGAGGATATAGATTGGCTTTCGAGCCTTTCATGATCCGAAGGTGGAAGATAATTGAACACTAGA
Organism: Vicia faba; assembly: GCA_948472305.1. NCBI lineage: Eukaryota > Viridiplantae > Streptophyta > Magnoliopsida > Fabales > Fabaceae > Vicia > Vicia faba. The sequence goes on along the minus strand of OX451740.1, from coordinate 772,410,637 downwards.
GTGCCCAGAAATTTGCACTCGCATGGTGTAGTATCAACATTGTGATGTCGGGAATGGGCTTACATATGCCATTTGGAGATCGTTGGTAGGAGGATGGGATTATAGATTCCATCTGCAGGAGTGTCGATCGCATAAGAGATTCCTTAGCGAGAACTTGCATACCTGTTGTTGTAGAAGATTCTGCTAGGGAAGTCTAACTTTGGAGGTGAACTGCATATCTGGTCAGTGTATAGGCTACATCGCGACCTATTGGGGAAAGGTGAAACCGATCGTGTTTGATAGGTCTGGGTCTTACAGTGTTGTGGACTGCTGTCTAGAGACAAGAGAAATGAAACCTGGATGGTAAGGTTATGAGAAGGAAACTGGGTAGTAAGGCTTATGGGAAGGAAACTGGGTAGTAAGGCTTATGGGAAGGAACCTAAGTAAGGTTGCTTCGTGAAGAGTTTGGGTAACACTGTTTATGAACTGAGAAGGAACCTGGGTAAGGATACTTCATGATGAGTCCATGTAAAACTTCATCTGGAATGGAGGAACCTGTGTAGGGTTGCCTGATGATGAGTCAGTGTAAAACTGCATATTGGAAAAAGAGGGAACCTGTGTAGGGTTTCTTGATGACGAGTCCGTGTAAAACTTCATCTTGGAAAGAGGGAACCTGTGTAGGGTTTCTTGATGATGAGTCCGTGTAAAACTGCATCTGAAATTTCCTGAGAAGGAACCTGTGTAAGGTTTCTCCATGATGGGTTTAGGTAAAACTGTATCTGAACCGGGAAGAAACTTAGGTAAGGCTGCTTCATGAGGAGTTTAGGTAAAACTGCATCTGAACCGGGAAGAAACCTAGGTAAGGCTACTTCATGAAGAGTTTAGGTAAAACTACATCGGGACTGAGGAGGAACCTAGGTAAGGTTGCTTCAGGATGAGTCTGGGTAAAACTACATCGGGAAATTGTAAGGAGGAACCTGGGTAAGGTTACTTCGGGATAAGCTTGTGTGAAACTTCTGGAGGAACCTGGGTAAGGTTACTTTGTGATAAGTTCGTGTAAAACTTCAGAATGAACCGAGGTAAGGTTACTGTGAGATAAGTTGGTGTAAAACTTCAAGAGGAACCTGGGTAAGGTTACTGTGATAAGTTCGTGTAAAACTTCAGAATGAACCGGGGTAAGGTTACTGTGAGATAAGTTGGTGTAAAACTTCAGGAGGAACCTGGGTAAGGTTATTGTGATAAGTTCGTGTAAAACTTCAGGGGGAACCTGGGTAAGGTTACTGTGATAAGTTCGTGTAAAACTTCAGGAGGAACCTGGGTAAGGTTACTTTGGGATGAGTTCGTGTGAAACTTCTGGAGGAACCTGGGTAAGGTTACTTTGTGATAAGTTCGTGTAAAACTTCAGGATGAACCGGGGTAAGGTTACTTTGGGATGAGTTTGTGTAAAACTTCATTCAGAAATATATGATAAAGGACCCATGTAGGATTTTTCAAGATAGACCCGTGTGAAGCTGCATTTAGGAGAAACCCGTGTAAGATTTCTTCATGACGAACCCGTGTAAAGCTGAATTTGATCGTGCAGATAATTACTCTGTTTAGTTTCTAGAGTTAATCTTGAACTTGCTGGAAGTTGTTGATGATAACCATCTTTCCTGAAAAGGTACATGATTAATCGTATATGATGCATGACATGCATTGTATGATGATGTTCTCAAAATAAATGAGATTATGCTGTATGCAATATGTATGCGCACGTCATGATGTATGAACATGAAATGCTATTGTGGTACGTCCGAGTTTGGGAAAATAAATCCCCGACCGTCGTTGGAGAATAAAGAGTTTCGCTCGCTGGAGATAACGACCGAAGATAATTGGGAGAATAATCCTGCAGGAGAGAATAACTCCGCTGGGGAATGGACTGACGAGGAAATGACTCTGTGGGGAGTATATACTCTGCTAGAAGATCTGCTGATTTGGAGAAATAAAACTCAGCTGGGGATGAATTACTGTTGCTGGTGACAGTGAACCCTGTTGGGGATTGGATTTTTGTCTATGAAAGGAATGAACTCCGCTGGGGATGAATTTCCAATGGCAACTTCACTGGGGATAATCTTTTAGATTATACTGGGGATAATCTTCCAGTGCTGGTGATAGATAAACTCTGCTTGGGGAGAATCTTATCGACCCATTCGTGGTTGCGAGCCTCAGTTGGGGAGAATTAACACCACTGTCCTTTTCTTACTCTGCGGGGAGTATAGATGTTACTGGGACGCGGGCTGAGGATATGACAATGACTTTGCATTGAGACTTTTCTGCCCCTGTATCTGCGGGAGAAGGTGCCTGCGGAGGCCTTGTGGATCGAGTATTATTCCAACCTATGAGGTGCTTGGTATCTTGCCGATTGAAATGACAAATCTTCTTCTGGTAGGCAAGTGACGAGATGACGGGACATAGTCGTACGCTTTAATCCCTAACTTTTGCCTGGACTGTCTTTTCAGATTTTCAGTCTACCGGGATACCCTTTCTTGCCCAAGCCGCCTTTTCAGGTTTTCGAATTGCCGGGTGTACAAATTTTTTCATTTTCATCCCTTATTTTTGCCTGAACCCTTTTGGTTCACCGGGAAACCCTTATTTTTGCCTAGGCCAGTCAACCTAGTGGGTCTTTGATTATGCGTAGTACTTTTTGACTATGTTCACGCTCTTAGGATGTAGGGAGGTGTCACTGTCGGTAGTGTTGTGTTGCCATACTACCAGAAGATCTTCGTTTGATCATGTAAGATTCGTTGTGGGAATCTATGTCTAATGCCCCAAGTGATTCAGATGGAGATCTGCCCCTGGCTATTTGGCATCTTTGAGAGACTCCTTGAATCTTGACTTGACTGCCCCAGATGATAGACAATGCTCATGCCGTGCCCCTTGGTTGGAAGTGTTTTTTCCACTTGAGGTGATCCTTTTTATTGAGAAGGTTTTTGTTCACTAGATATTCGTCGTGCGAATTTCTCTGCTGTTGAACAAATAGTCATATGCAAACAATGTTATTTTAAGAATGCAAAGCTTATGTCTGTCTTTTGAAATTTTTGAAAATGCACTTTTCCAGTAAAACAGGCAAATTTTGTAAAATGTGATGTCAACTCAGGATTTACAGCAAGCCCTACAGGAGTCAGGATACCTTTTGTAACAATATGCTTTCGAACTAACCCGTGCTTCAGCTAGGACTTTTTAAGGGTTATAACGTGGTCTGGTTCACGGTTTAAGAAACAAAGGATAAAGGCTCAAATTTTATTTGTACCCACCCGTTCTTCGTGATGTTCTTCGATCCTAAACTCAGCTAATCGTGCATTAGATCTTGTTTGAGTCTTTGCTCTGATATACCAGTGATGGTTCAGATACTGACAATTTATTTTGAATAGGCAGTCATTTTTGTTGAGAGTTTTTAGGACCTCTTTTTGATTTTATTATCCCTGTCTTTTTCCTGAACTGTTTCTTTTTGTATTCACAGTCAGCGGGATGCCCCAGTTTTGTAAGTCTCCTTCATAGGTTTTGAGTTAATGGGCTTTTATTTCTGAGAGATAATGACTGCCTGTCCTTACGATTATACGGAACCATCATTGTCTTTTGTTTCGGAAGGACTTCTTTGATGCCATTCATTGTGCACCTGGATCAACTGAGAAAACTACCCTGCCCCAGGTTATAATTAAGGGTTTTAATTTGTGAAAAGAAAAACTCCAACTTCTTTGGCTCAAAGGGGTTGACTAGAGATTATCTTCCTTATAACTCCACTGTTTAGGATTTGAAACAATGCCTGTACCTCATTAGCGGGGTCTATTCAAAAGCATACTGTAAAGATCGTGGTATCGTTTTCGTCATCCTCCCTCTAAAGGCTTAGAGTTTTTTAATCGAGAGTTGAACATCACAAAAAGGAAATATGAAGTAATTTAAGCATAGTGAAAACAATTAATTCAAAACAGACACATGTAATGCATTAATGAAATAAAAGAGTTCGACATGATAATAATTGTTTGAATACACAAAGACAAATACAACTTCAGAATTCAAATGAACAAAAGTGCTTTCAATCCTAGCCATGTTTTGGCAAGGGAGCAGTGATCACATTGGGAGTCTCAGGAGGGTCAAATTCGATCTCCTTAGTGTCAATCATATTCTGAATCTTGTATTTCAGCGCCCAACAATCGTTAGTATCGTGCCCCGGGCTACCAGAATGATAAGCACACCTTGTATCTGGGTTGTAGTTAGGAGAAGAAGTCTTAGGGTTCGGATGAGGGTTTATCACCGTAATCAGATTCATCTTTAACATCTGCTGCAATGCTTGTGACAATGGCATGTTGATTTGGGTGAACTGCCTTTGAAGTCTTTCCCCTTTTGGCTGATTATTTCGTTAGTGTGGTCGTTGTGTGCGTGCCGAATTAGAGATCAACACTTCCCCCACAGATTGGTGGTAGTCTGCCTGGCTACGCCTCTTTTGGCCGTGCACAACATTGGCTTCCCTCTTGCCACCAAATGACTTCTTCTCTGTACTCGAAGAGGTATTTTTCTGGATCTTACCACTTAGGATCCCAACTTCTACTCTTTCTCCAGTCAGAATTAGTTCGGTGAAACCCACTGACGAGCTGTCGATCAAATGATTGAAATAGGGACCAGACAAAGTCCCAAGAAACATATCCACCAACTCCCTATCAGACAGAGGGGGTTGGACTCTTCCAGCAAGATCTCTCCACTTCTGAGCATAGTCCTTAAAGCCTTCGCCTGTACCCATAGACATACCCTGAAGCTGAGTACGCGTGGGAGCAAGGTCGGCATTATACTGGTATTGCTTGTAAAATGCAGCATCAAGGTCCTCCCAGTTGTGGATGTTAGCTCCTTCCAGTTGACAGAACCATTCAAGTTGAGTCCCTGACAGACTATCTTGAAAGAAATGAACCCAGAGATTTCTATCAGCAGTATAAGGTTGAATCTTCCTCACATATGATCGGAGGTGTAGCTTTGGACAGGAAGCTCCGTCGTACTTGGCAAAGGCAGGTGCCTTGAATTTATGGGGAATCACCACCCCAGAGGATAGACCTAGATCTCCGAAGTCCAGATCAGGCACCTTCTGTATTTCCATAACGCTCAAACGGTCTTCCAGCTGTTTGTACTTATCCTCAGCAGAAGGATATTGTTCTTCATCATAGTCCGTCTCGTTGTCGGAGACTATAGGGATAGGGGCCCTCCTTTCTTGTGGACTATCCTTCCCCCGAGATGAGGTGGTCAGATCAACTTCATTCTGCAGCCCGTTTCCAAACCTGCGTCCAGTGTTGAACAGGATGGTCCTCTTTTTCTTCTTCTTCCTCTCTTTAAGAATCAGGGTCTTTAGGTCCTGCTGACCCTTAGCTAGGATTATGACCAACTCTTGAAATTGGGCATTCTGGGCCTGGAGGGCCTTGATAGCTTGCTCGGTTGAAGGTTCAGAAGACATGATGATTGCTGAAATAAACAGCGAAGAAGATAAGAGACCTGTACTGGGAGACCTGTTATGCAATGATATGTATGCAATGTTTTCAAGGATCTCGCGGGGTAAACAAGAAACTGTTAGAATCTGAATCTGGTAGCTTGATTGAAGGAACTTCATGTTGCTGAGAGTCCTTCTTCAAAAGCCAAGCTCACAATATCGAGTGGGTCATAGCCACTGACTCAAGTTATCGTGCTTGGATTTCTAGACACCCTTGGTTAGAGGAAAATAAACCCCCTTTGCCCCTTGCTAGCCATTTGATTTACCATAACCTGCACCACAGACCCTTGAGATCCTTGAAATGGTTAAGGAAATGTTAAGGCATGATGTTATGATGTGTATGCTATGCGTTTAAGCAAAAGCGTGAGGTGATGTAAGTAAACCCTGTAATAAGTCCAAATTATTGGATAAGGACTGTAAACAAAACCTGCAAGGAACTCATGTTGTCAGATAATAAGAATGTGCAAGTAGTTCAAGTTTGAAGGCACACAAGTCACACAAAAAGAGGCCTTAGATTTCAGGCTGGCATGGAGTTTCATACGTAAGTACCCTCTTGAGTTTAGTTGGCTCAAAACCTGTCCTATAAATAGTAACCGGGTTCTAAGGAGCTCAATATCATTGGATTGTTTTCTATGTTCATCGTTTTGGTTTAGCCACTGAACTAGCGACCAAAATATTCCAAGAAAACAATCCTCAATGAGTGTAGTATCGAGTATCTACCAACTTCGAACTGCACCAAAGTCGATCATCTCACTACCCCTAAAAAGGCCAAGATGGTCAAGTAAGGTTCTAGGTCATTAGTGCTTAGTGACATCACTCAGTAGTCCCGTATTCTCTTTGATTGACTCAAAGGCTACCGGTACTCACAAATATGTCGCACTAATATAACTATTGCTTCGACCGTGTCGGTATACCCCGCACAGTTTCCACAACGTATTGCTATCTATGAATGTTTCCCAAATCCGGGTTAGGATCTATAGAACTCCAATATAAGCCCACAAAATTATAAGCATACAAAGCAATACAATTGAAAACACAAGTGATCTAATCCTAAGGTACACCTCACTTATAATATCCCCAACAGAGTCGCCAGTTCTGTGATCGGTGGGAATGAGAACTGACTGTTTTGGAATGCTGGTTCGCGTTTGCGTTTGTTTTTGCAAAATGTCGCGGTAAGCAAGAGTTGCCACCGTCTTTTATTTTATCCAACAAGGAAAGGACAAAAGCACAGAAAAATTCCTTTTCGAGATGTTTCTCGGGTTCGGGAGGTAGATTATAGAAAGGGAAGGTGTTAGCACCCTTTCTATCCGTGGTTATCCACGGGCTCTTAGGTACTTGCTCACTATGTTTTAAAAAGTTTGCTTTTCTTTGTGATTGTGGTTTTGAAAAGAGTTTTCGTTTGAAAGAGAGTGTAAGTGCGAAAAGTTTTGTTTTTTTGTTTTCAAAAGAGCAAGTACTTAAGAACATCTACCTACTCAAAAAGGAATTAAATTGTGTAAATGTCCTTTAGACAGTGCTATCCCACTATTGAGGAGTAGGTAGCACCGTCGTTGGAGTTTTCGGGTCAATTCGATTTAAGGGACGTGTGGTCACTAAAGCAATGTTAGGACGCCTTAGTGGTAACCCTAATGTCTTAGATCATTTTTCCGAGGCAACCGTTTTAAGGCAACTTTGATCTTTGGACAAGAGGGCGACCTCTAAAGCTTCCTATACTCAATGACCACGTTCGAGGCAACCAAGTGAGGCGTACCCTAAGAGTGGCATGTATGAGTGTGTCAATTTTCAGTTTATATTGTCTTTGTACATGTTATGGTGAGCTACCGCTGATTTTAAGTTAAGATAGATCTTGTCATGCATAGCCTATTATTCATACATCTAGCAGTTAATGGTTGCATAAATTAAATTGCGGAAATTTAAATCTAAGCTATTACAAGGCGTCGGGTATTTACATCGCCAAAGACAAACCCTTAAAATTAAATGCGAAAAGGCAAATAAAAGCGGTAAATAAAATCCTAAGTTAAAGCTATTACATCCTCGGAGCAATTACAATTATATGGATAAAAAATAATATGCGCGCGAGAAAATTGAATCAGATTGTCCTTTAGGGTTTTGACCCTTTTATTGAATAAAGCATATTTTTGATCTTTTTTGATTTAAGAATTAAGTCTAAATTAATGATTAATCAATTAAAAAAGAAATTTTTTTTTAGTTTTATTTCAATTAAAGAAATAAAATTAGAAATATTAAAAATATATAAAATTCCTAATTCTAAATCAATTTTAATTTAATGCAAAAAATGTTAAGATTAAACCTAATTAAAAACTAAATTAATTGGTTAATGGTTTATTTACAAAAATAATAAAATTAACGATGAAAATAATATTTTTTGATTTCTGGTTTTTTTTTTATAAAAAAAAGGTTAATTGGTTAATGGTTAAAAGGTAAAAATAACGCAAATTAAACAAAGGAAATATAGAAAAGAGAAAGAATAAACTACAAGGGGGGTTTGGGCCTAGAAGGGAGGTTGATTCAGCAATTCCAGGCCCAAATTCGATCAGCCTCGTTTGACTTTCAGATTGCCTGGACGTTTGTTGACCAAGGTTCATGGTGAACCTCATTCTGGACCACTGGATCTGGATCTGGAACCACCTGGCACATTGAGATCTGAGGACGTATGGTAGTCCACGCTTGGGATGCTGCGCCTGAATACCTGAAGGAAAAACACAACAAAGTTTTGGGGGACCTGGGATTCGAACCCAGGTCCCATTGGACAATTCGACTGATGCGCTACCAACTGAGCCATGATGTTATCCTATTAGTGGATTATTAATCAAATATTATAAAACAAACCAACAATTATTCCCTGAAAATAAAAAAAATGTGGCGCGCGTTTTAAATGGACCAGTGGGAAGAAGACACGTCTTCGTCTTCCCCACAAACCCCTGGTCCGTTTCCTGCAGATTTACATCCGTAGCAAAATCCCTAATTGCCTTCCAAAACTATCTATTGGCCATGAAAACGAGTTTCAAGGACACCCTCACACTCGTCTCCTTCCCCTGAACTCATCCATGGCCATTAGTGGCCTTAATTTAATCTGCACAAGGAACGCCCAAAAACAAGAACAAGAACCCTAGGTTCTGAATATGGGGTTAGAAGCCACGAAAATAAAATCAAACGATGCAGAATCATTAGAATTTTAATGGCAAGTATGAATGTGCAATCAAATTGGCAAAAAAATGCAAGGAGGATGATTTACGATTTAATGTGCAGAGCGAAGTTCGTGGAGACTTATAGCGTGTTATAGGTGATGAAAAAGCTTCCTTTTGATTGGTAAAGCTCCACTGGATATCAAGGAAAGGAGCTACGTTTTGCTTTTGGTCTGAATTCTCCTCTAAGGTGGTTTTCACACTCACACTTTTCAAGCTTTTTTTCTTCTCAAAGTTGTATGGCCGTTTCTGCAGAGTTTCTGTGCGTTTTTTCTTTGTCTGCAGAGTTTCGTGTCCTTTTTTGTTTGTGAGCATGAGGTTTATATAGACAAGGAATTTAGGTCAACATTTGTGTATCAAATCTTGGTCCATTATGATGGGGAGATTTGATTTGATTTCTTCATAAAGACTTGCTATATTTGATTCAATCATGTGCCAGTCTATTTTCATGCGTTACTGCCAGCCTGTTATGAGCTGTTTGGGCCTCCAACATGATGAAAATCTAAAGCTGACTTGCAGATCCACTTTCCTTCGATTGACACTCCCCTTGCTTCGATTGCTTCAAAGTCCCACTTCGAACTACTCCAGTTTCGATGTCACAGCCCCTTCGATTGAGACTCCCCCTGCTTCGATTGCATATTTGCAAGGGACACATGCCATTGTGAACTTTGGGTGAACCTGGACAGGTTAGGATATGTGTTTTTGCTTAGTCATGCCAGCCTACTTCATTCCTTCGAATCTGCCTTCTTTGCCAGCTTCAAAGTCCAATTCGAATCTGTTTAGAACATTCCCTATTAGACAACTTCGACCAGCCCTTGACCTTGTGATGAGTCTAAGTTCTGATTCGAAGTGTTCAGAACTTCCTTCATCAGAGCATCTTAGATTAAGAGAAACTCTACACTGAAATGCCATTCGAAGGTCATTTCGTTCTGATGTTCTTATTAAGGTAAAGTATGAAGTTCCAGTCGAAGGACCCTCTGAAGTACTAGTCGAAGCATTGTGAAATTGACTTGATCGAAGGGGTCCAGCGCTCAATCGAAGACTTGCAGACCAAAGCTTGATCGAAGGAGGTCTAGAGCTCAATCGAAGACTTGCACATCAAAGCTTGATCGAAGGAGGTCCAGCGCTCAATCGAAGACTTGCAGACCAAAGCTTGATCGAAGGAGGTCCAACGCTCAATCGAAGACTTGCATACCAAAGCTTGATCGAAGGGTTCCAAATGCCCAATCAAAGTGTTTGTCCATAATGCCAATCAAAGTGTTTGTCCATACCAATTGAAAGGCTCCTTCAGAATACCAATCGAAGGGTCTTTCAGAATGCCAATCGAAAGGTACTTAAAGCACCACTCAAAAATTTTCTTTTTCCTTAGGCAAGGGTTTCTGGTCAACCATGCAGGGGGAAGACTTTGGAAAACATGAGAGAGAAAATTTTGGGGTGCAACACAAGCAACATAGTAGTGAGGGCCTTTGACGGCTCAAAAAGGATGGTGCATGGGGAAGTGGATATCCCCATAAAGTTTAGAACCCAAACATTTGATTCAACTTTTTATGTAATGGATATCCTCCCTTCATATTCTTGCTTGCTAGGCCGACCATGGATTCACAATGCTGGCGCTGTTACTTCTACGTTGCACCAAATACCGAAATACCCAATTCAAGGGAAGATTATTACCGTTCATGGAGAAGAAGAGTATATGATCAACCATCTCAATTCCTTCAGGTATATGGAATTAGATGGTGAATTTTTTGAAACTTCATTCCAGCAATTTGAAGAAGTCCCGCAAGATGTGGTAGTGACCAAAGTTGTGTCTCAAGCTCCCAAGATTACAAGGCCTCCACTTAGGATGTCATCTTTGAAGGACGCCAAGGCAATGATAGAAGAAGGTGGGTGCACTATTTGAGGACAACTCCCAGATATCCCATACAAATCTGATAAGTTTGGCCTGTGTTTCACTTCAGGTGCCCAGAAGGCTGTACGCCGCGCTCGTGCTGGAGGACCACCCTTGAAGATCAGCAACCGTGAAGTCAATACGGTAGAGGATGATGAAGATGGCTACAACTTGGAGGATTGGATCTTCCCAACAATCAGTGGAGGGCTCAACAACTGGGAGGCTAGATATTTTATCCCGATCACTTTTATCCCATACTAATTTGTCTTTACATTTTGTTGGATTTGTAATATTAAAACAATTCAGACTCTTAAAACCTTGTGTCTTACCCGAGGCACAATGGTCCATTTGTAAGGGTTATTATATCATTTCCATATGACATCAATTAATCATGGGCGTTTTTGCATACAAACTTTGTGCTCATTGTTTTTCTTTTTACATTTTTCATTTCTTTCAAAGATAGCTATACTCACGCACACACTCACACTCACAATGCAGGTCTACATCCATTCGAGATTCCATGGGTAACGGTTCTGCTATGGCTTTTTGTGACTCTGAAAATCTAATCTACCAAGCCGAAGACGAAGGTGAGGAAGATTGTGAAGTACAAGGGGAACTTGCTAGATTACTACAACAAGAAGAGAGAACCATTCAGCCCCACGAGGAACCCGTGGATACAATCAACCTAGGTACCAAAGAAGACAAAAGAGAAGTCAAGGTGGGTGCCAATCTGGAACCCAGTGTCAAGGAGCGTCCGATTCAGTTGCTACACGAGTCTGTTGAGGTCTTTGCCTGGTCGTATGAAGACATGCCAGGACTTGATGCATATATTATGGTACATCGTCTACCTATAAGAGAGGACTGTCTACCAGTAAAACAAAAGGTCCATCGAATGAGACCAGACATGTCAGAGAAGATTAAAGCAGAAGTCATGAAAAAATTCAACGCTGGATTCTTGGCCGTCACCTCTTATCCGCAATGGGTTGCCAATGTTGTTCCCGTGCCCAAAAAAGACGGCAAAGTACGAATGTGCATGGACTACAGAGATTTAAATAGGGCAAACCCTAAGGATGATTTCCCACTTCCCCACATTGATATTCTAGTTGACAATACGACACAACATAAAGTGTTTTCCTTCATGGACAGTTTCTCAGGTTACAACCAAATCAAAATGGCGCCTGAGGACATGGAGAAAACAACCTTTATCACATAGTAGGGCACATTCTGCTACAAGGTTATGCCATTCGGACTAAAGAATACTGGGGCAACCTATCAACGAGCCATGGTAGCTCTATTTCATGACATGATATATCACGAAATAGAGGTCTATGTGGAAGACATGATAGCTAGATCTCAAACAGAAGAAGAGCATCTTGATCATTTACAGAAACTGTTTGAGAGGCTAAAGAAGTACAAGCTGAGGTTGAACCCAAATAAATGCACGTTTGGAGTAAGGTCTGGTAAACTCCTAGGCTTTATCGTCAGCAATAAGGGTATTGAAGTAGATCCTGCCAAGGTGAAAGCGATACAAGAGATGCCTTTTCCTCGTACCGAGAAGGAAGGTAGAGGATTCTTGGGACGTTTAAACAACATTGCCAGATTCATTTCTCACCTGACAGCTACTTGTGAGCCAATCTTCAAACTACTGAAGAAAGATCAAGTAGTTAAATGGAATGACGAATGCCAAACTGATTTCGACAAGATCAAAGAGTACCTGCAAGAGCCTCCTGTTTTGATGCCACCAGTCGAGGGAAGACCATTGATCATGTATCTAATCGTTTTGGAAAATTCAATGGGGTGTGTGCTGGGACAGCATGACGAGTCTGGCCGAAAAGAGCACGCTATTTACTACCTGAGCAAAAAGTTTACCGACTGTGAAACAAGATATTCACTGCTCGAGAAAACTTGCTGCGCTCTGGCATGGGCTGCTCGCCGGCTAAGACAGTATATGCTGACCCATACGACCTTGTTGATATCTAAAATGGATCCAATAAAATACATCTTCGAGAAACCTGCTCTCTCTGGGAGAATAGCGAGATGGCAGATGATCCTGACATAATATGACATACAATATACTACCCAAAAAGCAATAAAGGGCAGTGTACTAGCTGATCACCTTGCTCACCAAGCCGTAGAAGACTACCAGCCCATGAAGTTCGAATTCCCAGATGAAGACATCATGATGGTAAACAACTGTGAAGAATTCAAGCCATATGACGGACCTGAACAAGGATCCATATGGACCCTGGTTTTTGATGGGGCATCTAACGCACTCGGCAATGGTATTGGTGTTGTACTCATATCTCCTGAAGGATGTCATACTCCCTTTACGGAAAGACTCTGCTTCAATTGTACAAACAACATGGTGGAATACGAAGCATTCATCTTATGTCTCAAAGCTGCCATAGACTTGGGGATCAAATCCTTGAATGTATTCGAAGATTCAGCTTTGGTCATTAGCCAGATCAAAGGGGAATGGGACATCAAACACCCCAACCTTATTCCTTACAAAGAACATGTTTTGACATTGCTCCCACATTTTGAGAAGATTACCTTCGAGCATTTCCCGCGAGAAGAAAATCAGCTAGCAGACGCACTAGCCACAATGTCATCTATGTTTAAACTTAAATGGGATAACGAAGCTCCCCAGATCACCATTGAACGAAGGGATGAACCAGCACACTGTCACGAGATTAATACTGAAGAAGTAGTGGACCAGCCTTGGTTTCACGAAGTCAAGAGGTATCTCGAAACCCAAAAATATCCAGAAGGAGCTTCAGTAAACGATAAGAAGTTCTTAAGGAGATTCTCTGCTAAATTCTTCCTTAGTATGGCATTATTTACAAACGTAACCATGACTCTGTGTTACTTCGGTGCGTAGACAAGGTTGAAGCTGAAAGGATCATGGCTGAGTTGCATGAAGGTACTTTTGGCACCCATTCCAGTGGGCATACGATGGCGAAGAAAATCCTACGGGCAGGCTATTACTGGTCTACCATGAAAGCAAATTGTTATCAACACTCTCGAACTTGCCATAAGTGTCAGGTCTATGCTGACAAGGTGCACGTACCTCCGGTTCCTATGAATTTCTTGACGGCTCCTTGGCCCTTTACGATGTGGGGAATTGATATGATTGGGGAAATCAAGCCAACATCCTCCAATGGACACCGCTTCATCTTAGTGGCCATTGACTATTTTATAAAGTGGGTTGAGGCTGCATCTTTCGCTTCCGTGACGAAGAATGTGGTAGCCCGGTTCATCAAACAAAATATCATCTGCCGGTACAGTATCCCAGAGAGGATCATTACAGAAAATGGTACAAACCTAAACAATACTATAATCACCGCCCTGTCTGAGCAATTCAAGATCCAGCATCACAATTCTTCCTCTTACCGGCCAAAGATGAATGGCGTTGTCGAAGCCGCGAATAAGAACATTAAAAAGATCATATAGAAAATGACAATCACATACAAAGACTGGCATGAGATGTTACCATTCGCTCTCCACGGGTATCGTACCATAACACACACATCAACCGGGGCAACACCCTACTCTTTGGTATACGGCATGGAAGCGGTCTTGCCTATTGAGGTCCAGATCCCCTCTCTAAGAATTATGAAGGATGCAGGGCGGAATGAAGACGATTGGATCCAGACTCGACTTGATCAACTAAACTTGATTGATGAGAAAAGGCTTACTGCTGCCTGTCATGGTCAAATGTATCAAAAACGGATGATCAAGGCTTTCAATAAAAAGGTCAGACGACAAGTGTATCAAGTCGGGGATTTGGTGATCAAACGTATCATATTACTGCAAGGTGACCCCAGGGGAAAATAGACTCCTACATACGAAGGACCGTTTGTAATCAAAAACATATTTTCTAGTGGAGCAATGATCTTGGCCACCATGGATGATGATGACTTACCGCATCCTGTGAACGCCGACAAAGTCAAAAGATACTACGCATAAGAGACCCGCTAGGTTGACACAGCTAGGAAAAACAAGGGCATCCCGGCGAACCAAAAAGGTTCGAGAAAAATTAGGGATAAAACAAAAAAATTTGTACACCCGGCAAGTTGAAAACCCGAAAGGGCAACTTGGGCAAAAAAGGGTTTCCCGGTGGACTGAAAATCCGAAAGGGCAGCCCAGGCAAAAGTTATGGAATTAAAGTGTATGACTATGTCCCGTTGGATCACTTTGAGGACAACCTTTGGCTTCAACTGACAAACTCAGCGGTTCTGATCAATTCAATCAGCTTCGGACAAGGCAACAAATAGACAAGATGCTCGGAGGTACGAAGGCTATAGCAGAATGGTAACCCCATGGGATTATTACACATAGCTATCTTTTCTTTGTATCAAAATTTTCATTTTTTTATGATGGCATTCTCTTTAGTAGAATGTTTATCTCATTGTACAAATACTTACTCAAAGTCAATACAAGGATATCCCTTTTGAAAGTACAAAACTATCTGTTTTTCTTTACTCTTGTTTTTTGTTTACAAAAACGCCCAATGATACATTCTTGAACATATGCATTTGAACATGATTACTGTTTACAAATAAACAAAAATAGAAAGACAATCATTGATGGCTTTAAGGTAAGGAAATATCTCTAAGCTACTCCCATAATATCCCCGCACTATGCAGTTTAATCCCCAGCGGAACAAAGCTTTCATTTATCAATCCCCACTAGAAGTTGTTCAATTTCTCCGGATTCCTCAACAGGATTTTACAAGCAGTACCCGACATTCCCCTTACAACAGAGTTTATTTCTCTAAGTGGAAATTCATCAACACTTCAAAACATAAAGACTTACACTCCATATCCTCAGCAACATTCAGGGATTTTATCTTCCCCAAATCCAACAAGCAGTGCAGCAATTTAAGCTCACATACGCATGCATTGCATCCATATATCATAAACATAATTACACAAATGCATCATACCATGCATTTCATACAATATGACTTTGCATTTTAGCTAACATTTTACCCTTTTCAGGATAATGTTAACAACTACCATTAACAATGTTCAAAGTTTGCAGATACAATTCAGATACGCTCCAGACACGAATGCCATTCTGATATTCATTCAGATTCAATCTTTCAGATACAGTTCAGATACGCTCCAGACACGGCTGCCATTCTGATACTCATTCAGAATCTTAACTTTCAGATACAGTTCAGATACACTCCATACATGGATGCCATTCTGATACTCATTCAGATTCAATCTTTCAGATACAGTTTAGATATGCTCCAGACACGGATGCCATTCTGATACTCATTCAGAATTTCAACTTTCAGATATAGTTCAGATATGCTTCAGACACAGATGCCATTATGATACTCATTCAGACTCAATCTTTCAGATACAGTTCAAATAAACTCCAGACACGGATGCCATTCTGATACTCATTCAGATTCAACTTTCAGATACATTTCAGATACGCTCCAGACACGGACACCATTCTGATACTCATTCAGATTTAATCCTCAGATACAGTTCTGATTTGCTACAGACACGAACGCCATTCTGATACTCATTCAGATTCAATCCTCATATACAGTTCAGATATGCTCCATACATGGATGCCATTCTGATACTCATTCATATTCAATCCTCAGATATAGTTTGGATACGCTCTAGACACGGACGCTATTCTGATACCCATTCAGTTTCAGCTTACACATACGTTTCAGCAATCCTTTCTGGATGGCATCTACAAGACCATCTCCAAACAACTTTCCATAATCTCCCCAAATGGCATCTTTAAGCCCATTCCCTCAACCATCACATCATCAAGTGCAAATTTCTGGGCACTCTAGTGTCCAATCATCTTCCACCTTCGAGTCACGAATGGCAAAACTCGCCAATCTAAGTCTTCAGGTTTAAGAAGATTGAACAGGGGCATCTGTTGTACCCCAAAATTTTCCCTCTCACTTATCAAGAATATGCTCACAAGATCTCCTTAGCTCAAGACTGCACTAGGGTTTGATCAGCTCAAGACACCTCCTTAAACACTGAGGACCAAAATTAGGGTTTGAGTTTGCACAAGGATTTTTGAACTTCCAATGCCCCATATGACTTTCATGGATCATAATGGGCCCCCAAGATTACTCATGTCAAATTTCAAGCCTTGGATCACATTTTTGCTCAGTCAATTAAGCAGTTGACCTTAAAATTAGCTGTATTGGGGAAAAAGTTAACTATGGCTAATTTACAAACTTCATAATTTTTGATCCACATCAAAATTTTAAACTCATATGTATCATTTGATCAAGTTTGGATCACAATTCCTCAAGAAATTTGATCAAATCTCCAAGAGGGCAAAATGGTCAAAATTAGGGTTTTGACTGAGAAAGGGCAATTTCTAATTTTTGACCCAGCAAATGGTCAATTGGTTTAAGGCATGATCTCAAGAGTCCAATTGCATAATTTTGACCTAATGGCATTGTTCAAAACATTGCAAGTCCATTGGATTGATAGATGAATTTTCCAGTCAACTAATCAAAAGTCAACTATATACTGAAAAGTCAAACTTTGACTTTTTGGTCAAATTCAAGTGCCAAAGATCATAATTCATCAAAACATGTCAAAATATGAAACTTATTCATCAAGAAATAAAAAAGTCAATATTTCATTTTGAAAAGTCAAAAATTTCTAAACTTAGAAATTTTTCTAAGTGTTAGAAATTTCATATTTTTTTCACAACTTTGAACAAAATTTTCACCATGATGAAAGACGATTCAAGAGAAACTTACAACATAAAAGTTATAGATCTCCATGAAATATACAAATTTTATTCACACAACTTCTTCCAAAAGTGCTTGTATCTCAAGTTATAATTTTATGAACATAGGGTCATGAAACTAAACACTTAATGAAATTTTTGCCCTAATTTGGTCAGGATTTTGACCCAAATTCATGGAACTTTTTCATATAGTTCCAAGGGGAATATTCAAAATAAATTCAAATATGGGTTGTATATTACATTGCAAGCTTTCCAAAATGTCCAAGAACTCCTTGAGATCATTCTTGAGTAGGGAGAATCGAAGAGATGAAGTTAGGGTTTTGTCACTTTAATTACAAGTCATTTTAGTGATGAACAACATTCAAATTCAAACTATGCTGCATAAACACTACTTTGCAGGCCTCAAACTTGTTAGGCACTCCATAATTAATGGTTTACACAACTGTTATAAGCCTCACTTCAAGAATTCAATGCATGGACATGCTTTTTATCCATTTTTGGAAGAAAGGTTACATTGCCATTTTGATAAAGCAACTTTTTGTACAAAACTTGTTCTTGAGCCTTGCACTTGTTCTCTTCTGATCAAAGCAGTCCTATAACTTATGAGAAATGTTTCAAACACTTACAATCACCCATCCCATGCTTTTACCTCTTCTTGAAACTTGTTTCCCTCTTTTCTTCAAAATCAAGTAACCTAGCCAAAAGCTAGGAACTTGTACTTCTTACTTGCCAATGCTATCAAACACTTTTGTTTATACATACAAAAACTATTTACACCAAACACACGAATGCTCAAGCCTTGAAAGAACCTAAAACTCAGAATCACACTTCACACTTCCATTTTCATACAAACTGACCAAAAACTTGAAACTCATAATCTACTCGTGCATTTCTTGGCCTTTTGGTTTCTAAAGTTTCTAAACATCATATAGAATCAATCCCACACCCTATTTTAGAACTGTAACACCATCCTCCATTTTCAAAAACTCATCTCTACACATTGACTTCTCCAGACCATTTCAGCCATCCATTGTTCAAGCTAATCATTGTATTATCTTCCTAGGACCTCAAGGAAGCTATCCTGATCATCACCATCACTTGAAACAAGCTCAAACTCAAAACACGATTTCCAGTTTTGAGGTAATTTTCTCAACTTTGAACTCTTCATACAGGCACCATCAATAGTTTATTTGTGAACAAAACATGTAGATATCATTGCCCTGAAGTTAACCATGTTCATAGTTTCCATTAATTTTGCTTGAGCTTAGAGAATTTTGAAACTGAAATTTCTGAGATTTTTAGGGTTTAGATTAGGGCCATTAAAATTCATGCTTATCTTTGATCTATAGTTTTAATGCTTTACATTTCTGAAACTGTGAGAAAATTTGCTACAAGTTTCATGTTTACAATTTTCATTTTTGATGAGAAATGAGCAAATTACAGTTGGTCTGGCTGGAGGTTGAAGATGAAGTCTTCAGGGCGCGTTTTGCCTTGTATATTTATTTTTTGCTTATGTTAACAGATGTATAGCCACCAAATGGTAGAAACGTGCACCTGTAACCTTTTGGACCTGGGTTCGGGCCCCAGTGGTACCCTTTTGCATTTTTTTCATGTTTTACTTTCTTGACTTTTTTTAACGCCTGGGCCCTATTGGGCTTATGTTTTTTTTCTTCTTACTAACCCCCTGCGGGCCATTGGCACCCCTGACCCAAGTTTATTTATTTTCTTTTTTATTTTCTTAAATATATTTTATAAATACTGAAAATCATAAAATACAAAAAAATGATAGATTTATATTTTGACTTAGTTTATTTTATTTTTCTCACAAAAAACATTTGTATTAACTATAATTTATTTATTTTACTTATTATCTTGTAAATATAATTAAAACTAGGTTATTAGTTATTTTCTTTCATACTAGTTAAAATATTTTTTTAATATTAAAAAAGACCAAAAAATATTTTATAATACCATAAATATTTTCAAGACAAAAATACCAAAAATACTTTTTTCTAAACTTATTTTCTTTTAATCAACTAAATAGAATTAGGGTTTTATTCAAAATATTTTCTTAATAAATTTAAATTTAATTAATTATTTTCTTTAATTAATTAGGTTAAAATCATTTCCCTCTTTCTCATGAAAACCAAACAAAGACCCATTTTCTTTATTATTTGCATTTTTGTACATTTATTCATTTTGTACATTATTTATTTTAATTCCTTGTACATTAATACCCATTCAATTTGGTTGTAATAGATTAACTTGGTTTATATTCTTGCAATCCCCATTTACAAATTGTACACCCTTATCCACAAATGTTGTAATAGCGTAGTAACTTAAAATTCCACAATTTATCGTTTTTATATACAAATGCTAGTAATTAGGGTTTGTATGAAAAGACTAAAACCAATACTTAGAAACCCCTAATCCAAGACAAAAACAAGCATGAAAATAATACACTTGCACACAAGCACCCCTAGGGTTATTCCACTTGTTTGCCTTATACAAAATGGCCATATTACACATGTGAGGTATCTTAGCAAAAACAAGCAAATACAAGATCATAGCCCCTCGATGACGCTATCTAAGTTGCCTTTCAAATGATTTTAGTCCCTAAAGAAAACAATATCAAATGATAGGGTTGATTACCAAATCAATGGTAAGACAACAATATCAAAGGAAAAGAAAAATGAACAATAAAGACTTTTGAGTAGGTAGAATGCTCCTAATTACTTGCTCAATTTCAAACAAACATCCTTGCTATTTTCAAAAACCAACACTTACACTTTCAAACATCTTACAAACTTGAAAACATTTTCAAAAGATCAAACATCTTTGTATACATTCTTACAAACAAGAATCATTACAAAGAGTGCCTAAACAATGGCCTTTTTGCAAAATATTTTCAAAAACCACACAAAGCACAATTTCAAACAAAAAGCATGTGATCTAGCAAGTAACTAAGAGCCCATGGAAAACCATGGATGAAAAGGGTGTTAATACCTCCCATTTTCATAATCTTCCCCCCAAACTCAAGAAATAATCTCAAAGGTCTTTCCTGTGCTTTTTCACCTTCCCTTTTGGATAAAAGAAAAGTCGGTGGCGACTCTTGCTAACCGCAACATTTGCGATAAAACGCAAAATGCTCAAGTTAGTTCTCCCACCGTATCACACAAACACACCAAAGATTGAGGTCTCCATTGTTTCTGCTGTTTAACGTAACCATCTTCAAACCAAGCCTACCTAACCAATTCTGAGGAAACAATTCGAACCTCATCCATGGCTCAACAATAAATATAAAATCAGGGGGTATTTATTAAGTTCCTAAGTGCCAATATCGAAGGGGCATTGGTAATCCCCCTTATATTCCAAAATATGAAAATCATTACAAAGGTTTAGTAATTCTACCCTTTTATCAGGTTGCAGAATTACCACTAAATTTCAGTTTTTTGCTTTACCATGCACCAACTGAAAACCAATCGCTCCAATGAGCAGCTCAGAACAAGCGATAATGTTATCTTCTCCATCATCATTATCCGCCAAATAATCCCATGAATCATGTAGAAATTTTTTATTGTTTAAATTGATTATATCATCCGGAATTTCCTCCTCACTAGGTTGTGTCGCGTATACAAATTCAGTCCCCAAAGAACTGCCATCCGAGTCGTTGTTCACATCAATATCTTCATTTGATAAAGCCTGAAATCTGTTTCTAACTATTGGAACCTCAACAGAATCTGCATCAGAAACAGGAGCAACTGGAACTTCTTTAGGCACAGGTCTAGTAGCATCCGTCTTTGGGATAACATGATTCTCCCTCTGCTCAATCTTAACTTTTTCATCCCTCTGCTCAATCTCAACATTTTCCTCCTTAACCAAAGTCGGAGGAACCTTAACCGTATTCTTCACCCCATCACGATCATTACTACCTTCTCCGTCATTCCCAATTGGTGTGAACTTCTCTTTTCTGTTAACTTTTCCTTGGACATTTAAATTCAGATTCTTTTTTCTGCACTCAACCACATCATGCCCGATATAATTGTAGTGAGAACAAAATTGTGTCATGTTTTCATATTCTATATCCACAAAGAAAGCAAACCCTTTTATTTCCACTAACACATTATAAATAATTGGCAAAGCGAGATCAACATCCACCAAAACTCTAACAAAATGCCCAAACATTATGTCTAACATAGGTTTTGAAGCAAAATAATCAGTGCATATTAGAGTACAAACACTGCTTGCAATTGCAAACACAATGTTGGGCCTCCAATATTCCTGAGCCAAACCGAAAATCTTAATCCAAACCTGAGCTGTTGAAAACTTTTGAGAGCTCGGATTAAAGTCCTTCGACCACTGAATCAACTTCAGTGATCCCGGCTTCAAATCCCATGCAGCAGAGGATCTAACTCGCATCCATTCTTCAAGGGATGAAAACATGAATTTATAGAAACCTTTTCCGAGCGAGATGACACCCCAACAACCAAGATTAGCCCACAACGGAGACAACTTAGCCTTCAATGAGACTACAGTCAAAGGGAATGAACCCTTAGGCCAAATCACTCGACCATGGCGATTATGCTTGCAAGATTCAACACCCTCTAGGTATTCCTCTTCTGGAATTGTAATCAAAACCATATCCCCTTTAACACAAGGTTGAGGCAACTGAGAGGTGGATATGTGACAGACATTGTTGTTGTCATTCAGCGCCTGGGGAAAAGATTTCTTAGGAGGAAGTTTTGTAGATTCAGAAACCTTGATAACTAAATTGGAATCCAGACAAGCCCATGGTATATTAAACTCGTCCATGAGGTAACGACCGCCCACGACAGATAACACGGTGGAGATGATGTTGGAAAACCTCGTTGATGACTTACTTTTTGTTTGCCGCTATACCGCTTCAATAAAATGATCCACAAAGATTGATGTATTGAAATGTCATTTGATAAATCTATCATTAATGAGTTTGGGGGTTGAATGGGTTGTATGGAAAAGGTATCAACAAAAAGTAATTGTAAACAAAAACTATAAAGGATAGACAACTTATCCGGTATGAATGTACACTACTTGTCACAAACTTAAATCTATCGATTAGTTGCACTCAACCTATTGTACTCGTAAAAATCATCACAGACACCACAAGATGTACCCACAATGAAGGTTATACCTAATGCCAAGTTGCAAGACCAACCCTATTAATCTATCGGCAATGTCTTGCGCACTACAACAACACAGAGGCATTAAACTTTAGCACCCAAAGTGAATATTGACTCTAAATCTATCTCTAGAACCTAGAAACTAATAGATATCCATCCCTAATCAAGATTTGTGAGGTATATGTCTATAACAACCCAAATCCAAACATAAAGCAAAAAGATCAAAGAAGACATCAAGATTGATTTGTAAATCAAGCTTTATACAACACCATGATCAACAAATATACATATGTTCAAAGTAAATATACAAACAATACTCAACAAAAGAGAAATACAAAGAGGTGAGAAGAGATAAACCACAGATCTTCCGATTTGTCAGCGTCGGTTGAAGAGAAATCCACCTCCAATCATCCATAAGCAACACCCTAATGTTGTTTTCTAAGCTAATCTATCAAAAAATGAAGGTTTGATGAGTTGGGAATAAATACTCCAAAACATAACCTAAAATGTCTATTTTGGCCCTTTTAACGCAATTCTATCCAGGGGACCGCGCTAAGTGGCACAATCTCGCTAAGCGCGCTCTACTGTCATGAGAAAAAAATCAGTTTGCTTTCGCCAAAACTTGAGAACCGTAACTTTGATTTACGCCTGGTTTGAATCTTTGGAAAGCTTATTCAATTATCTATCTAACAATTCCTAAATATCAACCAAATTGATGATTTATTATTCTTTGATTTTAAGTCTTATTCGTTGATGAGTTGCTCAAAATCGCGCGTTTGAAGTCGTGTCTTCGACACTTTATTGCTCATGTTCCAAATACGCATCAATACCTATAAAATGAATGGGAAAACATCAAGCGACACACTATGTACACAAAAACATAAATAAACACAAACTAAACGTATTTACACAAAATTCGGGTTTATTCAATGATATTTACAACAAAAAGTCGATAAGTGCAATAAAAAGTATATACAAAAATAGCTATAATTTGCACTTATCAACACACCATGAATCAAATAAAGAAATGAAGGCATGTTTAAATAAAATTTAAGCATCTAGATTACCAAGTATATATCTTTGCAAGAATCTATTTAGAATGGAACTAAAAAAGACTATGATATTTCAAGTCTATGAAGTCTCAAGACTCTGAACACTATAGACTTTGAAGTCTCATTTTAAATGAAAGTCAACCATCTGGATTACCAAGTATATATTCGTGCAAGAATTTATTCAGAATAACTCTGAAAAAAACTATGATATTTCAAGCCTCTGAAGTCTCTAGACTCTGAACACTATAGACTCTGAAGTCTCATTTTCACCCGATTTTGAAGACAAGCTCTAAACTCTACTCAAGCTTCATCAACTTACATTCGAAGCCTTTGACTAAAAGATAATGTTTTAAATAATAACATGTGGAAAGAGTACAACCAATACAAGATCAAATATTTCTTCTACTACTCTGAAAATATGGAAAGGATAATACTATTGTACGGACGTGTATTCCCTCATTTCATCCTCCCATTCCCTACATGTTACAAGCAACTCTACTATTGTACTATTAGGCATCTCCAATAGTTATATTTTTTTTAGGATTTTCCAACTTCACCCTCCAACGGTCTATTTCATTGCCTACATAAATAGGATTTGGAAGCTTGAAAATGTGTGGTTGAACAAGAGGAATAACAACGAACGTGAAGGGAAAAATCAGAAAGTGATTCTTATGAAGATAAAGAGAAAAGAAAGAGAAATACTTAGCACTTTAATTCATATATTTTCTTAAGTGTAAAATCTTTTATCATTGTATGTATATTCTTATTTTAGAAGCAACTTTGTAAATATAAAACTTGTATTTAACAATTGTTAAATTCCTTTAGAGACTAGTGTAAAGTCAGGATTTTTAAGAAGTCTTTGATAGGTTGTCATTGAGGTTATAATCAAAGTTTTGATTAGTGGATTAAATATTTATTAATAAGGAGAAATCACCTTGGTGGGTGGACTGGAGGAAGCTTAGTTAACAAGGAACCAGAATAAAAGTCGTCGTGTCTTTTATCATTATTACATTCTTGTTGTTTGTGTTCTTGGGTTACAAAAAGTTTTAATCTAGAAAGACCAATTCAAACACATTATATTGTGTTTCTTCACACCTTCAATTGGTATTAGAGCTCTGGTTCTGGTATTGATTGTTTTTTATCAAACACTTAATCGTGTCAGAAAAATATCCAGTTTTTGAAACACAAAATAGTAGCTGTTAACAATGATAAAGACAACTACTCTGCTAAACCTCCAATTTTTGATGGTGACATGTTTGATTATTGGAAGGATATAATATAAAGTTTCTTTCTTGGTTTTGATGCATATTTGTGGGATATGTTCATAGATGGTCACACACATTCTTTGAATGAAAATGGTGCATGAATGGAAAGAAGTGAAATGAGTGATCAACAAAAGAAGGACAACAAAAAGCATCATAGGTCAAGAAATATTCTGTTGAATGTTATCTCATACACTGAGTATAAAAATATAATAAATAAAGACTCTGTAAAGTCTATATTTAATTCTCTTAGAATGAATCATGAAGGAAACGAACAACTGAAAGAAACCAAGGCTCTGACCTTGATTCAAAAGTATGAAGCCTTCAGAATGGAAGAAGAAGAAGAAACTATTAAGGATATATTCTCAAGGTTTTAGACTCTTGTTGTCAGCTTAAAAGTCTTAAACAAAGGTTACACTATTGCATATCACGTGAAGAATATCATGAGAAGCCTACCAAAGAAATGGAGGCCAATGGTTACTGCAATTAAGGTATCAAAGAATCTGAACAACATAACTCTATAAGAGCTTGTAAGCTCTCTAAGAAGTCATGGGATTGAGCTAGAAGAGGATGAGCTTCAGAAGAAAGGAAAGTCTGTAGTGTTGAAGTCTAAAAGAAAGTATGAAAAGACTAGAGCCCTTCAAGATAGAAGAATCTGAAGAATATTATGATGAAGAGGATGGGGTGTCTTTGTTGTCCAAAAGAGTTAATCGACTTTGGAAGCAAAGACAAAATAATTTTAGAGGCTACAAAATAAAAAGTGGATGTTCTGATTCAACCTCTAGGCAGAAGAAGTCTGGAGCTGACAAAAAACTTATCTATTTTGAATTTAAAGAGCCTGGCCATTACAAGAATGAGTGTCCTAGACTCATCAAATAAAATCCAAAGAATAAGTTCTTCAAAGATAATAAGAATGTTTTGATGGCAATGTGGGACGACTCTGACTCTTCAGAAGATGTCTCTGAAGAAGATCAAATAAACGTGGCATTGTGTTGTAACAGGTTTGAAAATTCAGAGTCGTCGCCCTTAATTTTTATCTTTGAGAAGGGAATATTAAGGGTAACCATAATATGGTCAGAGATTCTAAGTTGTTGAACTAGTTCTTAGACGAAGGGAAGGTGTTAGGCACCCATCATCTACCTTGTTCACAAGGATACTAGGGTTTAGAAACACGATCTTTAAGAAATAGGATTTAATTTTTATTAGGGGAACTCGCCACGATTTTAGTCGTATGCCTACGTATCCTCTTATGAGGAATCAAAGTCTTAATTCGTAGCTCGAAGTTGGTTGGTATTTTTTATGGATTACGAAGATGTTTGGAATTTCCTTTGTACTTAGTCTGGGTGTGTGAATAGCGGAGTTTTAGACGAAGTTCGCAATCGATTAAAATATTTTCGTAATCCTTTTTGAAAATTGTTTTAAATTAATTAAGTTATTTATAAAATGATTTGATGTTGGTTAAATATTTTTTAAAGGTATTAATATGTAAAAATCTTATTAATGCATGGTCAGAAATAATTTTAATGCAATAAAAGATAATTATGAGTTAATAGAAAAATATTTGGATTTTATAATAATAGTAAAATAATATTAGAATTTAGAAATATATGAAATTGTAAAAAATAATAATTCTAAATAATAAAAGAAATTTGATAAAAATGCAAGGTGTGTGTTTTGTTTTGAGATAATAAAACAGGGGGTATAGGAAGTAGGTCCTTGAATTCATATGTTGAATTCAGGCCTAAACGCAGAGAGGGGGGGGGGGGGGGGGTGAGTTTTTACACGTATTAGTAAAAATATGGAGTTTAGTCAACAAGGGGCCCAAGTCCAGATGTTGGACTTGGCCCAATAGCGTTAGGGGGTGTGGGTTTTGTTGACGTAGTAAAAACAACAGAACAGGGGTGTGAATATCATGGGCTTAGGCCCAAAACAACACGAGGTCCGTTTAGGCAACGTGCGGGGGATCATGGTATTACAATGGGCATGTGAATTAGGAGCGTTTGATGATGGTCTGAAGGTTGTGGTGTGTAACACCCCAACTCTACCCGACAATCATAAATGTAAATCAGAGTTATAAAAATTCATACCACTGAATGAGGATGCCACAAATTCAACTTAAAAACACATTGCATTCAACATGGATACATAACACTTTAAAACTTAGGATGAACCATCAGCAAAATAATTTAATCTCTTAATTCAACAACTTAAACATCTACGCAGTGGAATCATAATAACATCTTTGTCCAACAATTACAACAACTTCAAAATAATGCATACTTAGCAACACACAAATTAAAGTTCAACAACTGAAATAATCAATAACTAAAAAGCAACAAGCGTCCACCCCCCAAGTGTTACGTATCAGAGCAATGACACCAACTCGAACTACCGAAGGTATACTGCCTTCACTCTGGATTACCTGCACGTTACCAACGTAATGGTAACATTCAAACAGAAGGGGTAAGATATCTAACAATATAATAAAATGTATGATAAATAATATATCAAATTAGATCACATAATATCACCACTTCTCATCTTATAAACACCAACAATCGCAACAGAATATCAACAATATACACATTTACCGCATCAATACACAATCTCTTTATGCAATCAAATAATGCGACTCAATACTATGCAAATGCATGTGGTACCATTGGAGCAGAACTCCCATCTCAAAATAATTTCCAATAAATAGAGGCATAAACAAGGCATAAGCCTTCATCTTAATATTCACCAATACATGCCATCTTAACGAGCATCAAATCCATCTTGAAATGCAATATATGACACACAATCATGAATGTAGTAACAACAACCACAATTAACAACATCTTAACACAACATCATCGTTGGCCAGAAGCCTACATCTTAATAGATGCCAATTATTATAGGCATCTCAACATCATTCATCAACATAATTCATCAACATAATTCATCGCATAATTAATCAACATAATTTTATCAACTTAATTCATCAACATAATCTTACAGCAACTCAACCACAACAATAATACAACGATAGATCGACAATTCCGCAATGTTGGCCATAGGCCTACAACATGATATTGCCTATAATTAATTAATCATCTAAGGCCTACCTCTAGTTAACAAATCTCTACATATTATTAATTCTGTAATACTACAT
Source organism: Vicia faba (assembly GCA_948472305.1). Classification (NCBI taxonomy): domain Eukaryota; kingdom Viridiplantae; phylum Streptophyta; class Magnoliopsida; order Fabales; family Fabaceae; genus Vicia; species Vicia faba. The sequence continues at coordinate 772,382,675 of OX451740.1, read as the reverse complement.
CATTATCATTATTAATCTTATTGTTATGAACCAAACAATAATCTGTAATCGTCTTATCTACATCATACTTCACAAAATCATCATAGAGATTAACGTGGAAAGCTAACTCTAGTCCTAAATTGGGTTACTAGGATTATTCTACTTATCCTTCATTTTAATCCTTAAGAATGAAGTTCATCACGTTAGTTATCCAACGCTTCGAACGACACCTCAAACGGAGTCCGGAAACTCAAGTTACAGCCTTTGGAAAACGAATATGTCAAAAATCAGACTACATGAGTCGACGCATAATGTTTTGAGTTGACGCGTACTGTGTTAAAATTCCTGCACGAGTCGACGCGTAATCCCTTTGTATTGACTCATACTGAGTCTTCAACACCGCATGTATCGACACATGCTTCTTCGTATCGACTTATCCTGAGTCCAAAAACCTACATGTATCGATGCATAGCTTTTGAGGTCGACGCATACTGTTCTGTCATGAATATTTTCTGCGATTTCACTACGTTTTCATTATGGTTTCCTTGCCTTAGGCCCTAAAAACATCCTTTAATCATAGGTAATCATCAATTATAATAATCCTATGTTTCTACAGCGATTATACAACATTAGGGCATCATTACTCATCTCTAAATCATTGATCTTCATCATACAACAACATATACATTCAAATCATAAACAAGACAAATTTTCACATCTAATCCCACATACTACTCATTATAAACCATATTATAGAGTCAGAACCCCACCCTTACCTTGGATTGAAGGTTGCTCTACAGCTTTTCCGATTGAATTTTGTTCTGCCTCTTTTCCTTCTTTTCTGTAGCTTTCACGTTCTCTTTCTCTCTTATTGCTTCTTCTTTTTTCCTTATTATTTCTAACAACTAATATAATAACCCTATAATTCTCATTATGCCTTAATGGGCTTAAAACTTCTACACCCCCTTTCTACAACTTCTATTCCTTAAAATAAGCCCACATCAAATAATATTATTATTTTAATATTATTCCACAACTTAATAGAATAAATAAATCCAATAACTACAACACATCAACTAACATCATAACACAACTTCACAAATAATCCAAAAATAATTTAATTAAATAATTGATTAAATTACGGGCGTTACAACTCTCCCCCACTTAGAATATTTTCTTCCTCGAAAATTTACCTCAATCAAACAACTCAGGATAGGAGTCCCACATCTTGCTCTCCAACTCCCAAGTCATGCTTTCTATGGCAACTCCTAGCCAAACCACTTTAATTAAAGCAATTTCTTTACCCCTCGGAGTCTTTGTTTCACGATCCGCGATCCGTACATGCATCATCTCTACCGTAAGGTTATCCCGTACTTGCACATCATCCATATGAATCACATGGGATGAATCTGAAATATACTTTCGGAGTTGTGACACATGAAACACATCATGCAAATTCGAAAGATTAGGCGGTAAAGCCAATCTATAAGCCACATTCCCAACTCTCTCCGAAATCTGATATTGTCCAATAAAACGAGAAGTGAGCTTCTTATACTTCAATGCTCGCCCAACACCAGTCCAATGTGTAACTCTCAAAAACACATGGTCACCCACTTGAAATTCTAAATCTTTCCTTCGTTTGTCATGATAACTCTTCTGTCTACTTTGGGAAGCTTTCATCTTTTCTTGCATCAGCTTCACCTTCTTAGTAGTCTCACGAACAAGTTCAGGTCCAAGTACTACACTTTCACCAGGTTCATGCCAACATAAAGGAGTTCTACATCTTCGACCATACAACGCTTCAAAAAGTGTCATCCCAATACTAGAATGGTAATTGTTATTATAAGTAAACTCTATCAATGGAAGGTAAGTATCCCACGAACCTCCCTGCTCAAGAACACATGCCCTTAACAAATCTTCCAACGATCGAATAGTCCGTTCAGTCTGACCATCTGTATGAGGATGATACGCCGAGCTCAACATCAACTTAGAACCCAATGCTTCTTGCAAACTCTTCCAAAAATCATAAGTAAATCTTGGATCTCTATCTGACACAATGCACAAAGGAACACCATGCAGCTTCACAATCACACTAATGTAAATTTCAACCAACTTCGACACTAGGAAACTGATGTTAATAGGAATAAAATGAGCCGACTTTGTAAGCCTATCAATAACCACCCAAATTGAACCATGTCCTCTTAAGGTATTAAGTAACCCCGTCACAAGGTCCATCGAAATGCTATCCCATTTCCACTATGAAACTTCCAACGGTTGCATCAACCCTACAGGCTTCTGATGTTTAACTTTCGACTTCTGACAAGTCAAACATGCATACAAAAATCGAGCCACATCACTCTTCATTCCAGGCCACCAAAACAAACCTTTCAAATCTTGATACATCTTTGTAGCTCCTGGATGAATACTCAACTTACTTCTATGACTTTCTTCAAGTACCACTTTCTTCATCTCAGCATCATCAGGAATACAAATTCGGTTACGAAATCTTAACACACCTTGCGCATCTAGTTTAAAATCACTATTCTCAGACTGATCGACCCCAACCATCGAATCTACCAGTTTCACATCCAGCTTATGGGCTTCTCTGATACTATCTAGAAATTCATTATTAATCTTCAGCATACTCAACATAACACTCTGCGGCGTCACCTCGCAAACTAAGCTCATATCACTGGACTGTTCAATTAGTTCCAACTCTTTAACCATCATTGCTGACATATGTAAAGTCTTTCAACTCAACGCATCAGCTACCACATTCGCTTTTTCCTGGATGATAATTCAAACCGAAATCATAATCCTTTAACAATTCCAACCATCTTCGTTGCCTCATATTCAACTCCTTCTGATTGAATAAATACTTTAAGCTCTTATGGTCACTAAACACTTAAAATCTAGAACCATAAAGATAATGCCTCCAGATCTTCAACACAAAGACAACCGCAACAAGATCTAAATCATGCGTAGGATAGTTCTTCTCATGAGTCCTCAACTACCTTGACGCATAAGCAACTACCTTGTCACTATGGATTGAAGGTTGCTCTAAGACGTTTCCGATTGAATTTTGTTCTGCCTCTTTTCCTTCTTTTCTGCAACTTTCACGTTCTCTTTCTCTCTTATTGCTACTTCTGTTTTCCTTATTATTTCTAACAACTAATATAATAACCCTATAATTCTCATTATGCCTTAACGGGCTTAAAACTTCTACACCCCCTTTTCGGTACGGTGGGAGAACTGACTTGAGGTTTGCATTTGTATTCGCACTTGTTCGGTTTAGCAAGAGTCGCCACCCTTTTTATTTTATCCTAAAGGAAAGGTTAAAAAGCACAGGAAAAACCTTTTGAGATGTTTCATGGGTTCGGGGGGTAGATTATGAAAAGGGAAGGTATTAGCACCCTTTTCATCCATGGTTATCCATGGGCTCTTAGTTACTTGCTTAGATCACTTGCCTTGCATTTTCATTTGTTTGAAATGGTGCTTTGTGTGTATGTTAGAAAATGTTTTGAAAAGAGGCCATTTGTTGTGGCAACCTTTGTAATGATCCATGTTTGAATGTATACAAAGGTGTATTTGTCTTTTGAAAAGTTTTCAATGTTTTTGAAAGTTGTTTTGAAAGTGTGTTGTGATGTGTGTTTTGAAAAATGGCAAGGATTGTTTTGCAAGATTGGTCAAGTAACCAAGAGCTATCTACCCTAAATTTCTCAAAGACCTTTCCTATGTTTTAACCCTTTTAACAGTATTGTTCCACCATTGCATTTGGTGGATAATCTTGTGTTAGGATGTTAACGGGACGGACGCGGGTCATCGTTTAGACCATGAATGCAATAGTGCCAAGTGTCTTTGGCAATTTTTCCTTTAAGGGACTTGATCATTTTTTAGGCAACTTGAGAAAGCGTCATCGAGGGACTATGATCATTTTGATTTGTTTTGTTTTGCCAAAGAAACTCAACATGCAAGCATGGCCCATTTTGGAAGGCAACAAGCGGGATTACCCTAGGGGTGCAAGTGTGAATTGTGTATTGATTGTCATGCATTTGTCTTGTATTAGGTTATCTAGCCGTTGATTTTAAATCTTCGCATACAAACCCTAATTACTATACAGTATATAGAAAGCGATAAATTGTGGGAATTTAAAGTCTAAGCTATTACAAATAAGTATCCGGGGATGGGGTACAAATATTTACAAATGTGGATGAGACTTATTAGGAGAGTAGTGTCCAAATATATTTACAACCAAATCGAATCGCATTCTCAAATGTAACATGTATCAATGTATAAGAATAAAATCGATGTATCAAAAGTATTTGTGTAAGTGTATGTGATTTATTTACAAGTGATACAAGATATTAACTTAATGCAAAATTAAATAAGTATTTATTCTTTTTGTATTTTTGTTAATATGTACAAACAAAAGTTTCAAAGAAAAGAAAAATGTTTTAAGTTAAAGAAAATTATTATTTGTATTTTAGTTTCTACACAAAAGGGTTTTAAAGAAAAGAAAAGAAAATTGTTTAACTTTAAGAAAATTAATGTTTATGTGTTTTGTTAATGTTTTATATACAAACAACAAAAAAAGGTTTTATTAATAGAAAATAAAAATGTTTAAACCTCATACATCTAAGATTTTCATATTTTTAAGTATAATAAAATCAAAAAGAAGCATCTAAGAAAAAAAGTTAAAGTATCATTTTTATTTAACAAACAAAAATAAAATATATTAGTTTGAACTATATAAAAAATAAAATGATAAGTAAAAAAAGATATTAGTTTGAACTATATAAAAAAATAAAATGATAAGTAAAAAAAAGATATTAGTTTGAAATAAATAAAAATGGATAAAAGATTAAATGGGCCTTAGAATTTATTCTTGGCCCAACACAAAACTTGAAAAGAAAGAATCAGAGGGGGTGTAGGCCAGATTTTGTTGGGCTTAAGCGTGGATGGGGCAAACCGGCCCAGACGTTTGACAAATGTTTTTTAGGGTTTTCAATACTTTGTTTCACTTTGGGAAATAGGGTTACAGTCTTGAGCGGCGCTTCCATTCATCGTCTTCTTCGCTTCGTCCCTTCAAGCTTTCTGAACGCCTCCGCCTGTGGCCACCAGGGTATCACCTCCACCGCTTCCTCTTCCCTCCATGGATTACTCAGGCAGTGATGTTGTAAGGTTTGATTTCTGTTTCTGTTCGTCTTACGCTTTAGGGTTTCCAATTTCACATGTTTTTTGAACCTTTGACAATTTCTAATCTTTGATTATTATTACTGTGTGAGGCGTGAAAAGAAAAGGAAGAGTTTTCTACCTTTGTTGGCTTTGGGAGACAGAGGAGAGGTGGATTGGAGGCGCCCTAGGACGGCCGGAGGTGAAGGATTGGTGATGCTGTGAGCTTTGTGGCCTTCCCTGGTTTGTCTAGTACCCTCTGTGGTTTTATGATGATGTTTTTCTGAAAACCCCTAGTATAATCACTTCTTTTCCTCTTTTGAACGCTTGCTTGCTTCGTATGATGATGATGCTTAGAATCTGAGTACTGTTGTTGATTTGAATGCTTCAGTGTTTGATTTCTGGCTGCCTGAATGCTTGCCTATTTGCTTCTTTTCCTATTCTTCTGTTTGCCTATGAGATTCTTGGTATTGGTTTTGAGTTGCCTTTTTGGACCCTGTGATGAGCTTAGCTCTGAGGGTTTGGATGTGTTTGATTCTGAGCTTACCTTGAACTTTGATTGTTAACCCTGTGATGGATTTTTTTATCAATGATGATGTTTGAATCTGAGATGCCTGGTATGCTTGTTATTTCACTTCTGAATAGCTTCTCCTCTCTTGATGCTTGGTTGGTGATTTTAGCTATGTTGACCCTATGATGAACATGGTTCTGAGGGCTCTTGGGATTGAATGCTTTGGCCTTTCTTTTTTTTTCTGGTTGGGCTTGAAGTTTCAGATTTGGTTAGAATTCTGTTTGGATAAAGGCTTATGTTGGTTTGTTTCAGTTTAAAGTTTTTAGGCTTGTGGGCTGGATGTATTAGCAGGTTTTTGGTATAAACAATTTATAAGCTTGTTTGGCTTTTGATGCTTGGCCTTTTTTCTGGTTTATCAGGCTTGTATGTTGCAGGATGTTTAGCCTTTGTATGTTTGTATTGATGAAACAGGTCTGGCTTGGGCTTGTGTTTATGCAGGATGGCTTGTGTAGTTTGACAGGCTTATCAGTATAGGCAAGCTTCAGGCTTGTGTTTATAACTTATGCAGGTTTTGGCTTGTGTTTACTGAGTTGAAACAGGTTTGTATGGCTCGAGTACTTAACACAGTTTTGAAAGTACTTGGCGCTTGTGGTTGGAGGCAGGTTGTTTGCTTGCTTATGTTATGTAACACAGTTTTGTGGTGAGCTATATTTTTTGTGATATTCTGCCTCTCTCCTCTACTGTGTTATGATAACTTGTTATATCTTTTTTTTCTCTAAGCCTCAAGCCTGCTGTAAGCCTTTTTCACTTCTACTCTCTCTCTCTCTCTCTCTCTCTCTCTCTCTCTCTCTCTCAGAAAAGCATTTTTTTATTGTTTAAAACTGTACTATGCTCTGAAAAAGTGATTGGCTTGAAAATGATGATTTTGAATATCTTGCTTGCACTTTGGTTTTGCTTTGCATATCTCTTATCTTCTTTTTCCAGATTTTCTGCATATTGTACTTCTTGATATCCTTTTGACAGCCTTTTGATAGCTTTTGGACAGTTGGTTGACATTGGACTTGGTTAGGCATTTTTCAATCTGCAATCAGTTCAGTTTTCCTTTGTATTTGGTTTGAAATTTTGAACTATGCAGCCTTGTTTGACATTTTGAATTTGTGCAATCCATATTTTTTTGCAAGCACTTTTCTCTTTCCCTCTTTGTGAACCAAGAGTAATTCTTGTGATTTGCAGAGAGGGTGAATAAACTGATTCCGGCCAGTCACTTTTAATGATGAGTTTTAAAATAACTGTCTGCTTTTTTTTTATTTCATCTGCATTTGACTTTTTTTTCCTTCTTTTTTGTCTTTGCAGATAAAATCAATTGAGCAAAGGAGCATCAGTAGAAGACTTAGGAAATTTTAGGATAGCTTTATTTTATTTCCAATTATTTGTAATAACATTATTTGTAAATACTATAAATGTATTCAAATAACATTTGTACTAATAATTAAAAAATAAATAAAAGCTCTTTTGTCAATTAATTTCTTTTAATTCTTCTTCATTTGTTCATTTAATTATTTATATTTCTTAAATTATAATAATTGGAAAATATCCAATAATTTTAACTTAGAAATGATAAATAATCAATAAACATCCGGTGCTCCGAATAATCCAAAACATCGCACAGTTAATCAAACAAACGTCCATATGTCTTTCCTTTTACTGATTAAATCAAACACTACAAACTCTCAACCAGAAGCCTCAATCCATATCTCAGAATAAATTGAAAACAACTGTAGAATTAATTCTTTCTGAGAATGCACGCACAAAACCCTGATTCTTGATTCAATGTCAAAGAAGCGCCTGCCTGATCAGAACCTGAGCCAACTCAATCAAACCATAATAATCTGCTTGAACTGTTCCAGAGCCATGTAAACCCTAATTTGGATAGACTGACAAGAAAAATTCTGTTTGACTGATTCTTGAGCCAATCTTAAAAGTCATGAAAAGCCCGAAGCTGTGATTTCTTGTGGAAAAATAGGAGAGAAAATTTTGGGGTACAACAGTTGCCTCTGTTCAATCTTCTTGAACCTGAAGAGTTAGATTGGCAAGTTTGCCTTTTGCGACTCGAGGGTAAAAGGAGATTGGACACTAGAGTGCCCAAAAAAAAATTTGCACTTGGTGATGTGATGGTAGAGGGAATGGGCTTAGAGATGCCATTTGGTGATGGGCTTAAAGATGCCATCTGGAGATGTGACAGGGGGATGGGCTTAGAGATGCCATCTGGAAATTGCTGGTAGGAGGATGGGCTTAGAGATGCCATCTGGAAATTGCTGGTAGGAGAATGGGCTTAGAGATGCCATCTTGAAACTACTGGTAGGAGGATGGGCTTAGAGATGCCATCTGGGGATGTGACAGAATCTTGTCGGGGGATGGGCTTAGAGATGCCATCCGGAAGTTGTTTGTTGAACTGTATGTCATTGGTGAGTGAGTATCAGAAAGGTATCCATGTTTTGGGACATCTCTGAACTGGGGGTCTGGATAAGCAATAGATTGACATCCGTATCTGGAAGCATCCGTAAACTGTTTTCAAAAGTTGCATCTGAACAAGCGATAGATTAACATCCGTTACTGGAGAATCCATACACTATTTTCAGAAGTTGCATCTGAACAAGCGATAGATTAACATCTGTTACTGGAGAATCCGTAAACTGTTTTCAGAAGTTGCATCTGAACAAGCGATAGATTAACATCCGTTACTGGAGAATCCGTAAACTGTTTTCAGAAGTATTGAAATTGAATAAGTAATAGAGCATCATCCGTTGTTGGGAAGCGTCCGTAAACTGTTTTCAAAAGTTGCATCTGAACAAGCGATAGATTAACATCCATTACTGGAGAATCCGTAAACTGTTTTCAGAAGTCTTGAAATTGAATAAGCAATAGAGCAGCATCCGTTATTGGGAAGCGTCCGTAAACTGTTTTCAAAAGTTGAGAAGAATCTGAACAAGCGATAAGTTAACATCCGTTACTGGAGAACCCGTGAACTGTTTTCATAAGTCTTAAAGTTGAATAAGCAATAGAGCAGCATCCGTTGTTGGGAAGCGTCCGTAAACTGTTTTCAAAAGTTGCATCTGAACAAGCGATAGATTAACATCCGTTGTTGGGAGGAATCCGTAAACTGTTTTCAGAAGTCTTGAAATGGAGAAGGAATCGGTGTAGGGTTTCCTGATGATGAGTCCGTGTAAAACTGCATCTGAAGTTGAGAAGGAACCGGTGTAGGGTTGCTTCATGATGAGTCCGTGTAAAACTGCATCTGAATTGAGATCTGTATGAGTAGCAGAATGACTTCCTTATTTGGAGTGTATCTGAAACTGTAACTAGGATCTGAATGAGTGACAGAATGGCTACCGTGTCTGGAGCGTATCTAAAACTGTATCTTGGAGTTGAGATCTGTATGAGTAGTAGAATGACTTCCGTGTCTGGAGTGTATCTGAAACTGTAACTAGGATCTGAATGAGTGACAAAATGGCTACCGTGTCTGGAGCGTATCTGAAACTGTATCTTAGAGTTGAGATCTGTATGAGTAGCAGAATGACTTCCGTGTCTGGAGTGTATCTGAAACTATAACTGGGATCTGAATGAGTGACAGAATGGCTACCATGTCTGGAGTGTATCTGAAACTGTATCTTGGAGTTGAGATCTGTATGAGTAGCAGAATGACTTCCGTGTCTGGAGTGTATCTGAAACTGTAACTGGGATCTGAATGAGTGACAGAATAGCTACCGTGTCTGGAGCGTATCTGAAACTGTATCTTGGAGTTGAGATCTGTATGAGTAGCAGAATGACTTCCATGTCTGGAGTGTATCTGAAACTGTAACTAGGATCTGAATGAGTGACAAAATGGCTACCGTGTCTGGAGCGTATCTGAAACTGTATCTTCCAACAGGTGGTGAAGGAACTGTTGAACACTTTTGAAATTCGAATGCCCCAAGTGATGATGAAGGAGTCTTGAATCAGGTTACTCTGCAAATTGAGAGATTTCTTGAAATCTTGACTGGACTGCCCCAGGTTAACTGAACTTTGAAAGTTGAAACCTTGACTGGACTGCCCCAGGTTAATTGGATGGTGACATGTCATGCCCCTTGTTGATAGGAGATTTTTCGTTGGAAGTGTCATCCTTTTTGAAGTGATTTTGTTCACTGAGAGAGTTTTCGTTCCTCCGAGCATTCGCTGTATGAATTTCTTCGCTGTCAAACAAATAACCATGTGCAAACAACGATATTCAAATAATGCAAAGTTTATGCTTGTCTCGAAGTTTTGAAAAATGCGTTTTTTAGCAGAAAACTTTTTATAAGACAAATTCAACACAAGATTTAGAGCAAAGCCTTACAGGAGTCAGGATACCTTTTGTAACAGTATGCCTTCGAACTAACTCACGCTTCAATTAGGAATTTTGAAGGGTTGTAACATGGCTTGGTTCACGGTTTAAGAAATAAAAGATAAAGGCTCAAAGTATATTTGTACCCACCCGCTCTTCGTAATGTTCTTCAATCCTAAGCTCAGTTAATTGTGCGTCGAACTCCATTCGAATTTGGAACGACTTTTTGGGTGATGGTTCACCAGTTGAATTTTGGGAGGCAGTCATCCTCTTCTTTTTTTTTGCAACACTTTTCATGTTGTTGAGGATTTGTAGTGACCCCGTCCTTTTGATTTGTTATCCCTAACTTTTGCCTGACTGTTTCTGTTTTCGAGATTACAGTCAGCGGGATGCTCCAGCTTTCTTAAGCCTCCTTTACAGGTTTTGGCTCAATGGGCTTTTTTTTTTAGAGATAGTGACTGCCTATGAGATAAGGAACCATCACTGTCTTTTGATTCCAGAGGAATGCTTTTTTTTTGTTGATGTCGTTCTTTGTATTACGAACTGATAGTTTGCGACTTCAATGCGCACCTTTTTGAATTAACTGAGAGACTACCCTGCCCCAGGTTTAAATCAAAGGTTTCAATTTGTTTAGAACAGAAAACTCCTACTTCTTTGGCCCGAAGGGGTTGACTAGGGATTATCTTCCTTATAACTCCAGTGTTTGGGAATTGAAAGAAATACCTGTACATCATCAGCAAGGTCTGTTCAAAAGCATACTGTATGAGATTATGGTATTGTTTCGTCATCCTCCCTCTAAAGGCTTGCAGCTTTTTATCAAGAGTTAAATATCATAAAGAAAGCATAAGAGTAGTGAAAACGAATGGATGAATTCAAGACAAACATATGCAATGCATTAATGAAACAAAGTTTGACATTAAAAGATAATTGTTTGAATAACAAAGAGATTACAACTTGAAAATCCAAATGAAACAAAAGTCTCTCAGTTTGAGCTTTGTCACTTCAGGTGGAGAAACTCTTAACGGAAGATTTTCATCTCGCCGTCTGGCATGAACCTCAGCACTCCAATGTCAATCAGATCTTGAATCTTGTTCTTCAAGGCCCAACAGTCGTCGGTGTCATGCCCCGGGCTATAGGAGTGGTATACACAAAATGCGTCGAGATGATAGTTAGGAGCAGAGGTATTGGGCTTCCGAATAGGATCCCTCAAAGCAGTCAGATTGGCCTCCAACAAGCGCTCCAGTATTAGAGATGACGGTATGTCAGTCTCAGTGAACTGTCTTCCAGACGTAGTTTGCTTACGCTGATTACCCCGTTGATGCTGACGCGGTTGTTGATGGGCTTGTGACCCTGAAGCAAGTAGGGGAGCCTTCCCTTTGTCTTCTTGTCTGGAGGGGGGTTGAATGGTGACTTGCTCTTCAACCTCAGATGTTTGCCCCACTTGGTTTTCCCGAAGCAGTTGGTTGACGAGAACTCTGAGTTCCTCTTGTCTTTGAGATAAGTCCTGGATGAGAGCCATCTGGCCCACCAGCTGTCCCATCACCTGGATCCTCAATGTTGCCAAATCAAACTGCAGTTCCCCCAACTGATCACTCCTGGCATTGTTTGAATTCTCCTAGACCAAGCCCCTTGTGAGGAGAGCTTTCACTTCTTCTTGCCCCTGGGACAGGTTCAAGAACATTTCCTGAAGCTGAGCATTTTGGTCCTGGATGTCCTTGACAATCCTCTCTAGAGCCATCTCTTACTGAAATAAACAGTAGGAGAATAAGGAAACCTGAAAAGGAAAAACTGTTATGATGCATGATATGTGGATGCATGCTTTCAAGGATCTCTTGGGGTAAACACAAGAGAATGTTAGAGGTTGAACTTTGATCTTTGATTGGAGAACTTTGCACCGGTGGATGTCTTTCCACGAGAATCAAGCTCACCATGTCAAGTGGGTCATAGCCCCTGATTCAAGTTGTTGCACTTGATCTTCGATGGCATTTGTTTAGAGGAGAAAACCTCTTGCCCTTTGGTAGACGTCTGGTTCAACGTAACCCTGCATCAAAAGAACCCTCGAGATCCTTGAAATGGTTATTGAAAATGCTATGGTATGATGTCATGATGTTATGTACATGTATGCAAAAGCAAGTAAGTGTATATACAGGTAATCACATTCACACAAATCAAACAAGTCCTTAGGTTTAGGCTTGCATAGGGTTTGTAGGTAAGTACCCTCTTGAGGTTAGTTGGCTCATCCTGTCCTAGAAATAGAAACCGGGTTCTAAGGAGCTCAATATCATTGGATTATTTTATGTGTTCATTGTTTCGGTTTAGCCACTTAACTGGCGACCAAAATATTCCAAGAAAACAACCCTCAATGAGTGTAGTATCGAGTATCTACCAACTTCAGATTGCACCAAAGTCGGTCATCTCACTACCCCTAAAAAGGCTAAGATGGTCAATTAAGGTTCTAAGAGTTCGTTAGTGCTTCATGACATCACTCAGCGGCCCCGTACTCTCCTTGATTGAACTCAAGGGTTACCGGTACTCACAAATATGTTACACTAACATAGCTTACTGCTTCAACCATGTCGGTATACCCCGCACAATTCCCTCACAGTTTTATTGCTATTTACCTAAAAAGGTGCCCCCAAATCCGGGTGTAGGATTTACAACAAACCCAAACAAGGACCCAAAAAGCAAAGCAATCAAGGCAATCAAAGCAAGAATGTAAAGGTGATCTAAACCCTAAGGTAACCCCACTTTTAAGATATTCCCAGCAGAGTCGCCAGTTCTGTGGTACGGTGGGAGAACTGACTTGAGGTTTGCGTTTGTATTCGCACTTGTTCGGTTTAGCAAGAGTCGCCACCGACTTTTTATTTTATCCTAAAGGAAAGGTTAAAAAGAACAGGAAAAACCTTTTGAGATGTTTCGTGGGTTCGGGGGGTAGATTATGAAAAGGGAAGGTATTAGCACCCTTTTAATCCATGGTTATCCACGGGCTCTTAGTTACTTGCTTAGATCACTTGCCTTGCATTTTCAATTGTTTGAAATGGTGCTTTCAATTGTTTGAAATGGTGCTTTTTGTGTATGTTATAAAATGTTTTGAAAAGAGGCCATTTGTTGTGGCAACCTTTGTAATGATCCATGTTTGAATGTATACAAAGGTGTATTTGTCTTTTGAAAAGTTTTCAATGTTTTTGAAAGTTGTTTTGAAAGTGTGTTGTGATGTGTGTTTTGAAAAATTGAAAGGATTGTTTTGCAAGATTGGTCAAGTAACCAAGAGCTATCTACCCTAAATTTCTCAAAGACCTTTCCTATGTTTTAACCCTTTTAACAGTATTGTTCCACCATTGCATTTGGTGGACAATCTTGTGTTAGGATGTTAATGGGACGGGCGCGGGTCATCGTTTAGACCATGAATGCAATAGTGCCAAGTGTCTTTGGCAATTTTTCCTTTAAGGGACTTGATCATTTTTTAGGCAACTTGAGAAAGCGTCATCGAGGGACTATGATCATTATGATTTGTTTTGTTTTGCCAAAGAAACTCAACATGCAAGCATGGCCCATTTTGGAAGGCAACAAGCGGGATTACCCTAGGGGTGCAAGTGTGAATTGTGTATTGATTGTCATGCATTTGTCTTGTATTAGGTTATCTAGCAGTTGATTTTAAATCTTCGCATACAAACCCTAATTACTATACAGTATATAGAAAGCGATAAATTGCCGGAATTTAAAGTCTAAGCTATTACAAATAAGTATCCGGGGATGGGGTACAAATATTTACAAATGGGGATGAGACTTATTAGGAGAGTAGTGTCCAAATATATTTACAACCAAATCGAATCGCATTCTCAAATGTAACATGTATCAATGTAAAAGAATAAAAGCGATGTATCAAAAGTATTTGCGTAAGTGTATGTGATTTATTTATAAGTGATGCAAGATATTAACTTAATGCAAAATTAAATAAGTATTTATTCTTTTTGTATTTTTGTTAATATGTACAAACAAAAGTTTCAAAGAAAAGAAAAATGTTTTAAGTTAAAGAAAATTATTATTTGTATTTTAGTTTCTACACAAAAGAGTTTTAAAGAAAAGAAAAGAAAATTATTTAACTTTAAGAAAATTAATGTTTATGTGTTTTGTTAATGTTTTATATACAAACAACAAAAAAAGGTTTTATTAATAGAAAATAAAAATGTTTAAACCTCATACATCTAAGATTTTCATATTTTTAAGTATAATAAAATCAAAAAGAAGCATCTAAGAAAAAAAGTTAAAGTATCATTTTTATTTAACAAACAAAAATAAAATAAATTAGTTTGAACTATATAAAGAATAAAATGATAAGTAAAAAAAGATATTAGTTTGAACTATATAAAAAAATAAAATGATAAGTAAAAAAAAAGATATTAGTTTGAAATAAATAAAAATGGATAAAAGATTAAATGGGCCTTAGAATTTATTCTTGGCCCAACACAAAACTCGAAAAGAAAGAATCAGAGGGGGTGTAGGCCAGATTTTGTTGGGCTTAAGCGTGGATGGGGCAAACCGGCCCAGACATTTGACAAATGTTTTTTAGGGTTTTCAATACTTTGTTTCACTTTGGGAAATAGGGTTACAGTCTTGAGCGGCGCTTCCATTCATCGTCTTCTTCGCTTCGTCCCTTCAAGCTTTCTGAATGCCTCCGCCTGTGGCCACCAGGGTATCACCTCCATCGCTTCCTCTTCCCTCCATGGATTACTCAGGCAGTGATGTTGTAAGGTTTTATTTCTGTTTCTGTTCGTCTTACGCTTTAGGGTTTCCAATTTCACATGTTTTTTGAACCTTTGACAATTTCTAATCTTTGATTATTATTACTGTGTGAGGCGTGATAAGAAAAGGAAGAGTTTTCTACCTTTGTTGGCTTTGGGAGACAGAGGAGAGGTGGATTGGAGGCGCCCTAGGACGGCCGGAGGCGAAGGATTGGTGATGCTGTGAGCTTTGTGGCCTTCCCTGGTTTGTCTAGTACCCTCTGTGGTTTTATGATGATGTTTTTCTGAAAACCCCTAGTATAATCACTTCTTTTCCTCTTTTGAACGCTTGCTTGCTTCGTATGATGATGATGCTTAGATTCTGAGTACTGTTGTTGATTTGAATGATTTAGTGTTTGATTTCTGGCTGCCTGAATGCTTGCATATTTGCTTCTTTTCCTATTCTTCTGTTTGCCTCTGAGATTCTTGGTATTGGTTCTGAGTTGCCTTTTTGGACCCTGTGATGAGCTTAGCTCTGAGGGTTTGGATGTGTTTGATTCTGAGCTTACCTTGAACTTTGATTGTTAACCCTGTGATGGATTTTTTTATCAACGATGATGTTTGAATCTGAGATGCCTGGTATGCTTGTTATTTCACTTCCGAATAGCTTCTCCTCTCTTGATGCTTGGTTGGTGATTTTAGCTATGTTGACCCTATGATGAACATGGTTCTGAGGGCTCTTGGGATTGAATGCTTCGGCCTTTCTTTTTTTTCTGGTTGGGCTTGAAGTTTCAGATTTGGTTGGAATTCTGTTTGGATAAAGGCTTATGTTGGTTTGTTTCAGTTTGAAGTTTTTAGGCTTGTGGGCTGGATGTATTAGCAGGTTTTTGGTAAGAACAATTTATAAGCTTGTTTGGATTTTGATGCTTGGCCTTTTTTTCTGGTTTATCAGGCTTGTATGTTGCAGGATGTTTAGGCTTTGTATGTTTGTATTGATGAAACAGGTCTGGCTTGGGCTTGTGTTTATGCAGGATGGCTTGTGTAGTTTGACAGACTTATCAGTATAGGCTGGCTTCAGGCTTGTGTTTATAACTTATGCAAGTTTTGGCTTGTGTTTACTGAGTTGAAACAGGTTTGTATGGCTCGAGTACTTAACACAGTTTTGAAAGTACTTGGCGCTTGTGGTTGGAGGCAGGTTGTTTGCTTGCTTATGTTATGTAACACAGTTTTGTGGTGAGCTATATTTTTGGTGATATTCTGCCTCTCTCCTCTACTGTGTTATGATAACTTGTTATATCTTTTTTTTCCTAAGCCTCAAGCCTTCTGTAAGCCTTTTTCACTTCTACTCTCTCTCTCTCTCTCTCTCTCTCTCTCTCTCTCTCTCTCTCTCTCTCTCTCTCTCTCTCTCTCTCTCTCTCTCTCTCTCTCTCTCTCTCTCTCTCTCTCTCTCTCTCTCTCTCTCTCTCAGAAAAGCATTTTTTATTGCTTAAAACTGTACTATGCTCTGAAAAAGTGATTGGCTTGAAAATGATGATTTTGAATATCTTGCTTGCACTTTGGTTTTGTTTTGCATATCTCTTATCTTCTTTTTCCAGATTTTCTGCATATTGTACTTCTTGATATCCTTTTGACAGCCTTTTGATAGCTTTTGGACAGTTGGTTGACATTGGACTTGGTTAGGCATTTTTCAATCTGCAATCAGTTCAGTTTGCCTTTGTATTTGGTTTGAAATTTTGAACTATGCAGCCTTGTTTGACATTTTGAATTTGTGCAATCCATATTTTTTTGCAAGCACTTTTCTCTTTCCCTCTTTGTGAACCAAGATTAATTCTTGTGATTTGCAGAGAGGGTGAATAAACTGATTCCGGCCAGTCACTTTTAATGATGAGTTTTAAAATAAGTGTCTGTTTTTTTTTTATTTCATCTGCATTTGACTTTTTTTCCCTTCTTTTTTGTCTTTGCAGATAAAATCAATTGAGCAAAGGAGCATCAATAGAAGACTTAGGAAATTTTAGGATAGCTTTATTTTATTTCCAATTATTTGTAATAACATTATTTGTAAATACTATAAATGTATTCAAATAACATTTGTACTAATAATTAAAAAATAAATAAAAGCTCTTTTGTCAATTAATTTCTTTTAATTCTTCTTCAATTGTTCATTTAATTATTTATATTTCTTAAATTATAATAACTGGAAAATATCCAATAATTTTAACTTAGAAATGATAAATAATCAATAAACGTCCGGTGCTCCGAATAATCCAAAACATCGCACAGTTAATCAAACAAACGTCCATATGTCTTTCCTTTTACTGATTAAATCAAACACTGCAAACTCTCAACCAGAAGCCTCAATCCATATCTCAGAATAAATTGAAAAGAACTGTAGAATTAATTCTTTCTGAGAATGCACACACAAAACCCTGATTCTTGATTCAATGTCAAAGAAGCGCTTGCCTGATCAGAACCTGAGCCAACTCAAACACACCCTAATAATCTGCTTGAACTGTTCCAGAGCCATGTAAACCCTAATTTGGATAGACTGACAAGAAAAATTCTGTTTGACTGATTCTTGAGCCAATCTGAAAAGTCATGAAAAGCCTGAAGCTGTGATTTCTTGTGGAAAAATAGGAGAGCAAATTTTGGGGTACAACACCCTTTCTACTACTTCTATTCCTTAAAATAAGCCCACATCAAATAATATTATTATTTTAATATTATTCCACAACTTAATAGAATAAATAAATCCAATAACCACAACACATCAACTATCATCATAACACAACTTCACAAATAATCCAAAAATAATTTAATTAAATAGTTAATTAAATTACGGGCGTTACAACTCTCCCCCACTTAGAATATTTTCGTCCTCGAAAATTTACCTCAATCAAACAACTCAGGATAAGAGTCCCGCATCTTTATCTCCAACTCCCAAGTCATGCTTTCTCTGGCAACTCCTAGCCAAACCACTTTAATTAAAGCAATTTCTTTACCCCTCAGAATCTTTGTTTCACGATCCACGATCCATACATGCATCGTCTCTACCGTAAGGTTATCCCATACTTGCACATCATCCATATGAATCACATGGGATGAATCTGAAATATACTTTCGGAGTTGTGACACATGAAACACATCATGCAAATTCGAAAGATTAGGCAGTAAAGCCAATCTATAAGCCACATTCCCAACTCTCTCCGAAATCTGATATGGTCCAATAAAACGAGAAGTGAGCTTCTTAGACTTCAATGCTCACCCTACACCAGTCACAGGTGTAACTCTCAAAAACACATGGTCACCCGCTTGAAATTCTAAATCTTTCCTTCGCTTGTCATGATAACTCTTCTGTCTATTTTGGGAAGCTTTCATCTTTTCTTGAATCAACTTCACCTTCTCAGTAGTCTCACGAACAAGTTCAGGTCCAAGTACTACACTTTCACCAGGTTCATGCCAACATAAAGGAGTTCTACATCTTCGGCCATACAGCGCTTCAAAAGGTGTAATCCCAATACTAGAATGGTAACTGTTATTATAAGTGAACTCTATCAATGGAAGGTAAGTATCCCACGAACCTCCCTGCTTAAGAACACATGCCCTTAACAAATCTTCCAACGATCGAATAGTCCGTTCTGTCTGACCATCTGTATGAGGATGATACGCCGAGCTCAACATCAACTTAGAACCCAATGCTTCTTGCAAACTCTTCCAAAAATAAGAAGTAAATCTTGGATCTCTATCTAACATAATGCACAAAGGAACACCATGCAGTTTCACAATCATACTAATGTAAATCTCAGCCAACTTCGACACTAGGAAACTGATGTTAATAGGAATAAAATGAGTCGACTTTGTAAGCCTATCAACAATCACCCAAATCGAACCATGTCCTCTTAAGGTATTAAGTAACCCTGTCACAAAGTCCATCGAAATGCTATCCCATTTCCACTCTGAAACTTCCAACAGTTGCATCAACCCTGCAGGCTTCTGATGTTCAACTTTCGACTTTTGACAAGTCAAACATGCATACACAAATCGAGCCACATCACTCTTCATTCCAGGCCACCAAAACAAACCTTTCAAATCTTGATACATCTTTGTAGCTCCTGGATGAATACTCAACTTACTTCTATGACTCTCTTCAAGTACTACTTTCTTCATCTCAACATCATCAGGAATACAAATTAGGTTACGAAATCTTAACACACCTTGCGCATCTAGTTTAAAATCACTATTCTCAGACTGATCGACCCCAACCATCGAATCTACCAGTTTCACATCCAGCTTATGGGCTTCTCTGATACTATCTAGAAATTCATTATTAATCTTCAGCATACTCAACATAACACTCTGCGGCGTCACCTCACAAACTAAGCTCATATGCCTGAACTGTTCAATTAGTTCCAACTCTTTAACCATCATTGCTGACATATGTAAAGTCTTTCAACTCAACGCATCAACTACCACATTTGCTTTTTCCTGGATGATAATTCAAACCGAAATCATAATCCTTTAACAATTCCAACCATCTTTGTTGCCTCATATTCAACTCCTTCTGATTAAATAAATACTTTAAGCTCTCATGGTCACTAAACACTTAAAATCTAGAACCATTAAGATAATGCCTCCAAATCTTCAAAACAAAGACAACCGCAACAAGCTCTAAATCATGCGTAGGATAGTTCTTCTCATGAGTCCTCAAATGCCTTGATGCATAAGCAACTACCTTGTCACTCTGGTTTGAAGGTTGCTCTACAGCTTTTCTGATTGAATTTTGTTCTGCCTCTTTTCCTTCTTTTCTGCAACTTTCACGTTCTCTTTCTCTCTTATTGCTTCTTCTTTTTTCCTTATTATTTCTAACAACTAATATAATAACCCTATAATTCTCATTATGCCTTAATGGGCTTAAAACTTCTACACCCCCTTTCTACTACTTCTATTCCTTAAAATAAGCCCACATCAAATAATATTATTATTTTAATATTATTCCACAACATAATAGAATAAATAAATCCAATAACCACAACACATCAACTATCATCAGAACACAACTTCAAAAATAATCCAAAAATAATTTAATTAAATAATTAATTAAATTACGGGCGTTACAACTCTCCCCCACTTAGAATATTTTCATCCTTGAAAATTTACCTCAATCAAACAACTCAGAATAGGAGTCCCGCATCTTTCTCTCCAACTCCCAAGTCATGCTTTCTCCGACAACTCCTAGCCAAACCACTTTAATTAAAGCAATTTATTTACCCCTCAGAATCTTTGTTTCACGATCCGCGATCCTTACATGCATCGTCTCTACCGTAAGGTTATCCCGTACTTGCACATCATCCATATGAATCACATGGGATGAATCTGAAATATACTTTCGGAGTTGTGACACATGAAACACATCATGCAAATTCGAAAGATTAGGCGGTAAAGCCAATCTATAAGCCACATTCCCAACTCTCTCCGAAATCTGATATGGTCCAATAAAACGAGAACTGAGCTTCTTAGACTTCAATGCTCGCCCAACACCAGTCACAGGTGTAACTCTCAAAAACACATGGTCACCCGCTTGAAATTCTAAATCTTTCCTTCACTTGTCATGATAACTCTTCTGTCTACTTTGGGAAGGTTTCATCTTTTCTTGAATCAACTTCACCTTCTCAGTAGTCTCACGAACAAGTTCAGGTCCAAGTACTACACTTTCACCAGGTTCATGCCAACATAAAGGAGTTCTACATCTTCGACCATACAACGCTTCAAAAGGTGTCATCCCAATACTAGAATGGTAACTGTTATTATAAGTGAACTCTATCAATGGAAGGTAAGTATCCCACGAACCTCCCTGCTCAAGAACACATGCCCTTAACAAATCTTCCAACGATCGAATAGTCCGTTCAGTCTGACCATCTGTCTGAGGATGATACGCCGAGCTCAACATCAACTTAGAACCCAACGCTTCTTGCAAACTCTTCCAAAAATCAGAAGTAAATCTTAGATCTCTATCTGACACAATGCACAAAGGAACACCATACAGCTTCATAATCACACTAATGTAAATCTCAGCCAACTTCGACACTAGGAAACTGATGTTAATAGGAATAAAATGAGCCGACTTTGTAAGCCTATCAACAATCACCCAAATCGAACCATGTCCTCTTAAGGTATTAAGTAACCCCGTCACAAAGTCCATCGAAATGCTATCCCATTTCCACTCTGAAACTTCCAACGGTTGCATCAACCCTGCAGGCTTCTGATGTTCAACTTTCGACTTCTGAAAAGTCAAACATGCATACACAAATTGAGCCACATCACTCTTCATTCTAGGCTACCAAAACAAACCTTTCAAATCTTGATACATCTTTGTAGCTCCTGGATGAATACTCAACTTACTTCTATGAATCTCTTCAAGTACCACTTTCTTCATCTCAGCATCATCAGGAATACAAATTCGGTTACGAAATCTTTACACATCTTGCGCATCTAGTTTAAAATCACTATTCTCAGACTGATCGACCCCAACCATCGAATCTACCAGTTTCACATCCAGCTTATGGGCTTCTCTGATACTATCTAGAAATTCATTATTAATCTTCAGCATACTCAACATAACACTCTGCAGCGTCACCTTGCAAACTAAGCTCATATCCCTGAACTGTTCAATTAGTTCCAACTCTTTAACTATCATTGCCGACATATGTAAAGTCTTTCAACTCAAAGCATCAACTACCACATTCGCTTTTTCCTGGATGATAATTCAAACCGAAATCATAATCCTTTAACAATTCCAACCATCTTCGTTGCCTCATATTCAACTCCTTCTGATTGAATAAATACTTTAAGCTCTTATGGTCACTAAACACTTCAAATCTAGAACCATAAAGATAATGCCTCCAAATCTTTAACACAAAGACAACCGCAACAAGCTCTAAATCATGCGTAGGATAGTTCTTCTCATGAGTCCTCAACTGCCTTGACGCATAAGCAACTACCTTGTCACTCTGCATAAGGACACCTCCTAAACCCATCTTAGAAGCATCACAATATACCACAAAAGGCTCTCCTGGATTAGGCAACATCAAAATCGGAGCCGACGTCAATCTCTTCTTCAATTCTGCAAAACTTTCTTCGCACTGAACATCCCATACAAAAGCTCTACCTTTACAAGTCAACTTAGTCAACGAAAGTGCCAACTTAGAGAAACCTTCGATAAACCTTTTATAGTAACCAGCTAATCCCAAAAAGCTCCTAATCTCAGTAGCTGACTTCAGAGTTTCCCATTGCAACACAACATCAACCTTCGATGGATCTACAATAACGCCACTACCTGAGATCACATGACCAAGAAAACTAACCTCCTTTAACCAGAACTCACACTTGGACAACTTTGCATACAACTTCTTCTCCTTAAAAACTTGCAATACTACTCTTAAGTGTTCTGCATGCTCTTCTTCTGACTTAGATAAATCAAAATATCATCAATAAACACCACCAAGAACCGATCCAAATAAGTATGAAAGATATGATTCATGTATTCCATGAATACTCCCGGCACGTTGGTAACACCGAAAGTCATCACCGAATACTCGTAATGTCTATAACGCGTTCTGAAAACCTTCTTCTGGATATCTTTATCCTTCACTTTAATCTGATGGTAACCCGACCTCAAATCAATCTTACTAAACACACGAGCGTCCACCAATTGGTCCATCAAGTCATCTATTCTTGGAAGCAGATACTTGTTCTTAATCGTCACTTTATTCAATTGTCTATAATCAACACAAAGTCTCATACTTCCATCTTTCTTCTTCACTAACAACCCTGGAGCTCCCCACGGTGATACACTTGGTCTTACAAACTTATTTTCAAGTAACTCTTCAAATCGCTTATTTAACTTTGACAATTCAGATGCAGACATCATGTATGGTGCCATAGACATAGGTCTGGTACAAGGTACAAGATCAATTGCAAATTCAACTTCCCTCTCTGGCGGTACATCAGGAATTTCATCAGGGAAAACTTTAGGAAATTCACACACCACCTGCAATTCCTCAATTATAGCTTGAGTCTCTACAGATAGTGACGCCATCAATGAGGACATATGTGCTTATTCTTGCATCAACTTTCTCAACTGTTTAGCAGACAACAAACTATCTTCCTCTTCTTCAGGAGTAGAAAACCTCACACACTTGTCATAATAGTTAATGTGAACATAGTTATGCTCTAACCAGTTCATACCCAAAATCACATCCAACCCTCTTAACGGTAAACAAACCAAATCAACAACAAAGTCTCCATCGAAGATCGACAAGGGACACTTTAAACACACAAAAGAAGTAGTCACTGACCCCTTGGCTGGAGTGTCGACGACCATTTCTCCATTCATAAAAGACAACATAAGACCCAATCTTTCAACATAATCAGCAGCAATAAAGCAATTAGTAGCACCGGTATCAATAATAGTAATTAAAGGAGTACTATTAATGAAACATGTACCTATGATAAGTCTGTCCTTAGAGACTGTCCGATCCTCAACCAAAGCGAACACTTTGCCACTTGTTTGCGCCCTTTTTGGTTTCTGACACTGACTACCAATGTTCCCTTCTTCACTATAATTGAAACAAATCACATCCTTATGTTTGCACTCAGATACAACACGTCCATTCTTACCACAATGGAAACACCTCTTTACTTCAGTAGCACATACATTACTCTTATGCCTAGGTTTCCCACATTTAAAACAAACTACAACAGCAGTAGCATCTCCCCCACTAGTCCTCTGACCCTGAGAAACTTTTTGTTTACCTTTACCAGCTAGGTTATCATAAGGCTTACCACAATTCTATTGGTACTTACCCCTCTTCTCACTGATAATCTTGTAATGAGCATTATTATCCTCCTCATAATTCTGCAACTATCAACCAAATCAGCAAAGACACGTATCTTTTAGTATCCAACCGCCTTCTTGATCTCTGGGCGCAACCCGTTCTCAAACTTGATGCACTTCGAAAACTCAGCATCTGGCTCACCATAGTGCGGATAAAACTTAGCCAACTCAACAAACTTTGCAACATACTCAACAACTGGCATATTCCCTTGCTTTAGCTCAAGGAACTCAATTTCCTTCTTACCACGAACGTCTTCCGGAAAGTACTTCCTCAAAAATTCCCTACGAAACACAACCCAAGTGACATTCTCACCTGCAACTTCCAATCTCTGACAAGTCTCTAGCCACCAGTCATTAGCCTTGACTTCTAGCATATGAGTACCATATCGAACCTTCTGCGCTGGAGTGCAGTCCATCACACGGAAGATTCTCTCAATCTCTTTCAACCAATCCAATACTCCATCAAGATCATACTTTCCCTTGAAGGTAGGCAGATTCTCTCTCTGGAAAGTCGCCAAACTACGAGATCCAACATTCCCGTCAGCATTCGGTTGATTCTCCATTGCATGCGCCATTGCTTCTAAAGCAGCAACAAGTGCATCATCATTCCTTCCAGCCATCTCAACTCATCACTACAACATAAACAACGGTTAGAACTCAAATTAACAATACTGGATTGTTAGACAACTACGAATCGACAACAAGGTCGGACGGACCAACCTTTGCTCTGATACCAACTTTGTAACACCCCAATTCTACCCGGCAATTATTAATGTAAATCAGAGTTATAAAAATTCATACTACTGAATTAGGATGCCACAAATTCAACTTAAAAACACATTGCATTCAACGTGGATACATAACACTTTAAAACTTAGGATGAACCATTAGCAAAATAATTTAATCTCTTAATTCAACAACTTAAACATCTACGCAGCGGAATCATAATAACATCTTTGTCCAACAATTACAACAACTTCAAAATTATGCATACTTAGCAACATACAAATTAAAGTTCAACAACTGAAATAATCAATAACTAAAAAGAAACAAGCATTCATCCCCCCGAGTGTTACGTATCAGAGCATTGACACCGACTCAAACTATCGAAGGTATATTGCCGTCACTCTGGATTACCTGCATGTTACCAATGTAAGGGTAACATTCAAACAGAAGGGGTGAGATATCTAACAATATAATAAAACGTATGATAAATAATATATAAAATTAGATCACATAATATCACCATTTCTCATCTTATAAACAACAATAATCGCAACAGAATATCAACAATATACACATTTACCGGATCAATACACAATCTCTTTATGCAATCAAATAATGCGACTCAATATTATGTAAATGCATGTGGTACCATTGGAGCAGAAATCCCATCTCAAAATAATTGCCAATAAATAGAGGCATAAACAAGGCATAAGCCTTCATCTTAATATTCACCAATACAGGCCATCTTAACAAGCATCAACTCCATCTTGAAATGCAATATATGCGACACAATCATGAATGTAGTAACAACAACCACAATTAACAACATCTTAACACAACATCATCGGTTGCCAGAAGCCTACATCTTAATAGCTGCCAATTATTAGAGGCATCTCAACATCATTCATCAACATCATTCATCAACATAATCCATCAACATAATTCATCGCATAATTAATCAACATAATTTCATCAACATAATTCATCAACATAATCTTAAAGAAACTCAACCACAACAATAATACAACGATAGATCGACAATTCCGCAACGTTGGCCATAGGCCTACAATATGATATTGCCTATAATTAATTAATCATCTAAGGCCTACCTCTAGTTAACAAATCTCTACATATTATTAATTCTGTAATATTACATCATTATCATCATTAATCTTACTGTTATGAACCAAAAAATAATCTATAATCGTCTTATCTTCACCATACTTCACAAAATCATCATAGAGATTAACGCGGGAAGCTAACTCTAGTTCTAAATTGGGTTACTAGGATTATTCTCCGTATCCTTCATTTTAAACCTTAAGAATGAAGTTCATCGCGTTAGTTCATCGCCAGTTCTGTGATACGGTGGCAGAACCGACTGTTAATACTGGTTTGCGTTTTTTATTTGCAAAATGTCGCGATAAGCAAGAGTCGCCACTGAATTTTATTTTATCCAATAAGGAAAAGGAAAAAGAACAGAAAAAACCTTTTTCGAGATGTTTCTGAGTACGGGGGTTAGATTATAAAAAAGGAAGGTGTTAACACCCTTTCTATCCATGGTTTTTCATGGGTTCTTAGGTACTTGCTCATTTTGAAAACTGCTTGTGTGTGCTTTGATTTGAAAAGTTTTGTTTTACTTCATGTTAACCCTTGTTTCTGTCCTCAAGAGTGTTACTAAGTTGTTTTTGAAAATTTGTTTGAAAAGTGTTTGTGTGAAATTTTTTTGTTTGTTTGAGCAAGTACCTAGGAACTAATCTACCTACTCAAAAAAAGTTTGTTCGTTTTCCTTTTAGACAACACTATCCCATTATTAAGGAATAGGTAGCATCGTCGTTGGAGTTTGAAGGGACATGTACGATCATAAAAGCAATGCCAGGAAATATTAGTAATCATCCTAAAGCCTTAAGGATCTTTTTCGGAGGCAACATCCGAATGGGTCATTTTAGATCTTTCGGGACTAGAGGACGACCACTAACAAACCCTATACTTCATGACCGTTTACTGAAGGCAACCAGAGTGGGGAAAACCCTAGGAGTGAGCATGTGCGAGTGTATGTTTTTAGTTAATTTATCTTTGCACATTTAGGGTTTTCTACTGTATTAATTTTCAGTTAGTCTTTCCATACAATCCTATTAACATTCATCTAAGCAGTTTATAGTTTGCGGAAATAAAATGCGGGAAAGTTAAAAGTCCTATCTATTACAAGGCTTTTGCAGATACATAATTATCTTGGACTGAAAATAAAGATGCGGAATTTAAAATCCTAATTACTATTACAAACTCAGAGCAGTTACAATAATAATAAAAAAGGAAATTAAAAGCGTGCGGTGAATTAAATGTGAGAATAATTAGAAAACCTAAAAAATCTAGTTTAAAAAAGATTTAGGTTATTTTTGAGAAAAAATTAATTAGGTTATGTACAAAATTAAATCCTAATCCTAATTATTGTTAATTATAAAAAAGCAAAGTTAAATTGCCCTAATTTAATTAAACTAATTAATTAAAAAAATAAAATATTTTTATGAAAATAAATGATTTTTAATGTTTTTATGATTTTTTCATTAAATAAAAAAAGAAATAATTTTGATGTTATTTTAAAAAAGAAAATAGTTAGAAAATAATTAAAAGAATTAAAATAAAAAAGATAGAATGGGCCTGTTAGAAGCTGAATGAGGGGGTATGATGCTGAACTGCTTAGGCCCATGAAGCTGATCCCATTCCATGCGTGTGATTCCCTGTTGTGCCAGGCTGGGAGTGCACCATAGTCCTTCCTTGGTTGAGGCATTGGATCTTGGTAGCAATGAACCCAATGGCAAGATGGTGACAGCGCATGGGAGGCGCTTGGAAAGGAAATGCACATAATTTGTAGAAACAAAGTGAGAAAATAAAATTTGCTGGGACCTGGGATCGAACCCAAGTCCTCCCACTCAAATTAATACACGTCTTGCCATCTGGGCTATCTGCTTTGTTTGTTTGTATAATAAAAACAAATAATAATATATGAAAACACATGGATAAAAACAAAAATGCGTGCCAGCATTTGAATGGACCGGTACCATGATACCAAGTCATCGTCTCCTTCATTGAGACCGTCGTCTTAGGTATCACCTTTTACCTACAGACAAACGTCTGTAGCCACAGTCTGTACACTTCAAATATCAAGAAATATGCATGATAAATGAAATTAAAGACCATGGTTCAACTTATCTTGATGCCACGAACACCATGGAATCCTTTTCTTGGCCTAATTTAGCCCGTAGAGAAAAAACCTAAAACGGCCATGAAAACCCTAACAATGGAAAACACACATACAAGCCTCAAAACTTCAATTAAACAATCCAGGCATGTTGCAAATACATCAATAATCACAAGTATATCATTAAAATATGCTAATGATGCAAGAATTATTGTAATCAATTTTGAAAAAGAAAGCAAAACGTATGAAGTCTGGGGGTCGATTTTGGGCGTGAGGATGCGTGAAACTGACCGTGTTAGCTTCAAAGAGGCTTCAGGAAACGATTGGGAGTGTTGGAATGGCTTGAATATCCTTCTAGGTCCAAAAATGATCTAGCACTTTTGTCCAATTTTTTGAGTTTTGGTATGGCGTTTTACGACTACAAATCCTTGTGTTTTTGGCTTGTTCTTGCTCAATATATATATGATAGAATGAATTAGGGTAACAAAAACAATTTGAATCTTTGAAGATCATCAATATTTGATTTGTTTTTTCCCTTGCATCATATCTTTCTAAATGTATCAAAATCATGCCAATTTGAGCCATTCCACCCTTGCACAATTTTATTTGGTCATGCTAGGTTGATTTGATTTGATTCCTATAAAAAAATTAGATCAAAATCAATCTTTTGAAGTTTTTTCCATTTATTTAATTTAATTTGTATTTTAAATAATAAAAAATCAAAAGAAAATAAATAATGAAGCAAATAAAGTGTGGATGCTGATTTGGGTCGTGGACCATGTTTCCAACAAGATACAATCATGAAATGCTAGGCCCATTTGACAAAAAATGTATTTTTGAGCACATTTGACTTTTGACAATTTTGTAAAAATTGTCAACTTTGACAAGGCATATCTCCTCCAATTTTAATCCTAGAGAGGCGTTCTTGGACTTTTAAGAAAGCTTAGGATGTCCCCTAAACAACACCTTTGGTTTCATCTTAATTGGGTCTTCCAGGTTCATGTAAGAAGCTTTGACCCAAAAGGTGTTTTTGTTGACTTTTCAAAAGGACCTATAATGTAGAAATTCATATCTTTTGATGAGTGCATATTTTGAACTTGTGGGATGAATATGAATTGTAGGGAATTGCATCCTATTCAAAATTATACTTGGATGGAAAATTTATTATAAAGTATGAAGAAGTTATGCTTGGTAAAAGTTTGGTTAACTTTTCCTAAGAAACCCTAATTTAACAACTTTTGGGTTTTGATGAATTTGGGGGAATTACTTGAGGAATCATGATCAACCCTTGATAAAATGATGTATATATCTTCAAAATGTTGATTTTGACCAAAAATCTTGAAGTTTGACTATATGTGGGCCACAATTGACTTTTGACCTAGTATAGTTGATTTTCAGGCATCTGGGCAATTGACTGAGCAAACTTCTTGTGCAAGGCATGAAACTTGACATGGATGATCTTGAGAACATATTGGGACCATGGAAGGAATTTGGGACCTTTGGAGTTCCCACACCCTGATGAAAATGGAAACCCTAGTTTGAGGTACATTGCCTTATAAGAGAGTTTGTCTGGTAAACTCTTGGGCATCCTTGAGCAAGTTGAGGACCTCAATGGACACGTGTTGAGTAAAATGAGAGGGAAAATTTTGGGGTACAACAGCTGCCCCTGTTCAATCTTCTTAAACCTAAGGATGTAGATTGGTTGTCTGCCTTTCGTAATCTGAAGGTGGAAGATGATTGAACACTAGAGTGCCCAGAAATTTGCACTCGTCTGAGATGGTGCTGGACTGTGTAGGTAGTATCGGGAATGGGCTTACAGATTCCATTTGGAGGAGATGATGGAAGGTCACCAGAGATGGGCTTAAAGATACCATCCGAAAGATACGAAGGAGAATCATCGGAGATGGGCTTAAAGATGCCATCTAGAGGATGTTGATTTCCCGAGATATTCCTTTGATGAGAATTCCTGTTCCTGTCGTTGAGGAGGAATCTGCTGAGGAATGTTGGTCTCTGTCTTGGGAGAAATGGAATTTTAGGAACTTCAGTTGTCTGTTACTCTAATGGGGAATCATCTCATAGTCGAGGAGATGAAAATGAACTGCTATCTGGCCGTGCTCCAAGCCTTACAGTGATTTATTGAGGATAATAAGACTGACTGCTATCTGGTCGTGCTCCAGGTTTTACAGTGACTTACTGGGGATATGAGATTAAACTTGCTATATTGTCGTGCTCCAGGCTTTGCAATCTCAAAAGAAGTTATCTGGTCGTGCTCCAGGCTTCAGAAGAAATTAAGTTGTTATCCGGTTGCATCCGAGTTTCAACTTGAATTTAAGGTTGTTGTACCCCAAAATTTGCCCTCTCATTTTACTCAATACATCTCCATTGAGATCCTCAATTTGCTCAAGGTTGCCCAAGAGTTCACCAGACAAACTCTCTCCTAAGGCAGTGTACCTCAAATTAGGGTTTCCATTTTCATCAAGATGGGTGAACCACAAATGCCTCATATGCTCCCCATGGTCTTAATATGTTCTCAAAACCACACAGGTCAAGTTTCATGCCTTGCACAAGAAGTTTGCTCAGTCAACTGCTCAGATGTTGGAGAATCGACTATATTAGGTCAAAAGTCAATTGTGACCCACATACAGTCAAACTTCAAGATTTTTGGTCAACATTAACATTTTGAAGTGATTTTCATCATTTGATCAAGGGTCGATCATGATTCCTCAAGGAATGCTCCAAATTCATCAAAACCCAAAAGTTGCTAAATTAGGGTTTCTTAGTAAAAGTCAACCCAACTTTTACCAAGCATAACTTCCACATGCTTTATTAGAAAATTTCCATCCAAAGCTCATTTTGAAGAGGATGCAATTCCCTATAATTCATCTTCAGCTCACAAGTTCAAAATGTGCACTCATAAAAATATATGAATTTCTACATTATGGGTCCTTTGGAAAAGTCAACCAAAACACCTTTTGGGTCAAAGCTTCTTACATGAACATGGAAGACTCAATTGAGATGAGTCCAAAAGGATTGCTTAGGGAACATCCTAAGATTTCTAAAAAGTCCAAGAGCACCTATCTAGGGTTAAAATTGGAAGAGATATGCCTTGTCAAAATTGACCTTTTTTGCAAAATTACCAAAAGTCAAATGTGCTCAAAAATGCATTTTTTGCTAAATGGGCCTAACATTTATGCTTGCACCTCACTTATAATGTGGTCCACGACTCAAATATTCACC
The DNA here is from genome assembly GCA_948472305.1 of Vicia faba. NCBI lineage: Eukaryota > Viridiplantae > Streptophyta > Magnoliopsida > Fabales > Fabaceae > Vicia > Vicia faba. The sequence continues at coordinate 772,351,883 of OX451740.1, read as the reverse complement.
CACACATTATTTGATTCATTTTTCAATTTATTTTTATTTTTTATTAATTAAAAATTGAATTAAATCAAATAATTGATGAATAATAGCAAAGATATGATTTGATCTGATTTTTAGACAGGCTGGCAATCAAAATATGCTGAATTATCAAGGCCAAAATGAACCAAGCATAATTGGTACAAGAAAGGGAAGATTTGGCTCAAAATAGCAAGTTTTCATATGGCTAAAGAATCAAATCAAATCTCATCAAACTTCAAGATTCAATCCAAGTTTGTAACCCTAATTCATCCCTAGGTATATATTGGACAAGAAAAAAGCAAAAAACAAGGGTTAGTAATTGTGAAAGAGGCAGAGCAAATTCAAAAAAATTCAAAGAAAAGTGTGAATCGGTTTTCACTCCACAGGCCGATTCAAGCCATTCCAACGCTTCCAATCGTTTCTTGGACCTTAACATAAGCTAATACGACCAGTTGCATGCATTCTCGCACCTAGAATCTTCCCCTAGCATTCACACGGTTTTCCCATATTTTCAAAATCGATTACTGTATTTCTTGCATCATTAGAATGTTTAAGTTATATAATTGTGATCCTCATCGTGTTTTCAAGCTAACTGGATAATTTAATTGCATTTTTGAAGCTTGTACGTGCCTTTGCCATTGTTAGGGTTTGTGTGTGCAGTTTAGGGGTTTTGTCCACAGGCTAAATTAGCCAAAAAGAAGGGTACCATGATGTTCACGAGATCAAAACGAATGGATCTATATAAATAAAAATCATTTATCATGTGTCTTGTGCGTTTTGGAAATTTGCAGGGGCTATGGCTACGAACATGTGACTCTTCGTAAAAGGTATATACCTAATACGAAGGTCCCAGGAAAAAGAAGATATGCGGCGTGATTTCATTAGGCCATTTGAATTCTGTGCGTGTTTTTTTTCTTTCCACTAACCCACCTATTTTTTCTATATTATATTTTGTTTCCATTGTTTATACAACAAAGCAAGACAACTCAGATGGTGAAGCGCGTTAGTGGGGAGTATAAGGACCTGGGTTCGATGCCAGGTCCCAACAAATTTTCTTTATTTCACTTTCTTTCAATAGATCCAGTGCATTGTCATCCTAGACGCCCACCATACTCCACCAATCTCCAGCCAGTGGACTCATCATCCATTCAAATCAACGCATAGGCAATGAGGGACCAGGATGCACCCTCAGGTCAATGCTACAAGGAATCCAATGCTGACCGGGCCTGGAGTGCTTTTGGGCTTGAAGATTTCAGATTGACACCACCCCTTTTGCTAGCATACAAGCCCAGTTTGTAGTTTCTTTCTATTTTCTTTTTCTAATTTCTTTAATTATTTTCTTTAATTGTTTTAATTAATTAACACAAAAATTATTATTTTTCATAAAATCAACAAATCATAAAAAAAAGAGTTTTTTTTATAATATGTATTTAATATAATTAGTAAATTATGTAAATTTAATTTCTTTTTCATAATTAAAATCAAATAGAAACTAGATTTTTAATTTTACAATTTCATTTCTTTTCTCAAATAAAAAACCAAAAAAATACACAAAATCTTTTTACAAAATATTTTACTTTTCTTGAAATTATTTAATTTAGCTAAATTAGGTTAATTTCAGCTTCTTTTGGTAATAAAAAATAATTAAAATTAGGGATTTTGTCGTACATAATCTAATTAATTCGTTCCTCAAAAATAACTTAATTATTTTCTAGTCAAAGTTTTAGGGTTTTCAATTTCTCCTCGCGTTTAATTTACCGCGCACGTTTTAATTGGTTTTATTATTATTGTAACTGTTTCGAGTTTGTAATAGTTTTAATCAGGGTTTTAAAATTCTGCACTTTTATTTCCCGTCAAGACAATTATGTAACTGTCAAAGCCGTGTAATAGTTAGGTTTATTTTTTGCATTTTTAATTCCTATAAATATTTAACTGTCTAGATGTATGTTAATAGGATTGTATGGCAAGAATGTCTGAAATTAAAACGATAGATCACCTAATGTGCAAAGATCAAATAACTGAAACAAATCATATGCACATATTCACTCCTAGGGTTTACCTCACTTCAGTTGCCTTCGGTAAACAATCATTAAGCATAGGAGATTTTAGTGGTTGCCCTCCAGTCTAAAAAGATCAAATTGTCCCATTCGAATGTTGCCTCAGAAATGTTGCCTCGGGGATGTTGCCTCGGAAAGATCTTAAGACTCTAGGGTTACTACTAAAGTTTTCTAACTATTGCTTTAGTGATTGTACTTGTCCCTTTCGAACGTCCCTTACAACTCCAACGATGGTGCTACCTACTCCTTAATAGTAAGATAGCGCCGTCTAAAGGAAACGATAACAAAAAATCTTTTTTCGAGTAGGTAGAATCTTAAGTACTTGCTCAATAAAAACTTTTCACACAAACACCTTTCAAAAAACAAATTTTCAAAACAAACTTCGTCACATCCTTGGGGACTGATACAAGGGTTATCACGAAGTAAAACATTTTCAAGACATACACACACAAGCAATTTGAAAAATGAGCAAGTACCTAAGAGCCCGTAGATAACTACGGATAGAAAGGGTGCTAACACCTTCCCTTTCTATAATCTACCCCCCGTACTCAGAATATCTCGAAAAAAGGTTTTTTCTGTTCTTTTCCCTTTTCCATGATTGGATGAAATAAAAGTCGATGTCGACTCTTGCTTACCGCGACATTTTGCAAACAAAAAACACAAAATGCAAACTAGTATTAAACAATCGGTTCTGCCACCGTATCACAGAACTGACGACTATGCTGGGGAAAAATAAGTGGGGTATACCTTAGGATCTAGGTCATTAAAATTTCTTCTGTTGATTGTCTTGATTGCTTTACTTTTGAGGGTTTGTTTGGGGTTACTATAGATCCTACACCCAGATCTGGGGGCACTTATTAGGTAAACAGCAATAGATCGTGGAGACTGTACGGCATATACCGATATGGTTTAAGAGATGGCTGTGTTAGTGTGGAACTTTGGTTGGTACCAGTATCCTTCATGAGGAAACGAGGAGAATACGGGGCCGCCGCATGGTGTCGTGAAGCACTAACGGACCTTATAACCTTAGTTGAACAAACTTGGACATTAGAAAGTAGTGAGATAGCCGGCCTCGGTGTAGAGCTGAGGATTGGTTGATAATCGATGCTACACTCGTTGAGATCAGACTTTCAGGATATTTCGGCCGCAAGAAAAGATTGATTGAGCTGAAACAATGCCCGATAAAGGATGGTCAGTGATATTGAGATCCTCTAGAACCCGGTTACTTTTAAGACAGGTTTGAAACCAACTAAACTTCAAGAGGGGACTACCTTTAACCCCATGCAAGCCTTAAACCTAAGGACTTGGTGTGACTTGACTATGTTTTCTATACCCGTGGTTTATCATAACATCATGCATCATAACATGGCATCCATTCTTATTGCACTAACCATTTCAAATACCAAGGGAATTTATCTTTGTTCTGTTTTGCAGATCATGGCTTCCGTTCGTAGGAACACTATCCGAATCAGTTTTGTGAAGATACCTTCCCAACTCAAAGAGCTAGCATCAAGGGTTTCTGAAACTTCTGCATTCACTAAGAGACATGGTCAACTTCTCAACCTGGTTACTTCAAACTTTGATGAAAAGATGATGAGTGTACTTTTTCAGTTCTTCGATCCCAAGCACCACTGCTTCACCATTCCAGACTATCAGTTGGTGCCTACCTTGGAAGAATTCTCTCAGCTATTGGACATACCCATTCTGGAACAGTTACCCTTCACAGGTCTAGAAGAAGTTCCTAAGCCAGAAGTCATTGCGTCAGCTTTGCATTTGAAACAGGACGATGTGGTATCCAATTGGGAAATAAGAAGCAGAGTCAAAGGTTTTCTAGCTAAGTTTCTAATAGACAAGGCCTGATTGTTTTGGGATGATATGGGTTTTCAGGCTTTTGAGGAGGTCTTGGCTCTTCTAATCTATGGATTAGTCCTATTCCCTAATCCAGACTCATTCGCAGATGTGAATGCTATCAAGATTTTCCTCTCTCACAATCCTGTGCCTAACTTACTCGGAGATATTCTACATACTCTCCATACTCGCACCATGAAGAGAAGAGGGGTTCTTATGTGTTGCATGCCATTGCTGTCGAGATGGTTTATTTCTCACCTCCCTAAGTCCATACTGAAGAATGAAGAAGGTTTGGGTTGGTCGCAAAGGATAATGTCACTCGCTCATACGGATATTCTTTGGTGTTCTCGAGCTATGGAAACACTACTATTATTGACTACTGCGGGGAGTACCCTAATGTCCTGTTACTTGGTATCAAAGGAGGTATAACCTACACCCCTTGTTTAGCTCTGTGACAATTTGGTCACGCTCGAAGGGATGGTCCCCATGAGTTACTTATCGAAGGCATTGTATTCAACTATGAGGATGATGTTAACGAGTATTGCCGGAGGTTCATACAAGCTTGGGGCACGGTAAACCAATCTGGCGCCAAGGCTTTGGGGCCAAAGACTTCCATTCCTATGGAACCTTACCTCTAATGGGTACGAGCTCGTGCACAGAAGCTTATGATGCCCTATATGGCCGTTTTACCAGGGATTATGGAACCCACTACTGAAGAAGGTATTCCTTACACGGTTCTCTATCCTTACATGCCCACTAATCTTGGAGAGTTACAGAGGTCTTGGATTCAGTTGATGAAGGAGAGGGATACTTACAGGGATCAGTTCCATGCTCAGGAGAGGAAAGTTTTAGAGCTCACAAAGCAACTCCATGAGGAAAAAGGACTGAATGATTATCTCGGCAATTTTGATGTCTTTTATAGTTTTAGATTTGTAATGCCTAAAAGGCATTTGAACTTCAAATTCAGCTAATAAAGTTTTTGTTTATTTTGGTTTGCAAATTTAAATTTTCCGAAGTCTTTGAAATCATCGCATACGCATCCCATTATCATACACATTATTACAGGTACCATTACAGGTTTCTCATCTTCTTCGCTGTTTATTTCAGCATGAAATGTCTTCCGAATAAACCATCAAGGACCTTCAGGCACAAAACGCCAAGTTCCAACAAATGTTCATAAGTCTGGCAAAAGGGCAGGAGGATCTGAAAACCCTTATCCTGAAAGAGAAGAAGAAAAAGAAGAAGGCTGCTAGTATTCTGAATATGGGAAGAAGGTTTAGAGAGCGGTTGAAACGACAAGTCAATCTGACCTCTTCATCTAAGGAAGGGGAGAATCAGGAAGAAGAGAAGGACCCCAGTCTTGCAGTTTCTGACAATGATACTGATTACAATGATGAGCAATATCCTCCTGCTGAGGATAGATACAAAGAATTGGGATTGGTGTCGGGAGTAGTCATCCCGCAGAAGTTCAAGGCTCCAGTTTTTGCTAAGTATGATGGGGTGTCCTGCCCAAAACTCCATCTCCGTTATTATGTTAGAAATATCCAGCCCCACACCGCTGATAGAAATATGTGGGTTCATTTATTTCAAGATAGTCTGTTAGGGACTCAGCTTGAATGTTTCTACCAGCTGGAGGGAGCAAATATCCGAAACTGAGAAGATCTGGCTGCTGCTTTCTACAAGCAGTGTCAATACAACACCGACCTTGCTCCTACTCGTACTCAACTCCAGAGTATGTCCATGGGTGCAAGTGAAGGCTTTAAGGATTGTGCACAAAAATGGAGAGACTTGGCTGGAAGAGTTCAACCCCCGTTGTCTGATAGGGAGTTGGTTGATATGTTTCTGGGGACGCTATCTGGTCCATTTTTCAATCAATTGATCGGCAGCTCATCAGCTGGTTTCACCGACCTGATCCTAACTAGAGAAAGAGTAGAAGCTGGGATTCAAAGCAGAAAAATATAGAAAGATGCCTCTTCAAGTGCAGTAAAGAAGCCTTTCGCTAGTAAAAAGGATGTCAGTGCCATCTATAGCCCGAGGGGCCAAAACAGAGCTGAACATCGTCAGACAATAAGTGTCGTGATGATACCTAGACCGACAGTTGCTCCACAACGCAACAATCAACAAGGGTGGAAAGACCACAATGGCAGTTTACCCGCATAGACATGACATTGGCTGAAGTTCTACCTCATCTGCTGAGATCCAACTTGGCGACCTTGAAAGAGGCTCCCAAGAATCCAAATACTACGTCTCCCCGATATAATCCAAATACTCGGTGTGCCTATCATTCTGAGAGTCCTGGCTATGATACAAATGACTGTTGGGCTCTAAGGAACAAAGTACAAGACTTGATTGAAGCCAAGGAAATAGATTTTGATGCTCCGAAGAAGCCCAACATCATAACTGCTCCCATGCCTAAACACAGTTGTGGAGTTAATGCTGTTGACACTGATTTGTTAGTTACCTTTGTTGATGAAGTTTCTACTTCTCTCATGACTGTCAAGAAGAATTTGTTGTTGGCCGGTTTATTTCTGGGTTATGGTGAAGGTTACCACATGTGTTTGTTTCTACCTTCTGGTTATTGTTTGCTGAAATTAAGTGTTCAACGCCTGATAGATAGCAAAGAAATTTTGTTTGAGAAAACTTTGGTTCCCGCTATTCCATCTGAAGACGTTGCTATTATAACCATTTCTGCCAATTCTTCTAAGGTCTCCTCGAGAAGACCTATTAGGATTACATCTGCTCCAAGAATTGCTCCGCTGATAATCACTGTTCCCGACCCTGTCCTGTATGTCTTGGATAAAGCTGACCCATGGCATTATGGTGCCGATGTGTACTATCATGGCATCAAACAAGATCTAAAAGATGAAGAGGTTGATCCTGATATTGATAACATTGTCGGAACCAACAAAATTACCTGAAGTGGAAGGGTCTTCTCTCCCGAGATTTCCCTTAAGACTGTCAACAAGCCTATTGTCATCCATCTGCTGTTCCTGCTAGTACATCAACTACTATTCCTGTTCTTACTCCAGTTATTACCCTTGTCGGCAAATCGTCTGATGCCCGCGGAAAGGATATTATAGGTGAGCCTGCCCGAACGGAGGCGCCTAAGAAAATTGTTGTGGAAGCCTCTAAGAAAGAAATGAAGGAAATACTGAAAATCATTAAGAAGAGAGACTACAATATGGTCGAGCAGCTGGGGCAGACCCCATCAAAAATATACATGTTATCCCTGTTGTTGTGCTCTGAGGCCCATGCAAAGGCTTTGATTGCATTCCTCAAAACTGCACATGTGCCGCAAGAAACTTCAGCTGATCAGTTCAAATATTGTGTGGCCAGCCTAACTACTGATAATGGGCTGGGTTTTTCAGATGCAGGCTTGACACCAAAGGGAAGGAATCATAATGATGCTCTACATGTCTCGATTGAATGTAGGGGCACCACTATGGCTCATGTGCTGGTAGATACCGGGTCTTCACTGAATGTTCTACCAAAGAAGGCGTTGGACCGTTTGGATTGCGAGGGTTTGAATCTAAAGCCTAGTAACATTGTGGTAAGGGCTTTTGACGGATCGAAGAGAACGATGCACGGGGAGGTGGACATCCCTGTCAAAGTGGGTTCTCAGACTTTTGGGTCCATATTCTATATGATGTACATTAGGCCGTCATATTCTTGTTTGCTGGGTCGTCCTTGGATCCACGAGGCTGGGGCAGTTACTTCCACACTCCACCAAATGTTGAAGTATCCGGTGAAAGGAAAGATTGTCATCGTGGGGGGCGAAGAAGAGTATATGGCGAGTCACCTCAATTCCTTCCGCTACATAGAGATGGACGGGGAATTCATAGAAACTCCTTGTCAGAACTTCGAAGAGGTCCCTCAGATCTTAGCATCAACTGAAACTACTACCAACAAACCTCCTTTGAAGATGGCTTCTCTCAAAGACGCCAGGGCCGCAGTTGAAGAAGGTGGGTTTGCCAATTGGGGTCAGCTCCCTGATTTCACTTAGAAAACTGACAAATTTGGTTTGGGCTTTACTACAGGGGATCAAAGGGATGTTCGACGCGCTCGGGCTAGAGGACCTCCCCTACGCATCAGTAATCGTGGGGTTAATGACATTGAAGACAGCGAGGAGGACTCAAACATCGACAGCTGGATCTACCCAACTACCAACGGTGAACCGAGTAACTGGACGGCTAGGGACTTTATACCTGTTTCTTTTATTCCACAGTAATTGACTTATTTGTTTTAAGATTTGTAATAAACAATTTGAAACTTTACGGCCCGGTGCCTTGCCTAAGGCATCTTACCCGAGGCACCTTGGCTTTACTTGTGAAGGCTGTTATTTGTCATTTCATATATCATTAATAAAGCATTGGATGTTTCTTGCATACAAATTTTGCGCTCTCTGTTTTTCTTTTCTGTTTTTCACTTTATCAAAATAGCTATTCTCTTACACACACTCACGTATCATAATGCAGATCCATATCCACTCTGGATCCCATTGATAGCAGCTCTACTATTGCCAGTTATGACTTCAAAAATCCGATCAACCAAGCCGAGGATGAAGGTGGGGATGATTGTGAGGTTCATGGAGAACTTGCTAGACTACTACAACAGGAAGAAAGGGCCATACAGCCTCATGAAGAGCCTATTGAGATAGTGAATTTGGGTACTGAGAAAGACATAAGAGAGGTTAAAATAGGTGAAAATCTGGAGCTTAGAGTCAAACAGAGGTTGATACAGATGTTGCACGACTATGTTGAGATCTTCTATTGGTCCTATGAAGACATGCCTGGTTTGGACACTGATATTGTGGTACATCGCATGCCGACTAAAGAAGACTGTCCTCCGGTTAAACAGAAGGTCCATCGTATGCGCCCTGAAATGTCAGAGAAGATCAAGGCAGAGGTCATGAAACAGTTCGACGCAGGGTTCTTAGCTGTCACTTCATATCCACAGTGGGTTGCTAACATCGTCCCGGTACCGAAGAAGGACGGTAAGGTACAGATGTGCGTATATTACAGAGACCTGAATAGGGCAAGCCCCAAGGATGATTTCCCTCTTCCTCACATTAATGTTCTGGTCGACAACACCGCGCAACATAAAATCTTCTCCTTCATGGATGGTTTCTCTGGATATAACCAGATCAAGATGGCTCCTGAAGACATGGAGAAGACAACTTTCATTACACAATGGGGCACCTTCTTCTACAAGGTGATGCCTTTTGGGTTGAAGAATGCTGGGACAACCTATCAGTGCGCCATGGTCGCTTTGTTCCACGATATGATTCACCATGAGATCGAATTTTATGTTGATGACATGATAGCCAGGTCTCAGACTGAGGAAGAGCAAATTGATCATCTCCAAAAGTTGTTCGACAGGTTAAAGATATATAAGCTGAGGTTGAATCTGAACAAGTGCACCTTCGGTGTAAGGTCTGGTAAGCTTCTGGGTTTCATTGTCAGTGACAAGGGTATTCAAGTAGACCCTGCGAAGGTAAAGGACATACAAGATATGCCGGATCCCCGCACAGAGAAAGAGGTTAGAGGTTTCTTGGGACGTCTAAATTACATCGCCAGGTTCATTTCACATCTGACTGCTACTTGTGAACCAATCTTCAAGCTTCTGAAGAAAGATCAAGTGGTAAAGTGGAATGATGAATGCCAGACCGCTTTCAAAAGAATCAAAGAATACCTTCAAGAACCACCAATTCTGATGCCTCCAGTTGAAGGAAGACCTTTGATATTATACTTGACAGTGCTAGACAATTCAATGGGGTGTGTGCTGGGGCAGCATGACGAGTCTGGTCGAAAAAAGCATGCAATATACTACCTTAGCAAAAAGTTTACCGACTGTGAGAAACGATACTCATTGCTCGAGAAAACTTGCTGCGCTTTGGCATGGGCTGCTCGCCGACTGAGACAGTATATGCTGACTCACACTACCTTGTTGATATCGAAGATGGATCCGATCAAGTACATTTTCGAGAAGCCAACTCTCTCTGAAAGGATAGAAAGGTGGAAAATGATCTTAACTGAGTACGACATACAATATACAACCCAAAAAGCAATAAAAGGGAGTGTATTGGTTGATCATTTGGCTCATCAGGCCATGGACGACTATCGGTCCATGAATTTTGAGTTCCCGGATGAAAATATTATGTTGGTGACTGACTACGAAGAACCTGGACCGGATGAAGGACCCGAGGAGGGATCCCGATGGTCTATGTATTTTGATGGAGCCTCGAACGCACTGGGTAACGACATTGGCACTGTAATCATATCTCTCGAGGGCTGTTATACTCCGTTCACCGCCCGATTATGTTTCAACTGCACCAACAACATGGTAGAGTATGAAGCATGTATCATGGGTCTTCGAGCTTCTATTGACCTAAGGATTAAGTTCTTAAGTGTATTCGGGGATACCGCTCTGGTGACAAGTCATATCAAAGGTGATTGGGATACGAAGCACCCGAATCTTATTCCTTACAAAGAGTATGTACTGACGTTGCTCCCACACTTTGAGGAGGTAACCTTTGAACATTTCCCACGAGAGGAGAACCAATTAGCGGACGCGCTAGCTACCATGTCTTCTATGTTCAAAGTTAGGTGGGATAATGAAGCTCCCCAAATTACCATTGAGAGGTTGGATGAACCAGCACACTGCTGTGAGATTGATACCGAAGAAGTGGCAGACAAACCCTGGTTTCACGAAGCCAAAAGGTATCTCGAGGCTCAAGAATATCTCGAAGGGGCATCTGTCAATGATAAGAAGTTTCTGAGAAGGTTCACTGCAAAGTTCTTCCTCAGTAATGGAATCCTCTATAAACGCAACCATGACTCCACACTACTATGGTGTGTAGACAAGAGCGAAGCAGAGAGGATCATGACAGATCTACATGAAGGCACTTTCGGAACACATTCTAGTGGACATACCATGGCTAAGAAGATCCTACGGGCAGGATATTACTGGTCCACTATGGAAGCCGATTGTTATCAGCACTCTCGAACCTGTCATAAATGCCAAATCTACACTGATAAGGTGCACGTGCCTCCGGTCCCCTTAAACGTCTTGACAGCTCCGTGGCCCTTTGCAATATGGGGCATCGACATGATCGAAGAGATCAGACCTACCGTGTCTAATGGACATCGCTTCATCCTAGTAGCCATTGATTACTTCACGAAGTAGGTTAAGAAAGCTTCCTTTGCTACAGTAACCAAGAAAATCGTAATGCGATTTATTTGACACAATCTAATCTGTCGATACAGTGTGCCGGAGTGAATTATTACTGACAATGGTACGTATCTCAATAACACAATGATCACCGAGCTCTGTAAACAGTCCAAGGTACAACATCATAATTCTTCTCCCTACCGACCGAAGATGAATGGCACTGTTGAAGCAGCTACCAAGAATATCAAGAAGATTGTACAAAAGATGATGGTGACATATAAAGACTGGCACAAGATGTTACCATTCGCTCTTCATGGGTACCGTACCTCAGCACAGACGTCGACAGGGGAAACACCCTACTCTATGGTATATGGCATGGAGGTAGTCCTACCCATCGAAGTCCAGATACGTTCTCTCAGGATTATGAAGGATGCGGGTTTGAACGAAGACGACTGGATCCAAACCTGACTTGATCAGTTGAGTCTAATCGATGAAAAGAGACTTACTGCTATCTTCCATGGTCAAACGTATCAAAAGCGAATGATCAAGGCTTTTAACAAGAAAGGCAGGCGTCAAGAATATCAAGTCGGGGATCTAGTAATCAAATGCATCATACTGCCGCAAGGTGATCCCATGGGAAAATGGACCCCCACGTACGAAGGGCCATTTGTGGTTAAGAACATTTTCTCGGGAGGAGCTATGATTCTAACCACCATGGATGGTGAAGACCTTCCTCACCCTGTCAATGCACACATAATGAAAAGATACTACGCCTAATCAAAGACCCGCTAGGTTGACTGGCCTAGGCAAAAATAAGGGCTTCCCGGCGAACCAAAAGGGTTCGGGAAAAAGTAAGGGATGAAAATGAAAAATCTGTACACCCGACAAGTCGAAAACCCGAAAGGGAGGCTTGGAAAAAAAAAGGGTATCCCGGTGGACTGAAAACCCGGAAGGGCGGTCCAGGAAAAAGTTAGGGATTGAAGCGTATGACTATGTCTGATTGGGTCATCTTGCGACCATACTTCGGTATCAACTATCAAGCTCGGACGACGCCAACCAATCTGATCAACCTTTGACCAAGTAGAAAAGTGATGAGACGCTTGAAGATATAAAGGCAATAGCAGAGTTGGAACCCAATGGGGTTGTTTCACATAACTGCTTTTTCTTTCTTTTACACAAATTATATAATTTCTATCTTTCGGCGGCGTTCTCTTACTAGGACGTCAACCCCTTTGTACAAAACGCCTATTACAGACCAACTTCAAGAAATCAATACAAGTCATTTTCACAGAAACTTCAATTTGTTTTTTCTTTTTTCTCTTTTGTTTTGCAAGAATGCCCAATAATTTATTTTTGATATATGCATTTGAAAATGATTTCCGCTCATAAATACTTACATAAGAAACAAAAGACAAGTACTCGTAATTCCAGAAATAGAGAAAAACAAGAAGTGCCAAACCCTACAGTTACTCTGCCCATCAGGTATCAGGTTATAGTCAGCTTTAGAACATAATCACGGGTACATACACTCCCCACAGAGTAAAAGTATTCAAAGGCATTGATGTCAACTTTCTCGAAACAAGACATAACTATCCCCAACCAAGGTTCATAATCGCGGGCGAGTCAATAAATTTCATCCCCAGGCGGAGTTTATTTCTCCAGATATAGAAGCTCAATCTCCAACAGAGCTCATCATCTCCAGTAACGGAATTTCATCCCCAGCTGAGTTTATTCCTCCAGATCAGTAGGTGTACCAACAAAGTATCTCTTCCCCTAAGTTTGGTCTCTGCAGAGTTATTCTCCAGCATCCCTTTCCGACGGAATATTTACAAATCTCCAGCAACCGTCAGGGATTTATTTTCCCAAGACGCGAGCATACCCCGATAGCATTTCGTGAACATACATCATGACATACGCATACATATCAGATACAACATAATCTCATTTATTTTAAGAACATCATCTCACCCTGCATTTCATGCATTGCATATAACTAACCCTGCTATCTTTTCAGGAAAAGAGGATTCGCTTCAAAAAATTCACCAGTTATACAGATCATATCTACAGACAACCAATGGAAACTTAGTACTCAAAATCAAACGGGTCACTAATCCATACATTAAAGTAACCCTACGACCCAGGTTCATTCTCACAGCCCTACTATCCAGGCTTTCATATCGAAGTAGCCCTACTACCCAGGTTCCTTCTCACAAACCTACTATCTAGGATTTCATATCGAAGTAACCCTACTACCCAGGTTCCTTCTCACAGCCCTACTATCCAGGCTTTCATATCGAAGTAACCCTACTACCCAGGTTCCTTCTCACAGCCCTACTCCAGGATTTCATATCGAAGTAACCCTACTACCCAGGTTCCTTCTCACAAACCTACTATCCAGGATTTCATATCGAAGTAACCCTACTACCGAGGTTCCTTCTCACAACCCTACTATCCAAACTTTCATATCGAAGTAACCCTATGACCCAGGTTCCTTCTCACGACCCTACTATCTAGGCTCTCATATCGAAGTAACCCTACTACCCAGGTTCCTTCTCACAGCCCTACTATCCAGGCTTTCATATCGAAGCAACCCTACGACCCTGGTTCCTTCTCACAACCCTACTATCTAGGCTTTCATATCGAAGTAACCCTACGACCCATGTTCCTTCTCATGGCCCTACTATCCAGGCTTTCATATCAAAGTAACCCTACTACCCAGGTTCCTTCTCACAGCCCTACTATCCAGGCTTTCATATCGAAGTAACCCTACTATCCAGGTTCCTTTTCACAGCCCTACTATCCAGGATTTCATATCGAAGTAACTCTACTATCCAGGTTCCTTCTCACAGCCCTACTATCAGGCTTTCATATCAAGTAACCCTACTATCCAGGTTCCTTCTCATAGCCCTACTATCAAGGCTTTCATATCGAAGTAACCCTACTATCCAGGTTCCTTCTCACAGCCCTACTATCCAGGCTTTCATATTGAAGTAACCCTACTACCCAGGTTCCTTCTCACAACCCTACTATCCAGGCTGTCATATCGAAGTAAACCTACTATCCAGGTTCCTTCTCACAACCCTACTATCCAGGCTTTCATGTCGAAGTAACCCTACTATCCAGGTTCCTTCTCACAACCCTAATATCCAGTCTTTCATGTCAAAGTAACCCTACTATCCAGGTTCCTTCTCACAGCCCTACTATCCAGGCTTTCATATCAAAGTAACCCTACTATCCAGGTCCTTCTCATAACCTTACTATCTAGGTTCCTTCTCTCTTATCTCCAGACAGCAGTCCACACTGTTGTAAGACCGGGACCCGATCAAACACGATTGATTTCGCATTTCCCCAGTAGAATAACGGACAACTGAAGCTTCTAAAATTCTATTTCTCCCAAGACAGATACCAACGTTCCTCAACATATTCTTCATCAACAACAGTAATAGGAACTCTCATCGAAGGAATGTCTAAGGAAATCAACATCCTCTAAATGGCATCTTTAAGCCCATCTCCTACAATTCTCCGTTGCATCCAGGATGGCATCTTTAAGTCCATCTCCGACATTCTTCTATCATCAACCTCCAAATTGCATCTATAAGCCTATTCCCGATACCACAAATCAAGTATTACTTCACGCGAGTGCAAATTTCTGGGCACTATAGTGTTTAATCATCTTCCACCTTCAAATCACGAAAGGCAGACGAGCCAATCTACATCCTCAGGTTTAAGAAGATTAAACAGGGGAAGCTGTTGTACCCCAAAATTTGCCCTCTCATTTTACTCAATACGTGTCCATTGAGATCCTCAATTTGCTCAAGGTTGCCCAAGAGTTTACCAGACAAACTCTCTCCTAACGCAGTGTACCTCAAATTAGGGTTTCCATTTTCATTAAGATGGGTGAACCACAGAGGCCTCATATTCTCTACATGGTCTTAATATATTCTCAAGACCCTACAAGTCAAGTTTCATGCCTTGCACAAGAAGTTTGCTCAATCAACTGCTCAGATGCTGGAGAATCGACTACATTAGGTCAAAAGTCAACTATGACCCACATACAATCAAACTTCAAGATTTTTGGTCAACATTAACATTTTGAAGTGATTTTCATCATTTGATCAAGGTTTGATCATGATTCCTCAAGGAATGCTCCAAATTCATCATAACCCAAAAGTTGCTAAATTAGGGTTTCTTAGTAAAAGTCAACCCAACTTTGACCAAGCATAACTTCCACATGCTTTATCATAAATTTTCCATACAAAGCTCATTTTGAATAGGATGCAATTACATACAATTCATCTTCATCTCACAAGTTCAAAATGTGAACTCATAAAAAGATATGAATTTCTATATTATGGGTCCTTTTGAAAAGTCAACAAAAACACCTTTTGGGTCAAAGCTTCTTACATGAACATGGAAGACTCAATTGAGATAAGAACAAAAGGGTTGCTTAGGGGACATCCTAAGATTTCTAAAAAGTCCAAGAACACCTCTCTAGGGTTAAAATTGGAAGATATATGCCTTGTCAAAATTGGCCTTTTTTTACAAAATTGCCAAAAGTCAAATATGCTCAAAAATGCATTTTTTTTGCTAAATGGGCCTAACTTTTTATGCTTGAACCTCACTTATAATGTGGTCCATGACTCAAATATTCACCCACACATTATTTGCTTCATTTTTCAATTTATTTTGATTTTTTATTAATTAAAAATTGAATTAAATCAAATAATTGATGAATAATAGCAAAGATATGATTTGATCTGGTTTTTGGATAGTATGGAAATCAAAATATGCTGAATTATCAAGGCCAAAACGAATCAAGCATAATTGGTACAAGAAAGGGAAGATTTGGCTCAAAATAGCAAGTTTGCATATGGCTAAAGAATCAAATCAAATCTCATCGAACTTCAAGATTCAATCCAAGTTTGTAACCCTAATTCATCCCTAGTTATATATTGGACAAGAACAAAGAAAAAACAAGGGTTAGCAATCATGAAAGAGGCAGAGTAAATTCAAAAAAATTCAAAGAAAAATGTGAATTAGTTTTCACTCCACAGGCCAATTCAAGGCATTCCAACGCTTCCAATCGTTTCTTGGACCTTCCCAGAAGCTAATATAATTAGTTGCATGCATTCTCACGCCCAAAATTTTCCCCTAGCATTCACACGGTTTACCCATATTTTCAAAATCGATTACTGTATTTCTTGCATCATTAGCATGTTTAAGTTATATATTTGTGATCCTCATCGTGTTTGCAAACTAACTGGATAATTTAATTGCATTTTTGAAGCCTGTACCATCCTTTGCCATTGTTAGGGTTTGTATGTGCAGTTTAAGGTTTTTGTCCACAGGTGAAATTAGCCAAAAAGAAGTGTACCATGATGTTGACGAGATCAAAACGAATGGATCTATATAGTTAGAAATCATTTATCATGTGTCTTGTGCGTTTTTGAAATTTGCAGGGGCTATGGCTACAAACATGTGACTGTAGGTAAAAGATATATACCTAATACGACGGTCCCAGGAAGAAGAAGATATGTGGCGTGATTCCATTGGGCCATTTGAATTCCGCGCGTGTTTTTTTTTCTTTCCAACTAACCCACCTATTTTTTCTATATTATATTTTGTTTTCATTGTTTATACAACAAAGCAAGATAGCTCAGATGGTGAAGCGCGTTAGTGGGGAGTATAAGGACCTGAGTTCGATCTCAGGTCCCAACAAATTTTCTTTATTTCACTTTCTTTCAACATATCTAGTGTATTGTAATCCTAGAAGCCCACCATACTCCACCAATCTTCAGCCAGTGGACTCATCATCCATTCAAATCAATGCATAGGCAATGAGGGACCATGATGCACCCTCAGGTCAACGCTACAAGGAATCCAATGCTGACCAGGCTTGGAGAGATTTTGGGCTTGAAGATTTCAGACTGACACCCCCCTTTTGCTAGCATATAGGCCCAATTTGTAGTTTCTTTCTATTTTCTTTTTCTAATTTCTTTAATTGTTTTAATTAATTAACACAAAAATTATTATTTTTCATAAAATCAACAAATCATAAAAAAAAGAGAGTTTTTTTTATAATATGTATTTAATATAATTAGTAAATTAGGTAAATTTAATTTCTTTTTCATAATTAAAATTAAATAGAAACCAGGTTTTTAATTTTACAATTAAATTTCTTTTCTCAAATAAAAAACCAAAAAAATACACAAAATCTTCTTTTTACAAAATATTTTATTTTCTTGAAATTATTTAATTTAGCTAGATTAGGTTAATTTCAGCTTCTTTTGGTAATAAAATATAATTAAAATTAGGGCTTTTTCCGTACATAATCTAATTAATTCGTTCCTCAAAAATAACTTAATTATTTTCTAGTCAAATTTTTAGGGTTTTCAATTTCTCCTCGCATTTAATTTCCCGCACGCATTATAATTTGTTTTATTATTATTGTAACTGTTTCGAGTTTGTAATAGTTTTAATTAGGGTTTAAAAATTATGCACTTTTATTTCCCGTCAAGACAATTATGTAACTGTCAAAGCCGTGTAATAGTTAGGTTTATTTTTCGCATTTTTAATTCCTGCAAATATTTAACTGTCTAGATGTATGTTAATAGGATTGTATGACAAGAATATCTGAAATTAAAACGATAGATCACCTAATATGCAAAGATCAAATAACTGAAACAAATCATATGCACATATTCACTCCTAGGGTTTACCTCACTTTGGTTGCCTTCGGTAAACAATCATTAAGCATAGGAGATTTTAGTGGTTGCCCTCCAGTCTAAAAAGATCAAATTGTCCCATTCGAATGTTGCCTCGGAAATGTTACGTCAGAGATGTTGCCTCAGAAAGATCTTAAGACTCTAGGGTTACTACTAAAGTTTTCTAACTATTGCTTTAGTGATTGTACTTGTCCCTTTCGAGCGTCCCTTACAACTCCAACGACAGTGCTACCTACCCCTTAATAGTAGGATAGTGCTGTCTAAAGGAAACTAGAACAAACAATCTTTTTTCGAGTAGGTAGAATCTTAGATACTTGCTCAATAAATTTTTTTCACACAAACACCTTTCAAAAAACAAATTTTCAAAACAAACTTTGTCACATCCTTGGGGACTGATACTAGGGTTATCACGAAGTAAAACATTTTCAAGACATACACACACAAGCAATTTGAAAAATGAGCAAGCACCTAAGAGCCCGTAGATAACTACGGATAGAAAGGGTGCTAACACCTTCCCTTTCTATAATCTACCCCCCGTACTCAGAATATCTCGAAAAAAAGGTTTTTTCTATTCTTTTTCCTTTTCCATGATTGGATGAAATAAAAGTCAGTGGCGACTCTTGCTTACCGCGACATTTTGCAAACAAAAAATGCAAAATGCAAACCAGCATTAAACAGTCGGTTCTGCCACCGTATCACAAAGGCATACTAACATCCGGTCGTTTCCAGGATTCAATAGTAATTGGCCGAGTAAACTGCTATCTGGTCGAATTCCAAGCTTCGCAGTACCTCATACTATTATCTGACCGTGCTCCAGGTTTCACAGTGTCTCTTGCCACTATCTGGTCGTGCTCCAGACTTCATAGCGTCTTATACCGTTATCTGGTCGTGCTCTAGGCTTCAGTAATTTGGGGAAATTAAGCTGTTATCCGGTCAATTTCCGGGCTTCATAGCTTTTTTAACTGGAATAGAAATCTTAGTATCGATTTGACTGAACCTGGGAAAGGTCTCGAGTTGTCTTCAACTGGGAGAGAAATCTTAGTATCGATTTAACTGAACCCGAGAGAGGTCTCGGATTAAATTTGACTGGCATAGATATTAGGGGAATCTTAGTGGCGATTCGGCTGACCCAAACGAATGTCTTAGAACATCTTCAACTAGAATAGAAACCTTAGTGTCGGTTTGACTGAACCAGAGAAAATCTTGAAAACTGTTGGAATATCTTCAACTGGAATAGAAACCTTGGTGTCAGTTTGACTGAACCAGAGAGAACTTGTGATAACTTGATTGCATCTTTCCCTGAAAGGTAAAGAGTTAGTCGTATGTATAGTCATGATGTATGAAATGTATTGAGTAATGATGTTCTCATAATAAATGAGATTGTGCTGTATAATATGTATGCACATGCCATGATGTGTGGATATGCAATGCTATTGTGATATTCTCTAGCTGGGGAAAATAAATCCTAGACTGCTGTTGGAGAGTATAAGGAGTTGAGTTCTTCATTTCCGCTAGGGATAGTGACCGAAGATGATTAGCTGGGGATTTACATCCATTCTGCTTGAGAACATTCTGCCAAAGGAGACTCTGTCTGAGAATAATCCTGCGGGGAATGACTCTGTGGGGAAGAGAGATACTCTGTTGGAAGATTTACTGATTTGGAGAAATAAACTCAGCCGGGGATGAACTTCCATTACTGGAGAGAAGAGATATGTTGGAGATCGAGCTTCCGCTGTCAGAGAAATAAACTCTGCTCGGGAGATGGCTTTATAAACTACTCATGGTTATAAAACTCGGCTGGGGAATGTATATATCAGCCTTCTGAAGGAACCTGTTGGGGAAGGAATTCCTGCTTGGGGATACGGAGGTCGGACTTCGGTTGTCTCTACTCTGTGGGGAGTATGGATATCACAGACTTGTATATGATAGTGATTCTGCTTCCAATTGTCCCTGCCCTTGTAACACGATGGACGAAGTAACTGTCAGCATTTAGGTTTTGTACCAGTTTCTTTACGTTCTTGGCAACTGTCTTTCTGTTTTTTTTTTGTTTTTTTTATGCAGATATTTGTGAACAGTAATCATATTCAAATGCATATGTCAAGAATAAAACATTGGACGTTTTTTGCAAAACAAAATAGAAAAAGGAAAAACAAACACACAGTTTTATACTCAAAAGATGATTTGTATTGATTTGAAGTTTTCCTATAACAAGCGTTTTTTACAAGGAGGCTGACGCTCTAGTAAGAGAACATCACCGTAAAAATGGAAATTATTACAGAAATCATGTACAAAAAGAAAACAACTATGTGTAGTGATCCCATTGAGTTTCAATTCTACTATTGCCCCTATGTCTTCGAGCGACTCATCACTTTGCTACTTGTCCGGAGCTGACTGGATTGATCGGTACTGTTTGAGCTTGATAGTTGATTACTGAAGGTCTGATCGCAAGGTGATCTAAGGGGACATAGTGATACGCTTTAATCCCTAACTTTTTCCTGGACCGCCCTTTCGGGTTTTCAGTCCATTGGGATACCCTTTTTTGCCCAACCCTCCTTTTCAGGTTTTCGACATGTCGGGTGTACAAATGTTTTTCATTTTTATCCCTAATTTTTTCCCGAACCCTTTTGGTTCCACGGGATGCCCTTATTTTTGCCTAGGTATGTCAACCTAGCGGGTCTTTATTATGCGTAGTATCTTTTTACTATGTCTGCATTGACAGGGTGTGGAAGGTCGTCACCATCCATGGTGGTCAGAATCATGGCTCCACCAGAAAATATGTTCTTGACTACAAATGGTCCCTCATAGGTGGGAGTCCATTTACCCCTGGGATCACCTTGCGACAGTATGATGCGCTTGATTACTAGATCCCTTACTTGATACACTTGTTGTCTGAATTTCTTGTTGAAGGCCTTGATCATCCATTTTTGATACATTTGACCATGGCAGACAACAGTAAGTCTTTTCTCGTCGATTAAGTTTAATTGATCAAGTCGAGTCTAGATCCAATCGTCTTTGCTCAAACCCGCATCCTTCATAATCCGTAGAGAAGGGATCTGGACCTCCATGGGTAGGACAACCTCCATGCCATATACAAGAGAATAAGGCGTTTCCCCTGTCGACATACGTGCTGAAGTACAGTACCCATGAAGAGAAAACGGTAACATCTTGTGCCAGTCTTTGTATGTCACCGTCATCTTCTGTATGATCTTTTTAATATTCTTATTAGCAGCTTCAACAGCCCCATTCATCTTCGTCCAGTAAGGAGAAGAGTTATAATGCTGAATCTTGAGCTGTTTACAGAGTTCAGTGATCATCGAGTTGTTGAGATTAGTACCATTATCCGTGATGATTCTCTCAGGGATACCATAACGACACACCAAGTTATGCTTGATGAACGGTGCCACCACATTCTTGGTAACCGTAGCAAAGGAGGAAGCCTCAACCCACTTCGTGAAGTAATCAATGGCCACTAGGATGAAGCGATGGCCATTAGACGCGGTAGGTCTGATCTCGCCGATCATGTCAACGCCCCACATTGAAAAGGGCCAGGGAGCTGTCAAGATGTTCAAGGGAACTGGAGGTACACACACCTTATCGGCATAGATTTGGCACTTGTGACAGGTTCGAGAATGCTGATAACAATCGGCTTCCATAGTGGACTAGTAGTATCCTGCCCGTAGGATCTTCTTTGCCATGGTATGTCCACTGGAATGAGGGCCAAAGGTACCTTTGTGTAGGTCTTCCATGATCCTCTCTGCTTCGCTCTTGTGTACACACCGCAGTAAGGTAGAGTCATGATTGCACTTATAGAGGATTCCATTGCTGAGGAAGAAATTTGCAGCAAACCTTCTTAGAAATTTCTTGTCATTGACAGATGCCCCTTCGAGGTATTCTTGATCCTCGAGATACCTTTTCACCTCATGAAACCAAGGTTTATCGGCTACCTCCTCAGTATCGATCTCACAGCAGTATGCTGGTTCATCTAACCTCTCAATAGTGATTCGAGGAGCTTCATTGTCCCACCTGACCTTGAACATTGATGACATAGTAGCTAGCGCATCCGCTAACTGATTCTCTTCTCGTGGGAAATGTTCAAAGGTGATCTCTTCAAAATGCGGCAGCAATGTCAGTACATACTCTTTGTAAGGGATAAGGTTTGGGTGCTTTGTATCCTACTCGCCTTTGATCTGACTTATCACCAAAGCGGAATCCCGAATACACTCAAGAACTTGATTCTCAGGTGAATAGCAGCTCGAAGACCCATAATACATGCTTCATACTCCGCCATGTTGTTGGTACAGTTGAAACATAATCGGGCAATGAACGGAGTATGACAACCCTCTGGAGATATGATTACGGTGCCAATGCCATTACCCAATGCGTTTGAGGCTCCATCAAAAAACATAGACCATCGGGATCCTTCCTCAGGTCCTTCATCCAGTCCAGATTTTTCATAGTCGGTTACTAGCATGATATTCTCATTCGGGAACTCAAAATTCATGGACTGGTAGTCATCCACGGCCTGATGCGCCAAATGATCAACTAACACACTTCCTTTGATTTCCTTTTGGGTTGTGTATTTGATGTCGTACTCGGTCAAGATCATTTGCCATCTTACTATTCTTCCGGAGAGAGCAGGCTTCTCGAAAATGTACTTGATCGGATCCATCTTAGATATTAACAAACTAGTGTGGGTCAACATATACTATCTCAGTCGGTGAGCAGCCCATGCCAAAGCGCAACAAGTTTTCTCAAGCAGTTAGTATCGTGTTTCACAGTCGGTAAACTTTTTGCTAAGGTAGTATATTGCGTGCTCTTTTCGACCAGACTCATCATGCTGCCCCATCACACACCCATTGAATTATCTAGAACTGTTAAGTACATTATCAAAGGTCTTCTTTCAGTCAGAGGCATCAGAATAGGAGGCTCTTAGAGATATTATTTGATTCTGTCAAAGGCTATCTGGCATTCGGAATTCCACTTTACCACTTGATCTTTCTCCAGAAGCTTGAAGATCGGCTCACAAGTAGAAGTCATATGTGAAATGAACCCGACGATGTAATTCCGGCGTCCCAAGAAACCTCTAACTTCCTTCTCAGTGCGGGGAGACGACATCTCTTGTATGGCCTTCACCTTTGTAGGATCTACCTGAATACCTTTGTTGCTGACGATGAACCCCAGAAGGTTACCCGACTTTACCCTGAAGGTGCACTTGTTCGGATTTAACCTCAGCTTGTACGTCTTCAACCTGTCAAACAACTTTTGTAGATGGTCAAGGTGTTCTTCCTCAGTTTGAGACCTGGCTATCATGTCGTCGATGTAAACCTCTATCTCATGGTGAATCATGTCATGGAACAGAGCTACCATAGCTCGTTGATAAGTTGCTCCAGCATTCTGTAACCCAAACGACATCACCTTGTAGCAGAAAGTGCCCCACTGTGTAACAAAGGTTGTCTTCTCCATGTCTTCAGGTTCCATCTTGATCTGATTGTAGCCAGAAAAACCGTCCATAAAGGAAAAGACTTTGTGTTGTGCAGTGTTGTCAACCAGAACATCGATGTGGGGACGCAGGAAGTCATCCTTGGGGCTTACCCTATTCAGGTCTATGTAATCCACACACATTCGTACTTTACCATATTTCTTAGGTATTGGAACCACATTAGCAACCACTGCGGATAGGAGGTGACAACTAAGAACCCTATGTTGAACTGCTTCATAACCTCTGCTTTAATCTTCTTTGACATCTCAGGGCGCATACGACAGAACTTTTTCTTTACCGGAGGGAAGTCTTCTTTAGTCGGCAGACGATGAACCACTATATCCGTGTCTAGTCCCGACATGTCTTCATATGACCAGGCGAAGATTTCAACATGCTCATGCAACATCTGTACCAACCTCTGTTTGACAATAAGCTCCAGATTTGCACCTATCTTAACCTCTTTTCTGTCTTCCTATGTACCCAAGTTCACTGTCTCAACCGGCTCTTCATGAGGCTGTATGGCCCTTTCTTCCTGCTGTAATAGTCTAGCAAGTTCTCCGGGTACCTCACAATCTTACTCACCTTTGTCCTCGGCTTGGTTGATCGGATTTTCAAAGTCATAATGAGCAGTAGCAGAACTGTTATCAATGGGTTCCAGAGTGGATATGGATCTGCATTTGGATACGTGAGTGTGTGTAAGAGCATAGTTGTATAGACAAAATAAAAGAAAAGAAAGATAGAGAGCACAAAATTTGTATGCAAACGTCCAATTCTTTATTGATGTCATATGAAAATGAAACATGATAACCCTCACAAATAGAACCATTGTGCCCCGGGTAAGACACATGGCTATAGAGTTTATATTGTTTTTAAGTTACATATCCGAAAAATCAAAAAGACAATTACTCCTGAACAAAAGTAATCGGTACAAAGTCCTTGGCAGTCCAGTTACTGAGTCCGCCGTTGGTAGTCGAGAAGATCCATCTGTCAATGTCGGAATCACCATCACTATCTTCAAGCGCATTGACCCCAGGATTGTCGATGCATAGGGGAGGTCCTCTATCCCTAGCGCGACGAATAGCCTTTTGAGCACCTGTAGTAAAGCCCAAACCAGATTTGTCAGACTTGTAATGAATAACCGGGAGCTGACCCCAAATGGTAGACCCACCTTCTTCAACCACTGCTCGTGCATCCTTGAGAGAAGCCATATTCGAGGGAGATTTGGTGACCTTTGGAGGATTGTCGGTAGTTTCTGCTGTAGCCATAATCTGAGGTACCTCTTCAAAGTTATGGCAAGGAGTCTCAATGAACTCGCCATCCATTTCCATGTACCTGAATGAGTTCAAGTGACTGATCATATACTCCTCTTCACCATGCACAGTGACAATCTTTCCTCTTACTGGGTACTTTAACATTTGGTGGAGGGTAGAAGTAACAGCCCCAGATCCATGTATCCAAGGGCATCCCAACAAGCAAGAATATGATGGTTTGATATCCATTACGTAGAAAGTGGAGTCGAAGGTCTGGGAACCAACTTTGATAGGGACATCCACTTCCCCGTGCACCATCCTCTTCGAACCATCGAAAGCTCTCACTACTATATTGCTAGGATTCATGGTCAAGCCTTCGCAGTCCAATCTGTCCAGAGCTTTTTTAGGTAGCATATTCAATGAGGAGCCAATATCTACCAAAACATGGGCTAGAGTTGTGCCCCTGCGTTCAACGGAAACATGAAGAGCATCATTATGCTCCCCCCCCCTTTGGTGTCAGATCCGCATTGGAAAAACCCAAACCATTATTAGCAGTCAGACTAGCCACACAATCTTCAAACTGATCAGCAGATGTCTCTTGTGGTACGTGAGCCGTCTTCAAAAACTTAACCAAAGCCTACGCATGGGCCTCGGAACACAACAACAAAGCCATCATAGAAATTTTGGGTGGAGTCTTTCCCAGCTGCTCGACCACATTATAGTCGCTCTTCTTTATTATCTTCAAAATTTCTTCCAGGCATGGTTATGATCAACGGAGTCACCTTCGGAACTGATGTAATCCTGACGGGTCTCTTAGCGGAGGCCTTGGGAGGATTAACGGAAATGGTTATGATAGAAATGTCTTTACAAGAAACAGTCAGAACAGGGGTCTTCTTAAACAAAACCCCTTTGTCATCCATCAGGCGCTAAACACCTGCCTTCAACAAAGGGCAACCAATCGGTAGAAATGAACAAAAGTGGAAACCTTCACCACAACCCGAAAATAAACTGGCCTTCAACAAATTACCCTTGATAGTCATGAGTGGGGTCAATAATTCTTCCAAAGAGGTTACAAACACACCTTCTTCAATGGCATTAACACCCCGACCATGTTTCACCATAGGAGCATTGATAACGTTGGGAGTCTCCGGGGGGTCAAATTCAATCTCCTTAGCATCAATTAGATCCTGCACTTTGTTCTTCAAAGCCCAGCAGTCATTGGTGTCATGGCCGGGACTTTCCAAATGATAAGCACAACGAGCATTCAGTTTATAGTAAGGAGAGGTGGTGTTAGAGTTCTTCGAAGCTTCCCTCAGAGTAAACAAATTAGCCTTCAACAGATGAGGTAAAACCTAAGACATCGTCATGTTGATTTGAGTGAACTGTCTAGCTGGTCTTTCTGCTCTTGGTTGATTATTTCTTTGTTGAGCAGGTGCAGGTTTGGGAATCATAACAGCCCCTACCTCCGGACGGCGCTTGGTTCGATTCTGACTCTTTTGGTTATAGACGACACTGACTTCCTTTTTACCTGCAAACGACTTCCTTGCAGCACTAGAAGAGGCATCCTTCTGAATTTTTCCACTTTATATTCCAGCTTCCACTCTTTCTCCTGTTAAGATTAGTTCAGTAAAACCCGCCGATGAACTTCCAATCAGATGGTTCAAGAATGGCCCAGTCAAAGTTCCCAGAAACATATCCACGAGCTCCCTGTCAGCCAAGGGAGGTTGAAATCTTCCAGCCAAATCTCTCCACTTCTGAGCATAATCCTTGAAACCCTTATTCGAACCCATAGATAGATTTTGGAGTTGTGTACGGGTGGGATCAAGGTCTGCATTATAATGATATTGCTTATAAAATGCAGCAACAAGGTCTTCCCAGTTATGAAGATTGGCTCTTTCCAGCTGATAGAACTAATCCAATTGTGTTCCAAACAGTCTGTCTTGGAAGAAGTGAACCCACAAGTCTTTGTCAGCAGTATGAGGTTGTATCTTCCTCACATAGGAACAAAGATGCATTTTTGGACAAGAGACCCCATCGTACTTAGAAAATACCGGTCCCTTGAATTTTGGGGGGATAACAACCCTGGAGACCAAACCCAACTCTTTAAAATCCAGCCCAGGAACCTTCTAGATTTCCATAGCACTCAAACACTCTTCTAACTGCTTATACTTTTCATTAGCCGGAGGGTACTGCTCCTCATTATAATCGGTTTCATTGTTAGACTCTTTAGGACTAGGGTCCTCTTCTCTGGCTTCACCCTCTTGATTCTCTCCCTCTTTAGATGAAGAAGCTAAATCAACAACCCGTCTTGGTGGCCCTTGGAACCTTCTGCTCATATGTGCCACACCAGCTGTCCTCTTGGTCTTCTTAGTGTTCTTCTTAACAATCAGAGCCTTCAGCTCTTCCTGTCCTTTGGCCAGAGCCACAATCATTTGTTGGAACTGCGTGTTCTGAGTCTGAAGATCTTTCACAGTTTGTTCAAGAGCCATTACTGAAATAAACAGTGGAGAAGATGAGAAACCTGCTATGAATCTTGTTATGCATTGATATGTATGATATGTATTCAATGTTTTCAAGGGTTCTTAAAGGCACAAATTTTCTTAAACAAAAAGGAACAAACGCGAATTGTATTAGTAAACTTGAATTGTTACAAAGAATGTATTTTGATAGTACAATTAAGAAAAATAAAACAAAAAGAAGACTAGGTTTCCCATGAGCGCATCCTCTTTGGCGCGATGTAGGCGTTTATATTCCTCTCTTCATGAAGTAGCCTAGTGAGTTCCAAGACCTTCTTCTCGCTGGGGTAGAATTGGGCTTCAAACGTATCCAGCTCCTCTTTAAACTGAACCCAGGACTTTTGTAACTCTTCGTGATCAGTTGGCATGTCTGGATGAAGAACAAGATGATGAGTGTCTCCATCGGCAACTGGTTCCATAGTCATAGGTCGGATAGCGGGATAAGGCATCATAAGAGTTTGAGCGCGGGCTCGTACCCATCTGAGATAAGGCTCGAGAGGTATGGAATTCTTATGCCCAAGTGTCTTGCTGTCAACCCTATGTACCATACTCCAAGCTTGTATGAACCTTTTACGGTAACCCTGAACATCATTCTCATAGTTAAAGGCGATTCCTTGAATAAATGGATCACGAGGACCATCCCTTCTCGCATAACCAAACTGTCGTAATGCTAAGAAAGGGTTATAAGTGATTCCTCCCCTAATGCCTAAGAGAGGGACATTAGGCAATTCACCACAATGATCGATGATAGTAACATCTTCTGAGAACCGTGAACACCAATGAATGTCTGAATGTGTAAGGGACATCAGTTGATGAGACCATCTTTTACCCTGTTCATTCTTCAAAGTAGATCTGGGTAGGTGAAAAATAAACCACCTAGCCAATATATGAGTGCAACACTGGAGGGTCCCCCTTCTTTTTAGAGTGTGAGTATGCAGAGAGTGCAGAATATCCCCGAGTAATGTAGGTACCGAATTCTGAGACAGAAAAACCTGGATTGTGCTCACATCTATGAGTTGATACGCATTAGGGAACAATACCATCCCGTAGACAAGGAGCACCAAAACCTCTTCAAAATCTTGTAGGTCCAGGGTATCCCAAAAATAGTAAGCCTTCTCGAATAGAAATTTAACCGGAATTCCTTGAACACTCCATCTGGTTTCCCAATTTGTCACTATGTCGGACCGTTGTAAGGATGGAGCTTTAGCAATTTCTTCAGGTTTGGGATGTCTTTCTGTACCGCTGAAAGGTAGCTGATCAAGAATGGGTATCCCTAATAACTGAGAAAATTCCTCCATAGTAGGCACTAACTGGTAATCCAAGAATGTGAAACAGTGATGCAAAGGATCGAAGAACAGAAACAACACTTTCAACATTTCTTCGTCCGGTTTTGCAGTGACCAAGTTGAGCAACCGACCATGCTTTTCAGTGAAAGGAGAGCTTTCGGGAATCCTTACTGCCAAGTCCCTTAATTGGGGAGATGATTTCACTAGGTTAATCTGGATAGTGTTCCTGCAGGCGGATGCCATATCCTACAAAACAGAGCAAAGATGAGCCCTAGAAACTCTTGAAACAATTAGTATGATATGCTATGGTATGATGTTATGATAAATCACAGGTATAGCAAACACATACAAATCATACCAAGTTCTTAGGTTTAAGGCCTGCTTGAGTTTTAAGGTCATACCCTCTTGAAGCTGGATTAGTTCAACCTGTCCTATAAATATGTAACCGAGTTCTAAAGGGATCTCAATATCACCGATCTTTCCCCCAAGCCTTGTTCAATCGAAGATTGACTCATAATCAAACAAAACTCAGAAGTCAAACCTCAATGAGTGTAGCATCGAGTATCTGTCGACCTTGGGCATACACCAAAGCCAGCCATCTCGCTACGTCCTACTGGCCAAGTTGTGCAATTAAAGGTTCTAAGGTCAGTTGATGATTTATGATACCACGCGGCGGCCCCATACATCTCCCTGATTGACTCAATGGTTACGGGTACCAACCAAAGTGCCACATCAACGTAGCTACTGCTTCAACCGTGTCGGTATACCCCATACATCTTCCTGATCCGGGTGTAGGATCAAATAACCCAAATAGTTCCCATAAATATAAAGCAAGCAAGACAATCAAGAGAAAGCAATTAAATATGATCTAGATCCTAAGGTTTACCCCACTTTATATTTTACATCCCCAGTAGAGTCGCCAGTTCTGTGATACGGTGGCAGAACCGACTGTTAATACTGGTTTGCGTTTTTTGTTCGCAAAATGTCGCGGTAAGCAAGAGTCGCCACTGACTTTTATTTTATCCAATCAGGAAAAGGAAAAAGAACAAAAAAAAACCTTTTTCGAGATGTTTCTGAGTATGAGGGGTAGATTATAGAAAGGGAAGGTGTTATCACCCTTTATATCCATGGTTTTTCATGGGCTCTTAGATACTTGCTCATTTTGAAAACTGCTTGTGTGTGCTTTGTTTTGAAAAGTTTTGTTTTACTTCGTGTTAACCCTTGTTTCTGTCCTCAAGAGTGTTACGAAGTTGTTTTTGAAAACTTTGTTTGAAAAGTGTTTGTGTGAAAAAAACTTGTTTGTTTGAGCAAGTACCTAGCAACTAATCTACCTACTCAAAAAAAGTCTGTTTGTTTTCCTTTTAGACAGCTCTATCCCATTATCAAGGAATAGGTAGCACCGTCGTTGGAGTTTTAAGGGACGTTCGAAGGGACATGTACGATCACAAAAGCAATGCTAGGAAATATTAGTAATCATCCTAAAGCCTTAAGGATCTTTTTCGGAGGCAACATCCAAATGGTTCATTTTAGATCTTTCATAACTAGAGGACGACCACTAACAAACCCTATACTTCATGACCGTTTACCAAAGGCAACCATAGTGGGGCAAACCCTATGAGTGAGCATGTGCGAGTGTATGTTTTCAGTTAATTTATCTTTGCACATTTAGGGTTTTCTACTGTATTAATTTTCAATTAGTCTTTCCATACAATCCTATTAACATTCATCTAAGCAGTTTATAGTTTGCGGAAATAAAATGCGGGAAAGTTAAAAGTCCTAGCTATTACAAGGCTTTTGCAGATACATAATCATCTTGGACTGAAAATAAAGATGCGGAATTTAAAACCCTAATTACTATTACAAACTCGGAGCAGTTACAATAATAATAAAAAAAGAAATTAAAAGCGCGCGGCGAATTAAATGCGAGAATAATTAGAAAACCTAAAAAATCTAGTTGAAAAAAGATTTAGGTTATTTTTGAGAAAAAATTAATTAGGTTATGTACAAAATTAAACCCTAATCCTAATTATTGTTAATTATAAAAAAAAGTTAAATTGCCCTAATTTAATTAAAATAATTAATTAAAGAAATAAAATATTTTTATGAAAATAAATTATTTTTAATGTTTTTATGATTTTTTGATTAAATAAAAAGGAAACAATTTTGATGTTATTTTAAAAAAGAAAATAGTTAGAAAATAATTAAAAGAATTAAAATAAAAAAGATAGAATGGGCCTGTTAGAAGCTGAATGAGGGGGTATGATACTGAATTTCTTAGGCCCATGAAGCTGAGCCCATTCCATGCGTGTGATTCCCTGTTGTGCCAGCCTAGGAGTGCACCATAGTCCTTCCTTGGTTGAGGCGTTGGATTTGGCTAGCAATGAACCCAATGGTAAGATGGCATGGGAGACGCTTGGAAAGGCAATGCACATAATCTGTAGAAACAAAGTGAGAAAATAAAATTTGCTGGGACCTGGGATCGAACCCAGGTCCTCCCACTCAAATCAACACACGTCCTGCCATCTGGACTATCTTCTTTGTTTGTTAGTATAATAAAAACAAATAATAATATATGAAAACACATGGATAAAAACAAAAACGCGCGCCAACATTTGAATGGACCAGTACCATGATGCCAAATCATCGTCTCCTTCATTGAGACCGTCGTCTTAGGTATCACCTTTTACCTACAGACAAACGTCTGTAGCCATAGCCTGTACACTTCAAACATCAAGAAATACACATGATAAATGAAATTACAGACCATGGTTCAACTTATCTTGATGCCACGAACACCATGGCGTCCTTTTCTTGGCCTAATTTAGCGTGTAGAGAAAAAACCTAAAACGGCCATGAAAACCCTAACAAGTGCAAACACACATACAAGCCTCTAAACTTCAATTAAACAATCCAGGCATGTTGCAAATACATCAATAATCACAAGTATATCATTAAAATATGATAATGATGCCAGAATTACTGTAATCAATTTTGAAAAAGAAAGCAAAACATATGAAGTCTAGGGGTCGATTCTGGGCGTGAGGATGCGTGAAATTGACCGTGTTAGCTTCAGAGAGGCTTCAAGAAACGATTGGGAGTGTTGGAATGGCTTGAATTTCCTTCTAGGTCCAAAAACGATCCAGCACTTTTTTCCAATTTTTTGAGTTTTGGTATGGTGTTTTAGGACTACAAATCTTTGTGTTTTTGGCTTATTCTTGCTCAATATATATGCTAGAATGAATTAGGGTAACAAAAACAATTTGAATCTTTGAAGATCATCAAGATTTGATTTGTTTTTTTTCCTTGCATCATATCTTTCTAAATGCATCAAAATCATTCCAATTTGAGCCATTCCACCCTTGCACGATTTTATTTGGTCATGCTAGGTTGATTTGATTTGATTCCTACAAAAAAATTAGATCAAAATCAATCTTTTGTAGTTTTTGCCATTTATTTGATTTAATTTGTATTTTAAATAATAAAAAATCAAAAGAAAATAAATAATGAAGAAAATAAAGTGTGGATGCTGATTTGGGTCGTGGACCATGTTTCCAACAAGATACAATAATGAAATGCTAGGCCAATTTGACAAAAAATGTATTTTTGAGCACATTATACTTTGGGCAATTTTGCAAAAATGGTCAACTTTGACAAAACATATCTCCTCCAATTTTAACCCTATAGAGGTTTTATTGGACTTTTTAGAAAGCTTAGTATGTCCCGTAAACAACCCTTTTGGTTTCATCTCAATTGGGTCTTCCATGTTCATGTAAGAAGCTTTGACCCAAAAGGTGTTTTTGTTGACTTTTCAAAAGGACCTATAATGTAGAAATTCATATCTTTTGATGAGTGAATATTTTGAACTTGTGGGATGAAGATGAATTGTAGGTAATTACATCCTATTCAAATTGATCCTTGGATGGAAAATATCTGATAAAGTATTAAGAAGTTATGCTTGGTCAAAGTTTGGTTGACTTTTCCTAAGAAACCCTAATTTAGCAACTTTTGGGTTTTGATGAATTTGGGTGCATTCCTTGAGGAATCATGATAAACGCTTGATAAAATGATGGATATCTATTCAAAATGTTGATGTTGACCAAAAACTTGAAGTTTGACTGTATGTGGGCCACAATTGACTTTTGACCTGGTACAATTGATTTTCAAGCATCTGGGAAATTGACTGGGCAAACTTCTTGTGCAAGGCATGAAACTTGACATGGATGATCTTAAGAACATATTGGTACTATGGAGGTAATTTTGGACCTTTAGAGTTCCCACACCTTGATGAAAATGGAAACCCTAGTTTGAGGTACATTGCTTTAGGAGAGAGTTTGTCTGGTCAACTCTTGGGCCTCCTTGAGCAAGTTGAGGACCTCAATGGGCATGTGTTGAGTAAAATGAGAGGGAAAATTTTTGGGTACAAAACCTAACCCTAATCTTCAAACAACCCTAAGAACCCTAACCCTAGGATCTAAGAACCCTAACCCTAAAAAACCCCAAACTTACAGAATATGCAAACATCAATCATCGAAAATCAAAACAAACAATTGAGAGCCCTAAAGTTAAGTGATTTGTGTTTACCTCTTCTGCCGTGATATTGGTCATATGTTTGATTTCCTGAATCTCCTTTTGATCATTACTTCTTCTTATTTTGTTTACAGGTATTAAGGTGATGGCACTGTAGCAGCGGTGTGGAAGAGACTTTTAGGGGTTCGGATATTGAAGCCCTAAACTTCTTTGCTTCTCCCTTTGATCAATTGCGTTCTTCTAATCCTCCTCCCCCTTCTTAGAATTTTTTAGGTTAATTTATAGGTTTAGTCTTTTATACAAATTAGGAAATTCTTATAATTTATCATTACATTTGTAATTGTATTAGGGATTCAATTTGATTTAGTGATTGATCTAGAACAATTTTATTAGATTAGTATTTGTAATCTATATTTGGACTTGTTATTGTATATGTTCGTTTTAGTGAATAAACGTAAATATTAATTTTCTAGATTTGATTTGATCCAATGAATATTTTGTTTTGTTTTAGTTTCAAAAATCGTTTTTCTTTTCAGATCTAAACAATACACGTTTGGGCCTGGGTAATTTGAAGAATAGGGTTGTCGTTGGGGCAATTAGAGTTTCTTAATCCCTTGCATTGACTTGGGTCAACAAAAAAAATAAAATATAATTTTAATAAAAATAAACAATAGTAATAGTAAAATAAGTATTAATAATATAAATAAATAAATAAAAGTATTGATAATGTTGCTAAATAATATTTAATTAAAAATACAATGCATGTCCTCAAAAAAATCTGAACTGGGCCAGCATTGTCCAGTTTATTAGGCCCTTCAAAACACACCCCCTTTCTTTGTTAAAATGCAACAACCCTTTCATGGGCCATGAGATTTTAATGGCCTAAAACATCACCCCTTTTATCTTTGAACCGGGCTAGCAAAATTATCTTAATGGCCCATCAAATTTTGATGGCCCGTTTAAGACAATACACCCCCTCTCAATTAACTTAGCAAACTTTAAACCTTAATGGGCCTAAGTCTCAAAACAATCCTTAAGGGGCCTAAAAACAAATTATACGGGTTTTTTTTCCTTCTGATTTTAGAAAAAAAACCATGAACCCTTTATTAAAACACACCCCTCTCTTTTACTTGTACAAACCCCCGAGTAGATCATCAACCTTACATGAGCCTTTCTGATTTAGAAAGAACATGATCTATTTTGTTAAAGCACACTCCCCTTTTATAAACTTACACCCCACGATAATTTTTCAACAATAAAAGAATAACATTAATGAGGAATTATTTTTAGGAATCCATAGGGCAAATTTGGAGTATGACACACTGATGGATAATGCTTAAGCTTTAGAATCAGAATCACAATTATAATTAATCTAAGACTTTGAAGAGGTATTTTCTCACCTATCTCCCTCTAAACTTGAAACATCTATAACTTATATTCTTGAAATGAGTTGGAGACTCTAGATAAGATACAAGATTTTGAGAAAGATTAATGTAACTAATTTTGGATCCCATAGTGAGCTGATGAAAGAAAACCTTATTTTAAAAGAAAAAATTGACTACCTTGAAAAATAAAACTCTGCTCTCAAAACCAATAGTGAAAAAAAAAATTCCATCAATGCTCCTATGAACTCTGAATGTGCTTCAAAGAAGTATGAAACTTGTTTTCAATGATTTCTAGCTAGAAACATAGATAGAAGAAAGATAGATTTCATGATCTTTGGAGTTAGTGGAAATGGGAAAAGAGACATTGTATATATTAAATTGTTGTATCCCAAAATTTTCCCTCCCATTTTCTTCAAAACATGCTCACAAAGGTCTCAGATACTCAAAGCTACTCAAGAGTTGACTGGTCAATCGTCCTCCTAAGCAAGGGTCTACAACTCGGGTTTTGTGCTTCTCAAGAAAGATTGGGTTGTAAGGGTATCAAATGACTTTCATGGTTTATCAAGGGTCCTCAATAATTCTTATGTCAAGCTTCAAGTCTTGCATCACATGTTTGCTCAGTTAATGACTCAGAAGATTGAAAATCAATTGTATTGAGTAAAAAGTCAACTATGGTCAACATACAGTCAAACTTCAAGAGTTTTTGTCAACTTCAATATTTTGAGGTGATATTCATTATTTTATCAAGGGTTGATCATGATTCCTCTAGGAAAGCCCTCAAATCATCAAAGGTCAAAAATTGTCAAATTAGGGTTTTGATTGAAGATGACTGATTATTGACTTTTGGCCTAGTGCATGACCTAATGGCTTAAAGCATGATCTCAAGGTCTCAAATAAAACATATTGACCTAATTACATGGCTCAAGACATTTTAAAAGATACAAGTGATTGATAGTTGAAGAATTGAATCAATTGATAAAAAAGTCAACAGTCATACAAAAGTCAAACTTTGACTTTTTGGTCCATTGGAACTCAAAAATCAAGAATCATCAAAATATTCAAAATTATCAAGTTTTATCATAAAGAATCAAAAAAAGTCAAGAAAATCAAGAAAAAAGTCAACAAAAGTCAAAAGTTGGAAAAGTTTCCAACACTTAGAAAAATTTCTAAGTGTTTTGTTCTTAACAATGTCACTACTTTATGGCCATTTCTCACTAAGATCCAAACGGATTCAAGGAAAACTTTCAACATGAAAGTTGTAGGGATTAATGAATTCTACAACTTTGTTAATGTGGGTTGATCCTCAAAAAGTGCTTGGATTAAGAGATATGTGCCCATGAAGTTATAATACTTTTTATCTAACACTTAGAAATATTTTTGGTCAGTTTTTCATCTCAACTTCTTGGCCAATTTTCACAAATTTCCCTTTTGTTTTAGCCAAAATGGTCAACATGAAAGTTGAAGATCTTGATTCAAGCTTTCCAAAATGTCCAAGAGCATAAAAAGATCATGTTTGAGCTGAGAGTTTCAAAGAGACAAAGTTGGTTATTTTTGCTTGAATTAGAGGTCATTTCTATGATAGCCATAAGACAAAATATTCATGCCATGCCTAGTAATCTCACTTTGCAGGCCTCTAAACCCATAAATCTCTACATAATCAGTTGATTTCACTTGCTTTATGGATATTATCCAATTGACTCAAGCCTTATCCAATGCATCATGCCATTTTTGGAACTAAAGCTAACACTTCCATTCTTGTAAAGTGACTTTAATCACAAAGTCCAATCTCATTGAGCATCTAACTTGTTTCCTATGCACACACTCAACCTAAAAGATCATATAGGAATGCTTAAAGTATCCAACAACTCTATGAGACAAGGTACAATGCATTGGAACCATGTTCTTCAAGGTTACTTCATAACTAAGCTTCCAAACAATAACTTGTTATCTTGCAGGTCTGGTTACTTCAACTTCTCAAACCTTTTTCTTATAAATAATATGGTCATTTTCAAGCCAAGACACCAACAGACAAGCCCTCTAAAACTCTCATACACTCTCAAACCTGAATTGGCCAGAAAACTCATTTCTTGAGTTTTCAAAATCCATTTCTTTGAAACTCCCAAACCTTGCAACTTTTGTCCAAACAAATCATACAAAGATTTCATACATATCATGTATAAGTGATCTTAACTTTTTTTTTTCCACTGTAAGTCCATTATCAACATCCACCATTTTTAAAATACATCTTTGCAATTTGACTTAGATATACTAATCCAGACACTCTCAAGGAAAAGTGAGAGTTGCAACATACTCACTAAGGTCCCAGGAAGCTAAAGAAACCATCATATTGCTCCTGGAAGTTGTGTAGAGATCATCAAATTTTTGTATCAAGAGTTACTGTAAGAATCGTGAAACAAGGAAGAAGATAAAGTTCCTGGACATTTTTAAATTTTGACATCCTAGTTCTTATTATATTTATTGGGTGTTGTTTCAGAAACGAATGTAACAGTCACCCTAGTGTCAAGAAGCGCGCGTTTCATGTCACTCTCACTACAAGGGCGAGGGTTCGAACCATAATGAACCCCCATTTTTCCATTTTGTGACTTATTTTTATTTTTTGTGATTTCAGAAACATGTTTCACATATATTTTCACTAAGGCATTCCGTTAACACTACATGCGTGTGGCCTGGTGGTAAGCTTTTGGAACTGTGACCCTAAGGTCCTGAGTTCAAGCCTTGGCAGCCACAAAACCTTTTTTTACCATTATTTTTCTTTAGTTTTTTTTTACAAACTTCAACCAATTTTTAACCTATCAAAACTTCTCATTTTAAGATGATTTTTTGCACACTCTTAATTTATTATATCTATTTGATGATCAAGTGAAAAAATCCCCAAAAAAAAATTTAGGTTTTCAATTAATTAATTAAATTTTTATAAATACATTTTTTAATTTTATCACACTTTATTTTATTTTATTAATTAGTTTGTAAATTAATTAGAATTAGGGTTTATTATTTTTACACTATATAATATTTTTCTAAATAAAACACCAAAAATATTAGAATTTCTTAGGTTTTAAATTTCTTTTCCTTTTCACCATCTCCACGCGTTTCTTTATTTTTCGCATCGTTATTTTCATAATTATGTAACTGTTAAGGGATGTAATAGATAAAATAGGATTTACTTTACTTTTCTCCCCATTCATAAATTTGTACTCCCCATTCCCAAAGCATTGTGATAGCATAGGATATTTAGTTTACGCAATTTACTGCTTTCCTTATTTCTGTTACTTTAATAGGATTGTATGGAAAGATCTAAAACAAAATGCTAGACAACCATAAATCCAAGATAAATTAACTGAAATCAAAACACTTCGCACACGCACACCTTTAGGGTCACCTCGCTTGTTGCCTTCGGATAAAACATGCATGTCCCTCGAACGTGGGACGCTTTAGCAAAAATCCTCAATTAAAAAAGATCGTAGTCCCTTGTTGACCCTTCGATGCTGCCTTCGGTGAACGATCTTAGTCCCTTACGGAAATTACTAAAGCGTCCTACAAGTTGCCTTCTATGACTGTATGATGACCCGCGCATGTTCCTCACATCCAATGATATGGCTTATGTGATACGGTGGCAGAATCGACTATTATATACTGGTTTTGCGTTTATGTTTGCAAATGTTGCGGTAAGCAAGAGTCGCCACCGACTTTTATTTTATCCAAATTAAGGAAAGGGTGAAAAGAACAGAAAAGACCTTTTTCGAGATTTTAAGTAAGGGGGGTAGATTATGGAATGGGTAGGTGTTAGCACCCTTTCCATCCCTAGTTCTCTACGGGATTTTAGAGGTTTGCTCATCTTGAAAGTACTTTGTGCTTTGTGTGTTTGAAAATGTTTGGAAAAGGCCTTAGTGCGGAGATTTGCTTTGCGTTAACTCTTGTATCAGTCCTCAAGAGTGTTGACAAAGCAAATGTTTTTGAAAGTTTTTTTTGAAAAGTAGTACTTGTGTAAGTGCAAAATGTTTTGAGCAAACTTCTAACAGCTATCCGCTTTGTACTCGAAAAGGGTCGTTCTTTTCCTCTTATCCTTTAGAAAATGCTATCCTACTATTAGTGAGTAGGTAGCCCTATCGTTGGATGTATGAGGGACATTCGAAGGGACGTTACATTTACGAAGGCAACTTGTGGAGACGCTTTAGCAATTTTGTTTAGGGACTAGATCATTTATCGAGAAGGCAACTGTAAGGTCATCGAGGGACTATGATCTTTTAATTTATGGGTCTTTGCTAAAGCGTTCCTGCCTCATGAATATTTTATTTCTGAAGGCAACCAAAGTGGGGTACCCTAGAGGTGCTTTTGTGAAATTGTGTTCAATTCAGTTATTTGACTTTTTGTTAAGTTTGCTAGCGTTTGATTATTAGTCTTATCATACACGCCTAATTACTAGCAGTTAATATATATTTCAGAATATTAAAGTGCAGGAATTTAAATCTACACTATTACAATGCTTTGGGGAGTTGATTTACACTGTATAAGAATGAGGGGGATAAAGCAGTAAATGTCCTAGTTTTAATCTATTACATCCAGTAGGCAGATGCAATAATATGGAAAAATATGAAAATAGGTAAGTGTGTGAAGTAGGAACGATGTCTACAAAATCCTAAGGTGAAAAAGCTTTTTGTTTTATTTTTATTTTAATAAAATATAACCTATGTCTATTTAGCTTTAATTTCAAGAAAGATGTTAAAATAATTAATCTATTTATTTACAAAATTAATTTAATTAGAAAAGACACTAGCCTAATTTTTTGTTGTTGTGATTTTGATTTAAAGTCAATTTAAATAAAGGATCAATAAATAAATAACAAAAAGAACAAAAATAAAATATAAAAAGGACATCCTTCGATCCAAGGAGAAAAAGGAAGCTTTGATCCAGAGAGAGTCATGCCCTTTCGATTCATAAAGGATGTTGTCTTTCGATTACGTGAAGGGGATATGATTTTTGATCTAGGAGGGATGTTGCCTTTTTTCGATCCAATGAGGGAGTTATTCTTCGAATTGAACCTGCAAGGCAAATGCTGGAAAAAAACAAAGATGCAGGACCTGGGTATCAAACCCGGGTCCTTATCCATATCTCGAATCTTCTGTCCTCAGGCCTAAGCTTATTTTGACTTGAAACGGGCTATGCCATGAGTTTCGAAAGACATATCATGTCATGCCTTTCGATGGCGTGATTTTATTCATGCATGTTATCTTGCGTAAGATATGCTCATATAAACACAAATGGTATTAGCAGCACATATATATCAATAATATGTATTTCAAAGGCATAGAAATGCAGTTTCGATTTAGGTAAATCCTTACCAACTGGAGATGCTTCGATTTATGAATCTGGGCATGGCTTGGCTTGGAACAAATTCTTGGAAATCTCAGGAACACATATATACCCTTCGACTAGATTGAGGGTGCCTGCGAAGAAAACTAGTTAGAATTTTGATCCTTTCTATGGTGGTGTGAGTATTCTCTTTTTCTAGGCAATATGTCCGTGTGTGATGCAACACTTGTGATCTATTTATATAGAGGGGGTAGAGGGTACAAGAAGGTAAAGGTTTAAACATCCTTGATTATGTGTTTGAAATCCATTTATAAGAATTTTTTACGTTGGCCAAAAACACGGGATCTTGTCCTTTTTTGAAATTTGAATGTATGTGGACATTTTGGCTCCTTCGAATGCCTTCAGTTTTTATCCTTCGATTGGGCCTTAAATTTCCTTTTTTCTAATGGACCTCATGTTGCCTTTTTTCGAATGGATCTCATGTTTCCTCCTTCGAATGGACCTCATGTTGTCTCTTTTCGAATGAGCCTCATGTGTAGCCTTCGAATGGGCCTTCTGCATGCTCCTTCGAATGGCTCTGATACAACCCTTTCGAATGGCCAGTAATATGTGTCCTTCGAATGGACTTTTGGAATGCCATAGTGTAGAAATTGGGCTGTCAAAACTTAGCATGAGGGAATTTCCTGCCTTGTACATGCATGCATGTAGCAGGTGTTTATCTTATAGGCATGAAGAAGATTCCTGCCTTGTGCAGGCATGCATGTAGGCCATTTGTCCCAATGGGGACCTGTATGAAAGAAACCAAAAGTGCTTAAAACAAAGGAGGCTCAGAGATAGTTCTAAACGAAATAAGCCAGATGTGCTTCAAACGAAGGAAGTCAAAAGGAACTCCCCTTATTTCTGAATTGAAGGGAGCCATTTCAAAGGAAAATAAAGCTCAATCAAAGACTAGCAAGTCAAGCTTGTATCGAAGGTTTTTAAGGGCTCAGTCAAAACTTCCTGTTATGCCAATCGAAGGGCACTGTTTAACTGCCAATCGAAGGACATTGTTGAACTGCCAATTGAAAGGCACTTATATTAAAAAATTTCTTCTTTCTTCAACCAAGTGTTTGTAACCACCATGTGAGGGAAAAATCTTGGGAAAATATGGGAGGGAAAATTTTGGGGTACAACCGCTGCCCCTGTTCAATTTTATTAAACCTGAGGATGTAGATTGACTTGTATGCCTTTCGTGATCTGAAGGTGGAAGATGATTGAGCACTAGAGTGCCCAGAAATTTTCACTCGTCTGAAGTGATACTTTTGGTGAATAATATCGAGAATGGGCTTACATATGCCATTTGTAAGAGATGACAGAAGACTGTCGGAGATGGGCTTAAAGATGCCATCCAAGGAATATGATGGAGAGTTATTGGAGATGGGCTTTAAAGATGTCATCTAAAGTAGATGCTGACTTTATAAGAAGTCTCTTTGTAGGGATTCCTATTCCTTCTGTCTGAGGAGGAGTCTGCTGGGGAATTTTTTAGGGGAATAGAGTCTAGGAGCTTCGGTTGTCCATTACTCTACTAGGGAGTTATCTCTTGATTGGAGAGACGAAAGTGAGCTGTTATCTGGTCGGGATCAAGGCTTCACAGCAACTCGCTGAGGATAATAAGGCTGACTGTTATCTAGTCATATTCCAGGCTTCACAACGACTTATTGGGGAATATGAAACTAAATGCTATCTGGTCGGTTCCAAGCTTCGCAGTAATTATAAACATTGAACCGTTATCTGGTCGCATCAAGGCTTCAGTGATTTGAAGAAATTAAGCTGTTATCTGATCGGGTCCAGGCTTCAACTCGAATCTGAGGTATATCGTTATCTGGTCGTATCCAGGATTTGGTGATTTAAAGAAATTAAGTTGTTATCTAGTCGGGTCCAGGCTTCAACTTGAATCTAAGGTATACCGTTATCTGGTCAGATTCCAGGCTTCACAATAACTTAAACTGTTATCTAGTCGAAATCTTGGCTACACAGTAATTGAAGAAGTGAAATACTCTCTGGTCGAATTCCAGGCTTCGTAGCAACTTAAATTGTTATCTGGTTGGATTCCAGGCTTCACAGTGTCTTGAATTGTTGATTGACTATTATCCGGTCAGATTCCGAGCTTCACTAATGATATTAACTGTTATATGGTCGGGTCCAGGCTTCAACAATGATATTAACTGTTATATGGTCGGGTCCAGGCTTCACAGTATGGTGAACTGCTATCTGGTCGGATTCCAGGCTTCACAGCAATTTAATCTGTTATCTAGTCGAAATCCATGCTTCACAGTAATTGAAGAAGTGGACTACTCTCTGGTCGGATTCTAGGATTCATAGTAACTTAAACTATTATCTGGTTAAAATCCAGGCTTTGCAGTTTCTTTAATAGGTCATGCAAGTAGTCAACGATGTTTATTGATTTGATCTTTCCTGAAAAAGGTAAAGAGTTAGTCATATGCAATGCCATGATGCATTAAGTGCATTGTGATGATGTTCTCAAAATAAATGAGATTATGTTGTGTGCGATGTGTATGCACAGGCTATGATATATGAATATGGGGTGTCGTTGCGATATTTTCTAGTATGGGAAAATAAATCTTTGACTGCTGCTGGAGAGTATTGGGAGGCTGAATCATGTGTTTCCGTTGAGGATGACGATTGGAGATGATTTTCTGGGGATTTCATCCTTCCGTTTGAGAGTACCCTGCCGGGGATCTTTGACTTCTGCTTGAGAATGACTCCGTGGGGAAGGAGATGCTTTGTTGGGAGATTTTACCCATGTAGAGAAATAAACTATGTTGGGGGAAAAACTTTCGCAGCTAGAGAAATAAACTCTAACGGGGATAAGTATTTATAAACCATTTGAAATTATAAAACTCGGTTGGGGAATACAGATCTTAGCTCTCTGAAGGAACCTTGA
The DNA here is from genome assembly GCA_948472305.1 of Vicia faba. Taxonomy (NCBI): domain Eukaryota; kingdom Viridiplantae; phylum Streptophyta; class Magnoliopsida; order Fabales; family Fabaceae; genus Vicia; species Vicia faba. Next base: position 772,309,350 of record OX451740.1, on the reverse strand, counting down.
TGTAGGAGGTAATGCCTGCTTGGGGAAGAAGAGATCAAAACTTTGGTTGTTTCTACTCTGTGGGGAATATAGATGTCATAGAGTCGTATGTAGTGGTGACTTTGTCTCAAAATGTCTCTGCCCCTGTACCATGCTGGAAAGAGTAGTTATCGAGACTATAAATTGCCTTTTTTAGACTTTGCCTCATTTCTTAAAGTCATTAGTAACTGTCTTTCTGTTTCTTATGCAAGTATTTGTAAACAGTAATCATATTCAAATGAATATGTCAAAAATAATCACTGGACGTCTTTGCATTGATTTTGAAGTTTTGCCTATAATAGACATTTTTTGTACAAAGAGACAGACATTCTAGTAGGAGAATGCCGTGTAAAAATGAAAATATACAAAATAGTGTCAAAGAGAAAATAGCTATGTGTAATAATCCCATTGAGTTTCAATTCTGCTATTGCCCCTATGTCCTTGAGCGTCTCATCACTTTGCTACTTGTCTGAAGCTGACTGGATTGATTGGTACTGTTTAAGCTTGATAGTTGATACTGAAGTCTGGTCGCAAGGTGATCCAATGGGATATAGTTGTACGCTTCAAATCCCTAACTTTTTCCTGGACTGCCCTTTAGAGTTTTTAGTCCACCGGGATACCCTTTCTTGCCCAAGCCGCCTTTTCAGGTTTTCGACTTGCCGGGTGTAGAATTTTTTTTATTTATCCCTAACTTTTGCCTGAACCCTTTTGGTTCGCCGGGATACCCTTATTTTTTCCTATGCCAGTCAACCTAGCGGGTCTTTATTTATGCGTAGTATCTTTTCACTATATCCGCATTCACAGGGTGGGGAAGGTCGTCACCATCCATGATGGTTAGAATCATGGCGCCACCGGAAAATATGCTTTTGATTACAAATGGCCCTTCGTACGTGGGAGTCCATTTGCCCCTGGAATCACCTTGTAGCAGTATGATGCGCTTGATTATTAGATCACCCACTTGATATACCTGACGTCTGACCTTTTTGTTAAAAGCCTTGATCATACGCTTCTGGTACATCTGACCATGATAGATAGCCGCTAACCTTTTTCTCATCAATCATATTCAGTTGGTCAAGTCGAGTCTAGATCCAATCATCTTCGTTCAAACCTGCATCCTTCATGATTTTCAAAGAAGGGATCTCGACCTCAATAGGTAGGACATCCTCCATACCATACACCAGAGAATAAGGCGTTGCTGTTGATGTACGTATTGAGGTGCGGTACCCATAAAGAGAAAATGGTAACATCTCATGCCAATATTTGTATGTCACCGTCATTTTCTGTATGATTTTCTTAATGTTCTTGTTAGCAGCCTCCACGATGCCATTCATCTTTGGCCGGTAGGGAGAAGAGTTATAATGCTGAATCTTGAATTGCTTACAGAGTTCAGTGATCATAGTATTGTTGAGATTCGTACCATTGTCTGTGATAATTCTTTATGGAACACCATACCGATAGACAAGGTTGTGCTTGATGAACCACGCCACAACACTCTTGGTAACAATAGCAAAAGAGGCAGCCTCAACCCACTTCGTGAAGTAATCAATGGCGACTAGGATAAAGAGGTGCCTGTTTGAAGCGGTAGGTCTGATTTCCCCGATCATATCGATGCCCACATTGCAAATGGCCAAGGAGCAGTCAACACGTTAAAGGGAACTGGAGGTACATGTACTTTATTAGCACAAATATGGAATTTGTGGCAAGTCCGGGAATGCTGATAACAGTCTGCTTCCATAGTGGACCAGTAATATCCTGCCCGTAGGATCTTTTTAGCCATGGTGTGTCCACTATAATGGGTGCCAAAGGTACCTTCGTGTAGATCTGCCATAATCCTCTTTGCTTCGCTCTTGTCTACACACCGAAGTAAAATAGAGTTGTGATTACGTTTGTAGAGGATTCCATTACTGAGGAAGAACTTTGCGGAGAACCTTCTTAGAAACTTTTTATCATTGACAGATGCCCCCTCAGGATATTCTTGAGCCTCGAGATACCTTTTCACTTCATGGAACCAACGTTTGTTTGTTACACATTCAATATCGATCTCACAACAATATCCTGGTTCATCCAATCTCTCAATAGTGATTTGAGGAGCTTCGTTGTCCCATCTGACCTTGAACATGGACGACATAGTAGCTAGCGCGTCCGTTAACTGGTTCTCCTCTCGTGGAAAATGTTCAAAGGTGACTTCTTGAAAGTGTGGGAGCAATGCCAGCACATGTTCTCTGCAGGGGATGAGATTAGGGTGCTTTGTGTCCCACTCTCCTTTGATTTGACTTGTTACCAAGGCCGAATCTCCAAAAATGCTTAAGAGCTTGATCCTCAGGTCAATAGCAGCTTTGACACCCATGATGCATGCTTCATACTCAGCCATATTGTTGGTACATTTGAAACATAGTCTGGCCGTGAAAGGATTATGGCAGCCCTTGGGAGATATGATTACAGCATCGATACCATTGCTAAGTGCGTTGGAAGCTCCCTCAAAAACCATAGTCCATCGGGATCCTTTCTTAGGTCCTTCATCTAGTCCAGGTTCTTCACAATCAGTTACTAACATGATGCTCTCGTCCGGGAACTCAAAATTCATGGACTGGTTGTCGTCCATGGCCCGGTGAGCCAAATGATCAGCTAATACACTTCCTTTGATTGCTTTCTGGGTTGTATATTGAATATCGTATTTGGTCAGGATTATTTTCCATCTCGCTATTCTTTTAGAGAGAGCGGGCTTCTCAAAGATGTACTTGATCAGATCCATCTTAGATATTAACAAAGTAGTGTGGGTCAACATATACTGTCTCAGTCAGCGAGCAGCCCATGCCAAAGCGCAACAACTTTTCTCGAGCAGTGAGTATCTTGTTTCACAGTCGGTAAAATTTTTGCTAAGTTAGTATATTGTATGCTCTTTTCGACCGGACTCGTCATGCTTCCCCATCACACACCCCCATTGAAGTATCTAACAATGTTAAGTACATTATCAAAGGTCTTTCTTCAATCGGCGGCATCAGAGTTAGAGGCTATTGAAGGTATTCCTTGATTCTCTCGAAGGCAGTCTGGCATTCGTCATTCCACTTTACTACTTGATCTTTCTTCAGGAGTTTGAAGATTGGCTCACAAGTAGCAGTTGGATGGGAAATGAATCTGGCAATGTAATTTAGGCGTCCTAACAAACCTCAAACTTCCTTCTTAGTTCAAGGAGCGAGCATTTCTTGTATAGATTTTACCTTTGCAGGGTCTACCTGAATACCTTTGTCACTGACAATGAAACCTAGGAGTTTACCAGATCTTACTCCAAAGGTGAACTTGTTCAGATTTAATCTCAACTTGTACATCTTCAACCTATCGAACAATTTTTGCAAGTGATCAAGGTGTTCTTCTTCTGTTTGGGATCTGGCTATCATGTCGTCAACATAGACCTCTATCTCATGGTGAATCATATCATTGAACAAAGCTACCATGGCTCGCTGATAGGTTGCCCATGAATTCTTTAATCCAAATGGCATTACCTTGTAATAGAAAGTTCCCCACTGTGTGACGAAGGTTGTCTTCTCCATGTCTTCGGGTGCCATCTTGATCTGATTGTAACCAGAGAATCCATCCATGAAGGAGAAGATCTTATGTTGTGCGGTGTTGTCAACCAGAACATCAATGTGGGGAAGCAGAAAGTCATCCTTGGGGCTTGCCATGTTCAAGTCTCTATAGTCCACACACATATGTACATTTTCGTCCTTCTTAGGCACCGAAAATAGGTTAGCAAACCATTATGGATATGAGGTAACAGCTAAGAACCCAGCGTTAAACTGTTTTATAACTTCTGCCTTGATCTTCTCTGACATTTCAGGATGCATACGACGAACCTTCTGCTTTACTGGAGGGCAGTCCTCTTCTGTCGGTATACGATGAACCACAATATTAGTGTCTAGTCCTGGCATGTCCTCATATGACCAAGCGAAGATCTCAAGATAATCATGCAACGTCTGAATCAACCGCTTTTTGACACTATGCTCCAAGTTTGCACCTATCTTGACTTCTTTTCTGTCCTCTTCTGTACCCAGATTCACTGTCTCAACTGGCTCTTCATGAGGCTGTATAGCCCTTTCTTCATGTTGTAACAGTCTGGTAAGTTCTCCTGGTACCTCACAATCTTCCTCACCTTCGTCCTCGGCTTGGTTGATCGGATTTTCAAAGTCATAATCGGCAATAGCAGAACCATTATCAATGGGATCCAGAGTGGATATGGATCTGCAGTTTGATGCGTGAATGTGTGTAAGAGTATAACTGCATTGATAAAATAAAACAGAAAAGAAAGACAGAGAGCGCAAAATTTGTATGCATAAAACTTCCAATGCTTTATTAATGACATATGATATTGAAACATGATAACCCTCACAAATAAACCATTGTGCCCCGGGTAAGGCACGTGGCCATAGAGTTTATATTGTTTATTTATTACATAACCAGAAAAACAAAAATACAATTACTCCTGAATAAAAGTAATCGACATAAAGTCTTTAGCTGTCCAGTTATTGGGTCCACCGTTGGTAGTAGGGAAGATCCAGCTGTCTATGTCATAATCACCATCACTGTCTTCTAAAGCGTTGATCCCATGATTGCTGATGCTTAGGGGAGGTCCTCCGGCGCGAGCATGACGAACATCCCTTTGAGCCCCTTCTTCAATGACTGCCTTGACATCCTTGAGTGAAGCCATCTTCAATAGAGGTCTAGTGATCTTCGGCATACTGGTAACAGTCTCAGTTGCAGCCATGGTCTGCAGCACCTCTTCAAAATTCTGCCAAGGAGTCTCGATGAACTCTCCGTCCATTTCCACATATCTGAAAGAGTTTAGGTGGCTTACCATGTACTCCTCCTCACCATGCACTATGACAATCTTTCCCTTCACTGGGTACTTCAACATCTGATGCAGAGTAAAAGTAACAGCTCCAGCCCCATGGATCCAAGGGCGACCCAACAGACAAGAATAAGATGGTCTGATATCCATCACGTAGAAGGTGTATTCAAAGGTTTGGGAACCAACTTTGATAGGGATGTCCACCTCCCCGTGCACCATTCTTTTTGAACCATCGAAAGCCCTCACCACAATATTGTTGGGCTTCAGAGTCAAACCTTCACAGTCTAATCTATCAAAAGCCTTCTTGGGCAGAACATTTAGCGATGAACGGGTATCCGCTAGAACATGGGCCAAAGTAGTGCCCCTGCACTCGATGGAGACATGCAGCACATCATTGTGTTTTCTTACCCTGGGTGTCAGATCAGCATCAGAAAACCCAATCCATTATGAGTAGTCAAACTGGCCACACAATCTTCAAATTGGTCAGTGGAGGTTTCTTGTGGCACATGAGCAGTTTTGAGGAATTTCACCAAAGCCTTTGCATGGGCTTCAGAGCACAGTAGTAGGGCCAGCATTGAGATCTTGGAAGGAGTCTGCCCTAGTTGTTCAAGCACATTATAGTCGCTCTTCTTAATGATCTTTAAGATTTCTTCCATTTCCTTCTTGGAAGCCTCTGGAATGGATTATGAATGTGCCTTCGTCTGGCCAGGCTCAATCAATATGCCTTTGCCCTGAGTCTCGGCCGACTCAATGATAGGGGTGGCAACAGGGGTAATCACAGGAATTATGGTGGTAGTTTCAGCATGAACAACAATAGGAATTATGACAGGAATAGTAACGTCTTTTGGAGGAGAAATCTCAGGGGAGAACACTCTTCCACTTCTTGTTATTTTGCTGGTCCTAACGATGTTTCTAATGTCGAGATCAATATTTTCAGAGACTTGGTCTTCAGTAGCCAACAGGTCTTGCTTGACGCCATGGTAATAGACGTCAGCCCCATAGTTCCAGGGAACAACCTTGTCCGAGGATTATAGGATTGGCCCTGGCATAATAATGATCAGAGGAGCCAACTTTGGAGAAGATGTAATCCTGACGGGTCTTTTTGTGGAGACCATGGGAGGATTGGTGGAAATGGTTATAATTGAGACATCCTTACAAGAAACAGTTGTGACGGAAGTCTTCTCAAATAAGATCTCTTTATCATCCATCAGGCGCTGAACACCTGCTTTCCACAAACAACAACCAGTCGGTAGAGATGAACATAAGTGGCAATCTTCACCACATCCCGGAGATAAACCGACTTGCAATAAGTTCCACTTAATGGTCATGAAAGGAGTAACAAGTTTCTCAACAGAAGTAACAAACATATCATTGTCAACAGCATTAACACCACGACCGTGCTTGGGCATGGCAGAAGTTATAACATTGGGAATCTTAGGAGCGTCAAATTCAAACTCCTTCGCTTCAATAAGGTCTTGCACCTTCTTTTTCAAAGCCCAACAGTCGTTTGTATCATGGCCTGGACTTTTTGAGTGGTAAGCACAACGAGCATTTGGGTTGTAGCAAGGAGATGCGGTGTTGAGATTCTTGGGAGCTTCCCTCAAGGTAACCAGATTAGATTTAAGTAGATGAGGTAATACTTGAGAGAAAGTCATATTTATCCGGGTTAATTGTCTTACAGGTCTTTCCTCTTTAGGCTAATTATTTTGTTGTTGAGTAGTGTCCGACTTGGATATTATAACAGTCCCTATCGTTTGACGGTGCTCGGTTCTGTTCTGATTTCCTTGATTGTAAACAACATTGACCTTTTTTCCCCTACGAAAGGTCTCTTTCCCGTACTTGAAGAGGCATCCTTCTGAATCTTGCCACTTCTAATCCCAGCTTCCACTCTTTCTCCAGTTAGGATCAACTCAGTAAAACCAGCCGAGGAGCTTCCAATCATATGGTTGAAAAATAGACCAGATAGAGTACCTAGAAACATATCCACCAACTCCCTATCAGATAGGGGGTTGGACCCTTCCTGCTAAGTCCTCCCACTTCTGAGCATAGTCTTTAAAACCCTCGCTCGAACCCATGGACATACTTTGGAGTTGTGTACGGGTGGGAGCAAGGTCTGCATTATACTGATACTGCTTGTAGAAAGCAACAACCATGTCTTCCCAGATACGAATATTGGTCCCCTCCAGTGGATAGAACCAATCTAGTCGAGTCCCAGATAGACTGTCTTGAAAGAAGTGGGCCCATAAGTCCCTGTCTACAGTGTGAGGCTGAATCTTCCTCACAAAAGATCGGAGATGTATTTTGGGACATAAGACCCCATCATATTTTGCAAACACCGAAACCTTGAACTTCTGCAGGATGACGACCCCAGAAACCAAACCCAGTTTTTCAAAATCCAGACCCGGTAACTTCTGGATTTCCATTGCATTCAAACGATCCTCCAACTGTTTGTATTTTTTATCAACAAGAGGATACTACTCCTCATCATAGTCAGATTCATCATCGGATTCCTTTGGACTAGAGTCTTCCTCTCTTGTTTCCTCTTCTTGATTGTCTCCTTCCTTTGATGAAGTTACCAGCTCAGAAGCTCGCCGCACTAGTCCTTTAATCCTTCTTCCCAAGTTCACCACACCAGCTGGTTTCTTTGGCTTCTTCTTTTTATCTTTCAGTATGAGGGCTTTCAGATCTTCTTTCCCTTTAGCTAGAGCCACAATCATTTGCTGGAATTGGGTGTTTTGCGCCTGGAGATCCTTGATGTTTTGTTCAAGAGCCATTTCTTTACTTACTGAAATAAACAACGAAGAAAATAAGAACCCTGCTTTGAAACCTGTTTATGCAATGATATGTATGATATATGTATGTAATGTTTTCAAGGATTTCGGGAAATTTAAACTTGTGAACCAAAAATGAAACAAAGATTTTATTAGTAGAATTCAAAATAGAATTGCCTTTTAGGCTTACAATTGAAAAATTCTAAAAATTAAGAGATCAAGTTTCCCATGGGCGCTTCCACTTTGTGCCGAGATAGACATTAAGACCACTTTCTTCATGAAGTTGCTTCGTGATCTCCAACACTTTCCTCTCATGGGCATATAAATGATCTCTATAGGTATCCCGCTTTTTCTTTAACTGAATCCAAGATCTCTGTAGCTCTTCAAGATTAGTGGGCATATCAGGATGAAGAACTGTGTAAGGAACATCCCCTTTAGTAATGGGTTCCACAATCAATGGTAAGTTGGCTATATATGGCATCACAAGATTCTGAGCACGAGCTCGTACCCATCAGAGGTAAGGTTCCATAGGGATGGAAGTCTTCAGCCCCAAAGTCTTGGTGTCAAGTCTGTTTACCATGCCCCGGGCTCGTATGAACCTCTGACGATACCCTTGAACATCGTCCTCATAGTTGAACATAATTCCATGGATAAGCATATCATGAGGACCATCCCTTCGAGCATAACCAAATTGTCGCAGAGCCATAGAAAGATTATAGGTTATGCCTCCCCTAAGGCCGAGTAGTGGCACATTAGGGAACTCCCCGCAGCGGTCAATAATAGAAATATCTCCCTTAGATTGGGAATACAAGAGAATATCCGTGTGAGAAAGTGACATTATCCTGTGCGACCAACCCAAACCTTCTTCATTTGTGAGTACTGTTTTAGGGAGGTGAGAAATAAACCACCTCGAAAGCAATGGCACACAGCACATAAGAATCCCTCTTTTCTTCGTGGTACGAGTATGGAAGGTATGCAAGATGTCTCCGAGTAAAGTGGGCACGGGGTTACGAGAGAGGAAGACCTTGATAGCATTCACATCTATGAGTGAGTCTGGATTAGGGAACAATACTAACCCATATATTAGAAGGGCCAAGACCTCCTCAAAAGCCTGGAAGTCCAAATCATCCCAAAACAGTCGAGCCTTCTATATTAGGAATTTGGATAGAAAACATTTAACTCCGCTTCTTGTTTCCTAGTTGGATACAATGTCAGACCATTTAAGGTGCAAAGCTGTTGCAATGATCTCTAGCTTTGGAGCTTCTTCCAAACCGGTGAAAGGCAACTGATCCAAAATAGGTATACCCAATATCTGAGAGAACTCTTCCATGGTGGGTACCAACTGATAGTCTGGGAAGGTGAAGCAATGGTGCTTAGGGTCAAAGAATTGAAAGAGCACACTCATCTTCTTCTCATCAAAACCTGAGGTAATCAGATTGAGAAGTCGACCATAGTTCTTGATAAATGAAGAAGCCTCAGAAACCCTTGATACTAGCTCTTTGAGTTGAAGAGGTATTGTTGCAAAGCTGATTCAAATGGTATTTCTACGAGCGAAATCCATGATCTGCAAAACAGAACAAAGACAAATTCCCCTAATCCTTGAAATGGTTAGTGTAATGAAGAATGAATGTTTATGATACTTGATGTCATTTTTAAGAAAATTAATCACATACAACCAAAACACACAATAGACCTTAGGTTTAAAGGCTTGCATGAGGTTTAAGGTAAGTACCCTCTTGAAGTTTAGTTGGTTTCAAACCTGTCCTAGAAATAGTAACCGGATTCTAAGGAATCTCAATATCGTCGATCTTTTTTTATCGATATTATTTCAGCTTAGCAACATTTTCTTGCGGCCGAAATATACCGAAAGTCTGATCTCAATGAGTGTAGTATCGAGTATCAACTGATTCCCATCATTACACTGAGGCCGGCTATCTCACTACTTTCTAATGGCCAAGTTTGTTCAACTAAGGTTCTAAGGTCCGTTAGTGCTTCACGACACCACATGGTGGCCTCGTATTCTCCTCGATTCAACACAAGGGATACTGGTACCAACCAAAGTGTCACACCAACACAACTATTGCTTCAACCATATCGGTCTACGCCGTACAGTCTCCACGATCTATTGCTGTTTACCTAAAAAGATGCCCCAGATCCGGGTGTAGGATCTATAGTAACGACCCAAAATAACCCTCCAAGGATAAAGCATACAAAGCATACAAAAGCAGTTTAAAGTGATGAACTAAACTCTAAGGTAACCCCACTTTTATATGTCCCCAGCAGAGTCGCCAGTTTTGTGATACGGTGGCAGAATCGACTGTTATATACTGGTTTTGCATTTGTGTTCGCAAATGTTGCGGTAAGAAAGAGTCGCCACTGACTTTTCTTTTATCCAAATTAAGGAAAGGATGAAAAGAATAGAAAAAGACCTTTTTCAAGATTTTCTGAGTAAGGGGGGTTGATTATGGAAAGGGAAGGTGTTAGCAACCTTTCCATCCGTAGTTCTCTACGGGCTCTTAGAGGTTTGCTCATTTTGAAAGTACTTTGTGCTTTGTATGTTTTAAAATGTTTGGAAAATGCCTTAGTGCGGAGATTTGCTTTGCGTTAACTCCTGTATCCGTCCTCAAGAGTGTTGACAAAGAAAATGTTTTTGAAAGTTGTTTTTGAAAAGTAGTATTTGTGTAAGTGCAAAATGTTTTGAGCAAAGTTCTAACAGCTATCTACTTTGTACTCAAAAAGGGTCATTCTTTTCCTCTTATCCTTTAGACAATGCTATCCTACTTTTAGTGAGTAGTTAGCTCTATCGTTGGATGTATGAGGGACATTCGAAGGGACGTTACATTCACGAAGACAACTTGTGGAGACGCTTTAGCAATTTTGTTTAGGGACTAGATCATTTACCGAGAAGGCAACTGTAGGGTCATCGAGGGACTATGATCTTTTGATTTATGGGCCTTTACTAAAGTTTCCTGCCTCATGACTGTTTTATTTCTGAAGGCAACAAAAGTGGGGAATCCTATAGGTGATTGTGTGCAATTGTGTTCAATTCAGTTATTTATCTTTTTGTTAAGTTTGCTAGCGTTTGATTATTAGTCTTTCATACACGCCTAATTACTAGCAGTTAATATATATTGTAGAATATTAAAGTGCAGGAATTTAAACCTACACTATTACAATGCTTTGGGGAGAGGATTTACACTGTACAATAATGAGGGGGATAAAGCAGTAAATGTCCTAGTTTTAATCTATTACATCCAGTAGGAAGATACAATAATATGGAAAAATATGAAAATAGGTAAATGCGCAAAGTAGAAAAGATGTCTGAAAAATCCTAAGGTGAAAAATATTTTTGTTTTGTTTTTATTTTAAGAAAATATAACCTATGTCTATTTAGCTTTAATTTCAAGAAAGAGGTTAAAATAATTAATCTATTTATTTACAAAATTAATTTAATTAGAAAAGACACTAGCCTAATGTTTTTTTTTGTGATTTTGTTTTAAAGTCAATTTAAATAAAAGGATAAATAAAGAAATAACAAAAAGAACAAAAATAAAATATAAAAAAGACATCCTTCGATCCAAGGAGAAAAAGAAAGCTTTGATCCAGAGAGAGTCATGCCCTTTTGATTCATGAAGGATGTTGCCTTTCGATTCTATGAAGGGGATGTGATTTTTGATCCAGGAGGGATGTTGCCTTTTTCGATCCAAGGAGGGAGTTATTCTTCGAATTGAACCTGCAAGGCAAATGCTGGCAAAAAATAAAGACGCAGGACCTGGGTATCGAACCCAGGTCCTTCTCCCTAATTTGAATCTTCTGTCCTCATGCCTAAGCTTATTTTGACTTGAAACGGGCTTTGCCACGAGTTTCAAAAGGCAGATCATGTCATGCCTTTCGATGGCGTGATTTTATTCTTGCATGTTATCTTGCGTATGATATGCTCATATAAACACAAATGGTATTAGCAGCACACACACACACACACACACACACACACACACACACACATATATATATATATATATATATATATGTGTGATCGGTGGATCTGGAACTGACTGTTTAACGCTGGTTCGTGAAATGTCGCGGAAGCAAGAGTCGCCACCGTCTTTTATTTTCTCCAAATGGAAAGGACAAAAGCACAGAAAAATTCCTTAAAGAGATTGCTCTCGGTTCGGGAGGTAGATTATAGAAAGGGAAGGTGTTAGCACCCTTTCTATCCATGGTTATCCATGGGCTCTTAGATACTTGCTCATTGTGTTTTCAAAAATGGTTTGTTTGCTTTTCAATTGTGGGTTTAAAAAAAGTTTCTTTGAAAATTCCAGTTCGACTCTTGTATCAGTCCTCAAGAGTGTTTGAAAAATCGCTTTCGAAAGCTTTTTGAAAATGTGTTGGTGTGAAAAGTATTTTTTTTGATTGTTTTGAAATTAGAGCAAGTATCTACGAGAACCTACCTACCCTAAGGAATTCGTCTGTGTAAATGTCCTTTAAAGTAGTGCCATCCCACCATTGAGAGGTAGGTAGCACCACCGTTGGAGGTGTTCGGGTCAATTCGAGGTTCGGGACATGGTGATCACCAGAGCAATGGGAAGACACCTTAGAAGCTACCCTCATGCCAGGTTCCCGGATCATGAGGACTTACTAAGACATCCTCTACTCGACGATCACCTTTCGAGGTAAGGCAACAGTGAGGCGTACCCTAGGGGTGGTGTGTGCGATTTGTGTGTCGTTTTCATTTGCATTTATCTTGTCATGTCATTGGTGTTCTAGCGCTTGTTTTTATTTTGTCCATACATTCTTTCATGCTTTGATTTAACAGTTACAAATATTGCGGGAAAAGTAAATTCTAAGCTATTACAAACGGCGCGGGTCCACATCGCCAAAAGTTTCTCGAACCCGATTTGACAGAAAATAAATAAAGTAAAAGGAAATAAGGAATTAAAAGTGCGAGCAATTTGGTTACACGGCTTTGGGAGAGATACATAAATATTTAAGCGAAATAAAAGAAATACGTGAATTAAGACTTAAATCGAAACGAGGGCGTTGGACCCTTTTTTTGCAAAAATATTAAAATTACATGGAATTAATTAATTAAAAAAAAAAATTTGTTTTTGGTATTTTTTAATGTTTTATGATTTACATGAAAAGAGAGAATTAATTAAAATTAAAATAAGATGCAAACCCTAATTCTAGTGGCTTTTAATTTATTAAGAAATATTGAACTTTAACCTAAATTAATCCTAATTTTTATGTACAAATTTAATTACAAAATAAATAAGATAAATAATATTAATTATGAAAGGAAAATGAAAAGGATGAAAAATTATTAATTAAACCTATTTCTACATTTTTTAGATTTTTGTTAAAAGTATTAAAATTAAAACCCTAATTTAAAACTAATTAATTTACATGCATTTATTTATGAAAATACTAAAAATAAAATATTTATTGTTTTTTTCTCTTTTCTGATTTTTAGGTGTTTTTTATATTTTTTGTGAAAATAAGGAATTAATTAAAGACAATAATCAAAAGAAAATAAAAAATAAGAAAACATAAAGAAAGTGAAAAAATTGCAAACCAAGGGGGGTTGTAGTCCCCAACATGGAGGTGAATCTTTAGGAATCTGGCCCATTAACTTTGGCCTTTTTGGACTTTTGCCAGGTAGCTTGCTGAAGCGTTGACCAGGATTTATGGTATTGCGCAGTTCTTGGCCTTCTGATTGTCTTACTGGGACGCGTGGCCATCTGATCATGAAGGAGTATGGTGGTATCCAGCGTTGGCTCTGCATATGATTAACAATTGAAAAACAATATTGAGATAGTGAAGACCTGGGGTTCGAACCCAGGTCATATGCTTTGCCAACAACTTCGCTTGCCAACTGTGCCAACTCACGCGTTTTAATATATAAGAACGAACAAATAATATAAAAGAAAACCAATGCATTAGTGGACTTTGCGCGCGAGTTTTTAAACTGGCCAATCGCTCCCTGCCACCTAGTTATCTTCTTCTTCGTTCCTGAAAATATAAAAACAATGGCCACGGTTTTGCAAACGCTCTTTTAGGCCACTTTCCAAAAAATAGCGAATAGGCCTAGGACGCTCATAAATTGAGCGCGATAATGGATTCCTAATCGTCCAGACAAGCTTGATTCAATGGTGTAACTCTTGAAGGCCAATTTTTCTTTAATTAAAAACCCCCAATTTGAGGTCCTGCAAACCCTAAAATACAATCATGGCATAATCGCGTACACAGCATAAAAATATAATTGAATCGTTGGGTTAGCTTTGGAATTGCATGAGGAGTATGAATCACATATTAAAACTTATTAAAAGTGCATGAATGAAGATGCACGATTGTAAAAAAAAAAGCAAGAAAAGTCAGTTTCTGTACAACGATTCTTTGAGTTTTGATGGATGTTTGTGATTGGAAAACGTTCAGTGGACCTCCAGGAAGGTGTTTGAACAACTATTAAGCTTTGAATCAACCTGTAAAAGGGTTTTCAGTATTGAGTTTTTTTGACAAAATTTCAAGTTTGATTTCCAAGTTTCTCAGCAGCTGCGTGTGTTGGATGATTAGGTTTGTGTTTTGGCTTTTGTATTGAGTCAATTAGGTCAACAATTCTTAGCAAAATCTCTTGCAATCATGGTTTTAGAGATTTGATTTTTCAAGATTTTTTCCAATCTTTTTTCATGCTATTTTTACACAAATCATATCCAATTGCTCCAATTCTTTCCATATTGAATTATGCACGAGATCTTGAGGGTAAAACATGCACAAAAAGATTTAAAACTTTAGGTTAAGTATTTTTCATATATTTAATTTGATTTAAATGAATTAATATAAATAAAAATTCAAATAAATAAATAAAAAATGAATAAAACTTCCCTTTGGGCCAAGTGGTCATGCACATGTCATGGATGATGAATTATGGAAGAAAAATGGGCCCATTAGCAATTTTAGGTCATTTGAATCAATGTTGACTTTTCAAAATATCCAAAAATTTCCCAACTTCTACAAGGCATAACTTGCTCAATTTTTAAGCTTTTCTCATGTTCTTGGACATTTTGGAAAGGTCTTTGAGTCTTCTAACCAATGCCTTTGGTCCCATGTCATTTTGATTTACCAATCTCAAGTTATGGCCTTTGACTTAAAGTCCATTTTTGTTGACTTTTGAAAATGACCTATAATGTTGAAATTGATAACTTTTTGTGAGAGCATTTCTTGGACTTGAAGTATGAAGATGAGTTGTAGGAAATGTCTTTCTCTTCAAAATGAGATTTGAATGGAATTTTTCTGATAATCCATGTGAAAGTTATTCCCTGGTCAATTTCAGTTGACTTTTTCAGCTGTCCAAATAAGGAAACTTTTGCATCTTGATGATTTCTGAGCCAAGCTTTGAGAATCATGATCAAGCATTGATCAAATGATGTTTGTGGGTTCAAAATGATATGTTGACCAAAAATTTGAACTTTTGACTGTCAAATGACCATTTTGCCCCTACAGTTGACTGTAGTGCAATTTAGGGTTTTGACTGTGCAATTTTGAGCTGAATGTCTTGAAACTTGGTATGAGGGTGCTTGACCATATTTGTAGGCATGTGAGACTTGATTGGGCCCTTGGAAACTTCATTTCCTTGATCAGAACACAAACCCTAATTTTGACTGTATAGGAGACCTTTGAACTGTGCAACCCTTGGGGAACTTTGAGGCATGACTTGGCAATTTCTTGAAGAATATGGGAGGGCAAATTTTGGGTTACAACAGTTGCCCCTGTTCAATCTTCTTAGACCTGAGGATGCAGATTGGCTGACGTGCCTTTCGGAATCCGAGGGTAGAAGATGATTGAACACTAGAGTGCCCAGAAATTTGCGCTCACATAGTAGCAGTGGTGATGGAAATGGGCTTACAGATGCCATTTAAAGGTTGATGAATAGGATGATGGGCTTATAGATGCCATCTGGACGTTGATCGCGTAAGAGATTCCTTAGCGAGAACCTGCATACCTGCAAAAGAAAAATGGGTACCTGACACGTTGTAGGAGTTGGTTTTCAGATGCTTGGTATAGATGTGTTCTGATTGGTTACAGGAGCTGAGTCTGGATCTTAAAAAGGTGATGAATGAACCAGGGATGGTTACTACCTTAGCATGAATGGTAAGAGAACCTTGGGTGACTTTAACTTCAACAACGCTCGTTGAGAAAATCTTGGTGGGAATTACCATCTTCGCAGTATCGGGAAGAGAACCAATAGGACATTATAATCTTAAAGAAAAACCTAAAATGGAAATCTCATGCACCGTCGGAGAGAGAACCAATAGGAAAATATAATCTCAAAGAAAAACCTAAAATGGAAATCTCATGCACCATCGGAGAGAGAACCAATCGGAAAATATAATCTCAAAGAAGAACCTAAAATGGAAATCTCATGCACCGTCGGAGAGAGAACCAATAGGAAATTATAACCTAATAACTTCTACTGAGTCTTCATCAGAAAAATCTGTTGGGAGTCGATTTAGCTGGACTAGAGAAGGCCTTGGACTGGATAAGAAATCTTTGGAGTTGATTAACTGAACCGGTCTAGGTCTTGAAATATGATGGAGAATTTAGCTGAATCCTTCCTGAAAGGTAAAGATCAGTCATATGTAATGCATGATATGGATCAAGCAATGATGTTCTCAACATAAATGAGATTTGTATGATATGATGCGTCTATGCATGCTATAATGATGTATGTGATGTTTATGTATGCTTTCGTCTAGGAATGTAAATCCTTGACGGGTGCCGGGAAGTCACTCCTGGGCTGATGTTGAAGAATAGATTTTTGCTGGGGATGATAGTTGCAAGAATACCGGTAGGAGAAGATAACCCCGTTGAGGAATAAACTTGGCAAATGGAAGATTCTGCGGGGAGAAAAATACTCTAGCGACCATGCTGGGGAGTAATACTCTGTGGGGGGAGAGATGCTTTTGCTGAATTGTTGAGAATGACTTGCTAAGGATATCTTTGTTGTATTGGAAGTATGAATAGACTTCGCTGGGGATAAGAAAATTTCATCGAGGACGCTCTTTCCATGGCTTTTGGCTGAGGATAACCCAGTTATATCCTGTTACGGAAATAACTCTTTAAATAAAGCCGGACGACGCGTTCGTGCTCTGCGAGGGATAAGCTTCCAGAATCTACTGGGGATAAGCTTACTGCTTGGGGATATGGACTCCAACTTTACTGGGGGACTGGATTGGACTCTCCTGGGGAGATTTTGGACTGTAATTTTGTAAGTTGAAAGAGGGAACCTATGTAGGGTTTCCTGCTGATGAACTCATGTAAAACCGCATCTGAAATGGAGAAGGAACCAGTGTAGGGTTACTTTAATGATGAGTTCGTGTAAAACTTCATTCTTGGAAAGGGAGAACCTGTGTAGGGTTTCTGGGTGACGAGTCCATGTAAAACTGCATCTTGAAGAGAGGGAACCGGTGTAGGGTTGCTTGATGTCGTAAGTTCATGTAAAACTTCTTGATGAACCGGGGTGAGGTTATCTTGAGCTAAATCCATGTAAGACTTCTGGGGGGAACCGGGGTTAGGTTGCCGCAGGATAAGTTCGTGTAAAACTTCTTGACGAACCGAGGTAAGGTCATCTTGAGATAGGTCCATGTAAGACTTCTGGAGGAACCGGGGTTAGGTTACGGCGGGATAAGTTTGTGTAAAACTTCTTGATGAACCGGGGTTAGGTCATCTTGAGATAGGTCCATGTAAGACTTCTGGAGGAACCGGGGTTAGGTTACGGCAGGATAAGTTTGTGTAAAACTTCTTGATGAACCGGGGTTAGGTCATCTTGAGATAGGTCCATGTAAGACTTCTGGAGGAACCGGGGTTAGGTTACGGCGGGATAAGTTTGTGTAAAACTTGAGATAAATCCGTGTAAGACTTCTGGAGGAACCGGGGTAAGGCTACCTGGAGGTAAGTTCGTGTAAAACTTGAGATAAATCCGTGTAAGACTTCTGGAGGAACCGGGGTAAGGTTACCTGTAGGTAAGTTCGTGTAAAACTTGAGATAAATCCGTGTAAGACTTCTGGAGGAACCGGGGTAAGTCTACCTGGAGGTAAGTTTGTGTAAAACTTGAGATAAATCCGTGTAAGACTTCTGGAGGAACCGGGGTAAGGCTACCTGATTTTTAATGTTGATCTGGGATTTGTAAAGGTAGATGGTAATCATCTTTATATTGACCTTAGTGTTTTGGTTGACAGAGCAACTGGATCGCCTGGACGACTCATTATTGCCCCTGTTTCTGAGGTGAAGGGAGAAGATACCTTGGAGGTCATTTGACAAATCTTCTGGCAGACAAGTGACGAGATGCCGGGACATAGTTGTACGCTTAAATCCCTAATTTTTGCCTGGACCGCCCTTTCGGGTTTTCAGTCCACCGGGATACCCATTTTTGCCCAAGCCGCCTTTTCAGGTTTTCGACTTGCCGGGTATACAGATTTTTCGTTTCATCCCTTATTTTTACCCGAACCCTTTTGGTTCGCCGGGAAGCCATTATTTTTGCCTAGGTGTGTCAACCTAGCAGGTCTTTGATTATGCGTAGTATCTTTTCGACTATGTCCATGCTTTCATAATGTAGGGAGTTGCCCCTGTTGTTGGACATCTTGAGTGATTCTCCAGGTTGTGACTGGACTGCCCCAGATGATAGTCTTTGATCATGCCATGCCCCTTGATTGAAAGTGCTCCTTCCACTAGAGGGACTCTTTTGTTGAGAAGATCTTCGTTCATCGGATATTCGTTGCGCAAAGTTCTTTGCTGTTCAGATAAATAATCATATGCAAGCAATGTTATCTTAAGAATGCAAAGTTTATGTCTGTCTTGAAATTTTGTTGAAAATGAATTTTTTCAATAAAGGCAAGTGGATTTTGTAAAACGTGATGTGAACTCAAAATTTTTACAGCGAGCCTTAAGGAGTCAGGATACCTTTTGTAACAGTATGCTTTCGAACTAACCCATGCTTCAGCTAGGACTTTTAAGGGTTATAACGTGGCCTGGTTCACGGTTTAAGAAACAAAGGATAAAGGCTCAAATTTTATTTGTACCCACCCGCTCTTCGTGATGTTCTCCAAACCTAAACTCAGTTGACCGTGCGTTAGACCTTGTTTGAGTCTTTGCTCTAATTTTCCGGTGATGGTTCGGATGTTGACAATTTATTTTGAATAGGCAGTCATCTCCCTTTTTTTTGTTGAGGTTTTGTAGGACCTCTTTCTTTTTGATTTAGTTATCCCTTTCTTTTTTTGCCTGAACTGTTTCCTTTGTGATTACAGTCAGCGGGATGCCCCAGTTTCGTAAGTCCCCTTTATAGGTTTTGACTTTTTGGGCTTTTCATTTATGAATTTGATAATGACTGCCTGTCTTTATCGGTTATTCGGAACCATCACTGTCTTTTGTTTTGTAAGGATCTCTTCGGTGTCATTCGTTATGCATCTGGATCAACTGAGAGAACTACCCTGCCCCAGGTTATGATTAAGGGTTTTAATTTTTTGAAAAGAAAAACTCCTACTTCTTTGGCTCAGAGGGGTTGACGCGGGATTAACTTCCTTATAACTCCAGTGTTTAGGGATTGAAACAATGCCTGTACCTCATCAGCGGGGTTTGTTCAAAAGCATATTGTACATTGTGGTATCGTTTTCGTCATCCTCCCTCAAGAGGCTTAGAATTTTCAATTAAGAGTTGACCATCACAAAAATATGAAAGCAGTTTTAAGCATAGTAAACATAATTAAATCAAGATAGACATGTGTAATGCATTCATGAAATAAAAGAGTTTAACATGATAATTGTTTATCTGAACAAGAAAAGAAAAATACAACTTGAATTCAAATGAACAAAAATCTCTCGACCCTAGCCATGTTTTGGCAATGGAGCAGTGATCACGTTGGGAGTCTCGGCAGGCTCGAATTCGATCTCTTTGGCATCGATCATGTTCTGAATCTTGTACTTCAGTGCCCAACAGTCCTCGGTATCGTGCCCCGGGCTATCAGAATGATAAGCACACCTCGCTTCTGGGTTGTAGCTTGGAGAGGAGGTCTTGGGATTTGCAGGAGGGTTGATCACCGCAATCAGGTTCATTTTCAACATGTGCTGCAATGCTTGTGACCATGGCATGTTAATGTTGGTGAATTTTATTTTAGGCTCGTCCGGCCTTCGCTGGTTTCCCTTTTGTGGTTGGCAGCGTGGTGCAGAACCAGAAATCATGACTGCCCCTGCATGTTGGTCACGACGATTCTTTTGGCTGTATGCAGCATTAGATTCTTTCTTTCCCGTGTAAGGATTTTTGTGAGCATCAGAAGGTGTGGCCTCTTGGATTTTCCCACTCTTGATACCAGCTTCAATTCTTTCGCCGGTCAGGATGAGGTCGGTAAATCCTGCAGATGAATTACCAATGAGATGATTGAAGAATGGCCCGGATAGGGTCCCCAAGAACATATCAACGAGTTCCCGGTCAGTTAATGGAGGCTGCACCCTTCCAGCAAAGTCTCTCCATCTCTGCGCATATTCCTTGAAACCTTCACTTGACCCCAGCGACATACCCTGGAGTTGGGTACGTGTAGGAGCAAGGTCGGCATTGTACTGGTAATGCTTGTAGAAAGCAGTGGCTAGGTCCTCCCAGGTATGGATGTTGGCTCCATTCAATTGATAGAACCACTCGAGCTGAGTCCCTGAGAGACTCTCTTGGAAGAAATGGATCCATAAGTTTTTGTCAGTTGTATAGGGCTGGATCCTCCTTGTGTAAGCCTTGAGATGCAATTTAGGACAGGATGCCCCGTCGTATTTAGCAAAGGCAGGTGCTATAAATTTGTGTGGGATCACTACCGCAGAAGACAAACCTAGATCCTCGAAGTCCAGGCCAGGCACTTTTTGTATCTCCATAGCACTTAGCCGGTCTTCCAACTGTTTGTACCTATCCTCAGCCGGAGGGTACTGTTCGTCGTTGAAATCTGTCTCATTGTCGGAGACCACTGGACTGGGAATCCTTTCCTCTTGATGACTGCCTTTCCCCACAGATGGAGTTGTCCTCTCAGCTTGATCCTGCAGGGTGTTCCCAGATCTGCGTCTAGGGCTGAACAAAACAGTCCTCTTCTTCTTCTTTTCTTTCTTCAAGAGCAGAGCCTTCAGATCTTGTTTCCCCTGGGTCAAATTCATGATCAGCCCTTGGAACTGGGCGTTCTGAGCCTGGAGGGCCTTGATAGTGTGCTCGGTTGAGGATTCAGGATTCATGACGAGACTGCTGAAATAAACAGCGAAGAAGGTAAGCAACCTGCAGAGAAAGGGTACCTGTTATGCAATGATATGTATGATATGTATGCAATGATTTCAAGGACCTCGCGGGGTAAACAGAGAAACTTGTTAGAGTTGGAAACTAGCAACTTGATTGAAGATACTTCATGCTGTTGAGAGTCCTTCGTCAAGGGTCAAGGCTCACCATATCTAGTGGGTCATAGCCCCTGACGACCTCGTCTAGAGGAAAATAAATCCCCTTTGCCCTTTGCTGGACAGTTGTTTCATCATGACCTGTATCACAAGCCCTTGAGATCCTTGAAATGGGTTAGGATGTATGCAATGGTATGATGTTATGGTATGCATGGGGTAATGTGAGTAACCCTGCTATGAGTCCCAATTAAGGACTGCAAACAGAAACCTGCAAGAAACTCAAGTAAAACCTGTCATGAGTCCTAATTAAGGACTGCAAACCAAAACCTGTAAGAAACTTAGTATACCCTGTTATGAGTCCCTATTCAGGACTATAAACAAAACCTGCAAGAAACTCAAGCGTCAGATAACAAGCATGCAATTAGTCAAGTTGGAAGGCACACAAGTCACACAAGAGAGCCCTTAGAGTTTAGGCCAGCATGGGGTCTAGGTATTACCCTCTTTCAGTTTGTGGGTTAAGACCTGTCCTATCAGAAGTAACCGGGTTCTAGAGGATCCCAATATCACTGACTACCCTCAATCGGTCATAACTCCAGCATCGCAATCTTTTCTTGCGGCCAGAACCATCACGAGAGTTTAGCCTCAATGGGCGTAGCATACTGCTACTGTTCTAATGGCCAAGTTGTGTCATTTAAGGTTCTAAGGTCTGTTGGTGCTTAATGACTCCTTGGAAGACCCATATTCTCCCCGTTTCAACACGAGGGATATCGGTACAGACCAAGGCGCCACACCAACGTAGCCACTGCTTCACCCATGTCGGTATACGTCGGACAGGTCCCTCACAGCTTATGCTACCTAAGCAGGGTATCCCCAGATCCGGGTTAGGATCTATGTAACTCCCATGCAACCCACAATAATAAAGCAAGCAAGTCAATACAATTGAAAACACAGTGATCTTAGTCCTAAGGTACACCTCACTTTAAGTATTATCCCCAGCAGAGTCGCCAGTTCTGTGATCGGTGGATCTGGAACTGACTGTTTAACGCTGGTTCGCGAAATGTCGCGGAAGCAAGAGTCGCCACCGTCTTTTATTTTCTCCAAATGGAAAGGACAAAAGCACAGAAAAATTCCTTAAAGAGATTGCTCTCGGTTCGGGAGGTAGATTATAGAAAGGGAAGGTGTTAGCACCCTTTCTATCCATGGTTATCCATGGGCTCTTAGATACTTGCTCATTGTGTTTTCAAAAATGGTTTGTTTGCTTTTCAATTGTGGGTTTAAAAAAAGTTTCTTTGAAAATTCCAGTTCGACTCTTGTATCAGTCCTCAAGAGTGTTTGAAAAATCGCTTTCGAAAGCTTTTTGAAAATGTGTTGGTGTGAAAAGTATTTTTTTTTATTGTTTTGAAATTAGAGCAAGTATCTACGAGAACCTACCTACCCTAAGGAATTCGTCTGTGTAAATGTCCTTGAAAGTAGTGCCATCCCACCATTGAGAGGTAGGTAGCACCACCGTTGGAGGTGTTCGGGTCAATTCGAGGTTCGGGACATGGTGATCACCAGAGCAATGGGAAGACACCTTAGAAGCTACTCTCATGCCAGGTTCCCGGATCATGAGGACTTACTAAGACATCCTCTACTCGACGATCACCTTTCGAGGCAAGGCAACAGTGAGGCGTACCCTAGGGGTGGTGTGTGCGATTTGTGTGTCGTTTTCATTTGCATTTATCTTGTCATGTCATTGGTGTTCTAGCGCTTGTTTTTATTTTGTCCATACATTCTTTCATGCTTTGATTTAACAGTTACAAATATTGCGGGAAAAGTAAATTCTAAGCTATTACAAACGGCGCGGGTCCACATCGCCAAAAGTTTCTCGAACCCGATTTGACAGAAAATAAATAAAGTAAAAGGAAATAAGGAATTAAAAGTGCGAGCAATTTGGTTACACGGCTTTGGGAGAGATACATAAATATTTAAGCGAAATAAAAGAAATACGCGAATTAAGACTTAAATCGAAACGAGGGCGTTGGACCCTTTTTTTGCAAAAATATTAAAATTACATGGAATTAATTAATTAAAAAAAAAATTGTTTTTGGTATTTTTTAATGTTTTATGATTTACATGAAAAGAGATAATTAATTAAAATTAAAATAAGATGCAAACCCTAATTCTAGTGGCTTTTAATTTATTAAGAAATATTGAACTTTAACCTAAATTAATCCTAATTTTTATGTACAAATTTAATTACAAAATAAATAAGATAAATAATATTAATTATGAAAGGAAAATGAAAAGGATGAAAAATTATTAATTAAACCTATTTCTACATTTTTTAGATTTTTGTTAAAAGTATTAAAATTAAAACCCTAATTTAAAACTAATTAATTTACATGCATTTATTTATGAAAATACTAAAAATAAAATATTTATTGTTTTTTTCTCTTTTCTGATTTTTAGGTGTTTTTTATATTTTTTGTGAAAATAAGGAATTAATTAAAGACAATAATCAAAAGAAAATAAAAAATAAGAAAACATAAAGAAAGTGAAAAAATTGCAAACCAAGGGGGGTTGTAGTCCCCAACATGGAGGTGAATCTTTAGGAATC
Organism: Vicia faba; assembly: GCA_948472305.1. Lineage (NCBI taxonomy): Eukaryota > Viridiplantae > Streptophyta > Magnoliopsida > Fabales > Fabaceae > Vicia > Vicia faba. Next base: position 772,285,713 of record OX451740.1, on the reverse strand, counting down.
TGGCCCATTAACTTTGGCCTTTTTGGACTTTTGCCAGGTAGCTTGCTGAAGCGTTGACCAGGATTTATGGTATTGCGCAGTTCTTGGCCTTCTGATTGTCTTACTGGGACGCGTGGCCATCTGATCATGAAGGAGTATGGTGGTATCCAGCGTTGGCTCTGCATATGATTAACAATTGAAAAACAATATTGAGATAGTGAAGACCTGGGGTTCGAACCCAGGTCATATGCTTTGCCAACAACTTCGCTTGCCAACTGTGCCAACTCACGCGTTTTAATATATAAGAACGAACAAATAATATAAAAGAAAACCAATGCATTAGTGGACTTTGCGCGCGAGTTTTTAAACTGGCCAATCGCTCCCTGCCACCTAGTTATCTTCTTCTTCGTTCCTGAAAATATAAAAACAATGGCCACGGTTTTGCAAACGCTCTTTTAGGCCACTTTCCAAAAAATAGCGAATAGGCCTAGGACGCTCATAAATTGAGCGCGATGATGGATTCCTAATCGTCCAGACAAGCTTGATTCAATGGTGTAACTCTTGAAGGCCAATTTTTCTTTAATTAAAAACCCCCAATTTGAGGTCCTGCAAACCCTAAAATACAATCATGGCATAATCGCGTACACAGCATAAAAATATAATTGAATCGTTGGGTTAGCTTTGGAATTGCATGAGGAGTATGAATCACATATTAAAACTTATTAAAAGTGCATGAATGAAGATGCACGATTGTAAAAAAAAAAGCAAGAAAAGTCAGTTTCTGTACAACGATTCTTTGAGTTTTGATGGATGTTTGTGATTGGAAAACGTTCAGTGGACCTCCAGGAAGGTGTTTGAACAACTATTAAGCTTTGAATCAACCTGCAAAAGGGTTTTCAGTATTGAGTTTTTTTGACAAAATTTCAAGTTTGATTTCCAAGTTTCTCAGCAGCTGCGTGTGTTGGATGATTAGGTTTGTGTTTTGGCTTTTGTATTGAGTCAATTAGGTCAACAATTCTTAGCAAAATCTCTTGCAATCATGGTTTTAGAGATTTGATTTTTCAAGTTTTTTTCCAATCTTTTTTCATGCTATTTTTGCACAAATCATATCCAATTGCTCCAATTCTTTCCATATTGAATTATGCACGAGATCTTGAGGGTAAAACATGCACAAAAAGATTTAAAACTTTAGGTTAAGTATTTTTCATATATTTAATTTGATTTAAATGAATTAATATAAATAAAAATTCAAATAAATAAATAAAAAATGAATAAAACTTCCCTTTGGGCCAAGTGGTCATGCACATGTCATGGATGATGAATTATGGAAGAAAAATGGGCCCATTAGCAATTTTAGGTCATTTGAATCAATGTTGACTTTTCAAAATATCCAAAAATTGCCCAACTTCTACAAGGCATAACTTGCTCAATTTTTAAGCTTTTCTCATGTTCTTGGACATTTTGGAAAGGTCTTTGCGTCCTCTAACCAATGCCTTTGGTCCCATGTCATTTTGATTTACCAATCTCAAGTTATGGCCTTTGACTTAAAGTCCCTTTTTGTTGACTTTTGAAAATGACCTATAATGTTGAAATTGATAACTTTTTGTGAGAGCATTTCTTGGACTTGAAGTATGAAGATGAGTTGTAGGAAATGTCTTTCTCTTCAAAATGAGCTTTGGATGGAATTTTTCTGATAATCCATGTGAAAGTTATGCCATGGTCAATTTCAGTTGACTTTTTCAGCTGTCCAAATAAGGAAACTTTTGCATCTTGATGATTTCTGAGCCAAGCTTTGAGAATCATGATCAAGCATTGATCAAATGATGTTTGTGGCTTCAAAATGATATGTTGACCAAAAATTTGAACTTTTGACTGTCAAATGACCATTTTGCCCCTATAGTTGACTGTAGTGCAATTTAGGGTTTTGACTGTGCAATTTTGAGCTGAATGTCTTGAAACTTGGTATGAGGGTGCTTGACCATATTTGTAGGCATGTGAGACTTGATTGGGCCCTTGGAAACTTCATTTCCTTGATCAGAACACAAACCCTAATTTTGACTGTATAGGAGACCTTTGAACTGTGCAACCCTTGGGGAACTTTGAGGCATGACTTGGCAATTTCTTGAAGAATATGGGAGGGCAAATTTTGGGGTACAACAATATGTATATATCAATAATATGTATTTAAAAGGCTTAGAAATGCAGTTTCGATTTGGGTAAATCCTTACCAACTGGAGATGCTTCGATTTATGAATCTGGGCGTTGCTTGGCTTGGAACAAATTCTTGGGAATCTCAGGAACACAAATATAGCCTTCATCTGGATTGAGGGTGCCTGCAAAGAAAACTAGTTAGGATTTTGATCCTTTCTATGGTGGTGTGAGTATTCTCTTTTTCTAGGCAATCTGTCAGTGTGTGATGAAACACTTGTGATCTCTTTATATAGAGGGGGTAGAGGGGACAAGAAGGCAAAGATTTAAACAACCTTGATTATATGTTTGAAAGCCATGAATAAGAATTTTTAACGTTAGCTAAAAACATGGTATCTTGTCCTTTTTTGAAATTTGAATGTATATGGACATTTTCGCTCCTTCGAATGCCTTCAGTTTTCATCCTTCGATTGGGCCTTAAATTGCCTTTTTTTAATGGACCTCATGTTTCCTTTTTTTGAATGGACATTATGTTGCCTCCTTCTAATGGACCTCATGTTGTCTCTTTTAGAATGGGCCTCATGTGTAGCCTTCAAATGGGCCTTTTGCATGCTCCTTCAAATGGCTCTGATTCAGCCCCTTCTAATGGCCAGCAATATGTATCCTTCGAATGGACTTTTTGAATGCCACAATGTAGAAATTAGGCTGTCAAAACTTAGCATGGGGGAATTTCATGCCTTGTGCAAGAATGCATGTAGCAGGTGTTTGCCTTATTGGCGTGAAGAAGATTCCTTCCTTGTACAGGAAGGCATGCAGGCCATTTGTCCCAATTGGGACCTGTGTGAAAGAAACCAAAAGTGCTTAAAACGAAGGAGGCCCAAAGATAGTTTCAAATGAAAGAAGCCAGAGGTGCTTCAAACGAAGGAATTCAAAAGGAACTCCCCTTCTTTCTGAATCGAAGGGAGCCATTTTAAAGGAAAACAAAGCTCAATCAAAGACTAGTGAGTCAAGCTTGTATCGAAGGTTTTTAAGGGCTCAATCAAAACTTGTTGTTATGCCAATCGAAGGGCACTGTTTAACTCCCAATCGAAGGTAATTGTTGAACTGCCAATCAAAAGGCACTTATATTCAAAAATTTCTTCTTTCTTTAACCAAGTGTTTGTAACCACCATGTGAGGGAAACATAATGGGAAAATATGGGAGGGAAAATTTTGGGGTACAACAACTTCCTACTAACTAATGGTAGGATAACACTATCTAAAGGAGGCAGAAAAGAACAAAGACCTTTTGAGTAGGTAGATTTCTCGTAATTGCTTGCTCACAAAATTTTAAAAACAAAACATCTTTTCACAAAATAACACTTTCTTTCACAAATATTTTCAAAAAAAACATTTTGTATACATTCTCAACGATACTAAAATCATTACAAAATTGTCGCACTTAGGAATTTTCAAAATATTTTCGAACATACACAAGCACAAAGCATTTCCAAAATGTGAGCTAGCGATTAAGAGCTCGTAGAAAATTACTGATGAAAAGGGTGCTAACACCTTCTCTTTTCATAACCTACCTGTAGCGGTAGAAATGTTGAGACTAAGCCATTGGATCGACTTGACTCGCACATATCAAATAAAAACCGCCATCGCGCTTCATTGTTTCCAAAGGAATGGGAAAAGAGTGAATAACCCAAAAATAGGGGGAGAGAATCTGAGTTCGAGAGTTGGTTTTGCAAAGGGAAGGTATTAACACTCTAAACATCTATGGTACTCCACATGAACCTCTTTTAAAATTTGTGTATTTTGGATATAAATGTTGTATAAAAAGATAGATGGTGGAGATGGGAAAAGAAATATTTTTTACAATTTTGCACCTGCCGCGATTGCGAACCTTTAGTGCCTACATACCACCTTTCATGCAATAGGGGATCAGGGTACTCGTAGTTCACCTTTAAAAATTTTAAAACACATGTGTGTTGGTTAATTTTAAGAGACGAGACATCATCGTCTTATCCGAGTGAAAGAACATACTTACTACCCAGGATTATGAGAAAGGAGAATTTAGGTCATCTCAAAGTGGAAGATATGGCTTGGATTTGAAAATCAACAAAGCCTCGCTCAACACCCAAGTGGAAAATATCTCACTTCACTATATATCAAAGAATTATAGTAGTTCGCATCACTACAACGATTGACAAGAGTCTAATATTTTGAGAAACTTTAAAGATAAAAAGAAAAAATGGCAAAAATGGTTCGAATAAGATTGGTTGACTTTTAGTCTTCTCACAAAAAATGTCAAAGTATTATTAAGTTGTTTAAAGTTTGACTAACAAAATATTTTTGAAAATGCATGGACATAAGTCCAAGTTTATTATGAAAGCGGTTCAAGTTTGGAAACAAGAAGAGTTTTGAAAAGGAGGGAGAAGATTTTTGAAATTAAAGAAGATGGGAGGAGATGAAGAGGATAGGGAAAAAGAACTGTCTAACCAACTGTAGCAGTAGAAATGTTCAAGACTAAGCCATTGGATTGACTAGACTTTATACAAATCAAAAATAAAAATAACCACCGCGCTTTATTGTTTCCAAAGGAATGGGAAAAGAGCGAATAACCCAAAAAGAGGGGGAAAGATTCAAGGCAAGGGGGTTGGATATGCAAATGGAAGGTATTAGCACCCTAAACATCTATGATACTCCGCAGGAACCTCTTTGTAAAATTTGTATATTTTGGCTATAAAAAATGTGTTGTATAAAATGGACGGTGAAGATGAGAAGAGAAGTATTTTTTATGATTTTTGCACCCGCCGCCGTTGCGAACCTTTAGTGCCTACGTACCACCTTTCGTGCAATAAGGGATCAGGGTACACGTAGTTCCTATTTTAAAAAATTTGAAACATAAGTGTGTTGGTTAATTTTAAGAGATAAGACATCATCGTCATTGTCCGTGTGGAAAACATACTTACTACCCACAATCATGAGAAAGGAGAATTTGCATCATCTCAAAATGGAGGATAATGGCTTGGATTTTAAAATCAACAATGCCTCCCTCAACACCCAAGTGGAAAATATATCACTTCACTACATATTGTAGAAGTATAGTTGTTTGCATCACTAGAAGGATTGACAAGAGTCTAACCCTTTGAGAAAAGTTTTAAAGATAAAAGCCAAAGTGGAAAAATGGTTTGAAATGAGATTAATTGACTTTTAGTCTTCTCACAAAAATGTCAAGGTAATATTAAATTGATTGGAGTTTATTTATGAAAATATTTTGAAAATGCATGAACCTAGGTCCAAGTCTATTATGAAAGTGGTTTAAGTCTTAAAACAAGAAGAGTTTCAAAAGGAGGGAAAATATTTTTGAAATTAAAGAAGATGGGAGGAGAAGAAGATACTATCCTAAAGCATAAGGTAAAAGCTAAGGATAAGAACCATCTAACTAACAAGAAGCCAAAACTTGACATTATGAGCCAAGATAGAATTCCCATTCTTTGGATTGAAACCAAGCAAGCAAAGATACTAGACCTCTTCAAATGTATTAAGTATTCACAAAAATTGGGTAGAGTAATGGCCGTATACGGGTGAATTCCAGATTACAAACAAAGAATGTAATCACAAAAACCTACACACAAAAACAAACAAGCAACCCAATGTCTTGAGGTAAGCCTCAAGAGCTCCAGGCAAAATAATCAGATAAGATCACAAGGTCTCCAAGATAGGCCAAGGTTTCTAATCCTAAGTCCAAGAAAAAGTCCCATGCTCCATAATGCCAAGGATAGTAACCAAATAGTCCAAGTATCATTAAGAATTTTTTAGGGTTTATGTTGATAATTAAGTATCTTAAGAAAATAAAAATAAAAGCTCAAGTGAGCAAAGTAAAAATGACAAGAAAAATAAATGCTCAAATGAGAAAATATGAAAATGGTATGAAATGAAAAATGCTAAAAAAAAATAAATAGTACATAAAGCATAAAAGAATAAAGGCATATAATAAATAAGTCAATAATTAGTGGTTAGTTGGATGACCATCTTGAAACTTGCATTTGGAACTCATTAGAAGATTTGTAGAACTAAAGCCTCCAAGCAACAAGTTGCATTTGCTTTTTGTCAAGTATATAATCCATTTGGAATTCTCATAAGTACCATTTAATGATCAACGATGTTTAAGTGATCCGCGTTGACCAAAAGTGTTGTAGATCTATTAGAGGATTGGTAGAACCAAAGCCTCCACACAATGAATCTCAAGGTTATTGGATCAAAGAGATCAAATTAACATACTTGGGCTTACAATCATAAGTTTGGGCCACGAATGATCATTTATTCGAATCGGGAAAAAATTTAGCACTATGTTAAGCAATCGTAAGTGGACTTATATAGAAGTCGCACCTATTTTGAGGCCGGTCAATAACAATCTATGCACCATTTGTTTTTAGACACGATATAGAGATCATGCTCAAACAAGATTTAGTGCAGTGGGAAGGGGATGAGATGAAGAGGAATTAGGGTAAAAAGAGAAACCACATTTGAATTAATATTTAATCAAACTATTATTAAAATCATTCATCCATTTTTTGTGGAGTTAAACTCAACATCATGGATCCAATGATGTTAATAAAGTCATGACCAAAAAATCAGTCCAAGACAGCTAGAAAATAATCACATAATAATAATATAATTAATATATACATTAAAAGGTTTAAATTTAAAAAAAAAAAGGAAAATAATGAGAAAAATGTCAATTATATTCAAATTAATCAAGAAATGAAAAATAATACCATAGAAAAATCAGAAAAGAGGCCAAGTAATTTTATAAAATTTTTGGTAATTTTTCAAAGTCAGAAACTATATTAAAAAAAATAAAATAAATGGATAATATAAACAAAAATAGTAAAAATAAAGTAAAGTCAGAAAAAAAAAATAATGTCACCAATATTTGTCACAATACCATTGGATCATTTCATAATTTTTTCAGAATTTTAAAATGTATAAAAGTATTTTTAAACATTTTAAACAAATCAAATAAGTGTAAAATTCATAAAAAATACCAAAACAAAAAATTAAATTGTGAAAAAATAAAAATCAGAAAGAGAATAATCAAAAATATTTTTCATAATTTTTTCAGATTTTTTGGATTAAAAATGAATTTTCTATGATTTTTTGAAATCTAAAACAATTAAAATATAAAAATCAGAAAAAGAAAATAAAAGTAAAAGATGTGGATCATTGGATGAGAGTCAAAACGCGTTAGTAATCAAATCCAGGGGATCTGGCGCGCTGTGCATATCATGGTCATTAGTGAAAAATGTACATAATCAATAATAAATCAGATTTTTGAAAAATACAAATGGCACGCCATCATTGGTTGGAAGATGACACGTAGGTCATCTTCAACCTCTAGCCAACTTGATTTGCAGGTCTCTCAAACTATAAAATTAGAAGCTCAGACCTATGCCAATCGCTTCGTCTCTTCAAGACAAAAACAACCACACCCTTGCGCCAAATTTATATAAACTGTAGCTCAAGCAATTTGGAAGGAAAGTTTTGAAAAGGGATTTGAAAATTCACGGTCAAAACTTGTTTCCAGTAATGTGTAAGTGTTGCAACTAGAACCATGGCAATGAGAGCAACACAATGATATCAGAGTTTTGAAGAATTGATGAAGGAATCTACCTATTGAAGTTGAGTTGCAGAGCTCTGAAACTGGACTTCTATGGAGCAGTATAGGGCACGATTCTTGAATGTAATTATATGGTTAGCTTCAGGGAAGATCAAGGAAGGTGAATTGAGAGAAAAAATGGATTGAAAAAGGCTTGAGAATAGATTTCTAAGTTATTGAATTCTGGGTTGTGAAGCAAGTTTGGAAGGGTGATTCTGGCTATCTAAGCTTGGCAAACTGAATGGGGAATGACCCTCTATTTATAGGGAAGCAAATAGGATCAAAAGGAATAGCAAATGACGTGTTTTGGAGGGAATTCGTGTGGGTTTGCATCATGAAGAAAGTGTGACTCAAACTTGATCAAAACTCAGCCAAATCATGCGTTTCATGATGCTAATCACTTCTGGCCAGTTGCTAAACATGATTAGAAACAAAAACGCGTGGAAATCTTGTGATTAGAAGCCAAAACAAAGATTTCAAAATTCTGACTTTGTGCAAAACTCAGTTTCAAACTACCAAATTCAAATCCATGGCATTTCCACCTCAAGGGGTCTTAGGGCATAATTCTTGATGCTTTGGAAAGATGAGGTTACAAGCTTTGCAATGGACAAAGAATGGGATCAAATGGATGCCTGAGCTGAAAGTTACATGGAGTCAAAGTTAAGGAAAAAGAGTTGACTTTCCATACTTAGAAATATTTCAAATTCTTCTTTAAAAATGACCTATGATCTTTTGCATCCAAACATGGCCTTCCACTTAGAATTTTCTCTTGACTAAAAAATATGGAATGAAGTATATCTCTTGAATGACATTTTGAAATTTGAACCACTCAAAATCTCCAAAAATTGAGCAAGTTATGACTTGTTGAAGTTGGCCAAAAATCATGAAATGACCTATAATCTTTTGCATTCTTAAGGCAACTTCCATCCATTTTCTTACTTTGCACATAAAAGAAGACATGAATAAAATATCCTTAGGATAATAATGGAAAAAAAATCGTCTCAAGGTGATAAAAATTGACCAAGTTATGACCATTTGAAGTCACATATGGAAAATTGGGGATTCATCTGAATGACTTGTAATATTTCTTCTTCACCAAGTTCCTTCCACATGAAAACTCCTTGGAACTTTTGAAGTGATTTATTGGTAACTCTTTGAAGAGAAGGATATTTTTGGAATCACTCAAAAATACCAAAATATGAGCAAGATATGCCCCTTTGAAGTGAAAAACCCTAGCCTCTAGATCAAGAGAATGCTTTGAGGAACTTTGCCAAGTTTGAACAAACTTTTTTGTGCCAATATTCTTCCTTTGTGAATAGAAATTGTTGAGGATGATGATGAGGACTCATGGCCACCAAAACTACTTCCATACCAATTCTTCCAAAACAACTTCAATGGTGAGGTTTGAATTTCTCAAGCTTTTGACTAGGGCATGGAAATAAACTCATGAACCCATGAAGCAACTTGCTAAACCTCATTTCCTTTACCTACATTATTAACAAGTAAGACAAACCAATATTTCATTTTGTTAATTACAGAGAAAATCAAAGCAAAATATCCATGATCGCAAAAGAAAACAAGTCAGAGTGCTCGATAACTCCTCAAAAGAGCAAGGCTAAAGATATGGAGAAGAACCAAAAAAACCTAATGTGATTTTGTTGTGATTGAAACAATATGGTATGATGCAGAAATGTTAGGGGAGAAAATTGGGGTACAACAGCTGCCCTTATTTAAGTTTCTTCTATCCGGAGATACGAAGGTTAAAAATCTTCGTGTCGACGTGATCGAAGATACTTAAATATAAAACAAACCCTATTTTTGGCCTTAAGATGCCATACAAATGATTATGCATATGAATGCATATGAACAGAACCAAAGAGACGCAAAGTAACATTGGGGATGCCATTAAATGAAGAAACAAAGGGGCAACCCCACCGGGGAAATAAATCACTGGTGAATTAAAAGAACAGGATCAGAGAGGAAGATAACAAGCAACGCCGTTCACTGCCGATGTTCTACCGATGTTCACTGAAGGTAGAAAGAGAATGCATATCATATCATCACCGTTCACTGGCGATGAAATATCAACATTCACTGAAGACAGCAAAAAGATAACAAACGCCGATGTTCACTGCTGATGTACTACCAACATTCACTGAAGGTAGAACGAGAAAATATATCATATCACCGCCGTTCACTGACGATGAACTATCAACGTTCACTGGAGATGGAAAAAAGATAACAAACACCGACGTTCACTGCCGATGTACTACCAACATTCACTGAAGGTAGAAAGAGAAAATATATCATATCACCGCCGTTCACTAACGATGAACTATCAACGTTCACTGAAGATAGCAAAAAGATAACAAACACCAACGTTCACTGCCGATGTATTACCAACGTTCACTGAAGGTAGAAAGAGAAAATATATCATATCACCGCCATTCACTGACGATGAACTATCAACGTTCACTGGAGATTGCAAAAAGATAACAAGCACCGACGTTCACTGCCGATGTTTTACCGACGTTCACTGAAGTTAGAAAGAGAATGCATATCATATCATCGCCGTTCACTGACGATGATCTATCAACGTTCACTGAAGATAGAAAAAAGATAACAAACACTGACGTTCACTGCCGATGTACTACCAACGTTCACTGAATGTAGAAAGAGAAAATATATCATATCACCGCTGTTCACTGATGATGAACTATCAACGTTCACTAAAGATAGCAAAAAGATAACAAACACCGACGTTCACTGCCGATGTACTACCAACGTTCACTGAAGGTAGAAAGAGAAAATATATCACATCACTATCAATCATTGACGATGAACTATCAACATTCACTGAAGATTGCAAAAAGATAACAAACACTGACATTCACTGCCGATGTACTACCAACGTTCACTGAAGGTAGAAAGAGAAAATAATCGAGTTATCCCAAAATTCTGGCATTTTACCTAGAATGGCTCTCAACTTCTTCTTTAACCAAGGGAATCTTCCTGTAAAAGATCAAACATAAGCTGTCTCAAATAACGAGACTTGTTACTCATTGTCATGGGGAATTTTCAAAGAGGAATAACTTCCTGGGGATAGAAATATGACTTCCCGTGGAAATACCATGATATTCCTGCTGAGGAGATAAAGTCTTCCTATGCAAAATAAATGCACAAACCAAAACTCAAAGTTCACAGAAATCCAAAGTAAGTAATATTGTCATGCAACCACAAATCCAATTCAGAAATAAACTGGAGCAAGACGGCCAATGCAGATACATCCTTTGAGAAATAAACTCAAGAGGGAAAACCAAATTCAACTAAGCAAAGAGCGCTGTAGGAAGATCAAAACACAATGTCAATGGACGATGGTTTTTAGCCATGCATGATGCATGTATGAATGTATCAGTGTTATCGTGCATATGCTGGTAAAAGGATACATAATCAGTACAAACAAACAAAACCGCCTCAGGTACTAACAACATTGGGCTAAACTTCAACCAGAAAGATCAAACCAAGAAAGGTAAAAGAAACTGCGGAAACCAAACCTATTGCCTTCCTTAACTTCACTGAGAAGAAACATAATCTGGATGTAGCCAAATCAAACAGATACCGGGATAGAACACCCTTCTTCCGGTTTTATCGGAGAAGCAGTTTTCCGAAAGCAACATGCCTACTAGAGATTGCAAGACCAGCCTCAAATAAAGAAGACTGACGCCGAAACAACCAAACCTCACTGGGGGATTCAAGCCTACCTCCCTGGAGAAAAAAAAACGCGGATTGAAACTTTTCATCACGAATACTCATTCCAACAAGAGATGCCCTGGGATAACCTTCCCGTGAAATCAAGAAGTCAACACTAGCGCCAACACTACAAAAAGAGCGACATCTCAGCACACCAAGGGAATAAAACCTTTCATCATATGAGGGAAGACTTCACTGGGGAGTCTGGGACGGAGGCTTCTGACCATGCAAACCTAAAATCAAAAGCGAACCAAGACTTGACTGGGGATAATGGGATCGCGAACCTAATATTGTACCTTGAAGCCACTGATATCGTCTTTAACTATCTGAGAACACACAAAGATTGCACACATACCAGGAAAATGACCTGAGAAAACCTTCATAAAGGGAGTAAATCTTCTTAGAACAACCGGAGTTTGTTCATTCTTGGGATCACCATTCTTGTTGTCATTGTTTCATCATAAATCCCAAAGTAAATTGAATTGTAAAGGTCTCTATTTTTTTGAAAAGTCAATTTTGCTTTTTTAATCTTTTTGCTTTAACAGTTATTATCAGTAATAAATGGAGTCTTTTCAAGCTAAATAAAAATAAGAACACAAAGAATTGGGCAAAAGCTCGAATTTCATTAATAGAATGGTAGTATGCGAATGGCGAGACTCCATGGATGATTACAAAGTTTGGGAAATGGTAATACATAATGGAAAAGATACATTGAGATACAATGACCAATATTCCCCCTAACAACTTTTGAAATCCTGAGCAACAACTTTTGTTGAAGTATGGTGAGGATCCGAGAAGATTGTTACTTCCACGATCAAGTCTTGTCTGACGTGGTTACTTTCCAAGAAAAATCCCTACCTTTTTCCTAAGCTTCCCTTGCGGGTTTTCAACTTAGCGAGAAATTTATTCTGTTTATGTCTCTAATTTTTGCCTAGACCGCCCTTTCGGGTTTTCAGCCTACCGAGACACTCCTTTTTTCCTAAGCCTCCCTTTTGGGTTTTCAACTTAGCAAGCTGTTCTTTTATTTCTTTAGGCAAAGTATTTCTTGACTGCGTCAGCATTCATGGGACGTGGGAACTCCTCGCCATCCATAGTTTCAAGAATTAATGCACCACCAGAGAAGGATTTCTTGACAACATACGGGCGTTCAAAATTGGGAGTCCACTTGCCCCTAGAATCAGTGTTGAAAGACATGATCTTCCTGAGCACGAGGTCTCCTTCTCTGAACTCACGAGGTTTGACCTTTTTATCAAATGATTTCTTCATTCTTTTCTGATATAACTGCTCATGACATAAAGCTGTCATCCTCTTCTTTTCAATCAAATTCAATTGTCAAACCTGTTCTGGACCCATTCAGCCTCTGTCAACTTGGTTTCCATTATCACATGCAACGAGGGAATCTCTACCTCAACAGGGAGTACAACTTCCATTCCATATACTAGGGAGAACGGGGTTGCTCCTGTTGAAGTGCGAACAGATGTTCGATATCCATGTAGAGCAAAAGGGAGCATTTCATGCCAATCCTTATAAATGACAACCATTTTCTGGATAATTCTCTTGATATTCTTATTAGCAGCTTCAACAGCCCCATTCATCTTTGGCCTGTATGGAGATGAATTGTGATGGACAATCTTGAATTCTTCGCACAGTTCTGTCATCATTTTGTTGTTTAAATTTGAGCCATTGTCAGTGATGATTCTTCTCGGCACACCATACCGACATATAAGATTATTTTTGATGAAACACACAACCACCTGTTTGGTAACATTGGCATATGAAGCAGCCTCTACCCATTTGGTAAAGTAGTCCATTGCTACCAAGATGAAACGGTGTCCATTCGAAGCTTTGGGTTCTATCATCCCGATCATGTCTATACCCGCACATAGAGAAAGGCCATGGGGAGGAAATCACATTGAGAAGTGTTGGAGGCACATGGATCTTATCTGCATAAATCTAGAATTTATGGCACTTCTTTGCAAATTTGTAACAGTCAGATTACATTGTCAACCAATAATAACCTGCCCTTAGCATCTTTTTAGCCATCAAATGTCCATTAGCGTGAGTGCCAAATGAACCTTCATGGATCTCATGCATCAACATGTCTGCTTCGTGTCTAACCACGCATCTGAGCAAGACCATGTCATAATTTCTCTTGTATAACACATTTTCACTAAGGAAGAAACTGCCTTCCAATCTTCTCAATGTCTTTCTATCTTTCTTCGACGCACCAACCAGGTATTCCTGAGTCTGAAGAAAATGCTTGATATCATAATACCAAGGTTTTTCATCTGCTACCTCCTCTGTTACAAACACATGAGTGGGCCTATCCAGTCATTGAACTGTAATTCAGGGTACATCATTCTAAGTATTCACTTGGTACATGGAAGCCAGAGTTTCCAGAGCATCCGCCATCTAATTTTCATCTATAGGAATGTGATGGAATTAAAATTTATTGAAGAAGGGTAATAATATTATAGCATAATCTTTGTAAGGGATCACGCCAGGGTAACGAGTATCCCATTCTCCTTTAATCTGATTTATTACCAAAGCTGAATCACCATACACATCCAGAATTTTGATTCTGAGATCAATAGCTTCCTCAAGACCCATGATGCAAGCCTCATACTCTTCCATATTATTAGTGCAATCAAACGTTAACCTTGCAGTAAAAGGAATATGTGATCCATGAGGAGTAACAATCACAACCCCAATTCCTTTACCATAAGCATTCACAACTCCATCAAATATCATACTCCAACGAGATTCAGGGTTGGGGCCCTCCTCAAGCAATGGTTCATCACAATCTTTCACTTTCAGAAACATCACATCCTCATCGAGGAATTCATATTCTACAGACTGATGATCTTCCACCGGCTGGTGAGCAAGGTAATCTGCCAACACACTACATTTAATAGCCTTTTGAGTGAGGCACTCGATATCATATTCAGATAACAACATCTGCCAGCGGGCAATTCTCCTAGTAAGAGCAGGCTTTTCAAAAGTATACTTGATTGGATCCATTTTGGAGATCAACCAAGTGGTATGATTCAACATATACTGCCGCAAACGCTTTGCCACCCAGGCCAAAGCACAACATGTCTTTTCTAGCATGGAATACCGTGACTCACAATCAGTGAACTTTTTGCTGAGATAATAAACGGAGAACTCTTTCTTTCCCCTTTCATCCTGTTGTCCCAAAATACAACCCATGGATTTATCTAACACTGTTAGATACATAATCAACGGTCTTCCTCCTACGGGAGGGAGCAAGATAAGAGGTTCAAGCAGATACTCTTTAATACTCTCAAATGCCCTTTGGCAGTCATCCGTCCACACACAACCTTGATCTTTCTTTAACAACTTAAAGATCAGTTCACATGTTGCAGTCATATGGGAAATAAATCTGGAAATATAATTCAAACGCCCGAGGAAACCCCTAACTTGCTTTTCAGTTCTTGGTGCTAGAATTTCTTGAATTGCTTTGACTTTATCAGAGTCAACTTCAATTCCTTTCTGGCTAACAATAAAACCCAATAATTTCCCCGATCTAACTCCGAAGGTGCATTTATTTGGATTCAAGCGGAGACGATATTTCCTCAAACGCTAAAACAACTTCAACAAATCTTCTATATGCCCTTCTTCAGTTTGGGATTTGGCAATCATATCATCAACATATACTTCGATTTATTTGTGCATCAGATCATGGAATAGGGTTATCATAGCCCTCTAGTACGTTGCACCAGCGTTCTTCAACCCGAAAGGCATCACTCTGTAACAGAATGTTCCCCAGAGTGTGATAAACGTTGTTTTTTCCATGTCCTATGGAGCCATTCTTATTTGATTATACCCAGAAAATCTGTCCATGAACGAGAATACTTTGAATTTTGTTGTGCTGTCCACTAACATGTCAATGTGAGGCAATTGAAAATCATCTTTTGGACTAGCTTTATTTAGATCTCTATAATCTACGCACATGCGAACTTTTCCGTCTTTTTTCGATACTGGGACAATATTGGCAATCCATTGAGGATACACTGATGTCACAAGAAAACCAACATTAATCTGCTTTAGGACCTCCTCTTTGATCTTTACTGCCATATCCGGGTGGGTTCTTCTCAACTTTTGTTTAACTGGCGGACACTCTGGCTTCAACGGTAAATGATGCTCGACAATGTCTGTATCTAGACCAGGCATATCTTGATAAGACCAAGCAAAAATATCCACATACTCTTTCAATAGCTCAATCAACCCGCTCTTTACATCAGGATGCAATGATGCTCCAATCTTGACTTCCTTCGGATCTTCTTCTGAACCCAAATTAATCACTTCCAAAGGCTCCTTATATGGCTGGATGGTATTTTCCTTGTGCTCAAGCAACCATGAGACCTCTTCCAGGATCCCATCATAATATTCTTCTTCAGCCCCAAACATAGGACAATTAAAGTTGGGAGAGGGTGCAGGGTCATTGTAATCAACGGGTTTTTTAATTAATCTGCACATGTGATTTATGATTACTTTTAGAAACTGACACATATAACAAGTGATCATGCAGATTAATTTT
This sequence comes from Vicia faba, assembly GCA_948472305.1. Lineage (NCBI taxonomy): Eukaryota > Viridiplantae > Streptophyta > Magnoliopsida > Fabales > Fabaceae > Vicia > Vicia faba. Next base: position 772,269,629 of record OX451740.1, on the reverse strand, counting down.
CAGTTATTATTTATTTTGAAAGGGTTTTTTATTTTTATTACCATTTCCCAAGAAAAAAAGCAGAAAATAAAAGACATAATTTTGGAAGCAAAGATAAGTTTTATTAATGATCTTAAAAGTTATAGTAAATAGATAAGCCCTACAACATTAATACTTCCACCTTGGGCAGAGTGAAAGCTTTTCAAAAGAAAGAAACAGATTAACAAAACAAATTACTTTGAAACATGTATGCAAGAAGGAACATCAATGGTGACCCAGTTCTGAACTCAGACTCCATGCGTCACATAATTCGGTACTTCCTGCTCTGCTTCATCCTCTTCAACAACATTAATTCCAGAACCAATTGGATGGAGGTAGCCTCCGCTGCGGAAAACATCATGATAACTGTTCATAGAATACTTTGACTTCAAATTTTCTCCTTTTCCATTCCACGAAGAGAAACCCAAACCAACTCTGTTTTTGTTCACGGGTGGATCCACAAGTCATCCCCAAACTGCATTATGACCATTGCGCATAACCTGTTGCGCGTCCTTTAGCGAAACCACATAGTTCTCATTCCTCCTTTTGTTGTCAATGGATAGAGCCTGGAACTGGGTTCCAACAGCAACCTCATCCGCTTCTACAATACTGAAAGAGGATAGATGGGATATCAACAACGCCTACTCCCCATCAAAAATTATGAATTCACCCGGACATCCAGAAACCATATTCACTTCCTCTTCATATTCTGCCCTAGGCCTGATTATATGGATTAAACCTTCATCCATCATCTCCTGTAAATCAGCCTTTATCTTCTCGCAACCCTGTATGTTTGTACTGCAAATAGCACAACCAGTGTGGTCATGCGTATAATAACTGAATTCAGAGGTCTGTGTGCATCTTCACCAAATCTCCTCTAACCAGATTAATGTCAAAAATCTGGAAGTCGCCTGGACAACCGGCCACCATATTTACAGCATTCACTCCCCCGTGCTTAGGTAGAGGATTGTCTTTAACATTAGGTCCCATGTCTTTGAAAGAGAATTCTATACTTCACCAACCTTTGCACTTCAGTCTTCAAAGGATAACAGTTCTCAACACTATGCCCTGGTGCTCCCTAATGAAAGGCACATGTCTGGTCTGCTTTGTAATACCAAGGCAATGTTGATAGTACGACGGGAGGTGGTCGTGTCTGGACCAACTTCTTCTGAATCAATGCCGATAGTAGTTCTGAATAGCTCATGGGAATAGGGTCATAGTTCTCCCTTCTCTGATTATTCCCTTTGGTCCCCTACTGGGACGGTATTTGATAAGCAACGGTAGTCGGAGCGGCATTTATAACAGGAGTAACCAAGGCAATTTGCTGGTGACGCTGATAATTCCTTCTAGGAGCGTTCACTCTCCTCTCTTGTATGACAACATTTGTATCCCCCTCTTTCTTCTTTGTAAACCCATAAGCTGGCTTTTTCAAACCTCCGGATCCTTCACCCTTTGTCAAACGGCCTTCTCTTACTGCCTCTTCTAGGCGGACACCCATTCCTACCATCTCTGTAAAATCACTTGGGGCACTTACTACCATTCTTTCGTAGTAGAAAGCGTCTAGCGTCTTCAAAAATTTTTTAGTCATTTACTTCTCGTCCATGGGAGGAATCACTTGTGAAGCCACCTCGCGCCATCTCTGCGCATACTCTTTGAACGATTCTCTGTCTTTCTGAACCATGGCCCTAAGCTGGTCACGATCAGGTGCCATGTCCACATTGTACTTGTATTGTTTAATGAATGCTTCTCCAAAATCATTAAAAGTATGGATGTTGGCGCTGTCTAAACTCATGTACCATTTCAACATTGCGCCAGTCAGACTATCCTGGAAAAAGTGAATCAACAGACGCTGATCATCGGTGTGGGTAGACATTCTCCTTACGTACATCACTAAGTGAGCATGAGGGCAAGTGTTGCCCTTGTACTTATCAAACTCCGGGACCTTGAACTTAGCATGCACTTTAACATTCGGGACCAAACACATCTCATTCACATTCTGCCCAAATAGCTCTTTTCCCCTAAGAGCCTTCATCTCTCTTTGCATTCTATCAAACTGCTCTTGGAAATTATCCATTTTGTCATAAAGACCCAAGTCTTCACTCGGCGGAGGGAAAGGAAGACACACATCTTCATTAACAAACAAAACCAAATTCACCGAAGGAGGTGCAGCAAGAACAATATGCACCACAGGAGGTGCTGGAGTAACAACATTCTGAACCACCGGAGAATCTTGAGGACCAAGATTGAAACCTTCAGGTGCAAAATTCTCTGGAATTCCCCACAGATAACCCTGAGGCATACGGTTTTGAACAACAACCAGAGTGGCGGATACAGGAACAGTAGGAACTTCAGCACTTGCCATTGTTGGTTGAGGTTGAACACTCGGTGGCTGATTCTGAGCAACCACCAGAGCTTCCATCAGAGTAGTCAACTTAGCCAAGCCATCCTTGAAAGCAAAAACTTCTTCGCGTAGCTCGCGATTCTCTTGTTCCAAGTTGTCCATCTTCTTTTTGAAGTTAGCCCGAGTGTTGTAGTGATGAGTCAGCTTGCTGAACAGAGTAAAGAAGCTGGGTAAGGCACCTGGATATGCATAACAAATGCAAGAAATATGTGAAATATGATGCATGACATGCAATGCACATGATTATTATTTTTTAATATTTCAAGGGATTTATGATTTATGGACATATTGCAAATATCAAAGTAATAAAGCTTTTGAAATACAGAAGATTTTTATTATAATAACTTCAAAATGGATTACAAGTTTCAATGATCCCAAGTACAAGATTAAAATAAAATCTAAAAATCCTGAGAAAAAGAACTGATGGAGATCAATCTGTACGCTGGCGCTTCCCTGTGAGCCTGGAAATCTGAGCCCTCAACCTCTGGTTTTCTTCCACATGCCTGATGGCAACCTCCTTCCAATCATCTGAATCAGGAAGTGAATAATCAGCACTTGTTTGAGGCTTAGGGGAAAATAAATCCCCTTGCCTCTTCATAGACTCCACCGCCCGACTCTCAAGGATCTCGATCAAATCATCTTTCTCCTTCAGGTCTGCTTTATAGGAACTCTCTAAAGTCTGGAACTTGTTCTTCTAAGCATCCCTTTCCTGTTGCATCCTAACCAAAGCGAGTTGCAGCTCTTCTATATCATCTAACAAGGGAGGAGTGGTCTTCACAAACAAATCAGGCATGGGTGTCTCCCGAGTATACGACATCTTCAACTGGATGGCTCTCGATCGGACCCACATAATATGGCTCCAAAGAAATAGCCCCTCTAGGTCCCAAATCCGTCCTACTCTTCTTATGAATGTGACGCCAGGCCTTCGCAATCTGCTCCCTAGCTTCCCCGTGGTCTTCTCCTTCCTTTAGAAAGAAACTACTCAAATTAATATTGTTTGGTTTATCCCTCATCGGATAACCAAGCTGTCTCCGTGCAAGAACAGGTTATAGTTAATTCCTCCCTTTGTACCAAGAAGAGGTACATTGGGGAAACTACCACAACTGTCAATAATCGTTATATCCTGATAAGCTCGATGATATCAATCAATATCCGAGTGAGTAAGTGCCATGACCTTAGGAGCCCAACGAGGTTCCTTCTTGACATCCCAAAAAACATCAGACTGAGGCATATGAGAGATGAACCACTGGTACAACAGAGGCATGCAACAGATAGTCATTCCCTCATGATAGGAACTCCGAAGATGAACAGAGTAATAAGCATCACCCAATAGTGTAGGAACCGGGTTTCCAATCATGTAAATTCTGATGGCGTTAATGTCGACAAACTTGTCCACATTAGGAAATAAGAATAATCCATAGGCAAGTAAAGCAAAGATGGCCTCAAAAGCAACCGTACTCTTCATCCTGGAAAAGTAACGAGCTTTCTCCAATAACAACTGAGCTGGTAATCCTCTAATCCCTCCTTTGGTAGTCATATGGGCTTCCACCTCAGACTTCCCCAGATGAATCAAAGCAGCAATCTCATGTGGTTTTGGCTCACCCTCAGAACCAGTAAAAGGAACATGATCGCTAACAGGTAAATTTAATAGATAAGAATACTCCTCCAGTGTAGGCGTCAACTGATAATCGAGAAAAGTAAAGCAGTGATACACCGGATCATAGAACTGGATCAAGGTCGAGAGAATACCCTCCATCATCTTCAGCTTCATGAGAGGAATAATGGATCCATACTTCTTCCGAAAGTCTGCAGAACACTCGATCTCTGGAATTAGACTTATCAACTCATCTATCTTGGGATCCTTGAAACTGTATTTCCCGGTCTTTCTCTTTCAAGAATCCATGGTTAATAGTCCCTGAGATATTCACAAATAATCAACCTTTAAATCCCTTGAAATATTGTTTTCTTCGAAAGATGCTTATGAATGCATTGATGCATGATGCAACAATCACACACAAGATCACACGTATAGGGTTCATAGGTTCAACGTAACGAGCATAAGGTCGAAGGTACTACCCATAAGGTGTTGGTCTAAAAAGTTATCACCTGCCGAACAAGGTTCTAGAGGTTCCCAAAGTCTACATCCTTCCTTTGGATATTACCAACTTCCCGATTAACTCGGTAATTAGTAATATTCTCAAGAAAGACTCGTCCGAGCGTAGTATCGCGTGATAACTATTTCCGAATTACTCCGTCATAGCTTCCGCACTACACCTAAAAGGCCAAGATGGGTTTGGTATTCTACAGTCCTCAGTTTCAGCAGGCTCCCAGGTCGAAAGCAGTACGTCTTCCCGATTACTCGGTAAACGACACTACAGTCAAAGGGCCTCCACTGAGTGGGGGATCTCATGCCTCCTTTTTTGGGATTACTCCCTCAAAGTTAACATGACTATACCGCCCGTCCTATCTTAAAGTTTTCCCAAGTCCGGGTATAGGACTTATGAGTAATCACCAAGCACCCTGAAAACCAGGAAAATCCAAACAAACATATATACAAAATATAACACATAAACAACAATAGCACATATACAGATATAAACAAAGATAGGCTCAACCCACTTAGGGATGGACCGGCAAGAGGTCAATCTGTCCCCAGTGAAGTCGCCATTTTTCTGTAGCGGTAGAAATTTTCAAGACTAAGCCATTGGATTGACTAGACTTTATACAAATCAAAAATAAAAATCGTCACCGCGCTTTATTGTTTCTAAAGGAATGGGAAAAGAGAGAATAACCCAAAAAGAGGGGGAAAGATTCAAGTTAAGGGGGTTGGTTATGCAAAGGGAAGGTATTAGCACCCTAAACATCTACAGTAATCCGCAGGAACCTCTTTGTAAAATCTGTATATTTTGGCTATAAAATGTGTTGTATAAAATGGATGGTGGAGATGAGAAGAGAAGTATTTTTTATGATTTTTGCACCTGCCACGGTTGCGAACCTTTAATGCCTACTTACCACCTTTCGTGCAATAGGGGATCAGGGTACACATAGTTCCTCTTTTAAAAAATTTGAAACATAAGTGTGGTTGTTAATTTTAAGAGATAAGACATCATCGTCATTGTCCATGTGGAAAACATACTTACTACCCACAATCATGAGAAAGGAGAATTTCAATCATCTCAAAATGGAGGATAATGGCTTGGATTTTAAAATCAACAATGCCTCCCTTAACACCCAAGTTGAAAATATCTCACTTCACTACATATTGTAGAAGTATAGTTGTTTGCATCACTAGAAGGATTGACTAGAGTCTAACCCTTTGAGAAAAGTTTTAAAGATAAAAGCCAGAGTGGAAAAATGGTTTGAAATGAGATTAATTGACTTTTAGTCTTCTCACAAAAATGTCAAGGTAATATTAAATTGATTGGAGTTTATTTATGAAAATATTTTGAAAATGCATGGACCTAGGTCCAAGTCTATTATGAAAGTTGTTTAAGTCTTAAAACAAGAAGAGTTTCAAAAGGAGGGAGAAGATTTTTGAAATTAAAGAAGATGGGAGGAGAAGAAGATACTATCCTAAAGCATAAGGTAAAAGCTAAGGATAAGAACCATCTAACTAACAAGAAGCCAAAACTTGACATTATGAGCCAAGATAGAATTCCCATTCTTTGGATTGAAACCAAGCAAGCAAAGATACTAGACCTCTTCAAATGTATTAAGTATTCACAAAAATTGGGTAGAGCAATGGCCGTATACGGGTGAATTCCAGATTACAAACAAAGGATGTAATCACAAAAACCTGCACACAAAAACAAACAAGCAAGCCAATGTCTTAAGGTAAACCTCAAGAGCTCCAGACATAATAATCAGATAAGATCACAAGGTCTCCAAGATAGGCCAAGATTTCTAATCCTAAGTCCAAGAAAAAGTCCCATGCTCCATAATGCCAATGATAGTAACCAAATAGTCCAAGTATCATTAAGAATTTTTTAGGGTTTATGTTGATTATTAAGTATCTTAAGAAAATAAAAAGAAAAGCTCAAGTGAGCAAAGTAAAAATGACAAGAAAAATAAATGCTCAAATGAGAAAATATGAAAATGGTATGAAATGAAAAATGCTAAAAAAAATAAATAGTACATAAAGCATAAAAGAATAAAGGCATACAATAAACAAGTCAATAATTAGTGGTTAGTTGGATGACCATCTTGAAACTTGCATTTGGAACTCATTAGAAGATTGGTAGAACTAAAGCCTCCAAACAACAAGTTGCATTTTCTTTTTGTCAAGTATATAATCCATTTGGAATTCTCATAAGTACCATTTAATGATCAACGATGTTTAAGTGATCCGCGTTGACCAAAAGTGTTGTAGATCCATTAGAGGATTGGTAGAACCAAAGCCTCCACACAATGAATCTCAAGGTTATTGGATTAAAGAGATCAAATTAACATACTTGGGCTTGCAATCATAAGTTTGGGCCACGAATGATCATTTATTCGAATCGGGAAAAACTTTAGCGCTATGTTAAGCAATCGTAAGTGGACTTATATATAAGTCACACCTATTTTGAGGCCGGTCAATAGCAATCTATGCACCATTTGTTTTGAGAAATGATATAGAGATCATACTCCAACAACATTTAGTGCAATGAGAAGGGGATGAGATGAAGAGGAATTAGGGTAAAAAGAGAAACCACATTTGAATTAATATTTAATCTAACTATTATTAAAATCATTCATCCATTTTTTATGGAGTTAAACTCAACACCATGGATCCAATGATGTTAATAAAGTCATGACCAAAAAATCAATCCAAGACAGCCAGAAAATAATCACAAAATAATAATATAATTAATATATACATTAAAAGGTTTAAAAATGTTTTAAAAAAAGGAAAATAATGAGGAAAATGTCAATTATATTCAAATTAATCAAGAAATGAAAAATAATAACATAGAAAAATCAGAAAAGAGGCCAAGTAATTTTATAAAATATTTGGTAATTTTTAAAAGTCAGAAACTATATTAAAAAAAATAAAATAAATGGGTAAAATAAACAAAAATAGTAAAAAGAAAGTAAATTCAGAAACAAAAATAAAATAAGGTCACCAATATTTGTCACAATACCATTAGATCATTCCATAATTTTTTCAGACTTTAAAAATGTATAAAAGTATTTTTAAACATTTTAAAAAATCAAATAAGTGTAAAATTCATAAAAAATACTAAAACAAAAAATTAAATTGTGAAAAAATAAAAATCAGAAAGAGAATAATCAAAAATATTTTTCATAATTTTTTCATATTTTTTGGATTAAAAATGAATTTTCTATGATTTTTTGAAATTTAAAACAATTAAAATATAAAAATCAGAAAAAGAAAATAAAAGTAAAAGATGTGGACCATTGGATGAGAGTCAAAACGCGTTAGTAATCAAATCCAAGGGATCTGGCACACTGTGCATATCATGGTCATTAGTGGATAATATACAGAATCAATAATAAATCAGATTTTTGAAAAATACAAATGGCACGCCATCATTGGTTGGAAGATGACACGTAGGTCATCTTCAACCTCCAACCAACGTGATTTGTAGGTCTCTCAAACTGTAAAATCAGAAGCTCAGACCTATGTCAATCGCTTCGTCTCTTCAAGAGGAAAACAACCACACCCTCGCGCCAAATTTATATAAACTGTAGCTCAAGCAATTTGGAAGGAAATTTTTGAAAAGGGATTTGAAAATTCACGGTCAAAACGTGTTTCCAGTAAAGTGTAAGTGTTGCGACTAGAACCAGGGCAATGAGAGAAACACAATGATACCAGAGTTTTGAAGAATTGATGAAGGAATCTACCTATTGAAGTTGAGTCGTAGAGCTCTGAAACTGGACTTCTATGGAGCAGTATAGGGCATGATTCTTGAATGTAATTATATGGTTAGCTTCAGGGAAGATCAAGGAAGGTGAATTGAGAGAAAAAATGGATTGAAAAAGGCTTGAGAATAGATTTCGAATTTGCTGAATTCTGGGTTGTGAAGCAAGTTTGGCAGGGTGATTCTAGCTATCTAAGCTTGGCAAATTGAATGGGGAATGACCCTCTTTTAATAGGGAATCAAATAGGATCAAAAGGAATAGCAAATGATGCGTTTTGGAGGGAATTCGTGTGGGTTTGCATCATGAAGAAAGTGCGACTCAAACCTGATCAAAACTCAGCCAAATCATGCGTTTCATGATGCTAATCACTTCTGGCCAGTTGCTAAACATGATTAGAAACAAAAACGCGTGGAAATCTTGTGATTAAAAGCCAAAACAAAGATTTCAAAATTTTGACTTTGTGCAAAATTCAGTTTCAAACTACCAAATTCAAATCCATGGCATTTCCACCTCAAGGGGTCTTAGGGCATAATTCTTGATGCTTTGGAAAGATGAGGTTACAAGCTTTGAAATGGAAAAAGAATGGGATCAAATGGATGCATGAGATGTAAGTTACATGGAGTCAAAGTTGAAGAAAAAGAGTTGACTTTCCATACTTAGAAATATTTCAAATTCTTCTTTAAAAATGACCTATAATCTTTTGCATCCAAACATGGCCTTCCACTTAAAATTTTCTCTTGACCAAAAAAGATGGAATGAAGTATATCTTTTGAATGACATTTTACAATTTGAACCACTAAAAATATCCAAAAATTGAGCAAGTTATGACTTGTTGAAGTTTGCCAAAAATCATGAAATGACCTATAATCTTTTGCATTCTTAAGGCAACTTCCATCCATTTTATTACTTTGCACATAAAAGAAGGCATGAAGAAAATATCCTTAGGATCATCATGAAAAAATAATGGTCTCAAGGTGATAAAAATTGACCAAGTTATGACCATTTGAAGTCACATATGGAAAATTGGGGATTCATCTGAATGACTTGTAATCTTTCTTCTTCACCAAGTTCCTTCCACCTGAAAACTCCTTGGAACTTTTGAAGTGATTTGTTGGTAACTCTTTGAAGAGAAGGATATTTTTGGAATCACTCAAAAATACCAAAAGATGAGCAAGATATGCTCTTTTGAAGTGCAAAACCCTAGCCTCTAGATCAAGAGAATGCTTTGAGGAATTTGCCAAGTTTGAACAAACTTTTTTGTGCCAATATTCTTCCTTTGTGAATAGAAATTGTTGAGGATGATGATGAGGACTCATGGCCACCAAAACCACTTCCATACCAATTCTTCAAAAATAACTTCAATGGTGAGGTTTGAATTTCTCAAGCTTTTGACTAGGGCATGGAAATAAACTCATGAACCCATGAAGCAACTTGCTAAACCTCATTGCCTTTACCTATATTATTAACAAGTAAGACAAACCAATATTGCATTTTGTTAATTAGAGAGAAAATCAAAGCAAACTATCCATGATCACAAAAGAAAATAAGTCAGGGTGCTTGATAACTCCTCAAAAGAGCAAGGCTAAAGATAGGGAGAAGAACAAAAAAACCCTAATGTGATTTTGTTGTGATTGAAACAATATGGTATGATGCAGAAATCTTAGGGGCAAAAATTGGGGTACAACACCAACAAGGAGCCAACACTTGACATAAAGAGTCAATGTAGAATTCCCATCCTTTAGATTGAAACCAAACAAGAAAAGATAATAGATCTCTTAAGAATACCGAACTTCAATAGCATTAAGTCTTCACAAAAATTGGGCAGAGTAACGGCTGTATACAGATGAATTCCCGATCACAGACAAAGCATATAATTAGAATAACCTACACACAAAGAAAACAAACAACCCAATGTCTTGGGGTAAACCCCAAGAACTTCACACAAAATAACAGTAGAAGTCACAAAGGTCTCAAGGTAGGCAAGGTCTCTAATCCTAAGTCCAAGAAGTCCACCACTCCAAAATGCCAAGGATGGTAACCAAATAGTCCAAGTAACCTTAAAGCTTTTTTATTGTTCAAGTTTGTTATTAGGTATCTTCAAAAGAAAATGAAAAGCTCAAGTGAACAAAACAAAATGACATAAACATAAATACTCAAGTGAGCGAAGATGAAAATAGCATGAAAATGCTAAAATAAATGGTGCTTAAAGTAAAAGCATAAAGTAGAAGCATAAAAATAAAAGTAAATTGTTAATGAGTTAGAAATTAGAGGTTAGTTGAATGACCATCTTGAAACTTGCATTTGAAAAGTCATTAGAAGATTGATAAAATCAAAGCCTCTCAACAATAAGTTCCATTTGCTTTTTATCAAGTATATCATTCATTTCAAATTCTCAAGGCAACAATAAATGATCAATGATGTTTAAATGATTCACTTAGTCCGAAATTTATGATGATTCATTGGAGGTTATTGGATCAAAGATATTGGATCAAAGATTTCAAATTAAACATATTTGGGCTTGCAAACATATGTTTGGGCGACGAGTGATCACTTCTCGAATCATGACAAAATTTAGCGCTATGTTAAGCAATCGTAAGTGAACTTATATAGAAGTCACACCTATTTTGAGAGAGATGATATATGGATCATCATCTATCAACATGTAACAATGATAAAGGGATAAGATGAAGAGGGAGGGGAAATATTTGAATAAAAAAATTTAATCAAACTATCTTTAAAATCATCCATCCATTTTGGTGGAGTTAAACTCAACACCCAAGATCCAATGATGTTAATGAAGTTCATGATCAACAATCACATAGCCAAATATATTAAAAATAAATAATTTGCATTTAATGAATAAAATAAAGAGGAAAAATGATTTTTAAAATGAAAAAAAAAAGGTAAAATAGTAAACTATGTTCAAAGTATCAAAGAAAAATTTAAAGAGACCATAGAAAAATCAGAACTGATCCCAAATATTTTTATAAAATTTATGGTAATTATTTTTAAAACAGAAAATTATTTTTAAACTAATTAAAATCAATCAAAAAAGTGAAAAAAAGATCAAAAATAGTAGAAGTCAAAATAAAATTCTAAAAAAATTTCAGAAGGTCAAAAATAAGGAAAATGATTTTTATAAAAAAAATTTAGAATTTAAAAATATCAAAAAGTATTTTTAAAACAATTAAAATAAGGCAATCAAAACAAAAATTATGAAAAATATCAAACATTAAAATAAAAATATGAAAAAATATTCACAAAATCAGAAATAATTCAAAGTATTTTTGTATATTTTTTCATAATTTGTGGATAAAAAATAAAAGAGTTATGAATTTTTAAAGATAAAATAAATTAAAAAATAATTTTGTAAAATAAAAATAAATCAGAAAAACCACGCGCGTTGGATCTCAATCACTTATACACGCTGGCAGATCCAATGGACCTGAGGTGAGGGAGCATCATGGACACAAACTGAAGCATGCGCATACAACACAAGAAAATCCAACCAATCAAAATAAAACAATTGGATCAGTGTCATTGGTTGAAGAATGACACGTAGGTCGTCTTCAACCTCTAGCCTCCTGCAAGTAGGGAAAATCCAAGATCCTTGAATCTGTAAATTTACGCGTTCATAGTGGTACCATTAGATGCGTCTACTTGAGACGATCACAACCATATGCTCGCGAAAAATTTATGTAAAGCACAACGTAGTCGATTTGGAAAAAACCAGAGATGTTTAAATATGTCAATATCGAAAATCAGAAGCATGAAATGCATTGTTTCACCAAAATTGAGTTAAGATCAAGCATTAGTGAACATCATAGACCATTTCAGTAATTTGAGTTAGAGGATTTGGTGCCTTAAACTACCTGAACGAAGTCAAATAAAATTTCTCTGTAAGTGGACTTGCCTAGCACAATTCAGGGCACCTCAAGGCTTGATTCTTCTTCTGTTAGCTTCAGTGAAGTTCAAGGGTGAAGGATCAATGAAGAAATTGGATTAAAAAGTGGTGAAAAGAGGAATTCGAAATCTCAGAAAAGTTAGTTATGGAGAGAGTTTGAAAGAGTGATTTTGGATGTTCAAGCTTAAGGAAATGAGAGGAGTGAGGTTCTCTATTTATAGGGAAGCGAATGAGAATGAGAATTTGAAAAATTAGTGGAGTTTGGAGGGAAATCGTGAGAGGTCGTGAACATGAGAAATCATGTGACTTGCTTAACATAAAAACTCACTCAAACCTTGCGTTCCAAGGCTCTAATCCTCTTTGGAAAGTTAGTTAAACATTATTTGATCATAAACACGCACTAATTTTGTGTTTATAAGCCATATTATGGATTTCCAATTCCCACTTTGGAGAAAACTTCAGTTTCAAGGTACCATCTTTGAATCCATGGTGTTCACAACTCAATGGGTCTTAGGGAATGATTCTTGAAGCAATTGAAAGATAAGGTCACAAAATTTACAATGTGAAACTAATGAAATCAATTGGATGCTTGAGCTAAAAATTGTGATGAGTCAAAGTTGAGAAAAAGATGCTGAATTTTTGTACTTAGAAAAATTCTAAGTTTTTCTTCAAAAGTGACCTATAATGTTTTGATTCCAAACAAGGTCTTACTCCAAAATTTAGCTTTGATCAATGATTCTAGATTGAAGTAGGCTTCCCAAAGATAATTGTGAAACTTGAATCACTCAAAAATACCAAGTATTGAAAAAGTTATGGCTTTGTAAAATTGGTGAAAATCCATGAGGTGACCTATAATATTTTGAGTTCCTAGGGCATCTTCCACTCATTTTCAAGATTTGCACATAAAATAAGAGTTTAATTTCACATCCTTAAGGTCATTGTGGAAAAATAATGGGCTGAAGGAGATAAAAATTAACCAAGTTATGATATTTTGAAGTCACATAAGGGAATTTGATGGCCTATCTAGAGGACTTGTAATCTTTCTTCATCATTAGGCATCTTTCACACAAAAGTTTCTTGAAACTCTTGAAGTGATTAGTTTATAACACTTTATAGAGAAGCATATATTTGGAATCACTCAAAAATCTCAAAAGATGAGCAAGATATAGCCCTTAGAAGTTCAAAACCCTAGCTCTTAAAGTACCAAAATGACTTGGAATCCTTTTCAATTTTGACAATCTTACTTGCACAGTTACTTTTTCCATGTGAATAGAAGTTTCTATGGATGATAATAAGAATACATAGAAACAAAAACCACCTCCAAATATTAAATATTGAGAGAGTTATGTACTTGTGATAAAGAAATCAAGAACTTGTCCACTTACGTCAAACTTCTTCAATCAATCCTTGCACCTTTTGACTTTCTTTGACAAATTGAGGGATGATGAATCATAGTAGACCTTGTAATGATATTACTTTAAAGCATCTTCAATGATGAAGCTTGAATATCATTGAAGCTTTTTTGGAGAAGGCCTGGAAATAAACTCATGAACCTATGAATTAACTTGATGAAATGTGTTATGCTCTCACCTATAATATCATCAATTAGAGCAAACATTCATTGTATTTATTAGTTAAAACTTAATCAATACAAAACATAGATGATCATAATATACAAATCAAGGTGCTTGGTGATTTCTCATGAGCAAACCTAGAGATAGGGGGGAAGAACTAAACCCAATTAGGATCTTGATATGATTGAGTTGATATGAGATGATAGAGGGATCTTAGGGGCAAAAATTGGGGTACAACACTACCCCCCTTACTCAGAAAATTTTCAAAAGGTCTTTCCTATTCTTTTCTCCCTTTCCTTTATTAGATAAAAGAAAAGTTAGTGGCGACTCTTGCTATCCACAACATTTGTGATAAAATGAAAAACCCAAAAGTCAGTTCTCCCACCGTATTACAGAACTGGAGACTTTTCCAGGGAAAGTAAACTAAAAGTGGGGTTACCTTAAGAGCTATATCACCTTTATTGCTTTACTTGTTTGCTTTGTATTCTCTATATTTTGGGATATGCTTCGGTTTATTTCTTGTATAGATCCTATACCCAGATCTGGGGTCATTTTAGGTAAGTAGCAATAGATCGTGAAAACTGTACGACATAGACCGATATGGTTGAAACAATGGCTATGTTAGTGCGACACATTGGTTGGTGTCGGTGTCTCTTGAGCCAGTTAAGGAGAATGTTGAGCTGCCACGTGGTGTCATAAGCAATAACTGACCTTAGAACCTTAGTTGACACAACTTAGCCATTAGAAAGTAGTGAGATGGTCGACTTTGGTGCTGACTGAAGTTGGTTAATACTCGAGGCTACACTCATTGAGATTAGACTCTCGGGATAGTTCGGCCGTAAATCAGATGCTTGAGCTGAAACAACGCTTGAGAGAAAAATTAGTGATATGAGATTCCTAGAATCCAGTTACTTCTTTTAGGACAGGTTAAGCCAACTAAACTCAAGAGGGTACTTACCTATAAACTCCATAGAAGCCTGAACCTAAGGCCTTGTCTATTTTGTTTGTGTATGATTAAATTGTTCGGACATGACATCATAACATCATGAAATCATTACACATATCATTTTCACTAACCATTTCAAGGATCTCAAGGGCCTGTGATACAAAGTTATATTGAACCAAATATCTATCAAGGGGCAAGGGGATTTATTTTCCTCTAACTAGACATCGTCAAAGACCAAAACACGATATCTTGAGTCAATGGCTAGGACCCACTCGACATGGTGAGCTTGATTCTCGTAGAAGGACATTCAAAGATACGAAGTTCTTTAATCAAAGCTACAGTCGGATTTAGTTTCTAACATTTTCTTGTGTTTACCCCACGAGATCCTTGAAAACATTACATTTACATATCATACATGTCATTACATAACAGGTAGTTCTCAAGACAAGTTTCTTATTATCTCGTTGTTTATTAGAGCATAAAAATGGCTCTCGAACAGACTGGAAAAGATCTTCAGATCCAAAATGCTCAGTTCCAAGAAATGTTCCTGAACCTATCCAGGGGGAAAGAAGAATTGAATGCACTCATCAATGAGAGCATGACCAAGAAGAATCCTAAAGACAACAAGGATGAACACTTGGAACAATTGCAAGCTGAGATGGCAACAATGATAATCCAGATGATGGGTCAGATGGCTCTTATCCAAAATTTAGCTCGAGGGTAAGAAGAGTTGAGAATTCTCATCAGTAAGCTTCATTAAGACAGATGCAACTATATGGGAAAGACTGCTAGAATTTAGGGGTATAATCAATGATCAACCTCTCTTGGAAGACATGGAATTGGGTGACATGTTCGTGAGGGAACATGTTAAAAATAAAAACGGTGAAATTCAGGGGACTGCATCTTCAAGTACTCAAAAGAGTTCATACAACAGAAAGAAGGAGTCAAATACTGTATACGACCAGAAGGGTCATAATAAGAGGGATCTCAACCAATTTGTGGAGGTAGTACGAATCTCTAATCTTACACCAGTGCAATAACAACAACAGGGTAATCAGCATAAGCAGGACACACCCAAAAGACAATTTACCAAAATCAACATGTCTTCGGCTCAAACAATGCAACACATGTTGAAGGTGGAGCTGGTCACGTTGAAGGACCCTTCTAAGAACCCCAATACTTCCTCTCTCTGTCATAATCCTAATGAAAGGTGTACATACCATTCTAACAGTCCTGGACATGACACTAACAACTATTGGGCTTTGAAACATAAGATTCAAGACTTGATCGACGAAGGGGTGTTGAAATTTACACAAGATAGTCAACTTGATTTTTTCTGTCATCCCTCAAAGGCACACCATCTGAAGTGACAAATTCAGATGGAGAAGCTTTTTGTTCATTCGAGTTTTTCATTTGTAATTTCTTTAGTTGATTCAAACACTTATCTTTATGTTAGACTTTGGTTGTCCCTATTAATACATTGCATATCTTTGTCTTGAATTAATCCATCCATTTTCACTATACTGAAACTATGTTTTTACTTCCTTTTTATGATATTTGACTCTCGATTAAAAGCTATAAGCCTTTAGAGGGAGGATGAAGAAAATGACACCATAATCTCTACAATATGCTTTTGAACAGACCTTGCTGACAATGTACATGCGTTGTTTCAAATCCTAAACAGTGGAGTTATAAGGAAGATAATCCCTAGCCAACCCCTTTGAGCCTAAGAAGTAGGAGTTTCATTTTTCACATAACAAATAGTATCAAAAATATCCTTCCAAATCAAAAGACGGTGATGGTTCCCCGTAAGATAGGCAGTCATTATCTCTCAAAATAAAATCCCGCTAAGTCAAAACTTATGAAGGAGACTTAAGAAAAAAAAACCGGGACATCCCGCTAACTATAATCACAGAAGAAATAGTTCAGGAAAAAGGTAGGGATAATAAAATCAAAAAAAGAGGTCTCTACAAACCCTCGACAATAGAAAAATGATACAAAAATGACTTCCTTCTCAAATAAACTTCCAGTATCCGAACCATCACCAAGATATCATTCCAGACTCAATTGGAATCTAAACGCATAATTAACTGAGTATAGGTTGAAGAACATCACGAAGAACGGGTTAGGTACAAATAAATTTGAGCCTTTATCCTTTGTTTATTAAACCATGAACCAGGCCATGTTACAACCCTTAAAAGTCCTAACTGCAACATAGGTTGGTTCGAAAGCATACTGTTACAAAAAGGTATCCTGACTCCTATAAGGCTTACTATAAATCCTGAGTTGAATTCATATTCTTACAAAATTATGTTGTTTACGAAAAATGAATTTTCAAATATTCAATACAGACATAGGCTTTGCATTTTTAAATACCATTGTTTGCATATAACTAATTGTTCGACAGTAGAGAAATTCGCATGACAAATATTCAATGAACAGAAATCCTCCCAATGGACAAAATTACTTCAGAGGATGGGTAAAAGAGAAAGACACTTCCAATAACAGGCCTTTCATGGAAACAATTGGTTAAATCAAGGGGTATGACATGTTATTGTCCAACTCATCTATGGCAGTCAAGTCGAGATTCAAAGAATCTCTCATAAAGTCCTGAATAGCCAGGGGCAGATCTCCATCTGAATCACTTGGAGCATGTTACATTGATCATGAGTTTCAGCAAAAGCCACTGTGAAAATTGAATCTTAGGTATCACCAAATTGTTTGACTATGTCAGAAGTATCAGATGGTGTCATTCTACCGTGACAGTTCTTAGAAAAATACTGAGGAAGGTCAAGACTATCCGAAACTTGGCAATCTACGGTTGATCAATAACTTCAAACATCGGGTGAACCAGACTAACCCCAGGGGAAAACAGACTCCCTCATATGAAGGGTCACTGTTGTACCCCAAAATTTGCCCTCTCAAGTTCTCAAGAATTCTCTCACAAGATCTCCATTGATTCAAGACTGCACAAAGTTTGATCAGCTCAAGACACTTCCTCGAGCACTGATGACTCAAAATTAGGGTTTGAGTTTGTACAAGAATAACTGGACTTTTAATGCTTCACATGTATCATTTTGGACTCCCAATATTTCTCATGACAAGTTTCAATCTTTAGATCACATTTTTGCTCAGTCAATTGATCCGTTGACCTAAAATCAACTATATTGGGGAAAAAGTCAATTGTGGTCAATTTACAGTCAAATTTCATAATTTTTGATCCATGTCAACATTTTTAACTCATATATGTCAATTGATCAAGTTTGGGTCACAATTTCTCAAGAAATTTGACCAGATCACGAAAAGGGCAAAATGGTCAAAATTAGGATTTTGACTGAAGAGGCTTAATTTTTGATTGTTGACCAAATACATGACTTATTGGTTTGAGACATGATATCAAGGATTAAAATACATCATTTTAACCTAATGGTATGGTTCAAAAAACTTCCAAAGATCAATTGATTGATAGTTGAAATTCAGTCAACTGATAGAAATGTCAATAGATACACTGAAAAGTCAAACTTTGACTTTTTGATCAAAATCAAGTTTCAAAAATCATATTTCATCAAGACATGTTAAAATATGAATTTTGTTCATCAAGAAATCAAAAATTCAAATTTCATTTTGAAAAAAGTCAAAATTTCCAAGACTTTGAAATTTTTTTAAGTGTTGGAAAATTTACTTTTTTCATAACTTTGTGCCAAATTTTCACCATGATGCAAGATGATTCAAGGAAAAATTCCAACATGAAAGTTGTAGATATCAATGAGATATAAAACTTTGTAGGCATGAATTTTTATATAAATTCTTGTATCTCAAGTTATTAATTCATAAAGACATGTTCATGAAACTAAAAACACTTGGTGAAATTTTGCCCTAGTTAGGCAGATTTTTGACCTAACTTCATGGAAACTTTTCACTAATTTCCAAATTTAATTTTCAAAAATGTCCAACATGAAGGTTGTAGGGGATGTTACAAGTTTCCAAAATGTCCAAGAACTCATTGAGATCATACTCGATCTAAGAGAATCGAAGAGATGAAGTTAGGGTTTCATTCTTGAATTATAGGTCACTTTGTGATATGCAAGAACTTAAATCTCAAGCCCATGCTACATAATATTTTCTTTGTAGGCCTTAAACTTATGTTTCACTCTATAATTAGTGGTTTACACAACTGGTTGAGGCATTATCCAATTGATTCAAGCTTTATCCAAATCAATTTGCCATTTTGGGAAAAAAAGTAACATATCTATTCTTGTAAAGCAAGTTTTATGCACAAAGTCAGCTTCTTGAGCTCCTAACTTGTTTGCTATAATTGAACCCTATCTACAAAGTCATAGGCATTGTGTTTAAAGTGGTTAAAAAATCCATGAACAAAAGTACAAGGCATGGAAACTTGTTTTGTCAAGAAAATCACATGTTGAGTTTAAACATGGATTTTGAATTCAGATCAACTTAAGCACTCCAAACTGTTTTCTTATAAATAGAGACACTATTTATGAGCTAAGACACGATTTTACAAGCCATAAAACTCCCTCAAACTCCCCAAAAGCAGAAATTGCAACACAAGTACAAAAACTTGTCATTTTTGATTTATGAATCCAATCTCCAAATCCCCTCGTGCGTTTCTTGGCCAAACCATCCACAAAGCTTTTAATACACATATAGAAGCTATCCCAACCCTTGTTTTCAAACTGTAACACCATTTTCACCAACCTCCATTTTCAAAAATAGGGCATTTCATCTTCACTTCTCTAGACCATTCCAGCAATCCATAGCTTAAGCTAAGCATTGCATTAGCTTCCTGGAGACTTGAGGAAGCCAAACTGATCATCACAACTCCTTGAAAGTTGCTCAAACTCCCTACACGATTTCAAGTTTGAGGTAAGTTTTCTCAACTTTGAATCCTCATACAAGCATCATTAATGATTAAATTGTGAATGAAAAATGTAGATATGATTTCCCTGAAGCTAACCATGTCCATAGTTTTCATTTATATTGCTTGAGCTTGGATAATTTTAAGTTTGAATCTCTGAAAAAATTAGGTCAGAATTTGGTATCATTTAAAATTCGTGTTCATCTTTAATTGTTAGCTTAAGTTATTTACATGGTTGGATTCATGATGAAATTTCCAGCAACTTTCATGTTTATACTTTTGAAAATGGTTGAGAAATGAGAGAGATAGCAATTTTAAAAAATCATGTTAAAGGTCTGGCGCGAGGTTGAAGTTGATACCGGCCTAGAGATGTATTTCATATATATATATATATATATATATATATATATATATATATATATATATATATATATATATATATATATATATATATATATATATATATATATATATATATATATATATATATATATATATATATATATATATATATATATATATATATATATATATATATATATATATATATATATATATATGGTTTTGTATTAATAAATGGATGTATAGCACCCCAGTGGTAAGAGCGCACACATGTGAGTATAGGGACCTGGGTTCGAGCCCTAGTGGTACTCTTTTGTTTTTTTACTTTTTCTTATTTCAGGTTCAATGCAAGCCAAGACAACACGTGTACCATATGCCTTTCTCCATCACCATCATATCAGCCAAGCCATTAAATCCAACACCTCACATGCATGTCCCCATGATGCAACCTTCAAGGCTGCCCACACTGGATCACTAGAGGGCGCTGGATTTGTTTTGGGCCTGGAGCATTTTTTGGCTTCTCACCCCCCTGTTTGCTTTTAGACATAGGCCCTTTTATTTTGTTTTCTGACTTGAACAAAAAATACTTTTAGGCCAAGCGCCCCTTTTACTACTGTTAACCATCATTTATATTCTTTAACCCCCTGACATTAATTGTTATATTTTATTTTATTTTATTTTATTTTATTTTATTCTATTATTATTATTATTATTATTATTATTATTATTATTATTAATATTATTATTATTATTATTATCATTTTATTAAATAAAAAATACCAAAAATATTTTATATTTATTATTTAGATATTTAGTATATTTTTTATTTAATTTCTTTTAGGTAAAAAGAAGAAAAAACATTCCTTTAGCCAAATTCTTTTCTTAATTAAATTGATAATTAGACTTAAGTTTATTTTATTTTCTTTTAACTAAAATTAATTTAGAATTTAGGACTTTTAAATTAATTAACTTTGTATACTAGTTTAATTTAATTAAAACTTTTTTCACAAACAAAACCCTAAACAACTTATTTTCTTAAATAAATTAATCTCTTTTATTAACTTTATTTTAATTTTCTTATTTTAGTTATTTATTTTCTTTTAAGTTAATTAGGTCAAAACTTTTTTTCTTAACATTCATTATATCCTTGTACATTCATCCATTCTTGTACATTTAATTCTTGTAAATATTCAATAAGATTGTAATAGGTAATTAGAATTTAAATTCTTGCAATCCCCATTTGTAAAAATATATACCCCATCCCCAAATGATGTAATAGCGTAGGATATTTACTTTTCTCAATTTATCACTTTCATATAAATGCTAGTAAATTAGGGTTTGTATGGAAAGATAAAATCAACACTAGAAAACCCTAATTCAAGATAAAATAATGCATGAAATCAAAACACTTGCACACTGACACCTCTAGGGTTAACTCCACTCTGTTGCCTTAAACAAATAGTCATGATATGCATATGAGACATCTTAGCCAAAAAAAATAAAAAATATAAGATCATGGTCCCTCGATGACGCTATGAATGTTGCCTTACGAATGATCTTAGTCCCTTAAGAGAAATGATAAGATATCTCACAACATTGCTATCTATGACTATACGATGACCCACGTCCGTCCCTTTACATCCAAAGATAAGGATTCTTACCAATCAATGATAATATAGCAATTCCAAAAGAAGATAGAAATGAACAAAATACTTTTGAGTAGGTAGAACGTTCTTAGTTGTTTGCTCGCAATCCATCTTCAAAAAACAAACATCTTTTTCAAACACACCAAACACTTTCAAAACATGAAATATTTTCAAAAAGTCCAACACTTTGTATGCATTCTTATAGAGACGATAATCATTACAAAGTTTGCCTAAACGTAGGCGCTTTTCAAAAATACTTTCAAAACCCACCACAACACATTTCAAACAAAGCAAATTTCAAAAAGTGATCTAGCAAGAAACTAAGAGACTCTAGATAACTATGGAAGAAAAGGGTGCTAACAACTTCCCTTTTCATAACCTACTCCCCAAACTCAAGAAAATATCTCAAAGGTTTTTCCTGTTCTTTTCACCCTTTCCTTATTGGATAAAAGAAAAGTCGGTGGCGACTCTGAAGATGTGAAAAACACAAGAAGGGGGAGGGGGAGGGGGGGGGGGGGGGGTTGAATTGAAAACTTGAATCTAAATGCTTAATGACACAGTATTTTTATCCTGGTTCGTTTGATCTCAAACTACTCCAGTCCACCCGTCAAGGTGATTTCCCCTCTCTCCAACGAGGTCTTAATCCACTAACTAAACAAGATTACAAAAGCTACTTTAACAACTGTTAAAGTCTTCTTGAGTACAACCTTAGTCCGGTTAATCTCAAGGAACACTGTTTCAATAATTATACAATATGTGTGTTGTTGTTTTTCCAACAAAAAAACTGTTTATCACAACTGTGATAAATTACACAGAATTATAGCTTAGAAAAGTAAAATGAAATTGCTTGCAGCTTTGAAATACTTGATTGATAATATGGCAAAATCGTTGTTAGATTTTGAAAGTTGACTTTGTTTATATAGGAAGTGAAATGACGTTGATCATAAAGCATGTTTAATATCATTAACACACTTTCCTTTTGGAGAAGATCTTGTCTGAAAGAAGCCGTTGGAATTGATGCTGTCTTGAATGATCAGTAATGCTTCAGAATCTTATCTCCTTTCTTGTTGATGACGCTTCAGAATACTGATGACTTGGATTAATATATTCTTTTTCAAAATCAGAGTTTACTTTGATTAAGCGCAGGTTCTGGTCATCAATCTTTAGCGTATGTTCTGATTGCTTCAGCGTGTAACACTTATGGCTTATCTTCTGGCGTTGATATGATCAGAACTTCTGCATACATAAAACATAATTTTTAAGGTGCATATTTGTTCTTTGTATTTATTTATTCTTTTTATTTGTTATCATCAAAACTCTAACCAAGGATTGTAGAATCAAACTATGTTCTAACAATCTCCCTCTTTTTGATGACGACAAAAACTAGATTTTTCAATTAAAAATAAAGAATAAAAGGTTTAGAAGAAAACTCCCCATGAGTTGATTACTTCCCTTAAGTTCCTTGAGCATCAGAGTTTAACTGCATCTTTCATCAGAGTTTGTACCTGTTCAAGCTTTTCAGAAGATAGATGTTAAGTAGTCCAGAATGTTTGAGACTTCTGTCAATGTTTGAGACTTTTGTCTTGGTAAACCGTTATTGAAAATATCTTACTTTCTACCCCTTTTTGTCAGTTATCAAAAAGGCAATATAATCAGAGCCAAAATAGTTGAATTATATTAAAAACAAGAAGCAATGATAAGTTCCAGAACAGAAGTGGTAAAAAAAACGTTATAGATAAATAGATTTAAAACAGAAAAGAATCTAAGAGGGAGGAGGAAGACGTGTGAATAAAGATTCCAGCAAGCCCTTGATCTGGGTATTAGATTCTTCTTGTCTGCCCAAGATGCTCTTGATCTCTTTGTTTGTGTCCTCCTGCTTATCCAACCTTTCCTGGATAATAGCATTTGCTCTCTTCAAGTCTTCCAGAGTTTGCATGACTGAGGAAGGTGCTGGAGATTCTTCAGTAGTTGGACGCTTCTCAGAGCATTCTGCAGCTTGTTCACAGTGAAATATTTCCTCTGTTGTGATCATCTCTTCTGGAGCAGCAGTCAGGGAGAGACCTTCTGATTCTGATTGAACTTCATCTGAGGGATGATGCTCTGACCAGGGAGCATTATCCAGAGGGAGTATATCCTTCTTGCGCAGATGGCTCAGAACTTGGTCTTCAAAAGCCTTTAGCTTAGCACTGAAATTCTGTTGAACCTGTTCATAACTTTTTTCCTTTAGCTTTAGCGTTTCAGAACTCAGCCAGTTTCTGAATCTTGTCCATATATAATCAGAAGCAGCAGGATCAATCATCTCTAGACAGGCATACTTCAAGGAATTTATCCATTCTTGTACCCCTGTTTCAAAAATCAACAAATTTGTACCAACATTTGATGTGGTTTCAGTTGGTTTTGGTATGGGAATGGCAGTTTTGTAAGAGATATCAGCTAGTCTTTCCTGTGCAATTGGATTAATGACAAGTTTTAAGTTGTCAGCTGGACTGCTATTGGGTGAAGGAGTGGGAGAGTCAGGTATGATGATTAGACTTGTAGGGGAGTTTGGTGGTGTGGATTCCAGCGATGAAGGAATTTCTGGAATGTCGTGGATGGTGAGAGGCATACGAATGGCAAGTGGTTCAGTGGTTCCAGGTATTGGGATTGTATCAGAATCTGAATGAGGTTCTTCAAATTGGTTTGTTGAAACATGGTGATGTTCTGGTTCATGGATATCAGAGGATTGATTCTCAGAAGGTTGAGCTTCTGGATGTTGTTGTTCAGGTTAAGGTGATGGTGGATGAGGAATATCTTGTTGTTCAGGTTGTGGAATATCTGATGTGGTATCAGAGTTTGGATTATCAGGGAGTTGAGGATTTGGATTTTATGGTATGGGAGCTGAAAGGTCTTGGTCAAATGAATCAATATCAGATAGAACTTTGGCAAGTTCTGGTTGAGTTTGTTCAGAGTTTGGATTATGAAAAATGGGGTGAGTTTCATTCAGACCTAGAGTTTCTGATGGATCAAACCCTATGTCAAAGTCTTCAAATGTTTGTGGGGTTGGATGTTCTGGTTGAGTAGTTATGGTTTCAGATGTTGATAGATTAATTGATTCTAAAACAGGAACAGAGGAAGGATTACCTTTCTTTTTGGCAGCTTTTGGAGTCCTCTGAGATGGTCCTTCTGCTGTAGCTTTCCTTTTCTTGGTCTTCTTCAGAACAACTTCTAGAGCAGCCTGATGCAAGTCCTGGATATTGATTTCAGGTACAGTGCTATCTGCCTTACACGCATCCATATATCTGACAATTATCTCTGGCTTGGAGTCAATCTCAAAGAAAATAGGAAAATCATCCAGAGGAATTCTTCTTGAAGTGATGGTTGCAAAAGAAGTAACGTTGGGTTCTTTCTTGATATTCTCAATGATTTTCATCTTCTTCAGATTTTTTGTGTTTAGAGGCTTCCTAGCAGTTGCTTCTAGTGAGCTGATTTCCCGAGCTTTAATCAAATGCTCTATCATCCTATTCTCTGTCGGAATATCTGATATGAGTCTTTCTAGGGGTATCCAGTCCCTTTAGGTACGTTCATCTTCTCTAGTTTCCTTCACACTAGTTCTAAGATGATTAAACAACAAGTGTGGGAGGTTTACCTTAGTCTTCTTGGAAATAAAATAGATCAGAAACTGCTTATCAATGTTTATGTAATCAGGAGAGCTAGTTGGCTTCCTGTGGTTGATACACCCCAGAATTATTTTAACCCAAATTCTATGATGATCCTTCAGATCTATGATCTTGCTGGAGGGAAGTCCAAGAGTAAATATTTCCCTTGAAATAGAGGCTACATCAGAGCATCTTTCAGCCATGTCAATACATCTGACGCCTCCACCATTGTAACCAATAAGCCTTGAAATTAGGTCTTCTGTAATGACAATTTTCTTCCCCATGACATAAGAGGTAACTTGATGATTCGAAGAAGAAGCATGTATCCAGAATTCTTTGACAAGAATAGGAAATGTTGGCCCTAGAAGACGGTCAAAGTATTTGTTTCAACCTTGAGCATTTACATCTTCATACAGATTGAAGTCGTTCTCTTGCAAGCTTTCAAAGTCAATAATCAGTTCTGAAAGAACTTCCAGATTATCAATGGGAGTGAGTAGCATTCTGTAAGGTTCTTCGTACTGTTCCATTGAAACAGCTTCCTGAGATCTGATGTTTTGGACGCTTGAGGAAAACATTGTTCACACAAGATTTGAGAAAGATGAAAGGGTTTTTGAAAGTACGAACTAGAAATGATAGAAAGTATTGAGAGAGTAAAAGTGAAGGAATGTAAAGAGTGAAATTTGAGTTTAAATAGTTTTTCTTGAAAGCATAAACAGTAAGAAAGAGAAATAATTAATCATGATTATAAGCATTAATGACAACTGAAATTAGGGGATTCAGAAAGATACTGGAACGGCTACCCATGACGTGTGTCTCAATGCACCCAATCAGCGCTTTTGACCTTTCAGAAAAGTGAACGCGTGTTCAGCCTCAGAAAGTAGCTGATGAATGGATGACAACAGTTTACTTATGTGAACATCACACTTCTATCCTTGAAATGAAACATTCAGATCTTCATGGATAGATTTTGATGCAATCTGTACTTCTAAAACTCTGAAGGCAGGTTGATCAGTAGTTCACAGAAAATAACAAAGTTCTGAAGGTTAAGATGTGTAAATAAAACAATTTATTCTGGGCATAACTTCATGCTGAGATGTTTCAGAATTAATTTAAACCTATCTTCAGAAAGAGGTTTTGTAAAGACATCAGCCCATTGATGGTCTATGTCAATGAATTTTAAGTTAAGAATCCCTTTCTGAATATAGTCCCTAATAAAATGATGTTTTATTTCTATATGCTTAGCCATAGAATGCAAAATAGGATTTTTGCTGAGACAAATAGCAGAAGTATTGTCACAGAGGATAGGAATTTTACTCTCAAATATATTGAAGTCTTCAAGTTGACTTTTCATCCAGAGCATTTGTGTACTACATCCAGCAGCTGTTATGTATTCAGCTCCTGCTGTTGATAGCGCTATTGTGGACTGTCTCTTACTAGACCAAGAGATTAGATTTTCTCCCAGAAACTGGCAGCTTCCAGAAGTGCTTTTACGTTCTACTCTGTCTCCAGCAAAGTTAGCATCACAATATCCTACTAAGATGTAATCATTTGATTTTCTATAAAAATAAACCCATATTAGAAGTACCTTTCAGATACTTGAAAATTCGCTTAACTGCTGTTAAGTGAGATTCTCTAGAATCTGATTGGAATCTAGCACAAATGCAAACACTGAATAAAATGTCAGGTCTTGAAGCCGTCAGATAGAGAAGAGAACCAATCATACATCTGTAGACCTTCTGTTATACCTTTTTACTTACCTCTTCCTTTTCCAGAATGCACGTGGGATGCATTGGAATCTTTGAGGGCTTACATTCTGAGAGATCAAATTTCTTCAGAAGTTCTCTGACATATTTGCTCTGATGAATGTAAGTTCCTTCTGGAGTTTGGTTTATCTGAATGCCTAGAGAGAATTTGAGTTCCCCCATTAGGCTCATCTCAAACTCTGCCTTCATACATTTAGCAAACTCTCTTCCCAGAGAGGGTTTAGTAGATCCAAATATAATGTCATCAACATAAATCTGACGTACTAACATGTCATTCTTAACAGTTTTACAGAATAAGGTTGTGTCCACTTTTCCTCTGGTGAATTCCTTTTCTAACAGAAAGTTACTTAGTCTTTCATACCAAGCTCTAGGTGCTTGTTTCAGACCATAGAGTGACTTCTTTAGTTTGAAAACATATTCTGGATTTCTGGAATTCTCAAAACCAGGAGGTTGGTGCACATATACCTCTTCATCTATATAGCCATTTAAGAATGCGCTTTTGACATCCATCTGATACAAAGTGATGCCTTTATAAACAACAAATGATATTAAAAGTCTGATAGATTCTAATCTGGCGACTGGAGCAAAGTTTTTTGTATATTTTATCCCCTCTTGTTGACTATAACCTTGTGCTACCAGTCGTGCTTTGTTTCTGATTACTTCACCTTGCTCGTTCAATTTGTTTCTGAACACCTATTTTGTACCAATGACGTTGAATCCTTTTGGTTTGGGAACCAGATCCCATACGTCATTTCTGGTGAATTGATTTAGTTCCTCTTGCATTTCCAGAATCCAGTCATTGTCCAGAAGTGCTTCATCAATTGTTGTTGGTTCAATCAGAGAGACTAGCCCCATGAGGGATTCTTTAGAGTTTCTGAATGTTGATCTTGTTCTTATTGGAACTTCCTTCCTTCCCAGTATTGTATCTTCTGGGTGATCAATGCTGCTTCTGGATAGTCTTTTTTGGAGTTGATCAACAGACGGTGCTGGATTGTTTGCAGTGACTCTTTCTGATGTTGAGGGAGAGTCTCTGTTGAGAACTTCTGATGAATTGTCTTCAGTACCTGTGAGTTCAACTTCCATGCCTACTATTCTAGAGCCAATGATCTTTCCTCTCTGATTGCCTCCAAAGCCCACGTGGCCTCCAGGCTTAAGTTCCAGGCTTTGGAACATATGCCTTCTTCCCGTCATGTGTCGCGAGCAGCCATAGTCCAGGTACCATGATTGGTGTCTTAGCCTTGCTGCTAAAGATATCTGCCACATGTATGATTTTATCCTTAGGTACCCACATTTTCTTAGGTTCTGATTTGTTAGTTTTACCAAAATTATGATTGAATTTTGGTTTGACAGAATAATCACTAGTTGTATATTTTATGTCATGTGTGTGCCCATATATAAAATGTGAATTGAGTGGTGTGTGTTTTATAACTAAGTTCATGGCATTTTTTGGTGTAGATACCTTACCTTGATATCCTATCCCTTTTCTGCCATTTCTGCTAACTCCATAGATCATTGAAGCCATCTTTCTTTTGTCTATGTTTTTAGCTAGAAACTTCTGAAAGTTGTGATCATACTCTTTGATGATCTCATCAGCATTGCTGGAAGTTTCAGAGATTATTTCCTTCTGAGAGTTTTTCAAATCATTTTCTAATTTTGAAATTTTTTCTCTTAACTCAGAATTCTCCAATCTGAGACTCTCAGTCTTTTCAGAGTCAGAGGCAAGATTCCTTTTTAGGTTCCTGAATTTGACTCTGATTTGTTGATACCTTTGCAGAATTTCATTTAGACTTTCTGCAAGTTCAGCCTTAGTAAAGTTTATGGTAAAGTCAGGGAATACCTCTTCAGTGTCTGATTCTGAGTCTGAACCAGAAGCTTCACTGTCTTCTGATACGTTTGCCATGAGAGCTATGTTTTCTCTTTCATCATCTTATTCTGAGTCAGCTTCAGATGTGTCAGAATCATCCCATGTAGCCATGAGGCTTTTCTTCTTTTCCTTGAGAGACTTATTTTTGGGCTTTTCCTTCTGAAGCTTTGGGCAGTCACTTTTGTAGTGCCCTTTCTCGTTACATTCATAGAAGATGATGTCCTTGTTGTTTGGCTTTCTGTATCCTGAAGAACCTTCAGATCTTCTGTGTCCAGAGGATGACTCAGACTTTCTGTATCTGGAGGAGGATTCATTCTGATTCTCTGATCTTCTGGAATTTTTGAACTTCCTTTGTCTCTACTTCCATGGTTGGTTCACCCTTCTGGAGAGGAGAGACAGTTCATCTTCTTCTGATGAGGATCCATCAAAAGTTTCTTCCACAACCTGCAAAACCTTGGAGTCAGATTTTCTGTTAGATTTTAACGCTAATGGCTTACCTTGCTTTTGAGGCTCATCTTCTTCTAGCTCTATCTCGTGACTTCTGAGGGAGCTAACAAGTTCCTCCAGAGAAATTTTGTTTAGATCTTTGGCTAGCTTAAGTGTTGTGACCATTGGCCTCCATTGTTTTGGCAAGCTTCTGATGATCTTCTTAACGTGATCAGCAGTAGAATATCATTTTTCAAGAACCTTTAGTCCAGCAACAAGAATTTGAAATCTTGAAAACATAGTTTCTATTGATTCATTATCTTCCATCTTGAATGCCTCATACTTCTGAATGAGCACAACGGCCTTGGTTTCTTTGACTTAAATGTTGCCTTCATGCGTCATTCTCAGAGAGTCAAACATATTCTTGGCAGTTTCTCTGTTTAATATTTTCTCATATTCTGAATATGAGATGGCGTTGAGGAGAATTGTTCTGGCCTTGTGGTAGTTTCTGAATTCACGCTATTGCTGATCAGACATCATTTTCCTGTCGATCTTCTGACCACGTCCATCCACAGGATGCGTGTATCCATCATTCACCATGTCCCACAAATCAACATCATGGGCCATAAAGAAACTCTCAATTCTGTCTTTCCAATAGTCAACGTTTTCTCCATCAAAGACTAGAGGTTTTCCATTGAATCTGTCCTTGTCTTCATGGTTGTCATTGTTGATGTTTTGGCTTGGTCCCACCATAGTGTTTTTCTGATGCTTGGATCTTGTACTGACACGGTTAAGTGTTTAAGCTCAGAACCAGGCGCTATGATGCCAATTGAAGATGTGAAAAACACAAGAGGAGGGGGGGGGGGTTGAATTGAAAACTTGAATCTAAATTCTTAATGACACAATATTTTTATCCTGGTTCGTTTAATCTCAAACTACTTTAGTCCACCCGTCAAGGTGATTTCGCCTCTCTCCAACGAGGTCTTAATCCACTAACTCAACAAGATTACAAAAGCTACTTTAACAACTGTTAAATTCTTCTTGAGTACAACCACAGTCCGGTTAATCTCAAGGAACACTATTTCAATAATTATACAATATGTGTGTTGTTGTTTTTCTAACAAAAAAACTGTTTATCACAACTGTGATAAATTACACAGAATTATAGCTTAGAAAAGTAAAATGAAATTTCTTGCAGCTTTGAAATACTTGATTGATAATATGGAAAAATCGTTGTTAGATTTTGAAAGTTGACTTTGTTTATATAGGCAGTGAAATGACATTGATCATAAACCATGTTTAATGTCATTAACACACTTTCCTTTTGGAGAAGATCCTGTCTGAAAGAAGCCGTTGGAATTGATGTTGTCTTGAATGATCAGTAACGCTTCAGAATCTTATCTCCTTTCTTGCTGATGACGCTTCAGAATACTGATGACTTGGATTAATATGTTCTTGTTCATAATCATAGTTTACTTTGATTAAGCACAGGTTCTGGTCATCAATCTTCAGCGTATGTTCTGATTGCTTCAGCGTGTAGCACTTATGGCTTATCTTCTGGTGCTGATATGATCAGAACTTCTGCATACATAAAACATGCTTTTTAAGGTTCATATTTGTTCTTTGTATTTATTTATTCTTTGTATTTGTTATCATTAAAACTCTAACCAAGGGTTGTAGAATCAAACTATGTTCTAACAGACTCTTGCTATCCGCAATAATCGCGATCAAACGCAAAACAACCAAGTTAGTTCTCCCACCATATTACAGTCACATACGATCAAGCAAACATTTTCTGGAAGTGCTACAATAATTACTGCTAATGACAATGATAATGCTCTACACCCTTTGAATATGGACATAGTCGGAAGATACTATGCATAAAAGAGACCCGCTAGGTTGACATGCCTAGGAAAAAGTAAGGGAATCTCGGTGAACCAAAAGGGTTTTGGCAAAAATTAGGGATATATATACATAAAGATTGTACACCTGGTAAGTCGAAAACCTGAAAAAGGCGGCTCGAGAAAAAAAGGGTATCCCGATGGACTGAAAATCTGAAAAGACAGTCCAGGAAAAAGTTAGGGATTAAAGCGTATGACTATGTCCCGTTATCTCATCATTTATCTATCAGTAGAAGACTTATCACCCTGATCAACATTTACCGATGGCTCTAAAATTTTAGATAAGGTTCAAGTTATCCATAAATCCCCACAGGACGATCTCCACGGGATTATCCCCACATAGTCATCTTCACAAGCTCATCTTCAACAAAGATACTTTCCCCTGCAAGACTAATATGCTTTCATGATAAAAACATGGGGCATTTTCCAGCAATTAACCTAATCATACTCACCAGTCAAACCCCCCAGCGGATAAAAGAATATGATCTTTTTCCTGACAATATCACCCACTTACGGAGTTCCAATCAATACAGTTCATGGAAGTTCTCTTCCCCAGATGAGTTTATTTCTCCAAAACTATAAAACCCCCTGCAGATTTATTCTCTCCAGCAGAGCTCATTTCCTCAGCAAGGGTGTTTCCTCAGCAGAGTATTTCTCCGCCAACAAGGTTTACTTCCCCAACAGATTATAGTCTCCCCAACTTGAGTCTATTCCTTAGATTTCTTCGAATCATCAACAAAATTCCTCTCCCCAGTGAAGTCGCCACTATCCCCAGAGAATTGCTATGAAACCTGGAATCGGACCAAATATCAGTCAATTTTATCCTCTCTAAAAGAGCCGGCATCCATATTGGAAACTTGGTGAGACAATGTCTTGAAAATTTATCCATCTCTTCTATCCCCAGTCAGGGTATATAAGAACTTATATCCCCATTAGAGCAGTGAATAACTAATGTTCTTGGAGTCTTCTCCCCAAAACAGGAATCAACATCCTCCAGCGGAGATTCCTCAAATAGAAAATATGAATTTCCATCAAGATCGAAGATACACATACTCTTCATCCCCAACAACAGCCAGGGATCTATTTTCCCAAATAAATATACTCCACGGGCTTAACAGTACACTTCAACAACATTTCACATTCATACATCACTTACCAATATGATAACATATGCATACGTGACACATATAGCACACTCTCATTTATTTTGAGAACATCATTACACAATACATTTTCATACATAATGACATTGCATACAACTAACTCTTTACCCTTTCTGGAAAGATCAATCAACAGACAAACATCATCAACTACTTATATGACCTGACAGTCTTCACAAAGGCTACATCTGACAAAGGGATATTTAAGCCATTTCCTCAGAAGGTTATTCTCAAAAAGACCTCTTCTGGCTCAGATTAAATCGAGTGTAGATTTCTTCTGATACTTCTTCTAGTTAAAGACAGACGTAGTGTTGTACCCCAAAATTTACCCTCTCATGTTTTCCAAGGTCTTCCCCTACATGATTGACCATAAACCCTTGCCTAAGAAAAAAGAAAATTTTTAAGTGGTGTTTCAAGTACTTTTCGATTGGCATTCTGAAAGACCCTTCGATTGGTATTCTGAAGGAGCCTTTCGATTGACATGGACAATTCTCTATGATTAGAATTGTAGCTAAGCCTTTCGATTGACATTCAAAATTCTTCAATTGGCATTATGGCCAAGCCCTTCGATTGGCATGGATACAAGGACTTTCGATTGGCCTCATGACAAGCCTTTCGATTGGCATTGTGTCAAGGCCTTCGATTGACATTATGAAATACCCTTTCGTTTGGCACCCTGGGCCAAGCCTTTCGATTGGAATGGGAAGGGATCCTTCTATTTGGCATTGTGTCAAGGCAGCTTCGACAGGAATGTTAACCGTGTCCTTCGATTGGCATAGCAAAGGACTCTTCGATTGACATTTCAATAAATACCCTTCGATTGGTTATTGGACAAGTGACATTCGAAGGAACTGAATCAGAACCATTCGAAGGAAATGAATCAGAGTCATTCGAAGGAGCTCCATCAGAGCCATTCGAAGGAGATGAATCAAGGCCATTCGAAGGAAGCCATCAACCCATTCGAAAGATAGAATTTGAAGGCCAGCACATCCACATACATTCAAAATTCAAAAAAAGGACAAGATCCCATGTGTTTGGCCAACGTTAAAAATTCTCATTCATGGCATTCAAACACATAATCAAGGATGTTTAAACCTTTTCCTTCTTGTCCCCTCTAACCCCTCTATATAAAGAGATCACAAGTGTTTCATCAAATGGGGGAGATTGCCTAGAAAAAGAGAATACTCACACAACCATAGACAGGATCAAAATTCTGACTAGTTTTCTTTGCAGGCACCCTCAATCCCGACGAAGGATATATCTGTGTTCCTGAGATTCCCAAGAATTTGTTCCAAGCCAAGCCACACTCAGATCGAAGCATCTCCAGTTGGTAAGGACTTACCCAAATTGAAACTACATTTCTAATCCTTTTAAATACCTATTATTGGTATATATGTGCTGCTAATACCATTTATGTTTATATGAGCATATCATACATAAGATAACATGCAGGAATAAAATCACGCCATCAAAAGGCATGGCATGATCTTTCTTTCGAAACTCATCGCATAGCCCGTTTCAAGTCAAAATAAGCTTAGGCTTGAGGACAGAAGCTTCGAATTAGGGAGAAGGACCTGGGTTCGATACCCAGGTCCTGCATCTTTATTTTTTTTGCCAGCATTTGCCTTGCAGGTTCAATTCGAAGAACAACTCCCTCCTTGGACCGAAAAAGGCAACATCCCTCCTGGATCAGAAATCCCATCCCCTTCACAGAATCGAAGGACAACATCCTTCTGGATTGAAAAGTCCATTCTCCCTCTGGATCGAAAGATCCATTCTCCCTCTGGGTCGAAAAGTCCATTCTCCTTGCAATCGAATGAGTCCCTTTTTCTTTTTGTATTTTATTCTTTGTTTCATTATTGACTCTTTTTCTATTCAACTTGACATTAAATCAAAAAAATCGCAAAAATTAGGATTAGACATTTTTAATTAAATATTTAAATAATTAATTAATTGATTAATTAATTTTAACCATTTTCTTAACTTAAAATAAATTAGAATTTAGGACTTAATTCAGATTTAATTTTCTTTTCATAATAAAAAACAACCAAAAAAAAGATTTTATTCTTAGGATTTTTATACGTTATTTTCATATTTGCGTGCATTTTATTTTATTGTAACTGCTCACAATTGTAATAGCTTTTGATTTAAAATTTTGCACTTTTAGTTTCTTGAATTTTTTATGTAACTGTCCCAAAGCGTTGTAATAGTTTAGGGTTTATATGTCTTCTTTTTATTTTCCGTACTTTACATTTCATGTACAATATTACTGTTAGTAACTAGGATTGCATGGAAAGATTGAAAATAAATGTTAGCTAACTTAACAAAAAGAAAAAAAATAACTGAATTGAACACACTTGCACATATACACCTCTAAGGTACGTCCACTTTGGTTGCCTTTTAAAAAACAGTCATGGGGAAGGAATGCTTTAGCAAAGACCCATAAAATCAAAAGATCATAGTCCCTCGATGACCCTACATTTTCCTTCTCGGTAAATGATCTAGTCCCTAAAACAAAATTGCTAAAGCATCTCCATGAATTTCCTTCGTGACTGTAATGTCCCTTCAATTTTTCCTCAACATCCAATGACAAGGATACCTACTCATTAATAGTAGGATAGCACTGTCTAAAGGAAAATAGGAAAAGAACAACCCTTTTTGAGTAACAAAGTAGATAGCTGTTAGAAGTTTGCTCAAATATTTTGCACTTACACAGAAAACTACTTAACAAAAACAATTTCAAAACACTTTGTATATTTTCTCCACTATCCCGAGAAACATTACAAAGTTCATCGTACTAAGGCATTTTCCAAACATTTTTAAACACACAAAGCACAAAGGTATTTCAAAATGAGCAAACCTCTAAGAGCATGTGGAAAACCACGGATGGAAAGGGTGCTAACACCTTCCCGTTCCATAATCTACCCCCTTACCCAGAAAACTCTCGAAAAGGTCTTTTTCTGTTATTTTCACCCTTTCCTTTGTTGGATAAAAGAAAAGTCGGTGGCGACTCTTGCTTACCGTGACATTTGAGAACAAAAAACGCAATACCACTATATAACAGTCAGTTCTGCCACCGTATCACAGAACTGGTGACTTTGCTGGGGAATAATAATAAAGTGGGGTTACCTTAGAGTTAGTTCATTATTTAACTGCTTTTTTCGCTTTGTATGCTTTATCCTTGGAGGGTTGTTTGGGTTGTTACTATAGATCCTACACCCATATTTGGGGCATCTTTTTAGGTAAACAACAATATATCATGGAGACTGTACAGTGTGGACCGATATGGTTAAAGCGATGGTTGTGTTGGTGTGACACTTTGGTTGATACCAGTATCCCTTGTGTTAAATCGAGGAGAATATAGGGCCGCCGCGTGGTGTCGTGAAGCACTAACTAACCTTAGAACCTTAGTTGAACAAACTTGGCCATTAGAAAGTAGTGAGATAGCCGGTCTCGGTGTAAAGCTGGGAATTGGTTGATACTCGATGCTACATTCATTGAGATTGGACTTTCGAGATGTTTCGGCCGCAAGAAAAGATTGCTAAGCTTAAATAACTCGATAAAGAAAGATCAGTGATATTGAGACTCCATAGAACCCAGTTACTATTTCTAGGATAGGTTTAAAACCAACTAAACTTCAAGAGGGTACTTACCTTAAACCTCATGCAAGCCTTTGAACCTAAGGTCTATTGTGTGCTTTGCTTGTGTGTGATTTAGTTTGCTTAAACCTGACATCATACATCATAAACATTTATTCTTCATTGCACTAACTATTTCAAGGATTAGGGGAATTTATCTTTGCTCTATTTTGCAGATCATAGCTTTCGCTCGTAGAAATACCATCTGAATCAGCTTTGTAAGAATACCTCTTCAACTCAAAGAGTTAGCGTCAAGGGTTTCAGATACTTCTTCATTTACCAAGAATTATGGTCGACTCCTCAATCTGGTTACCTCAGGTTTTGATGATAAAATGATGAGTGTGCTCTTTCAATTCTTTGACCGTAAGTACCATTGCTTCACCTTTCCAGACTACCAGTTGGTACCCACCATGGAAGAGTTCTCTCAGATATTGGGTATACCTATTTTGGGTTAGTTTCCTTTCACCGGTTTGGAAGAAGCTCCAAAGTCGGAGGTCATTGTAGTAGCTTTACACCTGAAACGATCCGACGTCATATCCAACTGGGAAATAAGAAGTGGAGTTAAGGGTTTTCTGGCCAAGTTCCTAATAGAGAAGGCTCAGTTGTTTTGGGATGATTTGGACTTCTAGGCTTTTGAGGAGGTTTTGGCCCTTCTCATCTATGGGTTAGTATTGTTCCCTAATCTGGACTTACTCATCGATGTGAATGCTATCAAGGTCTTCCTTTCTCGCAGCCTTGTGCCCACTTTACTTGGAGACATATTGCATACCTTCCACACTCGTACCACAAGGCAAAGAGGGATTCTTATGTGCTGTGTGCCATTGCTTTCAAGGTGGTTTATTTCTCACCTCCCCAAAACAGTACTAAAGAATGAAGAAGGTTTGGGCTGGTCACAAAGGATAATGTCACTTTCTTACACGGATATTCTCTGGTATTCTCGATCTATGGGAGATATTTCTATTATTGACCGCTGTGGGGAGTTCCCTAATGTGCCACTACTCGGAATTAGGGGATGAATAACCTATAATCCTTCTTTGGCATTGCGAAAATTAGGTTACGCTCGAAGGGATGGTCCTCACGAGATGCTTATTCAGGGTATTGTGTTTAGCTATGAGGATGATGTTCAAGGGTATCGTCAGAGGTTCATACAAGCCTGGGGCATGGTAAACAGATTTAACATCAAGACTTTGGGGCCAAAAACTTCTATCCCTATGGAACCTTATCTCCAGTGGGTACGGGCTCGAGCTCAGAACCTTATGATGCCATATATAGTCGTTTTACCAGTGATTGTGGAGCCCATTGTCGAAGTGGATGTTCCCTATACAATTCTTCATCCTGATATCCCCACTGATCTTGAGGAACTGCAGAGATCCTGGATTCAGTTGAAGAAGGAGAGGGATACTTATAAAGATCATTTCTATGCCCATGAGAAGAAAATTTTGGAGCTCACAAAGAAACTTCACGAGGAAAGGTGTCTTAATTTCTATCTCGGCATGAAGAGGAGGCGCTCAGAAGAGACATGATTTCTTAGTTTAGAATTTTCAATTGGACGCCTAAGAGGCAATTGTATTTTGAATTATACTAATAAAATATTTGTCTCATTTTGGTTCACAAATTTAAATTTCCCGAAATCCTTGAAATCATTGCATGCGCATATCATACATATCATTTCATGGACATGTTTCATATCAGGTTTCTCATCTTCTCCGCTGTTTATTTCAGTAATGGCTCTAGAACAAATAGTGAAGGATCTACAGACTCAGAATGCTCAGTTTCAATAGATGATCATGGCTCTGACCAAGGGGCAAGAAGAACTGAAAGCCCTGCTTGTTAAAGAGAAGAAGAAGCCAAAGAAGCCAACTGGTTTAGTGAATCTGGGAAGAAGGATCAGAGGACCAGTGCAAAGATCCTCTGAACTGATAACTTCATCAAAGGGAGGAAACAATCAAGAGGAGGAAACAAGATAGGAAGACTCCAGTCCAAAAGAATCTGATGATGAATCTGACTATGATGAGGAGCAGTATCCTCCTGCTGATGAAAAATATAAATAACTAGAGGATCGTTTGAATGCAATGGAAGTATGGAAGGTACCGGGTCTAGATTTTGAAAAGCTGGGTTTGGTCTCTGGGGTTGTCATCCTGCAAAAGTTCAAGGTGCCGGTGTTCGCCAAATATGATGGGGTCTCATGTCCCAAGATGCACCTCCGATCTTATGTGAGGAAGATCCAGCCTCACACTACTGACAAGGACTTATGGGTCCACTTCTTTCAGGATAGTTTATCCGAAACTCAACTAGAATGGTTCTACCAGCTGGAAGGAGCCAACATCCGTAATTGGGAAGACCTAGCTACTGCTTTCTACAAGCAGTATCAGTACAATGCATACCTTGCTCCCACCCGTACACAATTCCAAAATATGTCTATGGGTTCGAGTGAGGGACTTAAGGACTATGCTCAGAAGTGGAGGGACTTAGCAGGAAGAGTCCAGCCTCCCCTGTCTGATAGGGAGCTAGTGGATATGTTTCTAGGGACCCTGTCTGGTCCATTTTTTAATCATCTAATTAGAAGTTCCTCAACCGGCTTCATTGAATTGATTTTGACAGAAGAACGGGTGGAAGCTGGAATCAGGAGTGGGAAGATTCAAAAGGATGCGTCCTCAAGTACAGTAAGGAAGCCATTTTCTGGGAAGAAAGAGGTTAGTGTTGTGTACCATCAAAGGAATCAGGACAGAACTGAACACCGTCCAGCGTTGGGGATGTCATGATCTTTAAGCCAGCACCTACTCAACAAAGGAACAATCAACCTAGAACGGAAAGGCAGGTAAGACAATTTACTCAGATGAATATGACGTTGTCTCAAGTATTTCCACATTTGTTGAAATCTAATCTGGTAACCTTGCAGGAAGCCCCGAAAAATCCCAACACAACCTCTCCCCATTACAACCCAAATGCTCGTTGTGCTTACCATTCAGAAAGTCCAGGTAATAATACAAATGACTGCTGGGCTTTGAAAAACAAGGTGCAAGACCTTCTCGAGGAGAAGGAAATTGAATTTGACGCCCATGAGATTCCAAATGTTATCACTGCTCCTATGCCCAAGCACGACCGTGGTGTTAACGCTATTGAACATAATGTGTTTGTTACTACTGTTGATGAACTTGTTACTCCTCTCCTGACCGTCAAGAGGAACCTATTGAAGGCCGTTTTATTTCTGGGTTGTGGAGAAGGTTGCCACTTCTGTTTATCTATACCGACTAGTTGTCATTTGTTGAAGGCAGGTGCTCAGCGCCTGATAGATAATAGAGAGATTTTGTTTGAGAAGACTCCCGTTCCACCCTTTCCATGCAAGGATGTTTTAATAATAACCATTTCCGCCAATCCTCCCAAGGTCTCCACCAAAAGACCCGTCAGGATTACATCTGTTCCGAAGGTGACTCCACTGATAATTACTATGCCAGGGCCAATCCCATACTCCTCAGACAAAACTGTTCCCTGGAACTATGGGGGTGACGTCTACTACCACGACGTCAAGTAAGATTGGATGACTAATAAAGACCAGGTTTCCGAGAAGGTTGACCCCGAAATTGGCAACATTGCGGGAAACAACAAAATAACCAGAAGTGGAAGAGTGTTCTCCCCTGAGATTTCTCCTCCGAAAGCTGTTACTGGTCCTGTGATCATTCCTACTTTCGTTCCTGGTGATACTACTACTACAATTACTGTAATTACCCCTACTGACACCCCTATCACCGAGTCAACCGAGACTCGGGGCAAAGACATACTGGTTGAGCCTGTCCATACAAATGCATATTCAGTATCTATCCCAGAGGCTTCCAAGAAGGAAATGGAATAAATTTTGAAGATTATTAACAAAAGCAACTACAACGTGGTCGAACAGCTAGGGAAGACCCCTTCAAAGATTTCTATGCTAGCTTTACTGTTGTGTTCCGAAGCTCATGCGAAGGCTCTAGTGAAATTTCTTAAGAAGGCCCATGTGCCACAGGGAACCTCTGCTGAACAATTTGAAGATTGTGTGGCTAGTTTGATGGCTGACAATGGTTTGGGTTTTTCTGATGTTGATCTAACACCCAGAGGGATACAACACAATGATGCGCTGCATGTTTCCGTCGAGTGCAGGGGAACTACTTTGGCCCATGTCCTGGTAGATACTGGTTCATCATTGAATGTGCTACCTAAGAAGGCTCTGGATAGACTAGACTGTGAAGGTTTGACCTTGAAGCCCAACAACATAGTGGTAAGGACTTTCGATGGTTCGAAGAGAATGGTGCACGAAAGGTGGACATCCCCATCAAAATTGGTTCTCAGACCTTTGAATCTACCTTCTACGTGAGGGATATCAGACCATCCTATTCTTGTTTATTGGGTCACCCTTGGATTAATGGGGAAGGAGCCGTTACATTCACTCTACATCAGATGATGAAATACCCGGTAAAAGGAAAGATTGTCACGATGCACGGTTAAGAAGAATGCATGGCCAGTCATATGAACTCTGTAAGTGTTTGTTTGTTGGCATTAATTTTTGGTAAAACCAGATTTGCAAATGTCATGACTGATGTCATAACATTCTGGAATAAAGGTAAATTCTGCAGAAGGAATGTTCTACAGGAACAACTCAGTATGAGTGAATATCATGATGATTAAGCTATGATCATATGTACTGAATTCTACCAAAATCAGTGAACAAGATACATGATTTCATAACCAATGTTAAGACATCCTGTACTGATCAAGTTGTTGTGCAGATTTATTGTTCCTGAGAATTTTCAGGAATCTGGTGTGCTATTCTGAGTTGGAGTTTATTGACTACATAAGATGCTCACGTGGATATTAGGTTAACCTTGCTTAAACCTAATCTGTTATGATGAAAGTCCAAGACCAAGTCTTTAGGTTAACTTTAGTTAACCCTAGCTATTTTTATGGAAGCCCTAAATGAAGAATGGACTGCATATATATTTCTCATGTATCCTAATGGTGAGCAGCGCTTTTGACAGAATATTAATAAGGCATTGTGTAGATAGTTTTAGTAACTACTGTGAGCCAAGCAATTATTAGTTTGATAAGTGACTTGGAGTAGGATTTGGTTGTAAGGGTTGTTTATCACTCAAAGCTTTGAAGCACGAGTGTTGTGTCTCTTGATTAAAGATTTGAAGCAAAATCAAGCGTGTGTATTGAAGAATGTCTTTATAATCTTATTAATCAATAGATTAGTATCACTGCTGTGATTGAGGGGGAGTGAGTAGGAACTCAGGTTTAAGTAGGACTTAGATTGAAGTTGCATTGGGTAGGTCTTAAGTGAAGGAGATAAACTGGTTGGTTTATTCCTAAATTAATACCTCTTATAGTGAATTTCCTCTCTGGCTTGGTAGCCCCCAGATGTAGGTGTTGTTATACACTGAACTGGGTTAACAATTGATTGTGTTCTTTACTATCTTTTAAATTACTGTTTGGTGTGTGTACAGTTTGTCAGATACCGTGTCATAACATTCACTGTGACATTAAGTATCTGTTGCCAGAATTTCAATTGGCATAAGAGCAGGCACCCTGCCTGTCTTTTTGGGTGAGATCTAGGGATATTATTTTCTGGCGCTATGGACAAGGAAAGAGGATTTGGGAACAGACCACCTATTCTAGATGGATCAAACTATGACTACTGGAAACCTCATATGATTGCCTTCTTGAAGTCACTGGACAAAAAAGCTTGGAGAGCTGCTGACAAAGGATGGAACCATCCCACCATAACTGGGAAAGATAGGATGACTAGTCTGAAACCTGAGGAAGAATGGAGCAAAGAAGAAGATGAGTTAGCCCTGGGTAACTCTAAAGCATTGAATTCCTTGTTCAATGGAATTGATAGAAACATATTCAGACTAGTACATCAATGTGAACTGGCCAAGGATGTTTGGGACACTCTCAAAACCACCCATGAGGGTACATCCAAAGTAAAAATGTCAAGACTTCAGATGCTCACTACCAAATTTGAGAATCTAAGGATGATGGAAGATGAGACCATTCATGAGTTTCACATGAACATCTTGGAAATTGCCAACACCTCAGGAGCATTGGGAGAAATGATGTCAAAAGAAAAGCTGGTGAGAAAGATTCTCAGATCCTTTCCTAAAAGGTTTGCAATGAAAGTGACTGCTCTAGAGGAAGCTCAGGATATATGCAACTTGAAGGTTGATGAACTCATTGGGTCACTTCAGACATTTGAGATGGGGATCAGTGACAATGTTGATAAGAAAAACAAGAGCATAGCCCTTGTATCCAATACTGAAGATGAAAGCAAGGAGAGTGATGAAGAGAATATTTCAGAAGCTATAGCTATGCTTGGAAGGCAGTTCAAAAAACTCATCAAGAGAATGGACCCAAAGTCAAGGTCAAATGTCAAGAACATTTCCTCTGATATTAGCAGATCCTATGACTCTAGCAGAAGAACTAAGTCTGAAGAAAAGGGAAATCAAAGCAGAGGAATCCAATGCCATGGATGTGAAGGATATGGGCACATTCGAGCTGAATGTCCTACCTTTCTTAAGAAACAAAAGAAAGGAATGTCTGTTACTTGGTCTGATGGTGACTCAGAAAGTAACTCTGAAGAAGAATCTGCTAAACTAGTTACTGCACTATCTGATATTTGTAACTCTGATAAAGATTCTAGTGATGAGGAAGTGACATTTGAAGAACTTGCTGACTCCTACAAGAAGCTATGTATCAGAAGTGTTGAAGTCTGTCAGCAAAATGAGAAACAGAAAAAGCTCATAGTGAAGTTGGAGGCTGAGAAGAAGGCAGACACTGCTACTATAAGCTATCTCGAAGGTGAAGTTCTAATGTTGAACTCCAAACTTGATCAGATGACTAAGTCTATCAAGATGTTAACAAATGGAACTGACAAGTTGGAAGAAATCCTTCAGGCTGGACAAAATGCAGGAAACATGTCTGGTCTAGGATTTGTGGCTGCAAAGAAATCTGCTGTTGACAAGAAGAAGACCAGGCCTAATAAACAAATGTAAAAGCAGATGTCACAATATAGGACTCAACATCAAGAACAGAGAAATATGAAGAAAACGTATCAAAGATGGAGATGTCATTATTATGGAAGGTTTGGTCACATAAAGCCATTCTGCTTCAGATTATATGGATATCCTAATCAGACCCCATATGTCAAACCTAAGAATAACAAGGCACCATATACTCAACAGTGGAAGAAAAAGACTGCAGCCCTGATAGCTCACACCTCCCTTAGAGTTTCTACCAAGGAAGACTGGTACTTTGACAGTGGATGCTC
The DNA here is from genome assembly GCA_948472305.1 of Vicia faba. Taxonomy (NCBI): domain Eukaryota; kingdom Viridiplantae; phylum Streptophyta; class Magnoliopsida; order Fabales; family Fabaceae; genus Vicia; species Vicia faba. Next base: position 772,226,370 of record OX451740.1, on the reverse strand, counting down.
TAAACACATGACTGGAATCAAGAATCTGCTGAATGATGTCAAACCTCATACTACTAGTTATGTCACTTTTGGAGATGGTGCTAGAGGAGAAATCAAAGGAGTTATAAACTTAGACTGCCCTGGAGTTCCAAACCTAAATGAAGTGTTGCTGGTAAATGGTTTGACTGCTAATCTCATAAGTATCAGTCAATTATGTGATCTAGGATTCAAGGTCAACTTCACCAACTCTGAATTTCTTGTAACTAATGAAAAACAAGAAGTTGTAATGAGAGGAGTCAGATCAAAAGACAACTGTTACTTATGGGAGTCTGAGAACACTAACTACTCTTCTGTATGCTCTATAGCCAAAGAAGAAAAGGAAGTGAAACTGTGGCACCAAAAACTTGGTCATTTACATCTTAGAGGGATGAAAAAGATCATATCCATAGAGGCTGTCAGAGGAATTCCAAGGCTTCAAATTGATGAAGGGAGAGTTTGTGGTGAATGTCAGGTTGGAAAGCAAACTAGAATGTCACATCCAAAGACAAGACATCTGACCACCTCTAAGGTGCTAGAACTTTTACATATGGATCTGACGGGTCCCATGCAGGTGGAAAGTCTTGGTGGAAAGAGATATGCCTATGTTGTTGTGGATGATTTTTCCAGATTCACCTGGATAAACTTCATTAGGGAAAAGTCTGATGTATTGATGTATTTAAGGAATTGTGCAAAAGAATTCAAAGAGAAAAAGAAGGATGCATTGTCAGAATCAGAAGTGATCATGGTAAGGAATTTGAAAATAGTAAGTTTGATGAGTTATGTTCCTCAGAAGTAATCAATCATGAGTTCTCTTCACCTATAACTCCTCAACAAAATGGATTTGTGGAAAGGAAAAACAGGACTATACAGGAATCTGCCAGAGCAATGATACATGCCAAAAAGCTTCATATTCATTTTTGGGATGAAGCTATGAATACAGCCTGTTATGTCCATAACAGGGTCACCTTGAGAAAGGGAACATCATCCATCCTTTATGAACTATGGAAAGGAAGAAAGCCTACAGTGAAGTACTTCCATGTCTTTGGAAGCAAATGCTATATTCTGACAGATCGTGAACAAAGGAGAAAGATGGACCCTAAAAGTGATGAAGGAATATTCCTAGGATACTCTATCAACAGCAGAGCATATAGGGTGTTCAATTCCAGGACCAAAGTTATGATGGAGTCTATAAATGTCATAATTGATGATCACCATGAGGAAATAAATGTCCCATATGATGTTGAGACATTCTTTGAGACTTCAACACAAGTGTCTAAAAAGGATGATGTGCCTAATCCTACTCCATTAGAGTCTGAATCAAAGGAAGCCAACAAAGATCCTTCCATCAGAATTCAGAAAGATCATCCTAAGGAACTCATCATAGAAGATCCTAACAATGGAGTCACTACAAGATCTAGAGAAATCATCACAAACTCTTGTTTTGTGTCTAAGATTGAACCAAAAAATGTTAAAGAGGCTTTAACTGATATACTGGATTGGAGCAATGCAAGATGAATTGAACCAGTTCAAGCAACATGAAGTATGGGAGTTAGTTCCTAGACCAGAAGGAACAAACATCATTGGCACAAAGTGGATCTACAAGAACAAGTCAGATGCTGAAGGAGTTGTCACCAGGAATAAGGTAAGGCTTGTTGCTCAAGGATACACTCAAGTTGAAGGGGTTGATTTTGATGAGACTTTTGCTCCTGTAGCCAGACTGGAATCAATCAGACTTCTCTTGGGAGTTGCTTGTCTCTTTAAGTTCAAGCTGTTTCAGATGGATGTGAAGAGTGCCTTCCTAAATGGGTACTTAAATGAGGAAGTGTATGTGGAACAGCCTAAAGGATTTGTGGATCCAAACTGTCCTGATCATGTCTACAAATTGAGGAAAGCATTATATGGCCTGAAACAAGCTCCTAGAGCTTGGTATGAAAGGTTGACAAAGTTCCTCACTGATAAAGGATACAGGAAATGAGGTTTGGATAAAACTCCTTTTGTCAAGAATGAAGGAGGATAGATAATGATAGCTCAAATTTATGTTGACGACATAGTGTTTGGAGGAATGTCAGATAAAATGGTTAAACATTTTGCTAACCAGATGCAAGCTGAATTTGAAATGAGCCTCATGGGAGAATTGACCTACTTTCTTGGACTACAAGTCACACAGATGGAAGACTCAATTTTTCTGTCTCAAAGCAAGTATGCAAAGAATATTGTCAAGAAGTTTGGGATGGAGAATTCCAGTCATAAAAGGACTCCTGCACCTACTCATTTAAAGTTGTCCAAAGACACAAGTGGAACAAATGTGGATCAAAACCTGTATAGAAGCATGATAGGAAGTCTGCTATACCTAACAGCCAGCAGACCTGACATTTCCTTTGTAGTTGGAGTATGTGCAAGATACCAGGCTGAACCCAAAGTAAGTCACATCAACCAGGTGAAAAGAATTATGAAGTATGTGAGTGGAACTTACAATTATGGCATGCTGTACTCTCATGGATCTGAACCAATTTTGTCTGGTTATTGTGATGCTGATTGGGCTGGTAGTGCTGATGATAGAAAGATCACCTCTGGAGGATGCTTCTTTTTGGGAAATAATCTTGTCTCTTGGTTCAGCAAGAAACAAAATTGTGTGTCTCTATCTACTGCTGAAGCTGAATACATAGCAGCTGGTAGCAGCTGTTCTCAAATGATCTGGATGAAACAGATGCTGACTGAGTATAATGTCACACAAGATGTCATGACATTGTACTGTGACAATTTGAGTACTATTAACATATCCAAGAATCCTATACATCACAGCAGGACTAAGCATATTGACATTAGACATCACTTCATCAGAGATCTTGTGGAGGAGAAGGTGATTAAGCTGGAACATGTTGCCACTGAACTACAACTGGATGACATTTTTACCAAGGCACTTGATGCTAGTCAGTTTGAGAATTTAAGGGGCAAGCTGGGTATTTGCGAATATGAAGAGATGTAGCAATTAATTTTGCTTAATACAAGGGTTGAAAGAGATATTTTAATCAAGTCTATTCTGATTGGGATAATCATTTGTTTCCCTCTTTCTTTCCAAAAGTTTAAGAACAGGAATAGACATACTTATATCTCCCTCTTCTTATTTTGTTGCATCACTCTCCATTCCCTCAAAAGAAGATTTCACACACGTTGTCACTTGTTTTCTCAATCTCTCAAGATGTCTCAACAATCTGTGTCATCATCTTCATCAAAGGCAATTGCATCTTCCTCACCCACTAACACCGAACCTAGGGCAATCGTAAACTGCATGGATGCTGATGTTCTTGAGATAACTCCACTTCGTGAAATGGCAGCTGATCCTACCAAGGTCAAGAAGCTGCGAACCAGACATGCAAGAAGATCACAAGCTTCTCCCTCTGGTAAATTTTCTCAACTATCATCCTCTGTTCCTCCAGAGATAGCTAATAGGGAAGGTTCTGCTTATGTGCATCAAGCTATTGCCAGACTAGTCACTAGGATTCTTAATGAGAATCACTATGTATTGTACCCCAAAATTTGCCCTCCCATTTCTCAATGATTTCTCATCACAAAGCCCTTGGAGATCAAGATCCAGTTAGGGTTTCATCTGCTCAAGACTCCTCCTTGCACTGTTGACCCAAATTAGGGTTTGTGTTTGCACAAAGATGTTTTGACCAAAAATGCCTAAGATTACTTTCTTGCTTCATATTAGACTCCCAAGTTTATCCATACCAAGTTTCAAGCCTTGATTCCATTTTTTGCCCAGTCAATTGGACAGTTGACCTAGAAATCAACTATATTGGGGAAAAAGTCAACTGTGGCCAATTGACAGTCAAATCTCATGAAAATTGACCCACATAAACATTATGAACTCATATGGACCATTTGATCAAGTTTGGATCACAATTCCACAAGAAATTTGATCAGATCACCAAAAGGGCAAAATTGTCATTTTTAGGGTTTTGATTGCACAAAGGCAATTTTTGACTGTTTGACCTAGCCAATGGCAAACCAAGCTCACATATGGACTCAAGGACCCCATGGAATTGTCATGACATGCTCAACAAGTTCAAAAGATCCCAAATACACAAGATTGACAGTTGAATTTCCCAGTCAATTGATCAATTTTGACTGTATACTGAAAAGTCAAACTTTGACTTTTTGGTCAAAATCAAGAGTCAAGATTCATTTTTCATCAAAACATGCCAAATCATGAAACTTGTTCATCAAGAAATCAAGAAATGCAAATTAGGGTTTGAAATGGAAATTTTTCATAACTTAGAATTTTTCTAAGTTATGAAAAACCCTAATTTTTTCCTAACTTTGCCCCACTTTCTCACCAAGATTCATTTGGATTTAAGCAAAAGTCAAAACATGAAAGTTGTAGCCTATTGCATAATCTACAATTTTGATTCACAAAGTTTTCCCAAACGAAGCTTGTATCTCAAGTTACAATTTTTGGAACAAGGGTACCAAACCATTCTTAACTTAGAGAAAATTTGACCTATTTTAGGCAAGGTTTTTACCTAACTTCAAGACCATTTTTCACATACTTCCACTTGGAATTTCAATTTGAATTTCAAAGATGGATTGTAGTACACATTCCAAGCTTTCCAAAATGTCCAAGAACTCATCAAACAACCTGATGGTTAGGGAGAATCGAATTTGGCAAGTTGGGCAAAAGTCACTTTTGTTCTTGACCAAGACATGTTCATACACATTACCATTTTCAAGTCAGCTTGGTTTATGCTACATTACAGGCCTCTAATCCCATTTGCACTCAATAATTTAATGCATACTCATTGTGCCAAAGTCTTATTTTGTGTGTCCAAACATTATTTGCAAGATTAAGCCATTTTTAGATAAAGCATAATATCCATTTTTGAAAAGTTAAACTTTATGTCAAAGTTGCAAATCAGCAAGTACAGATCAAATCTCTTTGGCACAAGTTTATGAACAAAACACACTGATCAAGGGGAAGGTTAGAAGCACATTAGGTGGGGCCTCTAGCTGTCTAAAACTCAAGTGGACATTTACTTGCTTAAGTGTGAAGAAATGTGGCATAACTAAAGACAACTCTCATATCAGTGAATACATGCTTAGCAAAAGTTATCAAACACATTCAAGACATCCTAACTGAGCTGAAACACGAGTCTAGCATCCCTCATACCTCCCCATTCCCAGAATCACCCTCTAATTGCCCAAACAGAGCATTTGCTGCAGTTTGAGTTCCAACTCTCATCCCTTCCATGCACTCTTGCTAAAACCACCTCAAATACATCCCATAACATCCCTTGAAGCTAATCAAAACCTCAAACACGACCTGTAACACTCCCAGGCAGGATCACCATTTTCATTTTCTTGTTTTGCAGCTGAGGTTCCATAGCACGATTCAAAAGGTTTCAAGACAAAGTAAAGCTTGGAATAGCATCCCTGGACATCAAGGAAGCTGTACCAATCATCACCTTGCTCTGAAAGTACCTCAATCATCAGATACAACTTCAGCTGAACAGGTAAGTTCATGAACACGAATCTCACTATCCAGGCATTGTTAGTTTTAGGTTTGTGAAGAAAACATGTCACATTCATAGCCCTGAACATGCCCATGTGATTAGATTTCATTTATATTATGTATGCTTAGAGAATTTTAAGTCTGAACATTGATAAAAAAATAGGTCAGGAATTGGGGGAGAAGAAATTCTCTCTCATTTCTGAGAGTTAGATTGATTTCTTTACATGTTTAGAATCGTGACATGATGCTCTATAACTTTGCTGTTGTAAGTTTTTTATGAAAGTTAAAGAATCAGGATCTAGGCTTGGCAATGGAAAACGCGCGCTTTGTTCTTGATTCAAACAATCTGGAGGTTGAAGAAGATCATTTGGGCTGGGCCTGTTTCACACTTCTTTTTACACCCTGACTTTACTTTCACGCCCCCTAGGCCCATTTGGCTTATTTTCATATTTTTTTGACTTTTGTTTTTTATTCCTGACTTATTTATTTTTCCTCATGATATTAAAAATATAAAAATAATTTTTTAAACCATTTTTGAATTTTTTAGGTATTTATTTGTTTAGATTAGTTATTTGTACATAAATAAATAAATAAACACTTTTTACTTAAAATACTAACAAATAATGTAAACACATTTTATTTTCATTTCTATTTTGTTTTTTCTTCTTAAAATATTTTATATAAAATATACTTTTTTATAAATATTAA